>CM034464.1:7664505-8352057 GCA_019925255.1 Litchi chinensis | reverse complement strand
ATATTTAATAGCTGAAGTCTAATATCAAATTTATCATTAAAATCCAAATGCCGTTTATAGTGCCCTTTAGGTTGCTATATAATCAATATTTGTAAGCAGAAAACAGCTATTATAGTACCGTTTAAGAGCTATATTTTAAAAAGACGTGCATGGCATCCCAAGTATATATATCAGTTTAATTTTTATGAAAACGAAAACGAAAAGAAAAGTTAAGAATTTATTCTGTGATTCTAAAAAGCTATGATTAGTACAAGAATATTACACAATAGAGAAAGAACAGAGAAAGGAGATAAAATAATGAAATAATATGAGAGGAAATGTTTGTGGGGCAACCATGTTAGAAAATGAAAACAAATAACATGGAAAGATCCCTAGACAAAGCAGCAACAAACCCATTTGTGAATTTTTTGGAAATATTATCTTAAACTACAGTTTTTGCAGTCATGCTGATGCATGTCACGTACCATCACATGCGCTCTACCTTCATTATCACATGCATGCCTCTATATATATATGCTCTCACTCTCTCTCTCTCACATGCATTTAATTTGTTGATGTGTTATATATTATAATTTCATGCATTGGATGGCATATATACACAATGGGACAATCGAAATTATGTTATTGCATGTACATATCCAGTACTTCTCTGTACTGTTTTTGGTATTTTGATTTGTGGTGTTCTTAGAATGAAAAAAAAGTAGTGTGGCGGTGTATATCTTATTGCTATCGACTTATTCGCAAGATTGAACAGTTTGCATAGATTCAAGTTCTATGCACATGGTGTCACATTGTAAATGTAATAAGCTTTTTCGACTGTTAGCCTTTTTTTTTTTTTTAAGTATTTGGATATTTTCATCATTGTAAACGTTAATGTTTTGTACTGTCGTTCAATATGTTCGGATGGCAAAAATCGCTCATTCGATCCAATAAATGACCTAGGTTTTAGTCGTCCCACCACAAGTGGTATTTAAAATATATATATATATTAAGATTTTGTTTATTTCAACCAAATAGTATTTTAAAATAAAAATAAGTTGATGCTTCTAAGTGGCTGTTTGGATATGTTTTTGAAAACATTTTTCATTTTCAAAAATAAAAAAGGGTGTAAATCTGTTTGACGATCATTTTTAAAATATGCTTGGAAGTGGAAAACAAGTTTTTGAAAATTGTAATGGTGAAATGAAAAATGATGGGAATTGGATTGTGTGAAAAAAAAAAAAAAACTAGTTTCTTAAAAAAGACGATGAACCACGTTAACCAGAGGTGACAGAGGAGTGTAATCACTGTCAAATAAAAAATCGATGTTGAAAGCACCAAAACACCGAATCTCAATTACTAAACAACCAAAATACCCATTGCCATTTCTTTTAAAAAAAGGAGGAAAACACCTATTGTCGAGCCACCACCATTGCCGAACCACAATCATCATCGAACCTATCAATCATAGATGGAGACCTAGTTGTCGCAACAGTCACACCAAGCCACCAGCATTGTTGACAAAACCAGTCACCATAGGTGAAGACCACCATCTCTAGTCACTAGCCATGTCACAACCAGTGTCGACATCATCATCTCTAGTTATAGATGGAAATGAAAATGAAAAAGGGTGTAAAATATGGTTGACGATCATTTTTAAAAATATGCTTTGGAAATGGAAAACAAGTTTTTGAAAATGTAATGGTGAAATTGAAAAACGATGGGAATTGGATTGTTGAAAAAAAAAATTGTTCTTGAAAAAGATGATGAACCAAGTTAATCAGAGGCGACAGAGGAGTGTAATCACTGCCAAATAAGAAATTGATGTTGAAAGCACCAAAACACCACCGAATCTCAATTACTAAACAACCAAAATACCCATTGCCATTTCTTTTTAAAAAAAGGGGAAAACACCTATTGTCCAGCCACCACCATTGCTGAACCACCACTATCATCGAATCTATCAATCATAGATGGAGACCTAGTTGTCGCAACGGTCACACCAAGCCACTAGCATTGTTGACAAAACCAGTCACCATAGGTGGAGACCAGCATCTCTAGTCACTAGCCATGTCACAATCAATTGTCGACATCATCATCTCTAATCATAGATGGACACAACTAGTTGCCGACACCGTGAGTGATGGAGAAAGAGAGAGGTGAGGTGAGAGAGTGACAAGGTGAGAGAGAGAGAGAGCAATGTGTGAGAGAGAGATCCGTGAGTGATGGAGAAAGAGGGAGAGAGGTGAGGTTTATCATTTTTATCATTTTTCTTTTTTTTTTAAATGCTTTTTATTATTTTTCAATTTTGAAAATGGTAACAAACAATTTTTTTCATTTTTAGTTTTCAAAATGAATTTTTAGACATACTACCAAACACATTACTGTTTTTGAAAACATTATTTTCAAAAGCATGTTTTTCATTTTTAAAAATATTTTTCAAAACATCATTTAAAAATATATCCAAACGCATTCTAACTTTTTAAAGTCTATCAATATTAAAAAATAGTATTCACAATTGTACTCCTAGAGTTTCTTCCCATATAATTTAAATTAATATCACTGGACAATTTATTACATCATCTCCCTTGACATAAATAAAACACATCATCAAATATTGAGTAGTGGTAGAAAATACTCATTTAGCCTAGCAATTAATGACTAAGGTTTGAGCCGTTCTCATTATATGTGGTATATAAGAAAATAAAAATAAAATTTAGTCTCTAGATTGAGTTCTTAAATATGTTAATTTATCTTTAGGGAAACCGTTTTAATGGTTAGATACATTTTTTAAAACCGCGACCATCTAAATTTAGCTACTATGGAACAAAAGTGTTTTGTATAAAACCCGATTCTTATCACATTCACACATCTATTAAAACAAATAATTGAATAACTTTTGCATCTTTCGGTTGATTCCATCTAATTAGCAAATCTGATTAGCCAAGCCTGGCCCATATTAAGATTTTTCTACATTAAATAAACTTCTAATCCCAACTTTTGAAAAAAAAAAAAACACTATTAATCACAACTAATTTATTTTATTTTATTTTTTGAAGAGAATCACAATGACAACTAATTTATGTAATGTAATTAAGTCTTAATTTGTATTAATGGGGCAGTGACATTAAAAGATGTCTTAATTAATTAGAAAAAATAAAAAAGAGGTTGCCTCCACCTTTTCCAACATTTATGATACCTTTGCAATTTTGCTATTAATTAATTAAAAATTAAAAACTAGACCATGGCCACTAGGCCTTAATTAAGTATCACAATCTAGGAAAGGAATTAATAAGAATCAAAAGATTTTGACTCATAATCACACACATCAAAAGTGGACCCACGTCATGCAAGTATCTATCAAAATCAAATGGAAGATTAAGTGTCTAAACTATGGTGGACAGTCACACATCATCTCAATAAACATCTAAATCTTTTTACTTATTTTATTTTGAATTATTTAATAATTTAATTATGATCACTTGCTTGCACATGACTTTGTGCTTCATTTTGCAAGCTAAGCACACAGCAAAATTCTCTCCAAACTTTTTTAAAAAAATATAAATATTACATATATTTTATATCTTTTTCAGTTTCCTTTTTATGGATTCTCTCACTTTTTTTTTTTTTAATTTTTTATTTCTTGGTTTCATCTCCAATGAAAATGGTACGTGCAGAGGACGACGTTGAGCTAATTGGTATAAATTCCCGGTTGACAAATCAGTATTCTCCCTCACTGAAATCTATGCCCCGTAATTTTGGCCCTCGATTTACTTAAACAATTCCTTTAATGAGAAAATCAATAACTAACTATCCTTAATTACATTATCAATCTACTATTAAAGAAAATTACGTTATTAATCAGAACTTCCGTTGTGCCCATTTTCTCATAAAAGAGACTATTTTGAATATGAGATTTGTGCATAATTCAAACATAAAAATTTATAAAATATAAATATAAGAGTAATGATAGGTTTTAAAATTTTTTACCAAAATTCATACTTAATGATATTACATATAAGTTATCAATATCATATAAATCATGAAATGATATAATAATTAATAAAATAATACTACATTTTTCAAAAAATTTTTCAAATGAAATGAGATACTAATTTGTAGTTACCATATTAATTTTGGATAATGTATTGATGATGTGATAATTATATATAAACTTAATTATCATATTTAAATAATAAATTTGAATAAATTTTTGGATAGTGTAGGTCCTGTAGGATACTCTAATTAATGTAGTATTGACAATTCATATATTATATTATTTTGATGTATTTATACAAAAAATTCGTGAAACCTAGCATTATTCAAAATATAAATATAACTATATGATGTTTGAACATGATGTATAATAATTCATAGTGTTACACTTCTTATCATATATCAAATGTGTATTGTTTAATAGAGAAACTCGCATATTATGTATTTTAAGTCACTCATTTTTTTTTTTTAACTAATAACGAATAAATTATAGATATTTTATGATATGTCAAGAACAAACAATACTTATGTCCAAATATATACTTTCATGAAGGATAGATATATCCGTTTATTAAAGGAAAAAACTACCTACATAAACTGAAATATGTATTTAGTGAAAAATGAACATTTTAACTTCTGATAAATTTTTTTAGATCTTATGTTACTCAAATCTTAAGCATATTTATTTATATGCCTTATATCATATTCCTCTTTGATAATTTTTTTTTTTTTTAAATTATCATCTTTCATAATTTTTAAGAAGGAAGTAGTTAGAAGTTGAATCGAACCCATTTTTTCATTGTTTATTATACTTCTACAAATCACATTAAAATAGTCAATTGAATGCCAATAGTTTAACCACAAATCATGTGCTCTTCAAGATTGCATTGGGATAAGTGTGCTTGTGTTTATTGGAAGATTTTTTTTTTTTTTTAATTTGCCAAAAAATCAATTCATATTTATTATATCTTGTAGTATTCTATTTATAAAATAAAAATAAAAAATCGAAAAAGACTAATCAAGGAGCATATTATGAGTGAGGCAACCAGCTGGTCATGTGCAAGTGTATTTTAGGTACGGGCAACCCATCCTTTACAATGGCCCCCTGGTCTCATAAAAGCATTGCACCATTTTCTTGATTCCATAAATACTCGTCCAACTAGATTTTTTATCCTCATCATTCACTTCCTCTCCAACTCAAAAAATCTAAATTATTATTATTATTATTTTTCACTTGTTCTTCTAAAATATCCCACATGAAGATAAAAATAATTTCTAATTCATTTTTGCCAAATTGTTTTAAGGACATTGAGATTACTACAATTAAGTGCCAATTTCATCAAATAATCATCTTCTCCCTCCCCCATTGTTTTTGGGATTAATTTTACAAAACTACAATATTCAAATTTTCAATACCAAAAATTAGCAAAACTACAATGGATTTGTTAAGCTTGTATCCCAACACTACATCATATGCCTATAATCGGGTCCTGTATGATGATGATTCAAGTACTCATCTCCACCGTTGGATACTCCGAAAATCGAACTTTGACTAAGAAACTGTTGATGTTGTGCCCTTTGCATTTCCTTTTGCCTTCTAAGCTCCAATACCTTCCTATGCGAATTTGAATGCTTTGTTGACAAAAACGTCGGACTTGATGCGGGTCGGTACTCGGGTACCAACCGACCCGACTTATATCTGACTCCACATGCATTGCACAATGTTTTCGGACCCATGGGCCCGGTCCTCCATTGCGGGGTCTTCTCCGCTGCACAATGCAAGCATTTTCGAACCAAACCCGAATCCGTACTCAAACCTGGGTTCGAATTCTCCCGTTTTATCGATGGTGCCTTCGGAGACACATGGAGCAAACGCGTGGACCAATCACAAGGAGCCGCACGCGATCGCTTCGAACGAGCTTTACCGGGTAGCGGAGTCTCCGAAAGGAAAACGGGGTTGCTGGGTTTCGGGCTAATGGGCTCCGGTTGGGTCGATGAAGAAGAGCATTCGGGTGTGACTGGTTTGGACCCGGATAAAATGCTAAGGTGATTCTTTTGTAATGTTTGGTCGATTGAAAATGAGTCTTCAACAAAATTTGAAAGCCATTCGAGCTCAGCCAAGTCATCATACTGTAAAATTAAGGAAAAAAAATCAAATTTAATTAGAATATAATGATAATTCAACAATATATATACATATAGTCAAATTATCATAATTGAACTTAATTTTTTTTAATTAAAAAATTATTTCTATAATTCAATAAAAAGAAAAAGAGAAATACCGGAACACATAATTCGCCAGAGAACTGAGAGTCAGCGAAGCTGTTACTATTCCGGAAGCCACCGACATTGCCGGAGAAGTGATTGTCGCCGCCGGACGCGGCGGAATTGCAGGTGACGGTGGAGGAGTCAGTGGAGTTGCCGGTGGCATTGTCAAAGAAGCCACCATCGTCACCGGCGGCGACTATGGTGTCCTCATTAGAGAAGTCAAGGAGGTCCTCAATTGTGAAGTTAAAGTTCTCGCCGGGTTTCTGGTCTGGGACTGCTCGCTTCTCCGGCGAGAAGTCGACCGCCGACGTGGAGTTGAAGTAGCCGCCGATGAAGTACTGGGGTGTTTCCATTAGTGTGTGTATGCAAACACGGTAAAGAAGAGAACTTGAAGCTTTTTTATGTGAACAAAAGTCAAAAGAGAATGGTGGGGTTTTCTAGTGAAGGGAGAAAAAATGCGTTTGTTTCTCGAGAAAATGAGAGAGAAAGTTGGGAGTGGAGAGTTGAAGTTTGAAGCAAAATGTGATGAGAGAAATGGGAGAGAGTGAGAGTGTGGAAGAGGGTGGTGGGGTTTTGAGGAGTAAAGGAAGGGCAAAATTGTCAATATCACAAAGTTGGAGCATCTTTCTTCATGCTTGAGGAGTCTCAATTTTATAATGGGAGGTGACTTGCAACTTCTGTAAAGTTTCTCTTCTGATTTTAAAGTAATATTAGTAATAATTTTGTGTTTTCGGTAAGTAATTACAAGTTATGGACTGGCCCTTATAATTTTGATTTGTTTGGCGATTTGGACAGCTGGTTTTGAGGCTGGAGCAGTGGTTTATATGTGGTGTAACATTGATTTAAAGGTTCTAACAAATCGTGGTAAATGTAAATCTGCTAGTTTTGAAACTAGGCCAGTGGTTTATATGTGGTGCGAAACTGGTCTAGAAATTGTAACAATTTGTGATACAGTGTAAAAAACAGCTGGTTTTGAAACGGGAATTTTGAGACTTTGGCAACTTGTGATATAATGTAAATTAGCTTTTTTTTTTTCTCCTTTCTTTCTTCACTAAAGCAATGGTTTACATGTGGTATGACCATGTAATATTGCTTTTGAAACTTCGACAACTCGTGATACAGTTAAAATCATTATGAAAGTAAAAGATTTCACACCTTGGTAAGTAAACGAAGATTTCACACCTTGATTTAGAGTCTTTGGCAACTTGTAAATGTGATACAGTGTAAAATGGCTAGTTTTGAGATTTGAGTAATGGTTTATATGCGATGTAAGATTAGTTTAGAAACTTTGACATCTTATGATATACTCTAAATTAGCTAGTTTTGAGACTACAGCAATGGTCTATATGTGGTGTAACCGTGTAAGATTGATTTAGAAACTTTGATAGCTCATGATACAGTGTAAATCATTGTGAAAGTTAAAGAATATTTCATGCCATATCTGGCGTGAAATTGATTTAAAGACTTTGGCAGCTTATGATATAATATGAAATAACTGGTTTTGAGACCGAAACAGTGACATATATGTGGTGTAAGATTGGTTTGGAGTCTTTGGAAACCTGTGATACAATGTAAATTAGCTGGTTTTGAGACTAAAGCAATTGTGTGTATGTGGTGTAATCGTGTAAGATTACTTTAGAGACTTTAACAACTTGTTACAATATAAATCATTGGAAAAGTAAAAGAAGATTACACACCATAGAATGACTAGCTTTGTTTATAATTTTTATATGTGAAGAAGAATATGGATAGTTGGTTTTGATAGGAAGAATGATTTATACATGGTGCAAAATTGGTTTAGAGGCTTTGACAACTCATGATATAGTGTAAATTAGCATGAAAGTAAAATAATATTACACACCAAAGAATAATTAACTAGTTTTGAATTTAAATTTTACATGATAAAGAAGAAAATGGACAACAAGTTTTGACACTAACTGATGATGCAACCTAATCAATCACTTATATGACATATACAATTGATTTTTGAGGTTTTTACAACCAATGTTGTAACATGAGTTTATATGAACACATAGAAAATATAATAAAACTAGTAATATAGTAAAATTTATTATTAGAAACATCTTACGTTTGAAAATGAATAATTTAATTAAATTTTATATAATTGTCAAATTTTAACATTGATGTTTGGATATTTTTTTCATTTTGACGTCAATAAAAAATTATTAAATTAATAAAATTGTATTCAATACTTAGTAAGTGGATAAAATTTTATTAATTTAGTAAGTTTATTATGTATGTATGAAGTCTAAAAATATTAACACAAATATCAATCCATTGCTGATGTTGGATATAATGTTAATTTGTACTCAGTCAATCTCCCTATTAATAGTAAAGTTTGGAGACAAGGGCAGAGAAATCTTATTTTTATAAAGTAATTTCAGATTTATGTAACACAATTGTTTTTGTTTTCCACTGACATGACACGGTGTTGTGAGAAGCGGTGAGCTGGCAAATGGTAACCTCTGACCCAAAAAGGCAAAGTTGATTTTGCTTTAAACAAAGGTAAAGTAAGTGTACCATTTATTACAAAATTGGATTATAAAGTACTTAATGCATCGTAATAAGAGTTAATTAAGAATCTAATTTTCAGTATATTAATAGAAAACAGCTTTTAAATTATGAGACTGTGGACATGGGTCATGGGAGAATTTAAAAAACTTCATGTTAGAAGAGGAAATTGGTCAATTCTTGAATTCTGCATTGATTAAATGGTTAATAAAAGCTCTATAGATTTATCAATAACTTAAAACGATTTTGATACATCTAGATTAAAACATTTGATCATATTCTAAAATGATATTTAAATAATGAATTTATAATTAACATTGAATAAATGAATAAAATCTTAAAAACTAATTATACAAATTTATTTATTGAATGCATTACTTCAAATTTTAAGTTTTGGTTAGAGTTTATTTAATAAATATCTCGAATGATCCTTTATAAAATACATTGCAAAACATAAATTCGTGATATCACTCATAACTTACACCTATCAATTAAATTTAAATTTAATAAAACAAAATTTACCATTGGTCTTATATATTATCCGTTACTATTACAGTGTCCATCCAATTTGCCATTACTTATATTAGTTACAATATTCTTTCACCAACTACCAAAATCCATGTCGCTGTCAAAATTAGATGGATTAGAGTTAAGAGTTACAGTTAGAGGGAGCAGTTAAAATTAAAATAGATTAATCTAATGACTAATCACACTACCAATGGAAGAGCATCACATTATTGGGCAAAAAATGAATAAATTAATCGATATCGTGGGAGAAAAATATAAAATTGTACAAATTCAACCCATAACCGCAGGAATCGATCCATTGCAGGCGTTTGTCGCTGCGATTCGTCCATTAGCGTCCAATTTTACAGCCGGATTCCTCTGCTATTAATAATTTTTCTCTTGGGACTTGTGCTTTTCAATATTTTTATTTCCTCCCCCTCTGATTTTGCAGTATTTTTAAAATTTTAATTTTTTTTGTACTTTCTACCCCCCTCTTCTGTTTCCTTATCATTACTACCTCTTATTATATTCCTCTTCCCACGTTTAAGCACGATGTTTACAGCTCATCTTAAACCTAAACTGACGGTCATGATCTCATCCACGTGGTCTGTTGGGGTTTTGTTTTTTTTTCAACCTTTGATATTTTCTTCTATGGTTGTTAAGGTATGATTATGACTTTGATATAGTAATTGTAATTATTGCGACTTGATGGCGGATATATTATATTTTATTTTTAATTTTAGGGTGTCAGGTTATCTACAAGAATGATAATCAATAATTTAATGTTGTTACATTGTTTAATATTATACAAGTTATAAAATTAAATCTCTTAACAATATATATTTTCTAAAAAATTTAGTACTGTATTCAACTATACAATGAAAATCAATGAATTTAAAGTAGATCATTATCATGAAAAAGGTCAACACGAAATTTAACCACTTTAGAAATATTTAATTTTACACATAAAATTTTCTAAAGCATTTTAAATGTAGTATTATTTATTTTTCAATTTTTATTAAGCTAGAAAACTCATATGGAATTTCAAATTCAACCCATGAAAAATGAGAATAAATTAGAAAAAAAAAAAAGGGTTTCTAAACTTAAAAACCTTCACAGGAGAAAAAGAAAAGCAAGTGTCGGATTAAGCAAAAATTGAGAGACACAATTAAGATAGAGTCGGATGCACCATGGTCATTCTGACACTGATCCCCATAGTAACTTATATTAATACACTTGATAATTGGATAAGGTTACTTTATATTTTATTTTTTTTATTACCACTCTCCTTTTTAATTATATCTTAATTTTCATACTTGAATTTTTTATTCTAAAATAAAATATTACTAGAATCTTTTTCTTTAAGTGCTTTAAAATTCATATGTAGAGATCCTTAATAATTTTTTTTTTAATTATTTCAGATAACATAAAATTTTCTTAATGTACGTCCAATTGAGTCATGCAGAGAAGGAAACATTTTTTTTTTTTTTTATATATTTGAGACATTATGAAGCTAAAAGATCGTTTATTTTCGTTATGAAGTTCATATTGAGTGTAGTTCAATAGAAATAATTTAAACAACAATTTAATATTGAATTATGAATGTAAACAAACTATAATATACCTATTTATTTTTCATAGTTGATATATCGCATATAGTGCAACAACTCAAGCTTAAAAAATTGTTAAAATGAATAAGCACCCTCTACTTCAAAACCACTTTACCGAATGTGCTGTATCATACCTGTTGAATTTGATTTACCCTTTATCTTATTACAATTAATTATATGCTCCTAGCACTTGTGCCATGCAATTATAAGTTCAAGTCATATTCACTCAACAAACCTCAAATTATTTTTAATATTTAAAGAAATCAATTTACCTAGAGTTAAAAAGTTAATTAAATTGAATTAAAAAATGTAATTTGTACATAATTAAATTCCTTGAATATATATATATAGGAACTCTGTTTGAATGTTGACGTGGGACCAGAGAGCACGTGAGAAAGGGAGGTGATGGTGTCAGCAGTCATGTGAGTTCTTTTAAGTTTGGAAAAGAAGCCAACCAATGGGAGTGGGTCAAATTCCACGTGGCTGGAATCAATTGAGCGGCAAAATGCAAATGACCCACTTTCCTTTCATGCTTCCTTACACGTGCGTTGGCGCTCGCGATGAGGCCCATGACCATCTCCTCTACACCCACTAACATGCTACCACGTGCTCATTTCTCATGTGCTTTGCACACCCCACCTCACGTGCGTTGCCTGCTTTCACATTTATTCTTAATTTCCTCAATTATTGGTCATTACCGTTTGAATTAGTATAATAATTGGTGTGGTTTATTAACTCTCCGAATCATTCACAACCAATCACATTGTTGGAATATGTTATGCCCATTTTCTGGACCAGTCTAGTTGGGCCAGTACATGTTTATTTAATTTGAATAGGAACAAGGGCCCAGGAGGCCCAAGGTTGGAATCAGCAGCTGCAAGCCCAGACCATGAGGCCGCCCAGGTCGCGAGCCAGCAACAGTTCTTCAGCATGTCACCTGCCAATGCTTTCAGCTCGAGGAGCTCGCGAGGTCGCACCAATTACGAGCTCGCGAGGTCGCGCTGACCTCCGGATCGCCTCGTCTCCTTTCCAGCATACATCTGGCTGACCAGAAAGTCTACTCATGAGAAACCGTGTGCAGCAAGCTGTCAGAATTACCAACTCCCATGATTTCCCGTCGAAACTGTTTACACAATTACCTAGAAACATTAAATGAAGTAAGGACATCTGCAGGTATAATTAATGCAGCATGGCAATGTCAGGATTAGTTGAAAACTAGCCGTTGCCAGTGACTTGCACTGCTTTCTTTTGTATTTTTTATTGTGAGCTCCTTTCCTCTATAAAAAGGGAGACATTTTTACTGTACAAGCAAGCTGAACATACTAAAGAACTGTCACTCTGCCGGAATTACTCCAGAGTGGCCGTGGATGTAGGTGCAGTCACCGAACCACGTAAAAATCCTGGTGTTCCTTCTTTCTCTCGCTTGCTCTTTCTCTTATCTTCTCATTAAATCTGATTAACTACCAAAACCCGACATTCCTTTATTCGAACTTATTACCACCAACCTAGAACTTCATTAATCAACCATTAATTACCAAGTTCGCCGTTTGGGCCCCAGAATCTCTGGTTGACCGTTTCCGGACGTCAACATCTTTTAGCGCTAGAAGGAGGGCCCAACAGCGACCTGGTGATCTCCAGTTAGTTATTACGTCATTCTCATTTGTACTTGTCTGCTATGGCTAGGATCAAGGCAACGAGGAGTGTTGGAGTAGCAGAGGAGCGACGTGAAATCCAAGAGGAGCAGAGTGCCTCACCTTCAGGAAACGAGGTCGCTCAGGAATGGCAGCAGCGCCAGCGAGCTTTGGAGGATGCAGTGAGGGAGTTGACAACAACAGTGAGGGCGTTGGTGGAAGTCCAAGCCCACGTAGTGTCGAGACAGGTAGACGCAGCACCTCCAGGCAGAGCTCGCCGCCGACCTTCAGAAGAAATACCAACTCCAGAAGGAGTAGCTGCCAGAGAAAGGTCGCTCACCGAAGGATCGACCCGCTCTTCGAACTTGCATCCAAGGAGAATCAGAGAGCGGAACCAAGAGCGGGAGATCCCACCTCGCCAGAACGAGATGAGGGCGAGGGCAAGTATCGAGGGCGCCAGGCGCGAAGAGGGCAGCCGTGGGCCAGAGCGAGTACGTGGACATCGTGCAGGTTATGAGCCCGAGCCGAGGAGGGCTGCCAGACACGCAGAAGCGCTCGGTGAAGAAGGCAGGTCACAGAACCATTACTTTGGGGAGCAAGAAAGTACCAGTAGATGGAACCCCAGTCGGCGATCACTGACCCAGGACCCAGTAGTAGAAGAATTGTTGCAGAGGGTCCAGCAGTTGGAAGCCCGACCTGGAGGCCAGACTGGGGAAGAGCGGGACAACCGCCGAGCACCATTCACTCGGGAGATCGAGACAGTGCCCTTACCAGCAAAGTTCAAGCTCCCCAATATCCCTCAATATGGAGGTAGGACGGACCCCTATGACCATTTGGATGCTTTCAATGTGCAGATGGATTTTCAGACAGATGACCCGCTGGTCAAATGCCGAGTATTCCCAGCTACTCTAGGGGACGCACCGCGAGCTTGGTTCAGCCGACTTCCAGCCCGCAGCATTGGAAGCTGGAGAGAATGTCAGAAGAAGTTCCTGGACCAGTATAAGGCATTAAGGAAGCAGCTCGCGCCAGCTTGCCACCTCGCAACCATTTTCCAGAGACAGAATGAATCCTTGAAGGACTATATTACTCGATTCAGAGAGGAGGTGAGTAATGTGGAAACGCCCTCTGACGAGAGTATTCTAACAGCTATCTCTGCAGGGCTCAGGAAAGATGGGAAGCTGTATGAAAGCATATACAAGTCCCCTGTGAAGGATCTGGGGGAGTTCTACGAAAGGGCAGCTAAAGAAGTCAGATGGGAAGAAGCCTTTGGGGCTAAGAAACCCAGTGGTCAGCGGGGTGAAGCAAGTGGTTCCCATCGTGAGAAAAGGAAGAATCCTGGCAGTGATAGGCCAGGGGAGCCGAGGAACCAGTCGGCCAATGTTGTGGCAAAACGAGCTAGGCCAGGGCCGAGGATGGAGAGGCCCCGACGCCAGAACAGGTATGACAGCTATAGTCTGTTATCGGACAGGCAGGACAGGATCTTCGTCGCGGAAAGAAACAGGGAGAACTTTGGGAAGCCACCTCCGACTGGACCCCCTAACCGACGTCGGGACCCGAAGAAATACTGTGCCTACCATAACGAGAACGGGCACAATACCTCAGACTGCTGGCGGTTGAAGGATGCCATCGAAGAACTCATAAGACGAGGCCGCCTAGGAGAATATGTAGTACAGCCCGCTGGAAGGCGACCTCAGAACCAACGACCTCAGGGGCAAGACCAGCAGCCCGAGCAGCAACAGCCTCAGCGAGCTCAGGAACCAGAACGCGAGCCCGCTGTAAGAACGATCTTTACCATTTATGGTGGACCTCATGTGACAAGTACATCTAACAGGTCACACCAGAGGTATGTCCGGGAAGCCAACCATACCCTACTGGCAGAATATGGAGGAGTCGAGGGACCCACCAAAAGGGCAAAGGCGTCCTCAGACAGCATTGTGTTCACGGAGGAGGACGAGAGGGGAGTACGCTGGCCCCATAACGATGCCATTGTAATCAGAGCTCAGATCAGTAATGTCGAGGTGCGGAGGATAATGATCGACACTGGCAGCTCAGTCAACGTCATGTATAAGGACTGCTATGACCAGATGGGTTTAGGAGCTGAGCAGTTGATACCCTCGCCGGAGCCCCTCTATGGATTCACGGGAGATGCAGTGGTACCAATCGGCCAGATCAAGTTACCTCTCACCCTCGGGGAGCCAGGACGACAAGCTACAGTTCTTGCAGACTTTCTTATTATCAGTAGCCCTTCAGCATACAACGTGGTATTGGGGCGACCTTCGATGAATGAGCTAGACATGGTCACCTCAACCAGAACGCTGACAGTCAAGTTCCCAACCCCAATGGAGTAGGTTATGTCAAGGGCGAGCAACAGGTAGCCAGGAGATGTTATGAAGATGCAGTGAAGATGGGAGTTCGGGGAAAGAAAGTAAATGTGGTCTTGGGTGGCCAACCGCGAGCTGCCTCTGAAACTGGGGTGAGTGACGACCTCGACCCTCGCGAGGTGGATGCAGACAGGGCCACAGGACCCGTTGAGGAGTTAGAGGATGTGCGAGTCAGTGAGGCGGACTCAGAAAGATATGTGAAGATAGGAAGAGATCTACTACCAGAAGTGAAGACCGAGCTCGTAGAATTCCTGAAGAGAAACCTTGATGTCTTTGCCTGGAACCATGAAGATATGGTGGGGATAGATCCTGATATTATGTGTCACCGACTGAATATAGATCCCCAGCACAGGCCAGTCCGTCAGAAGAGGAGGCCGATGACACCAGAACGCTATGCAGCTCTGAAGGAGGAGGTTGAGAAGTTGCTAGCTAACGGGTTCATTAGGGAAGCTCGTTATCCTGTTTGGGTCGCCAATCCAGTTCTCGTGAAGAAGAAGAATGGGAAGTGGAGAA
The DNA here is from genome assembly GCA_019925255.1 of Litchi chinensis. Lineage (NCBI taxonomy): Eukaryota > Viridiplantae > Streptophyta > Magnoliopsida > Sapindales > Sapindaceae > Litchi > Litchi chinensis. The sequence goes on along the minus strand of CM034464.1, from coordinate 8,336,640 downwards.
CCTGCATTGACTTCACCGATCTGAACAAAGCTTGCCCAAAAGACAGCTTCCCACTGCCGAGGATTGACCAGCTGGTAGACGCGACAGCCGGGCACCAGCTACTGAGTTTCATGGATGCCTACTCGGGGTACAACCAGATCCTAATGAGCCCGCGGGATGAAGAGCACACCTCTTTCGTTACAGATAGGGGGTTGTATTGTTACAAGGTGATGCCATTCGGGCTCAAGAACGCAGGAGCCACCTACCAGCGACTGGTTAATACCATGTTCCAGGACCAGATTGGTAAAACCATGGAAGTATACGTAGATGACATGCTGGTAAAGTCCCAGAAGGCAGTAGATCACGTCCACGATCTGGATGAGACATTCAAAGTCCTCAGAAATTACCGGATGAAATTAAACCCGCTGAAGTGTGTCTTTGGAGTAGCATCTGGTAAGTTCCTCGGATTTATGGTGAACAGCAGAGGAATAGAGGCCAATCCAGAAAAGATCAGGGCACTCGTGGAAATGAGGTCCCCCTCCAAAATCAAGGATGTGCAGAGTCTTACTGGCCAGGTCGCGGCTCTCAGCCGCTTCATCTCAAAAGCTACTGACAAGTGCGTACCATTCTTTGAAGCCATAAAGAAAGCCAAGAATTTCGAATGGAGCGAGCATTGTGAAGAAGCTTTTCAAAAGCTGAAGGAGTATATGGGCCAAGCTCCTCTCCTGTCCAAGCCAAAGGATGGGGAGAAGTTATTCTTGTATTTGGGAGTCTCTGAGCACGCACTAAGCGCGGCCTTGGTAAGAGAAGAGGATAAGATGCAGCTGCCCGTATATTATATCAGTAAAAGGCTGGTTGACGCGGAGACCAGGTACTCGCAAATGGAGAAGCTCACGTACTGTCTGGTAACTGCCTCCAGGAAGCTACGTCCCTACTTCCAAGCTCATCAGATTGAGGTCCTCACGCAGTACCCTCTCAGGCAAGTCCTTCAGAAAACAGATACTTCTGGCAAGCTCCTCAAGTGGGCCATCGAGCTCGCTCAGTTCGACATAGAATTCAGACCTAGAACAGCATTCAAGGCCCAGGCACTTGCAGACTTCATTGTGGAATTCACAGGGCCAGTACCGGAGCAGGAGGAACTAACCGATAATCGAACCTGGGAGCTGTATGTGGACGGATCCTCAAAAGGGCAAAGCTCAGGAGCTGGAGTAATGTTGATCAGTCCAGAAGGTCACAAGATCCTGAGTGCCCTAAGGTTCGGATTTCGAGCTACCAATAACGAGGCCGAGTACGAGGCGTTGCTTGCTGGACTTCGTCTAGCAAAGGTGGTGCGAGTTGAGCAGATAAAGATTTTCAGCGATTCTCAACTTATTGTCTGCCATGTCAGGGGAGAATACCAGACTAAGGGAAGGAGGATGTCAAGATACTTTCAAAAAGTGAAGGAGTTACTGGGGGCTTTCAAGGGGTTTGAAGTGAACCAGATCCCCAGGGCACAGAACTGTAATGCGGACGCCCTGGCCCGCTTAGCGACCTCCCAGGATGCGGATCTCCTTGAGTCTTTCCCTGTGGAATTCTTGTCAGCTCCTAGCATCGAGGACGAAAATGCGATAATAATCATACAGGTTCGGCCTAACTCCTGGATGAGCTCGCTAGTGAATTATTTGCAGGAAGGAAAGCTACCAGAAGACAAGCTGGAAGCTCGTCGTGTACGAGCTAGAGCAGCCCGGTACTGCATTTATGACGACAGGCTATATAAGAAGGGATTCTCAACCCCGCTGCTGCGATGTATAGATGATGAGGACTGTGAGGTGGTGCTGAGCGATATTCACGCAGGTCATTATGGGAACCACGCAGGAGCATTGTCCTTGGCCCAGAAGGCTCTCAGACAGGGGTTCTACTGGCCAACCATGAAGCAAGATGCCTCAGATCTGGTGAAGAAGTGTGACCAGTGCCAGAGATTTGCTAAGATCCCGCGAGCTCCGCCAGCTTACCTCCAGCAGATGGTGAGTCCGTGGCCTTTCGCAATCTGGGGGATGGACCTTATCGGACCTTTGCCCACAGCCCGAGGAGGTTGTAAGCATGCCGTAGTCGCTGTGGATTACTTTACCAAGTGGGCTGAAGCTAAGGAGTTGACAGAAATTTCCACGACGAAGATAGAAAGATTTGTGTGGGACAATATCATCTGCAGGTTCGGAGTTCCTCAGCAGCTCGTCACAGATAATGGTACTCAGTTCACTAGTGAGCAATTCATAGGCTTCTGCAGCGAGCTCGGGATCGTAAAAAGCTTCTCCGCTGTGGACCACCCTCAAGCCAACGGTCAAGTCGAGGCCGTGAACAAAATTATCAAGCAGACTTTGAAAACCAGGCTAGAGGCAAGAAAGGGGGCCTGGGCTGACGAGCTACAGAAGGTCCTCTGGGCATACAGGACCACAGTCCGCAACTCGACAGGTGAGACCCCGTTTTCTATGGTCTATGGAACGAAAGCCATGATACCGGCGGAATTTGAAGTCACCAGCCAGCGAAGATCCTCGTTCCGACCTGAAGACAATGACCAGTTGCTCGCGGCCAGTCTAGACTTAGCCGAGGAAGCAAAGGAGACAGCTCGCTTGAGGGTAGCAGTATACCAGCAGAGGGTTGCCAGGTATTACAACAAGAAAGTCCGAGCTCGGAGCTACAAAGCTGGAGACCTCGTTCTCAGGTTAGTCCTACCCGGAGCTCGCAAGACTAGCGATGGAGTACTAGGACCCAACTGGGAAGGACCATACCTCATCAAGCAGAATCTGAAGAACGGAGCCTATCATTTGACCAACATGGATGGATCAGAGTTACCCCGAGCCTGGAATGCTGAACACCTACGGCCATACTATACATAAGAACAGTCAGCCCGCTCTAACCTTGTACACAATTCTTTCTTGACGATTGTCTGTAAACGTACTTTCACTTGTTTTCTGTTGTATGTGTAATGTTTGATGCAGAAAGCAATCTGGTTGAACCAGTAAATGTACATGTAAAAAAGAGCAATGCTAATGAAATCTCTTTCTCAAGAAATCGAGCTACAGTCTATTTTTATGAAATGCTTATCTGTGTACCTATAATATTCCTTGAAGATATCTACGCAAATAATCCAAGGGATCCTACACAACTACAATGCTCGCTGGCCAAGGCTATGAGCATATTCTGACAACGAGTGTCCGTAAAAAGCCTCAATCAAGGACGCTCTATCAATTGATGCTCGATTTCTTTATATTATCCTCACAAAAGGAGGTTTACATCAAGTGTTTCATTTCCTACCTCGCGAATCAATTGCCCCGCGACCTCGCGGGAGGGGGTAAGGCTACGCCTTTCATATATAAAGACGCCCGCGGACCTCGCGAATCAATTGCCCCGCGACCTCGCGGGAGGGGGTAAGGCTACGCCTCTCATATATAAAGCTGCCCGCAGACTCACCAAATTAGCTCACTCCTAAACTACGAATGAAGCCACGGGTTGGAATCTCAAAGTTTGGGAAAATGTTGCTGTCAAGCACGCTCAACATCATTGAAATACAAGGTTCAAGAAAACTTCGAGCGCCGTACTAGCTGCAAGCTCCTGCCAATTTCTTAAGGCTTGTCCAGCTATATCCAATGCAGGACCAAATACCTTATTCGACCAAGGCTATTTGCCGAGCCCAAGCCCTAACGAGCTAGTGCGTTAATATAGTTGCTGATTACAGTTAGCAAGTTTGAGAGTTAACATGATTTTCATGATTGTGATTTACTTGACAAAATTTTAACACTTTGAGATAGTGTGATTATTGTCTGCTAACTACCTATCATGTAGTTAAATATACATATATATATATACTTGGACAAAATATTGAAATCATGCAGGAAATTTACTATTATGATTTCGAGTCTCGAGCTCGTTGTTTGAATTTAAACAAGTAAAAAAATTACAAGAAGTCAAAATAAACAAGTGAAGTAAAGAAAAATGCTCTAGACGCCAGCCGGTTCATCTGAAGGAGCAGGATCAACTGAGACTTCTACTGGGGGCTTAGCTTCAGGGACGGGCTCAGTGGAAACGGGCTCGGAAGCTGGCAATTCAGGATGGACCTCGACAGGAGGCTCAGGCATTGGAAGATCTTCTGAAGCTGGAGGAACCTCAGAGATCTGACCTGGCAAAGGGTCTGGGACGGCAGATGAATCAATTGGAGGATTGGAGGAAGTATCCGCATGTTGCGCACTCCGAGCACCTGCAGTAAGCTCTATGAACTCTCGGATCATCTTGACCCCTTCTGACCCGAAAGAAGGAGTAGTCCAGGTCCGGGTAGCGCTCCCACATGCTATACAGGAACGCCCTCTCGACTTCGTCCTCGATCCTGCCCCGCTCCCGAGCAAGCTTGGCTTCAACGCCCTCTACGGTTTTAGCCAGCTTCTCCCTCGCCTGAGCCAGACTCATTTCTGATTCAGCCCGCTTCTCCTCGGCCTTTGCGAGCTTCCCTCTGGTTGCTGCCAAATCCCAGCTGTGCTGACTTACCTTATCCTCAGCAACCTGCAACTTTACCTTTGCATCACCGAGCTCGCCCTTAAGCTGACTTATTTCTCTGTGGGCCTTGCTGACTTCGGCCTCCCTGCGAGCGGTCTCTTGTGACAAAGCCGCATCAGCGTCCTTGAGCTTGGCAGAAAGCTCACCTTGATTTTTCTGAAGGAGATTGATTTCATCCTGTAGGAACTTCTTCTCCTCGTCAAACTGTACCTGAGAAATCCTGAAGGCCTCTTTCTCATTAATGTGAATTTCTGCCTCCCTTACTAACTTCGCAGACGCCATACCGAGCTGAAACAACAAAAGAAATGGTAAGAGATCCTTTGAAGGAGGAAGAAGAAAATTAAAACAGAAGTATGAAAGGATGTGAATCTTACCAGTGCAGCGTGACGAGCTACATAGGTCGCTAGAGTACGGCCTGTAAGACCTTCTTTCTGCAGCTGTGGGCTGCGTTTCCCCATCACTTCGGGCACGAGCTCCACGAAGCTGTTGAAGTATTCCATCTCCTTCGCCACTTCAGGGTGGACCCCGGAGTCTGTCTGTTCGCCCGTTGTTGACCTCGCGGGTCGTCCTGGCGCTTCTGTGCCCGGTTCCCTGCCGATGACGACTCCCCCGACCGAAGGGACCACAATGATTCCCTTCTGCTTTGGGGCCGGGGGCGGAGCTATGGCCTTCCCTTTTCTCTTCCTTGTCAAAGCCTCAGACTCCGACTCCAAAGCTAAGTCCCCCTTAGCAGAGACCGTGGCCCTCTTGGCTGGAGGAGGACTCGGCCCCTCAGATGGGGCAGCCCGTTTTTGAGGAGTGGCAGACGACCTGATTGGAGAAGGAGCAGCTGCAGCAGTTTGTGAGGGCGCTCTTTGCGAGCGGTCTGAAGAGGTATCCTCCACATCGACGACCTCGGTCGGTCTAGCAGGTGGAACCGACCTGAGGGGAGGAACTGACATCGTAAGTTTTCCCATATCGTCTGAAGAGGGGCTGGTGGTGAAGCTCGTACTCGATGACCCTTGTTGAAAGAGCTGTGGTTCTGGCTCTGATTGTGAAGAAGCAAGAAAGGCTGAAGTGACCTCGCTCGCTTGCCCTCTTATCCCCAAGTCCCGGACTTTGTTTAGAAGAGCGCTCGTGGCAGATGGCGCAAGACCCCGGTCTACCAGCTCGCTGCCAGAAGGAAAAAGGTCCTCTGCTGGTTCCTTGGCTGATGCGTAGGCGTTCAAAATAGCGAGCTCGTCCTGATTAGGCTTGTATGCAGGGGCTGCGACAGCTGCAAAGCAAAAGCTAGCTTGTTAAAAAAAAAAAAAAAAAAACTAATGTTATTTAAGTGCTTGTGTCCCTACTGGGTTCCAGCACAAAACTCCTGTTGTTCAGCCCAGCAAGCGAAAGACAGGTGAACAGAGCCCAGTTCGACTTATACTCCCCCACATTGGACTTAGTGCAATGTTGGGGTAGAAACTCCCTATACTCAGAATATTGGCGGGGCGTGGCATAATAGAGCCCGTCCTTCCCTGAGATCGCCTTGAAGCTGAAGATGCTACGGATGATGCGGGGTGATGGAAACCCCAGCTTGTGCTTAACGAACGCTGCAGCCAGGGTGGTCAAGTAGGCGTACGAGTTCGGAGTTAGTTGGAATGGGGCAAGCTTCAGGTCGTTCAAGAGATCCTTGAGATATCCAAGAACGGGGAACCTGAAGCCGAGCTCCATATGCTCACGGCTAATCGCCACAAAGCCCTCAGGAGGGTAAGCGGCTCGGTCGGTGTCCTGGGGGACATTAGCCCTGCACCCCAAGGGAAGGCTGATTGCCTCAGCCCAATCCTCCAGCTTTGAAAGGGTGACCAGCGAGGGCGTGTGCTTGAAAGGGTGGGATCCGTTTCCTCAGCGACCTCTTCCCCTCCTTCGACCTCCTCAGCGGGCACGCTAGCTCGCGAGGTCGCGGCCTCGGCCTCACCAGTCTGACGTGCTGATGACCTCCTAGAAGTAGAGGCCCTGCCTCGACCAGTGCGTGAACGACCTGACATCTACAGCACAAAAGAAGCGACATCAGAACGCTTATAGCATGCTGAGCCTAACCAGACGCAGAAAATGAACTCCTAGAACTATTGTCCTACATGCCAGGTCGCACACTCGGCCTCCAGAGGGCAGGAGAAGCCCCTGAGACACGGCCCCGTCAGGTACTCTATCACCCTAAATATATGTGTGGCTAACCCTATGTCTACAGGTACCCTACCAGACAGTAAGGGGGGACATCTTCGTCAAAAGTCCTAAGCAACAGAACACGGTCCAGAGACGGGTCAGTCAGGTCGCCTCCAGCGTATACAGGAACGGACCGTATCACGACACAAAAGCAAAGCAAAAGAAGAAATACCTTGTTCGAGGTATGAGCGGCTTGCTGAAAACGGTGACTGATTCCCGCAGTATCAAAGTCCGAGAAGTCTGTCTGAAGGCGAACAGTAAACCAGAGGAAGTAGAAACGAAGGAAAAAATGGGAAGAAATGGTGCTGTAGTCGTATCAGGAAAGCAAAAAGATGAATATGAGAAGACCCATGGATTATATATGCCAGCTCGTCCGCCCTTAGCCATCCGATCCAGCATAAAGGTATAACCGTCAAGGATCGAACGGTTGGGCATCAGTCTCGGTCGCACGCCATCACGTCTGTCAGTTACAAGACATGTGCATTTAATGCGTACGGTCTCGAGACACGTTTTTCGGCTCCAGCGCCTGAATGGACGCCACGTGTTGGCAGTTACAATACGAAAATTGAAACGGAACCAGAAGATTTGAAAATGGGCGCCAATCGTGCATTTGGTTCAGCTCCCAGTCTGCAAAACGCACAGAGAGCTGGGGGGCTTGATGTTATGCCCATTTTCTGGACCAGTCCAGTTGGGCCAGTACATGTTTATTTAATTTGAACAGGAACAAGGGCCTAGGAGGCCCAAGGTTGGAACCAGCAGCTGCAAGCCCAGACCATGAGGCCGCCCAGGTCGCGAGCCAGCAACAGTTCTTCAGCATGTCACCTGCCAATGCTTTCAGCTCGAGGAGCTCGCGAGGTCGCACCAATTACGAGCTCGCGAGGTCGCGCTGACCTCCGGATCGCCTCGCCTCCTTTCCAGCCTACATCTGGCTGACCAGAAAGTCTACTCATGAGAAACCGTGTGCAGCAAGCTGTCAGAATTACCAACTCCTATGATTTCCCGTCGGAAACTGTTTACACAATTACCCAGAAATATTAAATGAAGTAAGGACATCTGCAGGTATAATTAATGCAGCATGGTAATGTCAGGATTAGTTGAAAACTAGCCGTTGCCAGTGACTTGCATTGCTTTTTTTTGTATTTTTTATTGTGAGCTCCCTTCCTCTATAAAAAAGGGAGACATTTTTACTGTACAAGCAAGCTGAACATACTAAAGAACTGTCACTCTGCCGGAATTACTCCAGAGTGGCCGTGGATGTAGGTGCAGTCACCGAACCACGTAAAAATCCTGGTGTTCCTTCTTTCTCTCGCTTGCTCTTTCTCTTATCTTCTCATTAAATCTGATCAACTACCAAAACCCGACATTCCTTTATTCGAACTTATTACCACCAACCTAGAACTTCATTAATCAACCATTAATTACCAAGTTCGCCGTCTGGGCCCCAGAATCTCTGGTTGACCGTTTCCGGACGTCAACAGAATACAATATTCCAAAATTTGTATGAAACATTTCCTAACTTGTAATAGTTGTCATTATTGTTATTATTATTTTTCAATTATTATATTTTAATATATGATAACGTACCAATTAACTAATAATATAAAGAACAATCTTTCTATACTAACTAGTCATACTAGCCAGTGAATGCATGAAAAGATATTCAAACTTGAACCTTCACCATAGACATAATATGAGAGCTGCGTATCACTCAACTCAGAGTTAATTGACATTATTAATCTCCCTTTGGAAAACCAAAAAAATAATTATTATAAAAGCCTCTTCTCAAGATTTGCAAAACTTTCTTCTAAATTTTTCTTGGAAAAAATATGCTCATTTTAATCTAGATAGGTGCACTTGTAACTTGGCCAAGAAGAAAATGTATAAAATTTAACTTTAAATCAGATTCTCTCGCAATCAATCTAATGTTAATATGCTCTCTAATATTAATATGCCCGTGGTTCAGTCTAATTTTTGAAGTTGAAAAATTTAGAATGAGCACCTAATTTCATCTTAGAATTGGTCCATTCAAGCCTTTCAATAAATAATATGATTACCTATTAGATATAAATTCAATCTCATTTGAACATGGAGAAAAGTACAATTTATTTCTCCCTTTTGAAAAATGAAATTCATTTAAAAGAAATTTCCCATGACCCTGAACGAATCCCCCCACGGTATCAAGCATTGTTGAACTTGTCGATCCTTAGTGTGAACAAGTTTTGATCCTCACTCAATTATTACTTAGTTTAACTGACTATTTCTTATTCAAAGCACAATGTAGATTGTACAATTTTTGAAGTCTAGTGTGATCACAATTGTGCGGTAGATCCATTATGAGAGAGGACATATCTCATAAACTGACCATAACCTTTTGAAGCTACGAAAGCCTAGGATCCAAAACATAATATAGAAAATTATCATACAACTTAGCATCAGGAAAACATTCGTCTTTCACTAAAGATAAGCACCAAACAAACATCATACAAAATTCATGCAGCCATGCAACTATGAAGACTTCGAATTGCATTATGTTCACCAACTATTAAATCTTTGACTAGATTACTCAAAAATATCATCAGGTATATATGCATATGCTAATCGCAAGCACCCTGCCGGCAATCTAAAACTCATGATGAATAAAACTATGCATATTTCATTAACAACTAAAAGGATCTGTGTGTTGATGCTGAGAATACAACTGATGTTTTTATATTAGCATACAAAAGTAACAGGCAGTTCCCACTACCATGCATAAAATCCAGGTTGTAGTAGTGTGTGTGTATACATATATATATATATATATATATATATCCTTCTAGGTATCAATAGCATCTACCATTCATCCATCTGGGTAAAAATCTTTACTTTAATTCTGGTCTTGATGTAAGGTTTAGTAAAGGTTTTGCTGATAGACAAAGACTTAAAAAAAACTGTGATTTTTACCTTTTTTTTTTTAAAAAAAAAAAAAAAAGTAAGTGATTTCATATGCATGGTCAACAAAAATTCGTTGGACAACCTAAACCAACAAGCAGATGCAGGATTCCCACTTTTTTTTTTGGGGTATCTAATGTGCACCATCACATGCTGAATTCATTTCAATTTAGACCAGTTCAAATTAAATCCAGTTCGATTCACACTAGTTTTAAACATGCGACATCCCACACTAGAACATTTCTCTCTCACAACACATATATACCTTGTAAACACTCTCAAATTTTTCCTGAATTGCTGCTACCAATAAAGTATCATGAATGCATAAATCTACAATTTCCTAGTTTTGTCTCAGCATCTCCTTAATTTTTCATGAATTGCTGCTACCAATAAGGTCTCATGAACGCATAAATCTACAAATTTCCTAGTTTTGACTCAGCATTTCCTTCAATGGTGAACTCCACAAGTAACCGACTTCATCCAACCGACACACTATATAGGAGTAACTACCACTTAACATCAAAATAACAAAATGAAAAAAAAAAAAAAACTTACGACAGCAATAACCAAAAAAAAAAAAAAAAAAAAACCCTTAAATAACAATCGATCTTTAGACTGAAAACCAAACATGGCAACAATCACCACATTCTAAGTCCTCATATTATACTCACAAAATAAATGCAAAGGCAGGGAAATTCTACGTAGCAGCATAATACTATCATCATCCATTGAATACATGCCATAAAATTGACAGTTAGATAACACGTAAACTAGTGAATAAGGATCAAATTCATGAAAGGAAATTTAGCGGTAGATCACAACCAGACATGGAAATATCCATGTGATAAAACTACTCAAATATATTATCTGGTGGTAACAGCATATCAGTTTTCCTGGTTTATAGACTATGATTCTTCAAAGAAGTTCAAGTTCAAAACTTTTAGGTCCAAATATATTCAACAAAACCACTCATCTATGCAATAATGCTTAACAAAGAGGACCTGAAACATGTTGCTGTATTACATGAGAAAATACTGAAAAAACTTAAAAGCTTTATGGTTCGATCGCTTTCACCTGTTGCCAAACGCCATCCACTGCTTCTTCCCACAAGGTTATATTGTTGTTCCCATCAGCCACAGCCAATATGTTCCCAGTCAATGACCAATTGACTCTCCAAACAGGGGTCTTGAAGTCATTTAACACCTTACCTTCCCATTGATCCCCTTCCCTGGCCACAGTCCATATGATAACTTTGCCATCCTCTGAGGCACTTGCAATGGTAGATTTTGGGAGCCCCAAGTTGGGTGCCCAAGCAACGTCTCTGACCCAATCAGTATGCATCTGAAGAGCAGGAAAGCAGTCCATCTTCCACACCCCATTGTATAGCTTCCACACCTTGACAGTATTATCACAACCACCCGAACAAAGCTTCTGCACCGGGTCAAGCAAGCCAGAGCCAACAAGTGCACCCGGTGCCGTCGATGGGGCCCATGAAACAGAAGTCACACCAACTGGGTGAGCCTGGTCAATCCTTGAGGTATCCCAACCGCCATCAGCTCTTGCGGTAAAAACTGAAATATTCCCATCAGATGAACCACAAGCCAAACAAAGACCAAGTTCATAAGGAGCCCAGGCAATTGAATTCACGGACGATTTGTGCTCCTCAAAAACTTTTTCTGCAATCCACTCACCATTATTACCCTCCTTCCATATTATAACCCTCCCATCATAAGAACACGATGCAAGTAAGGACCCAAACTTCGGGGCAGCCCAAGCCACCTGCCAAACAGGTCCTTGATGACCACTCAATGTTGAAAGATGCTGATGGGTATTATTCCCCACACCGATTATCTTAACTGAGTTATCCGACGATGCAGTGGCAATGCGCTTACCATAGCAATCCATCGCCACATCATGGACAGTGTCCTGATGACCTGTTTCGAACTTCAACGGAGGCATTTTCTCTTAACACTTATATCAAACCTCAAACAGTTGCACAAATGTCCTTCCCTCTAGAGTACACTACAACAGAACCCAAATCACCCAAAATTCACAAACCGTTTATTTGGTTGTTAAAACTAAGACCAAATCGAAATACATACTAAAAAAAAATTTTAAAAAAAATGTTTTTACCTCTTTTTATATCTTCATACACACACACAAAACAACACAAAAAAAAAAAAAAAAAAAATTTTTTTTTTTTTTAAAAAAAGATTACTATTTATTTTTTTCAATAATCCAATAGACCAGAAACAAATATTTATTATTAAATTTGAAAAAACATAAGCAAAATAAGATAAATCAGATCACGTAGTTTTTTTTTTTTTTAAATGATATATTTAGTAGAGATTTTAATAAACAACAGATAAATCAAACCCGATTCAAGAAAAATTAATTGATCGCATATTAAATCTAGATACATCAAATATGTAAATGGAAAAAATAAATAAATCAATCAGGTATATGAAATTGAATTGTAAAAGCCCTAGATAAATATATTATGTGCATGAAATTGAAGAAAAACAATTAAAGATCGGACCTTTTGAGGAAGCAGAAGCGACGCAGTTGAACGAACGAGCTGGGTAGTTGTTGTCGTCTTGGCGGCGAGCTCGAAGTTGAAGAAAGAAACCGAAGAAAACTTTGGTTTTGCCGATCTATGTGGGTGAAATGGTAATTAAGTCGTAAAGAGTAGGGGTAAATATGGAAAACCGGAAGTAATTGGTATGGGCCTTATTGGGCTTTGTGTTCTTCATGGGTTTGGCTTGTCCGATCCAGTACTCTAACAATTGAATTAATTATTATTATTATTATTATTATTTTTGGACAAGATTTCATTGAAAACAACCACCACGGAGGATGGTCATAGACACAGCATCCCCTTCAGACAATAAACACTAAAGCCCAAATAAATTTGGGACAACAACAGAGTAATCATAGTTCATCAGATTAATCCTCTCATTTGAGTAATCTCGAATGGTTAGATATGAAATATCAAACGATTCTTTAACAAGGAAAACAGTTTGATAATGCTAAATCCAATCAATCCATATATAAATTAACCCATAAGATATAAACAACAACTACAATATAAATCTAAAATACAACTTAAATAGGGAAAAGAGAACAAAGAGAAAATCATGACACCCAACTAGACAATACAAGACAATGTCCTTAACCTAAAAGACAGTCGTTGAATAATAACCTCGGGAAACTGGAATAAGAGGCTTCCAATGGGAACCATCGCTATAAGCAATATGATCTCCATCACTTGAAGCACTTGTATAGAACATGGGATGAAGATTGAACACCAAAACCATACGATTGCCCTCCAAAAACAACATCATTGCAGCCACTAGGATATAAACTGCTATTGATTTTCGCCAATCGGAATTGACCCCAGATCTAATTACCGAGACTTTCTCTCACTAAAGGATGAGAGTATTTTCTCTCTCTAGTGAGAGTCTTTGAGAAAGACTTGAATTATTTTTAAATAAAAGAAAAAGGGAAACATTTTGATAATATTGTATTTAACAAGATAGAGTTGAAATTGCCATAATATCCCAATTTAGTTAAATTTCATAGGAAGGAGTTCCACGAAACTAAAAAACAAGGATATTGCTTTGAAAAAAAAAAAAGATATTCTACTGTACATATGAAGATATTTCACACATTAAATGTATGTGACACGCAAGAGATGTTTAGTTAACAATAATTCAATATTATTTGGATATTTTCAAAAGTAAAATATTGAAAATTGACTGATAACAGTTAGATTTATAATTATAAGTATGGCGAAAAACCAAATACTTCAACTTTATTCAAATAGCCCACCATATATATATATATATATAAATTAAATTATAAATTAGTTACCTGATTGAAACGTTTGATCAAATGGAGTAAACTTTATGAGTTTATTACTATTTGGCTGCTAATGGTTTTATTTTTGGTTAGTCAACTTCTATAAATCAAGGGTATTTTCATCTTTTAATTTAATTTTTATTTTTTAAATAAATTTTAAAAGCCAAAAATTAGATTTCATTAAAAAAAAAACAATTTTAAAAAAATAACACAAAAACATCAAATGATGGAGATAAATTTTGTAAAAATAAAATTTAAAAAAAAATAAATAAATGAAGAACATCCAAAAGAGCTTCATGAAGAACCAGAAGAATCATCATCAAGTCCTCATCAACATCATCAATAACACAACATCAGCAAAACAGCTTCATGGAGAACCCAGAAAATCAACAAATCCTCATCAATATCATTGAGAACAAAATTTTAACATAACCTAGATCTCTAAACCTCCAACATCAACACATCATCGTCAACATTATCAAAACCTACAAGAAAAATCATATAATTACACCTACATCAAGTGTTGGATAATTCAATTATTAACTAAAAATGATATAATCTGATCTGATTATATAATCTGATCTGATCTGATCAAATCTTGAACATCAATAAATGGATTCATCCTTTTTAAAAAAAGTAAATAAATAAATAAGGAAAATGGTCTCATCCTTGAAGTGATAGTTGTTGCTGTACAATCAACACAGAGCACTTTCCACCCATATCTTTTGATGCAAGAATGTCCCCCAGAATTCCAAGTTCAGGAAACTCAGTCCATTCTTTGAGACCAAAAGTCTGTCGACTTTCCTGATTATATCTCCTCCCAACAATCATTAGAGAATGATCATCCACCATTGTACGAACAAAGTTCACTGTTTCAGGTCCATCATTCACCTCATGCTTCACATATTTAATGCAATCATTGTTGCCACTCTTACAATCCTTTAATGCCTCAGAATCAAGAACTGTCTGCCAATTCACCATTCCATCATCAGCCTTGGCAATGAAATGAGCCACCGTGAGATAAACCCCAGCGTCCCGAGCCATTCTCTTGGCTAGAGCCAAGGCTTCACGGTCATCAGAACCACCAATAAACAACACAGCAATGTTGCATGAAAACCTTGACATGGAAGCTGCACGCGTTGCAGGCCGTTTGATGTTGTTGTGATCAATGAGGATCCCTACAGAACAAGGGGCTTTCTCCAGGACGCTATAGTTGAGGATCCTGATGTTGGGGTCATCTGATTCAAGAGATCCATCAATGTACCAAGTTCTATGAAATGGGAGGATTATAAAAGATGAAAGCTTGTCTAGGGCAAGAGTGCAGATATCATCATCCATCAAATCGGGTCGCGAAATGGCTGTGAAAACATCAACAGAAGCTGCACCCCAGTTGGTTGCCTCAAAATTCTTGAAGGTAACAATGACATTTTCTGAGTAACAATAACCGTGAAAGTTTTTGGTTCCCTTTTGATGGGAGAGAAAAATAGGGTTTGCTTGTGCATGGAGCTTGATAAGGTGGAGCACACTAAGAGCGACAGGGTTTTCTCTTGTGGGATGCAAGACATCAAGAAAATTGATGACTGAGTTGACATTGTTGGGTACATGGATGCATGCAATCATTTGGAGCTCTGAATTGGGCTTACAATCAGTGATTTTCCTTTTCTGATAGCCGGCAAATTTCCTTGAAGGATCATATAGTTTTCTCACAAGAATAGGCACAAAGCTTGCCACCAAAGTGATGATTATCACCATAAAAGAGAAAAGGTCTTGAGATATAATCTGCATTTAAAAAAAGTAATGCACAATGTTTTACATCTTTCTTCATGAAAACACACCCCCTCCTGGAAGTATGGTTGAGATTATACAAACAAATTTAGATAGTTTCGAAATTTAACAGAAAATGGCTTTTTTGGTGAAATAGTTAAGAATTTTTTTAAAATATTTTTATAACGAAGAAGACAATCTAAGTTGAGATTGATTAACTTCAAAATTGACATGTAAAGTGAGAGAAAGAGACAACTTTATTGGATTGTATGTTATTTCAAAGTACAATACTTTGTTTTTGCTCTTTCTCTAGATATGAAAAACTGAACAGATTGGATGATTTTTTTTTTTTGAGAAAAATCATTAATAGGCCAAAAAGCTATACACACACTGATTAAATACGCACCTTGGTGTCACTAGCGTAGGTCACATATCCAAGCTCAACAATGCCTTTGCAACAGAAAATGATAGCCAGTGCAATCACATCGTTTTTAGGCATCCTATTATGTATCAAAGGCAAAAGACATGAGCAGAATTTAACTAGCAAAGTCCCCACCACAACCATTGTAATCTTTTGCATGTCGTATTCAAAGATCCTGAACTGTATATAATCCACTCTCATCGCACATGCCGTGACAAACAATGGAACAAAGAAACTTGAAACCAAGCCCTCAAATTTGTTCACCAAAGCAGACCCCAATGGTGGCCCTGGTGGCACTGCCAACCCCAGAGCATAGACCATCATCATGATTAAAGAATCAGACAAGAGAAATGGGATCTTCATGCAAAACAGAAAAGGCAGCAAGGTCGCATACAGATAAATAGTCTTCACAGAGCCGCCTTCAGGTGTAAACCTAACTATCAACATCATCAATGGCCTGTAAATGAATGCAACCCCAATGAAAAAGAGAGCAATATATCCCAATTCGTAATAGACAGCCACTTTGTTAGTAGAATGGTTTTTTGCTACCTTGGTGAAGATTCTAATTAGGATAAGAACATAGCCTACTAGATCAGCTATAACCGCCGATGAGAGGCCTAATCTTCCGAGTTCTGAATTGGGGATTTTGAGGTCTGTGAGGAGGCCATTGATGACGGGAAAAGAAGTTATGATGAATTGGGAAGCGAGATACATGCATCTGTCGCGTTCTTTGGGGTCTTTGTATAGAATGAAGCTAGTTGCTGTGGAGAAAAGCAAAGGAAGTAGAACTGATATAACACCAAGATAGACTGCTTTTCTTCCCCCTCTCATTGCCATGTTTATGTCAACTTTAACTCCACTCAGGAATAGGAAAAATGCATACCCAAATGACCCAAATGCTCCTAGCAATTCTGTACTATTTTCCTGGATGACATATGCTGAAATGACGTCTGGTACTATTGAAATTGATGGAGATAGTAGAAGGCCTGCCTATTTAAGACAGATCCAAAAACAAATATTAAGAAAGCTTGTATCATTGAAAAGTCCTTTAAACGATATGTCAGTATATATAAAATAGAGAGAAAAAATAGCGGGCGGGATTTCAAGTATTTTTTAGGTGTCAAATTTCAAGTGTTTTTTCGTGTTGGATCCTGATTGAAATCAATATAAATCTCAAATTATATTGATGTAATCAAAATTTTCACTTAAGAAAACGTGTCGAAATTGTTAATATATATAATTCTTTTTTCCCTTTCTTGAGAACATATATATGACTTAATTATTCAAGCTAAAACGTAAAGTAAAAACAATAATAATAGAGCGAATGATATGTACAAAAGAGAAAAAAAGAGAACATGATGAGAGAACTTACAACAATTTGGGAGACGATTTGAGGGAGTCCTAAACGCTTGAGCACAAAATGACAGATTTGGGTGGCGGCAAATATTAAAAATATCAGCAATTCTATTCTTGGAGCTGAATAATCCAGCCATGTATATTTGAGAGGAACTTGTTCATGTTCCTCCATATATATTTGAGCGAACAAGCCGTTGGAATTTATTCTGGCAGGAACTGTCAAGCATGCAAAGTATGAAAAATTTGTTGGCGTTTTTAATGTGTTCATCGATATCATATGATCACCTTCCATTTCTCTCTTTCTTTTTTCTTTTCCCTTTCGATTTGGGAGGAAAAGAAAAGAAGGATAGAGACAACAATCAAGAATTTTCTTTGTTTTCTTTTTATATATTTGGGCAACTGTGCAATTTAGATGTATAAAAGACTCTTTATATGATTAAAGGAAGATTTTTGGCTAAATTACCTAGTATTCACAAATCAAGCTAAAGATGTAGATGAAAGAATATATCCTTAATTCTTTCAATAATTAAGGTGGGAGCTTAATAGAGAAAAAAGAAGGAAATTTGAGCATTAAGAATTAATGGAAGAAATAGTTTCCAAAATTTAACGGACGTGATGGTTTATGCAATAGCGGCTAGGATGAAATCAGAAACAGCCTACAGTTTTTTTGTTTCATTATTTTGTTTCTCTTGTTCAAAGGACTCAAGGTGTTGCCCAACGGATAAAAGAGAAAAAAAATATATAAAAATTTACTGACTCTATTGGAGTTGGCAAGTTTTGCCAGCAAGATTTTCTGTCAGAGAAGCAACTTATACCGACCTTACCATTTGCTAATAACAAAAATTAATGGTTAATCTTGGACAATAAAGGAATCTCTTGCAAAAAAATTGAAGATGGTTATTTGTTAGTTTCATTCATTTTTTTTAACTGCTGTTAGTTACTTAAAATTACTTCCATGTTCCAACTGTGGTTGTTCTAGAGTCTGATAGTTATTATTCTTAATTGTGTTATCAGTTATGATAAAGTTGAAGAGAAAACATGTGTTTACCTCACTATCACTAATTACACGTCATGTAATATAACTGTAGCTGCCCACTTAATTAGTGAATGATATACAATGGCCATACTACGCGGCATATTTTGATCTAGAAACTTGTACTAGTCAAAATACTTTAGTGTAGAGGTAATTCACATGATATGCTGTTGTGTTTGACAATGGAACATTCATCGTTAGCCAAGGTTAACCTAATAAATCATTACAGTTGTCTGTCTAATACTACATTTAAACAAATATAATAATAATAATAAAATCTAGCTTACAATATTGCATGACTTATCAATTTTGTAAATTTATATTGATCAATTACACTTTTGAAAATCAAATTTTTGATTCTGTAATTCTAATATGTGAAGGGCCGGATCTTGTCAAATATGCATTTTATTGGATATAATTAACGTTTACATACAAATCCCCTTATTTTTATATATTTCATATGAGATTAGTAATAAGGTAGTTAGACTTGGTAAAATGATAATATCCCTTTTTTTATTGGTTTCTTTTTGTCTTTGATTAGGGGTAAGAGTTTATTTGGCATTTTTGGGTTATCAATTGGTGTTAATTAAACTTATTCTTAGTTCATTTTTTTGTGCGACTCACAAAATAAATATCATAGGCTTTGCAGTTCCAACTAACTGTACCTTCACCCTTATGGGATTGGCTTCGGGCCGAAGAGTCCACATAAGTAGTGTCCTTCAATTATAGTCTTGAAACACACCTATTTAATTAAGAAAGCTAAAGACACATTTCCATCTAGATTCTAGAATATTTAACTCGTAACACTAGAATGTGACATTTATCGAGAATCATGTAAATTTTAGCATATAATTTCTTTTATTTTTCGACTATTTTTCTTTTGCATCGGTGATTCGAGATTCCATCAATGTCCATGCTTATCCCTACTAAAAGCTGCAAGATGATTTAAACATTTAGAACATAAGGAACGCATCGATATTGAAATAGGAAAGATAAATATACTCATAATCACATTTTATGTGAAAAGAAATCAAGTATATATGGAATAATATAAAAATCAGAAATATTGTCTAAGAACTGAAATTTATTATTTATTGATGTGACTACATAAATTGGCCAATTCAATTGTGACTATTTTTCCCTTCATGACTAATTTTGAAAATTTTTTCAGGAATAATAAGTTCCCATAAATAAGAATTGATTGACATTGCAGAACATTTTTTAGGACCCACTGCCTCTTCCTCTCTATGTAAATTTAGGTTATATTAATTTAAAAATTTGACTTAAAAAAATTCAATCTATCCGTCTATTTTCATTCAATTCAAGAATTGTTCTTCATCTTGAATTCATTCACTTTTTTTTTACCATTTGATGCAGTGAAAATGAATAGATGGATATTGAAGTTACTTTTTTAAATTAAAATTTTAAGATGATTTACTTTAATTCATATATATAATTAAATTACATCCACAGTTATATAATAAATAAATACTATTATCGCAAACAATATGAACTTATTGCGAACCAATGCACTTAAGAAGAATAAACTATATGGAAGTGCTTTCTGTAACAATTATTTTGAAATAAAAATACTTTGTAGAAGTATAAATAAACGACTGTTTGGAGAGAATAATTTCATCATTGGTTCGTTGGTTAATTTTTTTAATAAATCAGCAAGTCAAGTATTTTATGATATATGTATTTCGAATTGTTTTCTTGTATACATTTTAATAAGACCTATTTGGTTTTTGTTTTTAAATATATCACAAATTTTGCAAAACATCTAAATATACACAACTGCTACTAGACATCCCTAAATTTAAATGATAAATCAATGTACACCAACAGTAAGTACCAAACCATGCATATATACAGTTACAAACAACCGAATCTTGGTTTAATTCTTAAATAATTTGGTGACCTGATGTGACAATAAATTATCATCATTAACAAATGTTATCAAAGTAACGATCGAATTCAGGCACTAGAACATCTCAAAGATTGATCGTGAACATAATCAGTTACAGTACTGTTCATGTTCAAAGGCCACAAAAAGCAAAAATTGTTAGCATTATAACCTCCCCAATTGATACACGTCCACAAAAAAAAAATTGCGAAAAACAGTATAAATTAAAAGCTGTTAGGCCAGCTTAATTTCACTGCCGATGATCACCCATATATATCAGCTTCTACTTATAATATTTAAACACTTTTTTCTTCCATTAATTTCCACTACTATTACTCTTCATTTATCCTCTTTATCTCAATCTCTGTGTGCGTGTCTCTCTCTTATAGAAGAGAGAAGAACAAGTAAAAATGGTTCAAAATTTAACGAAGATTTGCCTTATAATGCCACCCATGATACAGTCTCCTGGCGTTGGGGGACTTGTATATGACAAAAACACGCGTAATTTTAACGCAACTGGTAGTTATGATTGGTATGGAAAATACTCATTGCCGAGGTTGCAGATACAGATAGTTTTGGTCTTCGCAGTAACTCAAATCCTTCATTTTTTTCTCAAGCTCCTTGGACTGCCATCGTTCACCTCACAGCTTATTGTATGTTCTCATCTTCTCCTTATTATTGTTATTATTATTATTGTTGTTGTTGTTATTTATTGCATATTTAGGTTTTACAATGCATGCATATTATGAATATGCACACTGAAACTTGGCATAAAACATATGTATACACGGTTGCTTTCGTATTGGTTTAATGGTTGAAGTTATTCAACAAAAGAAAGTTTCTAACAAATTTTCATGGAAGGATTACCCTTGGGCCGACTTGAAGTACGGTGTTGTTATGTTGAATGAATAATTTTTGCCACCCAATCACATCAGGTGGTGGTATGATAATATTAGTTAAAAATATGAATTTCGATCATTCTGATCAGTTTTGATAAATTTTAAATTCATTGAAATTTGCATTGTGTGGAAATTACTATTCTTTATTTATGATGTAACATAATTTATAATATCTTTATTTATTTATTTTTCTGAATTCTAGGCTGGACTAATACTATCTCCGATAATATCATGGACAAATGATGGCGTACAAGTGTTCGGTACAATGGGGATTTTTGGTTATGCTTTCTTTCTGTTTCTAACTGGAGTGAAAATGGATCCAAGCATGATTACCAGAGTCAGCAAAAGAGCCTTTTACATTGGTCTTCTATCTGTGTTCGTGCCTCTTATCTTTATTATGCCAATAATTTTGCACAAGTTCAATGAAGATGACAAGAAGAACCACGATGTAGATCCTAAGCTGAAAACTCTCTTTCTCTCACCATACTATGCCTCAACTTCATTTCCTGTGATAACCGTTCTTCTTAGTGAATTGAAGATCTTGAATACAGAACTAGGCCGAATAGGCCTATCATCAGCGATTATTGGTGATCAATTTGGGATGTTTCTCATTATCGTAAGCAATGTTATTAGAGTATGGGTTCAAGTTACCAGTCACAGAGATGCTATGGTTGATTTTGTCTACGTTATTGGCTTCTTTGTTTTAGTCCTGTTTGTGTTCCGGCCTGCTATGTTAATGATGGTCAAATGCACACCGGAAGGCAAACCTGTGAGCCAAACCTACATTTATGTGATCATGCTTTTGTTTCTGGGTTGTGTTTGTACAACAAGATGGTTTGATCAATTCCTGCTCTTGACACCATATATTCTTGGCCTGGTAGTCCCACATGGACCGCCTTTGGGGTCCGTTCTAGTGGAGAAGTTCGAGGCCATGGTTCATAACTTGTTCATGCCATTATTTGTAAGCAGTTGTGCCTTGCGATTGACTACAATGAAGATAAATTTCAATAACAAAATGGTATCGGTTAATGAATTGATCGCCGTTGTAGCTGTTTTAGTGAAATTCTTGGCTTGCTTAATCCCACCATTGTACAACAAGATGCCTAAAAGGGATTCTTTGGCTCTTGCTCTTATAATGAGCTCTAAAGGCGTCGTTGACATGGCCATTTTCGCCTTCCTCAGCGATTTCAGGGTATTTATATATAACTCACCTCTATTATCTCCGTATATAGTATTTGATTTTCGCTCGTCTTAATGTAATTGGTGTCCATATTTTTGTTAACCAAGTGCAGGTTATAGAACCAGGACAATTCAGTTTCATGTTCTTTTTAATCCTTGCTGTGGCCAACCTTGTTCCTATACTAGTGAAACGTCTCTACGATCCCTCAAGAAAATACGCAGGCTACAACAAAAGAAACCTCATGGATTTAAGGCACAATTCCGATCTTCCAATAGTTGCTGTGATTCATGTCCCAGATAATGTCAATTCTATCATCAATCTTTTAGAAGCTTCATGTCCAACCAAGGACAGCCCCATGACTGTCAATGTTCTCCACCTTATCAAGCTCAGTGGCCTTGCAACTCCAATTTTCATTTCCCACCAGAAGAAACGAACGACTAATTACTCTACTAGTGATTGTTACTCCGAAAACGTCATCATTGCTTTCAACAAATTTGTTGGAAGCAATTGGGGAGCCGTGTTTGTCAACACTTTCACGGCTGTGTCTCCACCAGTTTTCATGCATGATGACATTTGCACTCTTGCATTGGACAAGCTTGCATCCCTTATAATCCTCCCGTTTCATCGTAAATGGTACATTGATGGCTCGGTCGAATCTGATGATGATTTGATAAGAACCGTAAATTCTAGGGTTTTGGAAAAAGCTCCGTGTTCCGTGGGAATTTTGATTGATCGAGGCAATGTAAGGCGGCCAATGCTCGTGGATGACTCGTCAGGGAAGCCATCTTACCACGTTGCAGTGATATTCTTGGGAGGTAGTGATGACCGGGAAGCATTGTTTTTTGCCAAACGCATGGTTCAGGATTCTAGGGTTATACTAACTGTGGCTCATTTGAGCAGTGCTGATCATACTAATATAGAAGCTTGTGAAGGTTGGGATCAAATGCTTGATTCGGTAGCGTTGAGAGAAGTCAAGACTAATGGGTACATAAATTATAAGGAAACAAAGGTTGCTGATGGACCTGAAACAGCCATGATCATTCGCTCCATGGTGAATGAATTTGATTTTATTATAGTTGGGAGAAGAAACAATTTGGAGTCTCAACAGACCTCAGGGCTCAAAGAGTGGAGTGAATTCCCGGAACTCGGTGTCTTGGGAGATTTGCTTGCATCAATAGATTACGGTGGTAGATGTTCAGTTTTGATTGTGCAACAACAAGAGACAGTTATAGCAAGTTAAGGTTTTATTTTTATTTTTTCTTTCTTTTTTCAACTATCACAAGTTAACATTTGTTCTTATGTCTTCATTTGTTGTGTATATTTAGATGATTCTTTTCTTCGTCGTTCTATTTTTTTATGTATTATTTGCGATGCAAAATTAAGCTTATAAAAGACATTGTAGGTACTTGATTTGGTAATGAATTTTTGAGGTGGTTTTGTTATATTAATTGTATGTACAGTGGACATGTGGAATTTTCATCCCATAAGTTGTTTTTATTTTCTGAAGTATTGATCTCACAATTTTTATTTTTTACTTGGGAGCCCGGAGAAGGGATTTAGATACGAGATTTCCATTTTGCAGAGGAATGTGGTTACCACTAGGCTATATCTGCAATAACAACTTTGTAAGTTGTTAATAGGTTATTTAGAGTAAATGACATTTCAAACCTTGCCTTCAAAACAAAAATAAATATAATGAATTTGGAATATTTATATAAATAACAGTAAGATATATATTTGATCAAGATATTTATCTGTCCTAAACAAAATTAAAATCTGTTTGATTAAAAGATCTAAAACATTACATGTCAATCTTTTTAAAACGAATTTAAAATAAAAGAAGATTGTTTTAAAATTCTAACACTATGAAGCAAATGTCAGACTGAAAATGACTTGAAAAAGTTACCCCGACCATCAAAAGAAATTTTACCCTTTTGAACTTTTGAGTAAATATGAAATCTAAATATTGTGTCAATTGATTATAGATATTTTTACATCAAACACAATCAATCCAAATATTTTTGTTGAAGTCACCATTCGATAAAGTATAAATATAACTCACTTTTCCTTCCTATGTAGACATTATTAATTATTTAGGATAGCTAACTCATAAGATATGTACGTCACCGAGAATTTATTAAATTAGTAACAATATGTTATTATAAATAAAGGTAAAATAAAGGTGATATGATGAAAACAAACTAACTGAAATAAAATTTCTATTTTATTTTTTCAAAAAAAGAAATAAATTAAATTTCTACTTGCTGATTTTCATGGAGCAATTCAATTTTATTGAATGAATTGAGCAAGAAAATTAAGGGGCAGCAAGATGGAAGAATAACACAATACCTGGGTTTTAAGGACAACGAAAAAGGGAAGGAGAAGAACAAAACAAATGCCCAGAACAGATTAGAACATATTATGATTGTGGGGCAAAGAGGAGATATAATTTGTTGAATTGATATGATTGAAAAACTGTCGATTCCAATTATATATAATTTGTTTCACTGATTGATTGATATATATGTATGTATGTATGCATGTACATACATACATATTGATTGAATCGGTTCAATTTCTTATTTTCTCTAATCTAGTATCCAATCCCGCATAACAAATGAGCCCTAAATGCATACAATATTTTTATTGTATGATGTGAAGACAATTTGGAACTATATATTTATTGTAGAAGATTTCAAATACTTTGCTAGACTAATGTTGAATGATGTTAAGAATTTATACATAATTTTGTGTAGAGACAATTTTAAAATTTGAAGCATTTAAACCCTAAATATTAATTAGTTAGCAAGGAAATCAGTTTGACTTCATGATGACGACAATAAAAAAGGAAAAGCAAAGAAAAGAAAAATAGAAAGAGAGTTCAATTTACTCAAATTAATAATTTTAAAGTAAAAAAAAGTAATAAAATTTTTTATATAAATACAAAATAATCTGGTATTAAGGATCAAGATGTTGTCAAAATTCGAAATTAATAACTATAAAAATGAGGGATATACACATGTATAGGTCTTTTTTTTTAATAAACAATTATTGTATTTGCTTCTCTTTAGTATTGTATTTGCACAAATTAACTCGTGAGTTCCAAAATACTCTCTATCATCTTAGGGGTAATTTTGCCAATACCCCTATAAATATTGTTTCTAAAATACTTACCCTAAAGTCAAGACATAATTTAAACGTGTGATCATAGTCTACTCAAGATAAATCTAAATAATCCACACCCTAGCTAACGTCAGGTAATTAATCAGCACCAACAGTATAGAAGTCCGGAACCATATACAGTTAAAACCAAAATTCTCAATTTTTTAAACAGTTCCCTAAAATTTTCTTAAAATGGTGAGTGAATGAGATTAATTACTAATTATACATGCATCATTGATAATATTAAAAAATAATAATAATAAATAGAAATAATGAAACTCTATATATTTCTAACTTCTCATCATAAAGAGTGATCATCAGTTACAGTACCGTTTACATTGTAAAGCCAAAAAAGCTAAGCCTATTAGTACTATAACGAAAAATGATTCTCTCCAGAAAAAAAAAAAAAAAAAAAAAATGATAAAGCATACTTATGAATTAACCAGAAGAAAACTGAAAAAACAATATACGACTTTTGTTAGTAGCTGGCTTTTGTAGCTTCCTCTTCATTTTCAACTTTTCATTTAAGCACTTTTTTCTTCTATTAAATCCTATTAATTTTATTCTAGTTTTCTCTCTCTCTCTCTCTCTCTCTCCCCACATAAGAATCTTCAACTTATATTCAAGCATTTTGTGTCCTTCTAGCTTAGAGAAGGTAGAGAGAGAACCAGTCCAAATGAGTATCAATGAAACAAAGGTTTGTGTTACAATGCTACCCAAGGTACAATCTAGGGGTAGGCGTTTTCGGGTTGGGTTGGGTTGAAAATCTCCCAATCCAACCCAATCAATTCTTCAACCCAACCCAACCCAACCCAATAATTGTCAGGTTGGGTTGAGTTAAGTCGATCGGGTTGGCACCTCATTGATAATTTGACATACAAAACATTCCTATTAATCAACTCGTTTAAATACAAAACATTTTCATTGATTACATAATAGGTTTAATATAAATAAAGTTTAAGCCATTACATAATTTAAATGAAAAAAAGTTTAATTCACCACAAAAAAGCCAACAAAAATAAAAAATTAAGACAATAATCCTAATAAAATCCATCAACGCAACTTGTTTGCTATCATTAAAGTCTTCATAAACATCGAAAACCACAAAATATTATGTCCAATTGGTAGCTCCCAAGGCATCAACTGTATGCACCACATCTAACATCAAACAAAACATTTAAGTCAACTCAAAGTGTAACTAGCTAACATGTTTTTAACTTTTGCAAATAAAAAAAAAACAAACATACATAAATAAAATATAAGTTTTTTATTTAAAATAATTACCTTAATAGCATGAAAAAGAATCAATTCACATTATTTTTCATGGATCCAAAGGTATGCTCACTCCAATCTCTACATAAATGGAAGAACAAAATTTTAGTAATATATAAAATTACACATTTAACATTAGCATAATAAAACAAACCATTTACCTTGTTCAATTGCTTCATACAACTCTGTCTCATCCGTGGACGGTGTAAGGTCCAAGCAAATATTCGTAGATCGCAACCAATTTTGCAAGCAAATCAATATCTCTACCATCTTTGGAGTCAAGCTACTCCTAAATGGATCAATAATACGACCTCCTGTGCTAAATGCTGACTCGGAAGCCACAGTAGACACTGGAATGGCAAAGACATCTCTTACAATACGAGATAGAGTCTTATACTTAGAAGAATTAACTTTCCACCAACCCAAAAGATCAAAGTTCTTATCATCCAAATGTTCATCAGATTCTATCAAATACCTTTCAATCTCATTCTTTGAAACAATCAAATCATTCTTTTCTTTCATTTCCTTGAACTTTTTGAGCCTTTCCAAGCGAAAATCAAAACCTTCATTTGTCTTTCCCACATCATCCTCACTAAAGGAAGGATTGGAGCTAAAAGTTTGTTGACCACTTGAAATGTTATCATCACTTTTGTAAAACTCATAAAGTTTAATCAAAAGATCTTTAATGTCACTAGTTAACTCCAAAACCTTCCTATCATCAAACATATCACTAAAACAAAATTTGACATAATCTAACTTGTATCTTGGATCAAGAACAAGTGCAATTATCAATAATTTATTCACTTCCTCAATTTTCCCCCAATACTTGTCAAACTTCAATTTCATTCCAATTGCCATATCACACAATAAAAAATCATCACTCTTACTCAATCTAGTCAACTCATTTTCAATAGAGCATAATTCATGAAAGAACATATTGGAAGTAATGGATGTAGAAGCACTAAACTTCAAAGTAATATCATAAAAAACATGCAAAAATTTGACAAATACTCTAGCATTACTCCAATCTTTCTCTTTTGGCGGCCCTGCCCTCTCCCTCCATGATCTCTTCATATATTTCACTACCTGCAAGGCTGCACCTGCATCTCACCTCTCGGTTTCTCACTCAACAAACTGTACCATGCCTCTCCCCGGTCCAAGGAAGATTGAAGGTTAAAAAAATCAAGTTTTAGGGTTATTTGATTTTGAAAAAAAAATGAGATTAAAGAGAATTTATACCTGTGGAGCGTGTAGGCCGGAGACTGAAGCCGAAGGACTGCCGGTCCGTCGTGAAGGATGACTATGAATGCGTGAAGGCGGCTGTGTGCGGAGTGTGAAGGTGGAGAGAGATGAGAGAAAAATCGAGAGAGAATGAAGGCAAAACTGATCGACTCGGTGCGGCGCTATGTGAAAACTGGAAAGTTGTTCTTTTATAGTATGGGTTCGGGTCGGGTTTTCGGTTTGATCTTATAACCCGACCCAACCCGAAATACAATCGGGTTATTAAAATATAACCCGAGCCGGGTGTTTTGTCTCTCATAACCCGAACCAACCTGACCACAAATGCTTGGTTCGGGTCGGGTTATTCGGGTTGGGTTCAACATGCCCACCCCTAGTACAATCTGCTGGTTTGTGGCTACGAATATCTCCAAACAAGACTAATAATGCAACTAGAAGTTATGATTGGTATGACTACTCATTGCCAAGACTTGAGCTAAACATAGCTTTTCATCTTTGTCGTAACCCAGATCTTCCATTTCTTTCTCACCCGCCTGGGATTGCCATTGTTCACCTCTCAGATTATGGTACGTGCTGATTGTCTTCTATGTATTTTAGTTCATGTTGATGCATTTTTTTTTCCCACTACTTTTTTCTATTTTCTCCTTTTGTTTCTATTTTACTATACATTGCTTCATTATTTTGCCTACTTAGAGCTTTACAATTAATGGAAAGGTGCCAATATTGCCACTCATATAGTTGGATTTACACACCCAATTCATTAATAGATCCACTAAATTAGTATCCCTACCCTCAATGCCAATATTACATAAACTAGGCCAAAAGAGAGAGAGAGAGAGAGAGAGAGGTATACATATTTGCTTAGTATCATTTTTTTTTCTGACTATTACAACCAGCCCAAAGTATAATCGGGGTCAACTGTAATGTGACTTCGTGACCCGGTTCAGAGATCAGCTCCTAGGAACAAAAAAAGGCAACATAGAATGGGGAAAATGCCCATATTTTTTGTGAAACTTGGGTGTAGAAATTACCAAATATAACAAGCAGTGGGTGGCTAAGTGGTCTTACCACAAGACTATAGCTCCTTATTTGCTTAGTATTGTTCTTATTGGTTTGAAAAGTATATTGTAGATTACATACCCTTAAATATATATATAAAAGAAGAAGAAGAAAAATGAAGAATGTCATGTATACAATCAATTTTCTATTTGGTTATAAATTTACTTAGTAACATTCTTATTGGTTTCAAAAATATATTGTAAATTACTAACTCTTAAAAATGTTTATGTAGAAGGAAAAAGAAAAATGTCATGTATATAACCGATATTGTTAAGAGGCGAGGTGCTTGCTTTTTTGTAATGTTATGATATTACTATTTGATTGGTTGGTGACTTCACTAAGAAATTGTACTGATTTGTTTGAACTAGGTCGGGCTAATATTGTCTGAAGCAATATTAGGAGAAAATTTTTTTTAAAAAAAATGTGGACAGAAGACGGCATCCCATTGCTTGGTTCAATGGGGACTTTTGGCTATGCTTTCTTTGTTTGTCTAATTGGAGTGAAAATGGATACCCACATGGTATTCAGATCCAACAAAAGTGCCATTTTGGTTGGTTTTCCACCTGTGATGGCACCACTTCTTTTTGTCGTACTACTAGTTCAAGTGACTCATCAATTCGACACGAAAGTTGATGGATTGGCTAAATCAAAAGCCATGTTTCTTTCACCGGTCTATATCTGGACTGCGTTTCCAGTCATCACTCTTCTTCTTAGTGACATGAAGATCCTATACTCAGAACTTGGCCGCATATGCCAATCATCAGGGATCATTGGTGATAGTTTAGCCTGGCTCACCGCGGTTTTCAGTATCATGCTTAGTGCAGGGATTCAAGTTGATAAAACCGCATCTCCTCATCTGCTTCCATTTTTTATGGCCTTTTTTGACATTCTTGTTTTGTGCTCCGGCCAGCAATGTCAATGATGGTAAGATACATCCCAGAAGGCAAGCCTGCGCATCGAAGCTGCATTTATGCGATCCTTTTCATGTTTCTGGTTTGTGTTGCCCTCATGTGATCGTTTGGTCAATTCAAGCTCTTGGCAACATATTTTTTTGGCTTGGCAGTCCCACATGGACCCCGTTGGGATCTGGTTTGGTGGAGTATTTTGATAGCATGACTCAGAACTTGCTTCAACCGTTGTTTGTATCGGGTTTTGCCTTGAGAGTTAAATCAATCAACTTCTCCCAAAACGCATTCGTTCACGCAGAGGTGGCTATTGTATCTTGGTTGGTAAAATTTGTGGCTTGCCTTCTTCCACAAGTGTATAACAAGATGCCTATCAAGGATGCACTTGCATTTGCTCTCATAATGTGCTACAAAGGCCATGTTGAAATAGGCAACTTCTCAATCCTCTTTGATGAACATGTATGTATTCCACGTCTCTTCTTCTCACAAGTCTGCGTTGAGCTTGTTTTATGCATGATTTTTTTACTTGAAATCTGTTAGGATTTTATCATTCTCTATGTTGAATGGCTGAGATATGTAATTTTAATTTGTTTCCATTTTTATCATTTCCAAGTGAAGTGCTTTGACTTTAATTCAAATATCAACGTAGGAAAGCGTCATTGTACATATATTATTAGGTTTGATTTTATTTCTATTAGGTCAATATCTAACTCAAAAGGCTAATTTATTAGGTTAAAATCATCCAATTAGCATATAAACCATTCAACTTTTCTTTATCTTTTAGAAGCATAATTTTTTTCCTCTTTCCTCTTTTTAGCTTTCATGTGATTTCAACCACTGAACCTAGGACATGAGATTGATGGGTCTAAGTGCTCTAATTCAGTCAACTTAGCTATAGTCGCAGCCCAAAATTTGACATCCTTGCATTTTTTTTTTTTTTTTTTTTAAATAAGAAAAAAAAAAAAAATCGACTTTTTTTTTTTTTTTTTGAACTTTGTCAATCAATTAGTAGTATTAATTTCAAGGACCTTTATTTCAAGCTTGCTTTCTTAATGTAATTCCAACCTTTTTCTCTTGATATTGTGCAGGTTATAGACCAAAATTTGTTTGGTATGATGTTTTATATTATCTTTTGCGTGGGAAGCATTGTGCCTATTGCTGTGAAACATCTCTATGACCCATCAAGAAAATACGAAGGCTGCATCAAAAGAAACCTCATAGGTTGGAGACCAAACTTGGAGTTACCAATACTTGCTGTGATCCATGTCCCTGACAATGTGGGTTCTATTATCAATCTATTAGAACTTTCATGTCCAACCAAAGACAACCCCATGACTATCAATGTTCTACACCTTGTCAAGCTCAATGGACAAGCAGCTTCAGTCTTTATTTCCCACCAGAAGAAAATGAGAACTCACTGTACCAATTCTCAATCCCAAAATCTCATCATTTCTTTCAACAAATTCGAAGCGAACTACTGGGGAGCAGTCACTGCTCACACCTACACTGCTGTTTCTCCACAGAATCTCATGCATGATGATATTTGCTCTATGTATTAAAAATTGAAAATTGGGACTACATTGACTCTGAGTTGTTAAAAGAAGTACTTCAGAGTAATGGATATAGAAATTACATGGAGCAAGGGGCTGCTAATGGGCCTGAAACCGCCATGATTGTTCGCTCTATGGTGAATGAATTTAACCTGATTATTGTTGGGAGAAAACACAATTTGGAGTGTCCAATGATTAAAGGACTTAAAGAATGGAGTGAGTTTCCAGAACTTGGAGTTCTAGAGATCTGTTGGCATCAGAGGATTATAGTGGTATGCTCAGAATTGGTTGTGCAACAAAAGCAGACAGTAATACAATCTAACTAATCGCTAGAATAGGATAAAATGTAATTTTTTTTTCAAAGTTCAATATCTAGGGTGCTTATGAACTTATCAAGATCAAATACTACACAATGTAAAGAAGGCGTGTACCAATCAACTGTAGATGCACTCATTGTATTCATTTCAATTTTGTTTTTTATTTTTTCTAGATTTTATTTTTTCTTTTAGTGATAGATCATTTTTAATTTTATAGTATACTTTTGAGTATACTCTTCTCTACTTGGGTGTGAGTAAGATTTAAATTATTTATGAAAGTTTAATTTTCACCCGAGTAAGATTTAAACTGTTTGTGACTAAATCATCGCTTCATGAAGGTGTAAATTTATTTATACACAAAAGTGATACGATAAATGTATTCAATTCATTTCTATTTTTATTATTATTTTTTAAAATTTAGATTATCTGTTATTTAACACTATACATAATCTATTAATTAAAAAATGACAAATTTCATTTTCGTTCCTATGTTTTGGAAAAGTATCAAAATTTTTACTATATTTTCAAGCGCATAAAATCTTCCTTAATTTTTCGAAAACTCATCAAATTAGCTACTTCCGTCAGTTAATTGATGGTCAAACCTAATGGATAACATGGTGGGCAGAATTAATTTTAACATTTCGAATTGCAACCCATGATCTTGAAATATATATGAATAAGATAATTTGAAAAAATAAATAAATAAAGAAAAGAAAATAGAACTTTGAAAAGACAACATATCCCTCAAGCATACAAATAATAAATTAAAACAAAGTTTTTAAAAGTAATTAAAGAGTTACGATGGATGGAAAAGAAAGAAGATGGAAGAAGAAAAAAATAAGAAGGAAGAGGAGAAGGAAAAAAGAGATAAATTACGGTGGACGGAAAAGAAAAGAGATTTTAACGATAAAAGAAATTGGACATGATAGCCAGCCAGAGGTGGAAGAAAATGAGAAATTACCTACTTATATTCTTGCAAGGCATTTTTGTCTAAAAAATAAATTTATGACATAAATGATAAAGTTATTTAAACGGACGCAAACACCAAGTGCCCTTATCTTTTGTTAATTTTGTGACGTTTCCACAGCAACACGGTCAAAATTCTAGTAATCAACAATCAATAGCTATGTAAGTAGTAACAATCAACAAGCAATAGTTATGTAAGTAGTAACAAACCAAATACAATTACAATCAACATTCTGCTTGAAAATTTTCAATAAAAGAGTGACTAAGCGTGATATACATCACAAATAATACATCAAACTATTTAAAATTAAATAGGCTTTTCCTATATCTCCAACTTCTTACCTTGAAAATTGATCATCAGTTACAGTACGGTTCATTTTCAAAGGCTAAAATAGCAAAAAGTAGTTAATACTATATATATAACAAAAATTGACAGAACCCAACTCTGAAGAATCGACCACAAGAAAACTGAAAAACAATAAAAAAGCTGTTATAACTATCATCTATCACTAGCTGGCTTTCATTGTTATAACTATCATCTATCACTTGCTGGCTTTCATTGTTCGCGTTCACCATCAACTATAATTTAAGCATTTTATTTTCTTCCCTAATTAATTGCTAATGATATTATTTTCGCTCTCTGTCCATAATCATCTTCAACCTTAGTGTGTGTGTCTCTCTCTGAGGAGGGAACCAATCAAAATGGCTTTGAATCAAACGAGGATTTGCCTTAAAATGCCGCCCATGGTACTATCTACTGGGTTGGGGCCACAAATATTTCAATACAAAAGTAGTAACACAACTGAAAGTTATAATTGGTACGACTACTCATTGCCAAGGCTTCAATTACAAATAACTTTGATCTTCGCGGTATCTCAAATCTTCCATTTCTTTCTCAAGCGCCTAGGAGTGCCATTGTTCTCCTCTCAGCTTATCGTATGTCATCGGCTTTTCCTTTTATGTATTTTATATTTAGTTCCTATTAATGCTTATTATTATTATTAGTATTTTTGCCAACTTAGGGTTTTACAATGCATATACATATGTGAATACACATCATACAAACTAGGCAATTGTTGATTTAACTTATTATTAGTTTATACAGTCATATAGATGGTTATTATAAGTTATAACCTTAAAATATATGAAGAGCAAAGAAGAAAGAAAGTACTTCGATAATTTCTCTTATAAATCAATTTTAATTTTTTTAATGGTGGGAGAGAGAGGATTAAATTCATAAAAAAATTACCTATCCTTATGTTTTAAAATAAGAGTATAACTTAAGCCCTTAACATCCTAGGATCAATGAAAGTACAACTCATGTTAAATGATGATATGCAAAAACCCAGTAGATTAAATACAAGTAAATTGGATTAATTTTAAAAATTTACTTAAATTTCAGTAATTCTAATAGTTTTTCTTTTTTGAACTACCATTATGGGATATCATCGATTGAGTTTTTTATTTATTTTTTCCTAGTGTTATTAATATTACACTTGATTGATATTTGATGATGTTACTAAGAAATCCATGCATGTGCTTGATTTTCTTTGAATATATAGGCTGGCTTAGTGTTATCTCAATCAATATTGCAAGAAGAAGGAAAAACGTTGTGGACAGAGGAAAGTGTACAAGTGCTTGGTACAGTAGCATCTTTTGGCTATAATTTCTTTATATTTCTGATTGGAGTGAAAATGGATCCCTTCTCGATAGCTAAAGTGAACAAATGGAGCTTCTCCATTGGTATCCTGTCTGTGATTGCACCTCTGATTTGTGCTGTGCCAATAATCCTATTCACTTTCGACCCCATAAATGAACGGCTTCCTAGAATGCTGACTTTCCTCCTTTCTTCATTCTATGCTGTGTCCTCATATCCTGTGATATCTCTTGTTCTTAGTGAATTAAAGATCCTGAATTCCGAACTGGGCCGAATAACCCTTTCTTCAGCAATGACAAGTGATCTTTTGAGCATCGTCATGTTGGTTTTCGGTAACCTGCTTGGAGAGTGGAAGCTATATGGTTCAAAAAGTGCCCTTCCTGAGCTAGCATATGTGATTTTCTTCCTTGTTTTTGTCTTGTTGGTGGTCCAACCCGGGATATATTTAGTGATAAAAAAAACACCAGAAGGGAAACCAATGAATGAGACTTGCATTTATGTGATCATGCTGATTTTTCTGGTTTGTGTGAGTATCACTAGATGGTTCCATATCATGCCCATTGCTGCTTACGTTCTCGGCTTGGCAATCCCACATGGACCGCCATTGGGGTCTGCTTTGGTGGAGAAGTTTGAGAGCATGGTTCACAATTTGTTTTTGCCAATATATGTAGCATGTTGTGGTTTGAGAGTGAAAACTTTGAATATCAATATGGGTGACACAATGATGATGGTCAATGTAGCATTACTTTTATTGACTCCTGTGGTGAAACTCATTGCCTGCTTTCTTCCATCATATCTCAGCAATAATATGCCCCAAAATGATGCTCTTGCAATAGCTCTCTTGATGAGCTCCAAAGGCATTGTTGAATTGAGCATCTACGCATTCCTTTATGATGAAGCAGTATGTATTTTGCATTCCCTTCTTTCAAACAATATTATTTATTTCTACTTTAATCCATGGCCTAATTGGTCTAATCTGACCAAACTTTGCCATGAGTTTTGGCTGAATCCACACATCCTTGCAATAATTTATCCAAAAATAAGTATTTATATTTTCTATTTACGTCACATTATATGACAAAAGAAAAAATATGATTGATAATTTACGTTACATGATACCAGTGGCATTGACAATGTGGGTGTATCATCAATCTGATGCATCCTAAATTTTATTGTAAAAAGTTCAAAATGAATTTATAAGCAGTTTTATTTTATTTATTTATTTTTTTAAATTTCCTATTTGTTTATTGAATCCAATCTTTGTATTCTTGATCAATTTTGCAGATTATAGACTACAAATTGTATGGTTTCATGTTTTGTGTTGTGTTACATATGGCAATCATTGTGCCTGTTGCGGTGAAACATCTCTACGATCCCACAAGAAAATATGCAGGCTACAACAAGAGGAATCTCATGCATTGGAAGCCCTATTCACAGCTACACATACTTTCCGTAATTCATGTCCCGGACAATGTCGATTCTGTCCTTAACCTTTTGGAGGCTGCATGTCCTACCAAGGAAAACCCCATGATTGTCAATGTTCTCCACCTCATCAAGCTCAGTGGCCAAGCAAACCCCATCTTCATCTCCCACCAAAACAAAGGAAGAACCAACTTCACCAACTCATACTCGGAAAATCTCATCATATCTTTCAACAAGTTCCAAGGAAGCAACTATGGAGCTGTCTCTATCAATGCATTCACAGCTGTTTCTCCAGCAAATCTCATGCATGATGATATATGCACTCTTGCATTGGACAATCTTGCATCTCTTATAATCCTCCCATTCCATCGAAGATGGTACACAGATGGCACCATTGAATCCGATAATGACTACATAAGAGCCCTAAACTCTAGGGTTCTTGAAAAGGCTCCATGTTCTGTAGGGATCCTCATCGACCGCGGCAACATGAGAAGGGCAGCAATGCCTATGGATTCATCTCCAGAGCTTCCCTTATACAAAGTAGCAATGATTTTCCTCGGTGGTAGCGATGATAGAGAGGCATTGACGCTTGCCAAACGCATGGCTCAGGAGACTAGGGTTGTTGTAACTGTGGTGCATTTGACTACTCAACAAGAAGGCAGTCCACAACATCATGGTGAAGATTGGAATGCAGTGATTGACAATGAGATGCTAAGAGAAGTGAAGAGCAATGGTTATATAAGTTACATGGAGAAGGGGGTTGCTGATGGACCTGAAACAGCCATGATTGTTCACTCTATGGTAAATGAATTCAATTTGATTATTGTTGGGAGGAGACAAAATGTGGAGTACTCTCCCCAGACTTCAGGGCTCGAACAGTGGAGTGAATTTCCTGAACTTGGTGTTTTGGGAGACCTGCTTGCATCAGTAGATTATAGTGGTAGATGCTCAGTCTTGGTGGTACAACAACAAGAAACAGTAGTATCTAGCAGACCTAAAATGAATTTCTTTTCGTAATCTTCAATGCTTTTAATTAGATTCAATCGTATTCATGTTATTTTTTTTTTATTTTTTTTAGATACCATCTCGTGTGGGATAACTCGAACCTACAAAATTGATACATTAAATATACCATTCATCATCAAATTCTATTA
The DNA here is from genome assembly GCA_019925255.1 of Litchi chinensis. NCBI lineage: Eukaryota > Viridiplantae > Streptophyta > Magnoliopsida > Sapindales > Sapindaceae > Litchi > Litchi chinensis. The sequence goes on along the minus strand of CM034464.1, from coordinate 8,299,902 downwards.
GACAATGAAATATTCATGTTATCCTTTATTTTCTTTTGCTTTTTTGGTACTGTTAGGGTATGGATTACAAAATTTTATATTAATAGAATTAATAGTTTTGCTTCTTGTTGATTTCTTGATAGTATATATCTTTATTTTTGTCGAGATTGACTTGGTCTAAAATTGACCAAAAAAATTATTTGTCTGGCGCGATTGAATTTTGATGCAATGAATTCTTCAAATTCGTTTTAATCGATGACTCTAGCCCAATGTAATCATGTAAAATGTACATATCTTTAATAGTCTCCTTTATTAGTTTTACCTGAAATTGAAATCAAACAATATTTATTGGGAGATGTAGTTAATTAACACTGAATTATATTTACCGAAATGCATAGAATTATATTATGCTATATTAAAATACAAAATATAAGACATGATATCTACGCACAACCTATTTTATTTCAATTAGTAATTAAATTTTTTAGTAAATTTTTATTGTCTTCCCATGCGCTACGTACGTAATTGCCCAATAAAGTAGTTGAATTGAACACAACAAACGCGGTTGATTTTAAAATTTGTTAGTAATCTCTCTCAAAATACTAAAAATCGTTATAAGGCCATCGTTGGAGTATAAAACTGATTAGGGTTCCTGCAGAGAAAATTTCTAACCATTTTTAAAAATTAGGTTGATCAGCTTGTAATTTACGCTTTATAGCTCAATAATAAGGTGGCCCTGATTAGGTGTAAAAGAGTGTTGGTTGATATTTCCATGAAAATCTACATCAATTAATAAATAATATAATCATATCTAGTTCAAATCCATTTTCAAAATAAATTGTTTTATGTCTTAAATTACTTTTTCAACAGTTTTTCTTTAAATATAAAAACAATGTAATTGAAATTCTAATAATAGCATTGATTAATAAAGCTACATAACTGGACCGTTAATGAAGCTAGAGGTCGAAGGCCTTGGTTGGGATTGCTTCAGCTTTTGGTTTTGCCAGTATGAGAGATAAATGAAAGCCAAGTTTTGTCATTGTTGTTAGTTAGTGTGTTTTAAAAAAAGCTTTTGTGTTCGAAGAGTGGGAGTCCTTTTATTCTTTCAGAAGCGTTTTTTCTTTATTAATTTAATTATTTTAAGTATGGTATAATCATTACATGCTAATTCAGAGTAAATAATCCATACAATTTTATTTAGAGCATCTCCAATGCAAATGTGAATTGTCTTTTAAAAAAATGGATATATCATCAATGTCAAGAAAATGTGCATCCTATGTGGCATAAATATGAATTGATAAACACTCAAGTTTCAAAGGGCTGTCCAATGCTATTTTATTCATTTCAATAATAAACAATCAAATAATAATATATCATTAAAGTAAATTACCATAAATTATTATTTGATAGAAGTTTTCATCATTTATTGCTGACATGGTTGTCCAAAAGGCCATCTAAAAATAGACATTGAGGTTGATAGCCTCTATTTTTTTTTTTGTCATGTCAGCTTGATAATGGTTATGAAAATTTACATTGGAGAGGTTAATTTTAACTCTCTATCAATTTATCTGATGTGGCACTCCATTTTTCCACAATTCATACTTGCATTGGAGATGCTCTTATACGCTTTTATGGAGAAGTTAGTGGGCTTGGCTTTTCATGAAAGAGTTTCAAAAAATCATAAGCTATTTTCAGTGTATATCCTAAGACTCCCAAAAGCTATTTTGAGCTTCAAAAAACTTACGCTCTCAAACATGATAGTTGGGAACCAATTACGAGATCGAGTGATAGTCGAAAGAGGATTAGGGAATTTGTCATCTGTGGTTACGAGTCAAAGATCTTGCCTTTGCTTGGTGAGTTTGATGTGATTTGCGGGGGACCTTCATGCCACGGCATTAGTGGTTTCAACCGGTTCGGGAACAAAAGCACTCCGTTGGCAGATGAAAAAACAAATAAACAATTAATTGTTTTGATGGAGATTGTAGAGTTTCTCAGGCCTAGATTTGTTTTGATGGAGAATGTTGTGGATCTAGTGAAATTTGCTAAGGGATGCCTCGGACGATATGCCTTGCCTCATTCAGATAAGTTATCAAGCCCGTATAGGAAGGATGGCAGCAGGGGTAGATGGTCTGCCTCAATTTCGAATGCGGGTTTTCTTGTGGGGAGCGCAACCTACTGAGAAGCTACACCTCAGTAATACCCACCTCCAACACATGATATTGTTCTAAGAGGAGTAATTCCGACTTGAGAGAAACACTGTGGCTTACAATGAGGGTCAAGCAATAGATTTGGCGGCAAAACTGTTGTTGAAAGATGCAATCTAATTTCTGACCTTCCAGCTGTTGGAAATTATGAAAAACGTGTTGAAATACCTTATGATAGAGAACCTGAAACAGAGTTTCAACAATTTATTAGGTTACGTAAAAATGAGATGTTGGCGGTTTCCTCAAAATCTGGAGGTAAAGAACATTTACTTATTGACCATTTTCCATATAAATTGAACATTGATGATTATCAACTGGTTTGTCGGTTTCCTAAAAGAAAGGCAGCTTGTTTTAGAGATTTACCTGGTGTTCGTGTGCGTCCTGATAATATAGTTGAGTGGGATCTCGAGGTGCAGTGGGTTTATCTAGAATCTGGAAAGCCTTTGGTCGCTAACTACGCTATGACTTTTGTGGACGGCACATCATCAAAATCTTTTACACGTCTTTGGTGGGATGAGACTGTGCCTACGGTAGTTACTAGAGCAGAACCCTATAATCAGGCAACTACCCATCTTGAGCAAGATCGTGTCTTGATTGTTTATGAAAATGCTAGACTTCAAAGATTTCCAGATTACTGCTAACTTTATGGCGTTAAATATCTAATTTGTAATCAATGCATGGAACTATGGAGATGAATCGAGATGGTGCATGCACAATCTCTGGGAGATGCTTCGAGATAATTCTATAGATTGATGGTTAAATGAATTTACAACATTTAGGAATGAATCAACAGTTTTTAGATGAATTATGAATAAACATAAAAATAAATGAATCTAAATTCTAGAGTCATACACTAGTATAAATAGGTGACATGGGTGCATTTGTAATCAAGTCAAGAAATCAAAAACAAGAATTCTCTATCAATAAAATGTTTTCCCTTCCATACAATCTTCAATCCAAATTCTAAATTTTTCTTTCTTATCTCACAGAAATCCGTAACAAATTTGCTATCAGAGCAGATTATTATTTCTAGCCTCATTTTTTAACCATAGATCTATAGCAGCAATATTTACTCAAAATTCCCCCCTAAATCTTATTTCTGTCTTTGACAGATAAAAATTATGATTTTTGAAGCATCCAAATGAAAACTCTTTTTATCCCTCAAGATCTTTAGGATCTTGTTGAAGATGGCTATGAAGAACCGGAGTCTACAACGGTGCTTGCAAGTTGGTTAGATGCCAAAAAGAAGGAATTCAAGGAAAATAAGAAGAAAGATGCCAAAGCATTATTTTTCATTCAGCAAGGGGTAAGCAAAACAATTTTTCCAAAAATTTCTTTTGCTTCAAAATCAAAGGAGGCATGGGAAATTCTTAAAGTTGAGTTTCAAGGAAGTGACAAGGTAATCTCCATCAAACAAACTTCATGGAAGGAATTTGATAATTTACTTATAAAAGAAAGTGAGACTATTCAAACATTCTTTAACAAAGTTTCTAGTATTGTTATTCAAATAAAAAGTTATGGAAATACCATTCCCACAAAAAAATTGTTGAAAATTTTTTGAGAAGTTTACCTCATAAATTTGATCACGTAGTTGCTACCATTGAGGAATCAAAAAATTTATTGCAACTCACAACTCATGAATTAATGGGCTCCCTTGAGGCGCATGAAAAAAGGATGAGCAGGTTTTCTGATCAATCTTTGGAGCAAGCATTCCAGTCAAAGGTGAATTTCAAGAAGGAAATCAAGGTTAGAAGTGAAGATTCAAGAGAAGAATCATCACAGAAAAATCAGCATGGAAGGGGATCGAATTCCAATCAATCATAGAAAAATTCTCAAGGGTATGGACAAGGAAAGGGAAATAATAAACGAGGTAATGAAAAATTTAATTTGCAGTGCTATATTTGCAAAAAATTTGGCCATGCAAGTAAAGATTGTTGATTTAAATGCACTAGATGCAATAAATTCAATTACATGGATAAAGATTGCTGATACAAAAAAAATAACGAGGCAAATTTTTTAAAGGCAACTGATTCTTTTAATCAATTATTTTACACATGTCTTAATTCTCATCTAGATTTTCAAACTATTTAGTATGTCGACAGCGGTTGTAGCAACCATATGACAAGGAACAAAGAATGTTTTGTAAGCTTGGACGAGTTAATAACTTCACAAGTTCAACTTGGAGATGGTAAACTTTATAGTGTGGCAAGCAAGAGAGTTATTTCCATTCAAATGAAAGAAGGTAATTCTAAACTTATGCATGATGTTCTATATGTTTCTGGTCTTACTCAAGATTTATTAAGTGTTGGTCAATTAATGCAAAAAGGCTACAAGTTGATTTTTTGATGAAAATGATTGCCTCATTTTTGACAAAGGAAAGAATCAATTGATAACTGAAGTAAGAATGTCAACAAACAAAATCTTTTCTCTTATGTTAACATCAAATCCTAAAAATGTTTTCAAGGTTAAAAATAATGATTTTTTGTTATGGCATTTGAGATATGACCATTTAAATTATAAATCCTTAAGGTATTAAAGAATAAAAATATGGTGATTGATCTTCCAGGTATTGATATTGAAAAGCATATATGTGAAGGTTGTGTTTATAGGAAGCAACATAAGCTCCCATTCACAAGGACATCCTAGTGAGCAAAAGCACTTCCTGAATTAGTTTATGCAGATATCTGTAGGCTAACACAAACTTTGTCTATCAATAAGAAGAAATATTTTCTTCTCTTTGTTGATGACTTTTCTAGGATAATGTGGGTGCATTTTGTAACATCCCGAATTTTCTTTATTTAAGAGAAATAAAAATATATTAGGATGAATAGTGATTTTTGGATGAATAGTATTTTCGGACGGAATAGTATTCGTGTGAATAGTGAATTTTTCAGAAAAGCGGACCTCAAAGTTGAAAAGCTCCGGAATAAGTAATGGAGTTCAAGGAAACTGAAACGGATTAAAAATGAGTTCGTTTGAGGCAAAACAGAGCGGTTTTCGGATCCGATCAGGAACCCGGAAAGATTTTCAGAAAAATTCAAAAATTTAGGAAAGTATCGGAATGAGTATTAAAATGCTCATGAAGCATTTTAGAAATTCAAAGGACACTTTCCAATGTGATTCGGATAGAAATAGAATCAATTCAAAAATAATTGGAGACGATTTAGTGAATTTACGGAGAGCTCAAAAAAAGTATGGAATGACTTTTAAGAGTAACTGAGATTACCAAGAGTATGTAGGCAGTCCGAATATAGGCCCCGGTGAATTTTGAAAAGATTTTGAGAAACTTCCAGAAAAGCTGAATCCGAGTATCCTAGAAAAGTCAAATAAAAATATATGAGAAATGATAAACATGTGGCATAAGGGAATTGTAAATTGAGTATAAATTAAAAAGATAGTGTGGTAAATTTTAAGATTTAAATTGTGACTTTTAAGTGATTAAGAAAAAAAAATGGGATATTAAAAATGACATGATTATATTTAATTGTAAACTATATGTACCAGGACATTTTGGTAGCGCCCCAATTTAAGAGATTAATTGAAATTTAATTTTTTCTGTTATTAATTTAGTCCGATTTTAGTTTTAAAAGTGCAGAAGTTTGTGGATAAATATCCTATTGAAGGATATTTTTAAAAGAAATTAAGAAAATTGGATTAAAAAGAAAAAGGTTATAGGGGTTTAAAATGAAAATTTACATTTGTTAAAAATATATATATATTAATAATCGGGTGTGTTGATTTTTTTTTTAAATAAAATAATAATAATATTAAATGGTGGGACCCATTGAAATAAATAAATATATATATATGTTAAAGTATTGGGCCCCACTAAAATAAAAGAATATATATATATATATATGAATGTGTGGTTGCCGGGTGATGAAAGAAATATATATATATATTAAAATAATAAAATCAAATAAAGTAAGAGGAGAATTGAATGCATAAGGCGGTGGAGTTTATATATATATTTGCGTCTTCAGAAACAATAGAAATCAAAGAGCAGAAACGGCAAGCACAGCAGCATAAAATAAAAGAAAGAGAACAGAAGCAGCTGTTCTGCGAACAGCAAGAGAAAAAAAAAAAAAAAAAAAAAAAAAGGAGAAGCCGAGAAGAAGAAAGTGAAGAAGAGAGAAAAACAAATATTGCAGGTATTTAATTATCTAGATAGATAAGTCTATTTTAATAGGATTTTGATTTCAGAGAATTAATTTATTTTTCTATGAGTTATAGATTAAGTTATGTGTGATTTTAGGGTGGATCTAGGATAATAAGAAAATCAGATGAGTTAGATGAGTGGATATGCTGCAGAAAACGCCCAAAAGGTTGGTGTACACTTATCTTAAAAACTCATTTTTATTAGTAAAGGTTTTGATTTATTTTAGTATATGAGTTTATAATGTTTTAATTAAATAGATTATATGAAAATGTGCGAATTATGTTATGAATGATTTTTGTAGTATTTGATAATTAAATTTGGAAAAGTTTGGGAAAAAGTATGTGTTTTTGTTCAATTTTAATTAAATCTATTTCGTGACTATGTGTGAATTTTAGTATGATTGATTTTGTGACATTTTATATGTAAGTGATATTATGATGAATTTTGTGGCATTGAATAATGAAAAATTTGGAAAATTTTGTGAAAGAAAAAGTATTGATCGAATGTGGAAATTAAAGGATTTGTGAAATTATTTTGATAAATTATTATCAAATGATATTGGATTGTGATTTTAATAACTTTCGAATGAAAACGAAAAAGAAACGGAAAAAAAACGAACACGTTAGTGCCTTGACCGAATGTATATCGGAAGAAGGGCACAACGATTTTGATGAGTTACTTTGGAATGAGAAATGATATGTTATGATGCTTATGATGATGCTTCGAATAAACAAAATATATATGTATTTTTGGTTGAAAAGTGTTCAGAGTTTTTCCGATTGAGAATTTTTGTTGAGAAATGAAAGTTGTGAAGATATGAAATTTTTGATAATAAATGAAATTATAAGAGCCCGAGTAAACCTGAACATTGGTAGGTGGGGATTGGTAGTTGGCATGCCAATAGGGTGATTATAGCAGTACTGCACCGATTTGCTTATATATGTTGATACGAAATTCATGGACTTTGCGAGGCACCGAGTGTCCGGTCCTAGAATTTATGTGATATGTGAAACGTGCTCCGGCGGGTAGTCACCGAGTGTCCGATGCCGGGGGATACGTGAAACCCGATTTCCAGTCCATGGTATCGTGTCAGTGTTTACAAAAGGGCGCTGAATATTATTAAAGAAAAATTGTGCTGAAATGCTTGAAAATGAAAATAAATGTGTTTATATGTACAGTGAATGAAAATCTGAATTCTTTGTAAATTTATCTGTAAAAGTTCGAAAATTGTAAAATAATGATTTACTACTTGTATCTGAAAAATATATATATATATATATATATATGACATGAAAATGGTGTGACTATGTTGAAAAACGATTGTTATGGGTTGTATATACGTGATTGTTAGTATGTGCTTTCGTTAAGGTTTGTTATAGAAATTAGAAGAAATTGTGTTGATATGTTTGAAAAAGTCTTTTATGTGCCTTATATGTGTTTTTATAACTAAAGTAAATTCGTTACGTATTATTTTAATATTATGAGAAAACCATAAAATGGTCATATTTGAAAGATGACTTTTAGGTATTTCACATATATATGTTTATTAGTAAATTAACATTTTTATGATTTATTATGAAAATTTGATAACTGTGAAATCATGTTTTAAAATCATGTATCTTTGAAATTGATGAAATTTAAATTTAGTGTACACCCACTAAGTAGAAATACTTAGCGCGTTGGATTTTCCACGCGTAGGTTGAATTTTTGGGCGCTGTAGATAAGGATAGACGAGAAGATAGCTGCCGTGCTTTTTGCAAGTCACATCCCTCCATCCTTGATAGTTTTACTTTTAGTATTGCACAGTGATGTTAAAGTTTCTAGAAATGCATATACATGTATATGGATTTACCATATTTTATAAATGATTGATAATGTATAATTTGTTGAAAAAGCTTTTGAGTTTGTAAGGTAATTTTGTAAAGAAACTCTTATTTATCGTTTAATTAGTGTTCAATTTCAATCAGGATAATTTTTATTAAAATTTGTGCTTATAAATATTTGTGTGGTGAAGTGATTTTGAAGTCGGACGGAGAATCCGAAATGGAAGTTGAGAAAATGAAAGTATTTTAGAAGTGTTTGCTCTTGAAATATGCAGGTTTTTATAATTTTTGATTTTTCAGAAAAACAGAGGAAACTCTGCCGAATATAAATGAGAAATTTTTTTTTTATAGTGTATTTATGTAAAGTAATAACGAATACACCGATTAAGGTAGCATCCTCCGACTTGGGTTTCCATCCGAATGAGAATCGGGTAGAGGGTGTTACACATTTTCTGGGGCAAAAGTTAGAAGCATTCAACATTTTTCTTAAATTTAAGGTTTTTGCTGAAAGACAAAATAGATGTAAGTTGAAGATTCTTAGAATAGATCGTGGTGTAGAATTCACTTCAAAAGAATTCCAAAACTATTGCAGTAATCAAGAAATCAAGATGGAGCTGACTATATGATACACTCTAGAGAAAAATGGTGTTGCTGAACACAAAAATTATACTATTTTTGAAATGGTGAGAAGTATGTTGAAAGAAAAAGGACTCCTAAATAAATTTTGGCTGAAGTGGTAAATACTATGGTCTATATTCTTAATAGAGCACCAACAAAAGCCATGCTCAACAAAACTCCATTTGAAGCCTAGCACAAGCAGAAGCCACAAGTAAATTTTCTCAAAATTTTTGGTTGTATTGCTTCCTCTAATGTTCCAACTCAATTTAGAGAAAAGTTTGATGAAAAGGGAGAAAAATATATCTTTATTGGGTATAGTGATGAATTAAAGGGGTATTGTCTTTTAAACCCCAAAACTAAAGAATTGGTGATTTCAATAAATATGATATTTAATGAATTGAAGGCTTGGAATTAAGAAGAAGGAGAACTTAAATCCCTTGCTATGCTTGAAGATGTTGAAACACCATCAAATTCAGAAGCACCAAGTTTCTCACCATCAAGTCCTTCTAGCTCATCAAGTTTATCCCTAAGCTCTTCAGAGTTATCAAGATTTTCTGATTCACCATAAAGAAAAATGTGATCTCTTAAAGATATTTACAACATGTATAATATGACTCTTATTGTTGTTGAGCCATAAAAGTTTGAAGAAGTTGTGAAAGAAGAAAAATGAGTTCGAGCAATGGATGAAGAAATAAAAATGATTGAAAAAAAATGAAATATGGTAACTTGTTGATCGGCTAAAAAAGAAAGACATAATTGGCTTAAAATGGGTCTATAAGACCAAATTCAATGAAAATGGCTCAAAACAAAAATATAAAGTGAGATTAGTTGCGAAGAGCTACTCTCAATAACTCCGTATAGATTTTAACGAGACATTCGTGCCAGTTACACGAATGGATACAATTCGCACCATCTTAGTTTTGCTGTACAATTGAAATTGAAAGTTTATAGGGATGTTAAATCAGCATTTTTGAATGATGAACTTGAGAAAGAAGTTTATGTTGAGTAACCTCAAGAATATGTCACCAAAGATAAAGAAGACAAAGTTTATTGTCTTCAAAAAAATCTTGTACAGACTAAAGCAAGCCCCTAGGGCTTGGATTAGCAAGATAGACAAATATTTTCGAGATAATGGTTTAAAAGAAGTCCCGGTGAGCCATCGTTGTACGTCAAGAGAAATGGTGTAGAAAATTTTCTCATAGTATGCCTTTATGTGGATTATTTGATCTACACCAGCACTTGCTTCAACATGACAAAAGATTTTAAAAATTTCATAATGAAAGAATATGAGCTGACAGATTTTGGTCTTATGAGATACTTCCTTGGAATTCAGGTAAAGCAATCCAATGAAGATATCTTCATCTCACAAGAAAAATATGTTGAAGATCTGCTAAGAAGATTTAATATGCTAAATTGCAAGCCAGTCGCTACACCAATGACATTAAATGAAAAGCTATCCAAATCTGATGGAGCATTAAAAGCCAATGCAACTCAATTTCGAAGTCTTGTTGGATCACTTATATACCTTACAAATACTCGACTTGATATTGTTCATGCAGTCAGTGTCATTTCTCAATTTATGAGTGATCCTAGTCAACTATAATTTTTAGCAGTAAAAAGAGTGCTTCATTATGTTAAAGAGACAAAGAATTTTGGACTTCATTATTAAAAAAAAGAAAACAATTCTTTAGTCGGATATACAAACAATGATTAGGTAGGTTCTGTTAATGACAACAAAAAAAAAAAAAAACTTCAGGATATATTTTCTGTCTTGGGACAAAAGCCATTACATGGTCTTCAGAGAAGCAAGATACATTTGCTTTATTATCAGCTGAGGCTGAATACATTTCAGCAACAACTGCAGCTTATGAGACTATTTGACTCAAGAAAATTTTGAAGGATTTATTGTTATTTATTGTGATAATATGTCTGCCATAGCTATGACAAATAATCCAGTTTTTCACAACAGGTCAAAGCACTTTATCAGTTCAGAAGTTCAATTATTTCAGAGAGATCTTGAAGATTACAAATTAAGAAGAGGTGTTAAATATCTAATTTGTAATCAATGCATAGAACTATGGAGATGAATCTAGACGGTGCATACACAATCTCTGGGAGATGTTTCGAGATAATTCTAGAGATTAATGGTCAAATGAATTTACAATATTTAGGAATTAATCTATAGTTTCCGGATGAATTATGAATAAATGTAAAAATAAATGAATCTAAATTCTAGAGTCACACACTAGTATAAATAGGTGACACGGGTGCATTTGTAATCAAGTCAATAAATCAGAAACAAGAATTCTCTATCAATAAGATGTTTTCCCTTCCATACAACCTTCAATCCAAATTCTAAATTTTTCTTTCTTATCTCACATAAATCCCTAACATATGGTTTTGTCAAGGAGAGGTATGTTCAAGTTGGCAACGTTGTTGCGGTGTCTATTGCTTGAACGTTGGGATATGCATTAGATGTGGCAATTCAAGGAACGACTCCTTCAGAAGATCCATTATTAACCCTTGCTAAAAATTTTCCAAACATCTCCAAACTGATTGCTTCTGCGTCATCAGAGTACATTGCTTGATTGTTATAACAATCTTTTAGACTATTGTTTTTTAAGATTCATTATTTCAGTGATAACTGTATTATATTGCTGATCCTTGACATGTATTTCTACTATTAACTTAATCCTACTTCATCACAATAGTCTTGCTCACTGAATAACAAGGTCGCTGTCGCTCACCGAATTGGAGGCTACAAGAAATCAAAACTGAAGGAGAAAAAGAATAAGAAGAAAAGGATGCGGAGAGAAGGGGAAATGAGTGAGACACATGAGTAAGAGAGAATTTTATTTTTTTAAAATTAATTTTAATATTATTTTTTAATTATGCATATATAATTTTGATATTTTTATTTAATTAAGGGTAAGATACTAATTTAATACAACGTAACCATACTTTGGGGCAAATAAGCTATTTTGCTCTTTTCGTGTGTGGTTTAAATATTAGATGACTGACATGGGACTTATTTTAAAGAATTTTTAAAATTTTGAAGATAAAATGAGTTATTTTTTAAAGATTTTCAAAAACTGATAATTTGCTATAATTTAATTAAAATAATTTTTTTCAAAAAAAAAAAAAAAACAACAAAAGATCACAATACATATGAAAATAATTAGGATAAAAAAATATATATATATATATATACATATGAAAATAATTGGGGGATGGGCATGCTCCCTTATAAAACACGCCATAGTGCACGTTAGGCCCGGTGCCGCCGCCGAGTAAATCGTCGCAATTAATGAAACCAACAAATAAAATAGAATCATATCACATGCCACGTCATCCTCCAGCTCAGCTTAGTCCGGTTCTGCGCTCTCAAAATCATCATTATGTGGGTCCCGACCAAATTTGTTGTCGGGCCTACTGTGCTCCCCCATAAATGGGCCGTATATGACACTATCCATTGTGTGTACGTCGCTACATACATTACACCAATCATGTCCTTTCAAAATTTTAGAAAACAAATTAAATAATCCTCGGTCCTCAGTCCATCCTATAGTGTTACCCTGCATCACATGAAATATGCTCGAATGGTCTTATTGCTTTACTTCCCTTTAAGCCTCTGCATCGCTTGTTGAAAAAATGTGATGCATATTATTTAAGACAGAAATAATGAGATAATTTAAGCACACCGCACAGGATGCACATGAAAAAAACTCAAACCATGAAAAAACCCCACAAAAATATTAAATTAAGTTGTAAATTTATTGTTTTTATTGTTTCCATATCAGCCACCACCCAATGTACTAAGATAGGAAATAACACTTATTTAGTTTAGCAATGATTTATACTCGAGTTATTCTCATTGTAACCATACCTGAAAAAACATTTACAAAATATTAAATTAAGTAGTTATAATTTAACATATCTTACAAGGATGGTTGTGTTTATTTACTAATTTTTGAATAATTGCAATGCTTTACAGGATATTAAAGTAGTTATATTTATACGGATCTTAAAGGATGGTTGTTATTTATAATTACTGATGTTATAATCAATTATCTATTTTTTCTTATAAAAAAAATAAAAAAGTTTAAAAATATACTTTCATAACACTCAGAGATATATATTCTTGCAAGATAAGAAAACGTCCAATATATATTGATAAATAAATAATAACAGTAGGATTCGAACTCATGTAAAAAATTAAAAATAAAATACAATAATCATTTGAGTTATGAGTGAATGTGAATGCTTATCCTTTAAAACTTATAACTTATAATTGACTAGATGAATCATATTTTTACTTTCATTAATATGAATATTTTTCAAATTTTTTTTTTAAACAATTACAATAATTTGGGTGTGAGAAGGAGGATTCAACTGGAATAGAGGTATACATTTAGACCAACATCATCTTATATATATATATATATGTGTGTGTGTCTATGTGTATGTGTATAACTTATAAAAATGAATAGAAATATTTTATAAAATCCCACATGTTTATTTTGTAATTTTTAAGTTTTGGGTTTGTTTAATTAAACACTACAAGTGAACAATAATTTGCAAAGTGTGAGTTGGTTTATTTGATAAGGTATTTTATTATTGCGAAACCATATTATTTATATATCATCCCTTAATAGAAATGGTTGAACATTTCTCTTAATTTTGAAGATTAATAGTTCAAGTTTCACTCTTGTCTTGAAATATAAGGTATGAGTAATTTTTTTAATAAATTTAATCTCTCATCCCCACAAAAATAAATAAATAAATTATGCATTTTATACGTGGGATTGAATTGGATTATTTTTAAAAATCAAGATTGTACCGAATTAGATTAGATTAATAATGTGAAATGTTTGGTGCAATCAGGACACTGTTTGTTGTAGTTAAAATTGGATTAAAATTAGCATCGTCTCTTATTTGATGTAATATAGGATGGGACCAAAAAAATAATATTATAGGTATAATATAATATGAGTTTAATTATATAAAATTGTTTTAATAAAATAAAACCATTTAAAATAAATTTCATAAAAATAAAATTATTCAAAGAATTTAAATTATATTAAATTTTCTTAAATGATATATTTAAATTATTTTAAATAAAATTATTTACAATTAAGTTTAATGAAATAATTTTTTAAGCTATATTAAAAAGATTTACTTTTTAAAATATTTTAAAACTAATTTATAAATACATTATATATAATATATAAATGATTTAACAAAAAATAAAAAATAAAAAGACAAACTGGTGGGCCTAAATAGTCCCACCATTTTGTGGTAGCCGGACAAAACGATTAAATAGGATTGGATTTAGTCTAACCCCATTTAATACCAAACATGTTGTCGGTAGGAGATTAATCTCAATCCCAATCTAATCTCATCAAATAAACGTGCTAAAAAGTACTTAAACTTTGTAATTATATTAAAAAGAATATAAAACCTTGGGTTATAAATGTGTACAAAAGTTTTTTCTTTTTATTATATAAATAGATGCTTTTCATAATGAGAATGGTGTGTGCTATGTAAATAGTGATTGATGTTGATAATTATCGGAATACATTTAAGTTATTTGTGCAAACTTTTTATGATGGAAAAAAAAAATTAAACCTTAATGCCATGATGTGGGGTTATTAATCATTATTATTATTTTTTTTTTGACAATCTTCAAATTTGTTATAACAGTATTTGAACCCAAAAAAAAAAAAAAAGGCTTCGCAGTGCTTAAGGTCTCATTTTCTGTATTGCTATAAGACAAATTATCTCATATAATAATTGATTTTGTAGTGATACAAAACAATAATCTTACACGAAATTACACGTAAAGTCCCATGTCTAATTGTCTTAATGAAACTTATACAATCATAGAATTTATATTAAATATATTAGATATTCAACTTTACAGATATAACCTTTATTATCACATGATAACATTAATCTAAGATTTACCCTGCACCATCAACCATTCAATTATATAGTCTTTAGATAGAAAGGTAAACATCGATTTTTTTTTAAGAAGGTAGACATTGATTTTGATTAAAAAAATATTTTTTGATTGAATGAATGTAGTATGATGTGATAGTTATGATATTAGGTACACATCCCCTTCTTGGCACTGTCACCTTGTGTGAACTTCTTCAATTGGTTCAATATCAACAATTATCCTGTTAGCGAATTAATTTCCTCAAATTTCTCTATTTTTAGGAAAACTAAGGAAATAAAAATTAAAAATTAAAAAAATACAAAGACTTTTTAAACTTTTTATTTTGAGACAAAAATCTTATGGTTAAACTGTAATGTCAAAAGTGCTTAAAATAGTAAAAACTATATGGTATGTATATGATATATTTTATCATCTGTATGCTAATAATCATCATCGCATGGTCCATGATGATGACGAATAATGGCTACACTATAAAATAATATTCCAAAAATCAAATCTGAACCGAAATTTTTGTATGATAGCTAGAGAGAGAGAGAGAGAGAGAGAGAAGGGGGTGGATGACAAGGCCTGCTAACACCCAAAATGTCCCCACATAAATATTACATCACACCCACCGATGAGAATTCATACTATCTATGTCACCACATGTCATGTCAATTGTCATGTCATTGTTGTGTCATGTCATATCATAAATTCATGTATATATATATATATATATGATCTGCACTGCTCTGCTATACGGGATTGTTCTCTTTGCAGCCCTAGCGTCATGATGCTCTAACTCTAGCTAGCTTCCTTGAATGAACAAGAAATCTATTCAATCTATAGCACCAATTACTATAAAGTTTGATTTTAATCTCATGAATAGAAGGCAACGAATCATATACAAAGGGTTCATTGAACAGTCCCATGCTTTTAGTAACTTGGGTTCGACATTCATAAAGTCCGATAATAAAATATTTTTCTATTATTATGTATGAATTATTCTTTCATTTTATATGAATTTTTTTCTCAATTTTCATGTGGATGGATCTCTCTTAATTAAGAATTATTTTTCGAACAATGACACGATATTTTTATTTCGATTGATTCCGATAATCTTCTAAATCAATCTCAATCCTTACAAAAAAAAAAAAATCACATATAAAGGGAAGAATTATTTACACAAAGTTTATGAAATATATTTTATGGGATTTTAATGCTATAATCAAGGTGATTAAGAAAGTGTAATATGGTACTTAAAATTTTAAAACAATAATTAATTTTGTTTAATTTGGATAAGAAAAGGATAAGCTATTAATATTTAAATTTTCAAGACTACGAGTCTAGTTATATCCACTGTACCTTCTATAATAAGTTTAAAATATACTAAGATCAAAATTATTAATAAGATCATCTTATTATAAAGAATAATATTAGTAAAAGACAAATTATCTTGTTGAATAATGATTAAAAAAATATAAAATTATTATTGTTATTAAATTTATAATTACTATAGATTTTATTAATAGTAAAAGAGATAACACAAATTCATTTATCAAATCATCAACTTTGATAATACAACTATTTTGAACAATAATTCATCACAATCCAACAGAAATAATCCCAACATGTGTAAGTAGGAGTCCATATGACTTATTTCATTCCATGATGTGATATACAAATCAAAATTTTCAACGCGGATAATGATGAAGAAATTGCAATCTAGTTAAAACAATTAAATTAAAATTAAGACAAAGATAATGTTAATTTTTTAATTATTAAAAAAAAATAAAACAATTAAAAAAAAACCAAAAAGGTTAAAAAAAAAAAACAACGAAAATAAAAAAGAAAGAGAAGAATCAGCTTTAAAATGAAGACGCATGCAAAAACCTCATCATGGTGTCCTCTGTGACCCACGCAAACTTCTCTCATGCCTTTAGTATTTTATAAGCTTCTCTTTCCCACCTTCTCTCTCTCTCCTTTTTACCCTCCTACTTTTCGCTTATTCACTTCTTTCATGTTTCCTCCCTTCTCCGTCCAAATTTTCGCTTCACATTATTGCCCCTAAACAGCTTCTTTATGCACATCATTAGGCAACACCAAGTACAATTACATGAAAAAAAATCTTCAGTCCAGGACATTTTCACCTGTGATCTTACTATGTATGTAATAGATTACGTCACGTAAATTTATCAGTTTCGTATGTGTTACTCGTTGTGATCTTATTACGTAATCAATTGTGTCATGTATGAAGATTTCAATAAAAGATTCACATACATCTCGTAGTTTACCGTGTAACACAAATATCATATTTATTGATTTTACTAATATGCCATAGCTTCAACAAGTAATTATCTATTATTATTTAATTTTTATTTTAAAAATTCCTTACTTATTTGAATTGTTAAATTACAATATAATGAATATGAAAAAATATTGTATTATTAACGATCCTATAGAGTAATATGACTCATAATTGGATACAAAAAGTATGATGATTAAAATGTATATAAAAAGTTGTAAAATACTGTTAGAAACATTTATAATTTAATAAAAAATTATTATAATTTAAAATTAAAAAAAAATATATGAATATGAATCAATCCATAACCTTATTAACATAGACATGATCACAAAAATCTGTACAATTATGAGACATCTTACATTCTTAGACTCTTACAACTAAACTAGTGTACAAGTACATAATAATTTCTTAGTTCATATATATCATTATTATTTGTACAAATCATAATTCATACGTAGACTCGTTTAAAGTAATAACAAAATCATAACAAAATTACCGCAAAGGGTAATTTGGTCTTTTCAGGAACAGCCAGTTTGAAAAAATATAAAAAAATAAAAAGGCAAGCAACAGTGCCATTCCCATGCACAGTGAAGAGAGTGGAAGGAAGAGAGAGACCATCTGAGCCGAAAGTGACGAACCAATGAAAAAAACTCAACACAACAACAAACGCAAAAACAAAAGTAAAAACAAAACCACAGCGAATTCAAACAAACACAACAACAACGAAAACACATTTTTATTACCACCACCATCATCTCTATAGCACACAAATATGAATGAATGAGAAACGAAAACCACCACCACCACCATTAACATCAACACCAACAACAACGTCATCATCAGCAACAGCAGCAACGAAAGAACCGAAAAAGGGAACAGGAAAAGAAAATATAATTCTTGTTTGTTCCATCTTTTTGCTTTTTCAGGTGTTTTGTTTTCGGTTTCTGCGAAAAGGTGAAAGCTTTTGTGGTTTTGAAGGCAGAAGAAGAAACCTATATGCTGTTTCTTTGAAGAAGTGGGAAAAGGAAAGGAAGCAAAAGATGTTTCAGAGGTTGGGGACGATTCGTGAGTCGAAACGTTTCGATCCGTTTCGATCCGTTTCTGGGTAGTTGACTAGGTGGGAGATCTTGTATGAACAAGAACAGAAGTTTCTTTTTTTCTTTTTCGGTTAGTTGTGGGTCATGAGTAGGTGAGTAGAACCGGTGACTCGTTCCTGTTCACTAGAGGAGAGAGAAAAAGTGAGAAGTTGTAGCTTTTAGAAGAAACGTCTCTCGAAACGTTTTTGTTCTTTGGTGTTGGTTTCTGTTTTCAATGTTTTTGATGTTTTTGTGGGGAATCTTTTCTGGGTATTTGAGAAATCAGAGAGATACAAGTGGGGTTTGAAGCGTTCTCGTGTAGGGGGTGGTTGTGTTTTTGGAAATCACTGGAAATGTTTTTGTGAAGCAGCAGATAGATCGTTTGGGGTTTGGTTGGTGGATGCTTGCTTGGAAGCTCTGATCTCGAAAGATTGAAATTTTATTGTGTTCGGAGCTGTCTCTCAAGGTGACAAAACAAGATTAACTGCGTAACAAATCGGGATATCCTTGTCTCTTGTCGGTTTATCTCTGTAGTTTTAGATTTTAACTGGCAGCATTGAACAATACAAACACAAAAAGCTTGAAATTTTAGACCTTTGTTTGTTAAATATATACGCATTTTAGTGTAGACCCTTTTGTATTTTTGCTTTGTTTTTAAGCTTCAGAGGTCTTTTGAGTGTGTTCGGATACATAAGTTTGTGGGCTTTTGGGGTGGAGGTAAGGAAGCAGTTGGGGGGTTTGATTTGGTTTTTAGTATTTTGTGGATGATGTGTGATTTGTGGTTGGAGTTTTTGGTTTAGAGAAGAGAAGGTAGTTGGTGTTTTGTTGGTTTTGTGATTGTGTTTTGTGGGGGGATTTGTGGAGACTTTTGGTGGTGAAAATTTGAAGATGGCAATGTCCTGCAAGGATGGTAAACCGGGGAGCTTGGACAATGGCAAGTATGTGAGGTACACACCTGAGCAGGTTGAGGCTCTTGAGAGGCTCTATCATGAGTGCCCTAAACCCAGTTCGATTCGCCGCCAACAGCTGATTAGGGAGTGCCCAATTCTCTCCAATATCGAACCAAAACAAATCAAAGTTTGGTTCCAGAACAGAAGGTATTGTCATTTTAAATTAAATGCAATTTTTTTTAACTTAATATTGGACCAAATGCTTCATTTAGTTATATAGAAGTTTAAAAAAACAGTTTCAAGTTTCATTGCTCCATGTTGTTTTGATTTCAAACAAAGGAATAAGTCATTTATTCGTTTATTTTGGCTGCTTGTTGGAGATATATAGAAAAGAACAGAAATTGAATTGCTAAAATTCCCATGTTTGGTATTCTTTGTTTGCCAAAAATAAACAAACTGAAATTTTTTATCGAGTAACCGTTTTGAAGAATGTTGTTAGCTGTTTTCCAATTTTTTAGTGACAATGGATTATGTTTTTGTGCTTTTATCACTTGCAGATGCAGAGAGAAGCAGAGGAAAGAAGCTTCCCGGCTCCAAGCGGTGAATAGGAAGCTGACGGCGATGAACAAGCTCTTAATGGAGGAGAATGATAGGTTGCAGAAGCAGGTGTCACAGTTGGTGTATGAGAACGGCTACTTTCGCCAACATACCCAGAATGTGAGATTTTAATGCTTTTTTTGCATACACCATTTTTAATAATAGACTAGTTTGGTTCAATGAAAAAAAATGGTTACTTTAACTCCTTAGTGGAACCAAAAACATAATATTACATTTATTAATGCTTTGGAAGTAAACGAAGTTGAATATGTGTGACGTGGGTTGCTATCTTCTACAGACAACGCTTGCAACCAAAGATACAAGCTGTGAATCGGTGGTGACAAGCGGTCAACACCATTTGACACCTCAGCAGACGCCGAGGGATGCTAGTCCTGCAGGGTTAGTGCTAGTGGGGGTGTGGTTGTTGGGTCCTTTTCTGTGTCATCGTTTTCTGTGGCTTTTTTTTCTTTGTTGTGTTGTGTCTGTTAGTGGGGTGTTATTGATTCAAACTTTGTACTCTTTCAGGCTTTTGTCCATTGCAGAAGAGACTTTAACAGAGTTTCTTTCAAAGGCCACTGGAACTGCTGTTGAGTGGGTCCAAATGCCTGGAATGAAGGTATCTCTTGAACCTTCTTCTTTTCTTCTGAATAAAATAATGTTTATTGAATTGTTCTTTCTCTTATTTATTTGGTTAAAATTGGACTTTGGAAGTTATTATTTTGACTAAAAACAATTAGACAAAAAGGTTGCTGCGTATGCCTCTGAAGCCAACACCTTTAAGTCTTGCTTTTTTTTTTTTGTGGGACTGTGGAGGGATGTGAGGTTTAATGCGACCACTAGTTGACGTAATTTGTTTTTATTGGTTTATTTATCATGATATGATAAAATGGTTGACATAAATAACTTGGTGGAACAATTAGATTATGATTTGTTTCTTGTTGGTGCCCTTTCTTAATTCTTTTTTGTTTTTTCCTTTTGACACGAATAGCCTGGTCCGGATTCCGTTGGAATCGTTGCTATTTCTCATAATTGCACTGGAGTGGCAGCACGAGCTTGTGGCCTGGTGGGTTTAGAGCCTACGAGGGTAAGTGCCTTGGATTCCCTCCTTTTTGTGGTATACTTTCAGAGTTAAGATAGTGAGACTGGCTAAATTCCTTGTCTTTTGCAGGTTGCAGAAATCCTCAAGGATAGGCCTTCGTGGTTCCGCGATTGCCGAGCTGTGGATGTGCTCAATGTGCTGCCAACTGCAAGTGGTGGAACCATTGAGTTGCTATACATGCAAGTAAGTAGAGGTTTTAAGTATTTGTTATGTCTTTTTTGGGCATTTTGGTTTGCTTTATTTAATGATGTATTCATTTTTTGCAAATTAGCTCTATGCACTGACTACATTGGCGCCAGCTCGCGACTTCTGGTTGCTGCGCTATACTTCTGTTTTAGAAGATGGCAGCCTTGTGGTATGTAATTCTTTAGTCTTCTGATTTGTTGTTCCTCGAGTGACCAGAAATATTTACTATTTTGGCCTTGCAAGCATAGGCAACTCTTTTTTTTTCTCCATTAGTAATTAGAGGTTCTCATGAACTGTGTATAATGTGATACGATGCTTAGGTTTGTGAGAGATCACTTAAGAATACACAAAATGGTCCTGCTATGCCACCAGTGCAGCACTTTGTGAGAGCAGAAATGCTCCCAAGTGGTTATTTGATACGACCTTGTGAAGGTGGTGGTTCAATCATACACATTGTTGATCATATGGATTTGGAGGTAACTGCCTTAGATAATTGAAAATTTTTCTTTGAAGTGTTGGATGTGAAATTTAAGGTGTCTTTTCAGCCGAATAACTGACTAAATTATTTCAATTGATTGTATGTGATTTAGCCATGGAGTGTGCCTGAAGTGTTGCGCCCACTGTACGAGTCATCTACGGTTCTTGCTCAAAAGACAACAATGGCTGTAAGTTTTTCATTTTCATTTAATATAGTTTCACTGCTTGCTTACCATACATCGCTGCAGAAGCTACCTTATAGGTAGTTTAAGACGATACAAGCGTAGTTGCATAGATATGGGAAAGAATGAATTTTTTACCTTTGATGGTGTCTATTTCATTTCCATTCAGGCCCTGCGCCAGCTGAGGCAAATAGCACAGGAGGTCTCTCAGCCTAATGTCACTGGCTGGGGGAGACGACCTGCAGCTCTACGAGCTCTTAGCCAGAGGTTAAGCAGGTTAGCATCTCTAGTTGTAGGAAAATGTCTATTGAAATTTTCAATGTGTGCCTGCTAATATCAATTCTAATGAACAATACTTGTAGGGGTTTTAATGAGGCTCTCAATGGCTTTACTGATGAGGGCTGGACCGTAATGGGAAATGATGGTGTTGATGACGTTACCATTGTTGTCAATTCATCTCCTGACAAGCTAATGGGGCTGAACCTTTCCTTTACTAATGGATTTCCAGCTGTTAGTAATGCAGTCTTATGTGCTAAAGCATCAATGCTTTTACAGGTTGGCTTGCTGACAATATTTCTTCCTAAATTTGTAGTTCTTGGGCTTTTCATTGGTATGCTGTTAATATTGTAGTCGAAAGATAGTCATGGGTTCAAATTCTCGTGGACCCACTTATGCAGAAAACCTAAGCCATTATTTGTTCATGGTATTTTGAAATGTTGTGTGCTCTTTCTTTCTTCAGAATGTGCCTCCTGCAATCCTTCTCCGATTTCTGCGAGAGCATAGGTCAGAGTGGGCGGACAACAATATTGATGCTTACTCTGCTGCAGCTATTAAAGTTGGTCCCTGTAGCTTACAAGGGTCTCGAGTCGGAGGTTTTGGGAGTCAAGTTATACTCCCACTTGCTCACACTGCTGAACATGAAGAGGTAAGCTACTTGGAATTTATAGCCAGTCTTTTGATATATCACATCAATATTATTTCAATATTCGAGTGAGAATGGCTGCCTCCCTTATTTCAGTTGTGCTGTTATATTTTTAACGTTATACCGCATTTTCTTTTCTTTTTTAATTTTCTAGTTCTTGGAGGTCATTAAGTTGGAAGGTGTTGGCCATTCTCCTGAAGACGCTATAATACCAAGAGACATGTTTCTCCTGCAAGTATGTATCGCTCTTTCTGTTGCTTATAATGTCATCTTCTCACAGTTAGCCTTTAGAGTGCCTTTTCCACTTTCATTGAGTAAGCAAGTTTTGTCACATAAAGTGTGTGTTTCGCTTTAAGTACCTACATTATGAAGACATGGTTATGGTTTATATAATCTGAATGTCTCTAGGTTTCCTATTTGTCTGAGCTCGAATGGCATTGCCTGGGATTTATCTAAACCACTGATGTTTTGTTTGTTTTACCTTCTGATGACCAAACATACCGTTCTTGTATAACATTATATGCTGGATGTGTGTGATTCCATTGACATTGTTATGATTTGGCAACCGAGAAGTGTACTTGAACAATACATGCTTGCTGAGACTTAAAATATATATGTATCTTGTTTCCTTCCAGGCCTAGGTAATGCATTAAAATTCTTGAAGCATAACAGATTAACCTTCTGGTTCAATTTATAAAACTGAAGCAAAGGGATGGATTTCACTTTTGAGTGTATTTTCTTGGTTTTTTTTAATGCTTTTGAACATTTATGCTTGACAATTGGAATAGTTGCAATTGTGTTTCAAATTTTGAGAAAAAGCAATATCCATAGTCGTGAGTTGCCATGGTTTTGTTTGTCTATGTGTGTGTGTGTGTTGGGGGGGGGGGGGGGGTTTGGGTTTGGTGTTGGAATTATTAGACTACCAGTCAAGGATTTCTGTGATTGATTCATTATACCTTTGTTAAGGGGAAACAAAGTGGTTAGAGTGGTTTGGAAATGTGTAAACATTTGAACTGTGGTTATTACATAGGCCACTTTAATCAGTTATATACATATATGAAAGCGCAAGTCATGGTTGGAGGAGTGCTGTTGACAATGTTTAGAAAAACATGCAAGTAGACTGACTAGTAAATCAATGTATCTACTTTGTTAAACCAAATCAAAGTGCTCAAAGTTGATAATTTTTCAAAGATGACAGTGACAAAGTGAAGGAAGCATTATAAATGTTCTGCATATAATTATATTGAATCCAATGAGCTTGGAATTTCTATCGAGGTGATTGTTTTGTCCTCTGTTCCCACTTTATTCCTCAAGTCCTATATTGCCCATGTCGAGTGTTCCATATGAAATGTGATGAAGCTATACCCTTTATTTCTATATGGCCAATGCTATTTGGTTTCAAACTCATTAGTAGGAATCGTATTACCTACCCTCAAGTTAGGTTGTATAGTGATCACAGGTTCACTAAAATTGTTGAATGAAAGTACAAATCACTTCCCTTCATATGTGTCAGAGTGAACAGCTGGGCTGCTGCTAATCTAGTGTCACGTCATGGGTACTGGGAATAGAATGAGGTGACTTGCTTTTTGCCCAATTTAGTGGGATGATGGCTGTGCCCCGATAAAAAAATTTAATATGTGATGTGAATAATGTTATGGTAGGCTAGTATGATAAGATTTATTTCTTGTATCGAAAGCTATAACGCCAACTTTCTAGCTTTGGTGTTACATGTTTCATTTTCTTCATACTTATTTTATAGTTGGTTTTCTAGCTCTGCTGTGGGATGGATGAGAATGCTGTGGGCACCTGTGCTGAACTTATATTTGCTCCCATTGATGCTTCTTTTGCTGATGATGCACCTCTTTTGCCATCTGGTTTTCGCATCATCCCTCTTGATTCTGGCAAGGTTGGGATCTAAGCCTTCAGTTTTACCACCTTATTTGTTGGACTTTTCTAATTGATGCACTGTTACATTGTTCAGGAAGCCTCCAGTCCAAATCGCACCTTGGATCTTGCATCTGCCCTTGAGATTGGCCCAGCTGGAAATAGATCATCTAACGACTACTCAAATAATTCAAGCTGTATGAGATCTGTGATGACAATAGCATTCGAATTTGCATTTGAAAGTCACATGCAAGAACATGTAGCAACCATGGCTCGGCAATATGTTCGCAGCATTATATCATCAGTTCAGCGGGTCGCATTAGCTCTCTCACCTTCTCATTTAAGTTCACAAGCCGGTCATCGCACACCACTAGGTACTCCTGAAGCACAGACACTTGCTCGTTGGATCTCCCACAGTTATAGGTATGCAATTTGCTTTGTTCCCACTTTCTTTGAAATAAACCAATGACACATCATCCCGGTCTGGGCAATGCCTTTCTGCCTGCGCGGTCAGTGCACTCTGTAGGTCAATGTAGAGGAATAAGCTAATTTGCTCCAATTTGCAGGTGCTACATGGGTGTGGAACTGCTCAAATCTGGTGCCGAAGAAAGTGACTCCATACTTAAAACCCTGTGGCATCACTCGGATGCTATCATGTGCTGCTCTCTAAAGGTGTGCATGACAACTATATGACCTTTTCTTTCACTTTTTTCTCAAACTATACAGTACAATGCTTGGATTGAATTGGGAAATGTAATGTTCAGGAGCTGACATCATATAAGAGTTTTGTTTTCTTTCTGACCCGTGAATCCAACTTAGTACTTATAATGGAAATACTAGAAATTGTTCATCGCTAATGCCTGCATTGGTCCATTAAAACATTGTTTCTTCTCCACATTCCAAATTTACTTGTTAAATGTTCTAATGCTCAATATACAAGGAACATTATGGTATACACAGAGACACACACACAATTTTATATTATGGCAATCTTTAACCTGGATCCCATGTCATGCATGTTCCAGTTTTTTAGATGATTATGTTACATCTCTTCATATTCTTACTGCTATGGCAATTCATTCTAAAATTCTATAGTTCATGCAGGCATTGCCCGTCTTCACATTTGCAAACCAAGCAGGACTTGATATGCTTGAGACAACCTTGGTTGCACTGCAAGACATAACTTTGGAAAAAATATTTGACGACCAGGGACGAAAGACTCTTTGCTCTGAGTTCCCTCAAATAATGCAACAGGTACAACATTTTCCGTGAAATCTAAGTTAATAGAATGAACAATGTACTGTTCCTAGATGTAAATTTGAAATTTATGTAACATTGTTACTTGACAATTTTGCCTTAGGATAAGTTAGACGAGCTAGGATAAGTTTCAAAATGCTGTCTTGCAAAATGATAAAAAAACATGGTTTCCTTTGCTTATTTAAATCTGTATGATGTTTCAATTTGACACGTAATATTTTTCTCTTGAAAGGGCTTTGCTTGTCTCAATGCGGGTATCTGTGTGTCAAGCATGGGCAGACCGGTTTCTTATGAGCGAGCAGTGGCTTGGAAGGTACTAAATGAAGAAGAGACTGCCCATTGCATCTGCTTTATGTTCATTAATTGGTCCTTTGTCTGAAATATGGTCCAATAATATGATCAAGTAGAAAGAATTTGAAACCTTTGTATTCTGTTGGCTTTTTTTTGTTTTGTATCTTTTGGACATGAAAACCTTGGAAAACTTGCTAGGACTGGTAAAGTTGTTAGGCCTCCTTCAATCTAAACTGCTTTGTGTTGCTTGAAATTTATGCTATAATTTCTGTGTTGATGAATGTTTATATGATGTGTGCAAAAGTCAATCCCATATAATTAGATTGGACCAATTGGTGGATTTGGGCACGAGGAGGATAGGCTAAAACTATTTCAATCCAATTTAAAACAGAAATACTGACTGGTCATCAAAATTGGATGGGCTATAGCCCAAAAAATGCATCCAAACCCAACAACAATGGATTTGTAGGGTTCCTTTGTGGCAGATTGCCTTTCTTCACTCTTAACTGGCAAAAGCTGTGAGGCCTAATTTTACTCTCACAACTGTAATAAAGGTTATTGTCATTTGGTTTATCACATGATTCTCATGTTACGGTTCAAATTTTGCAAAGCAAAGTGAAACAATAAAATTGTTATTATACTTGACTGAGATGTGTGGTATGGTCAAATCATGCTTGCATTGGAAATGATGTTACTTCATAAAATGTCACTACATTTTATTCTGTGTCCAGTGATCTATGAAGATAGAAGAATACGTACATAAAATATTAAAATGAATGTTAAATTGTAACAGAGATTGATGCTGGCGTGAACTGATGTTGAAAATAGATTGTTATTGGTTAAAATAAATAAATAAATGAGCAAAACAAAAAGAAAAGAAGACAGGCTGTTATACTATAATGATGATGAAAAATGAAATTGGTATTTATGTAGCTGTGGTTGTTTATGTTGTCTTTTGCTTTGATATTCTCCATACTTGTATATTCTTATAAAAATTTTAATTGTTTCTTACATTCAAAGCATTGTGTTATTTAATTGATATTGCTATAGATTGTTAATAACAACATATATAGAGAGAAGAAAAGCTACAAAATATCATAATAATTTATTAAAATGATAAATAAATTTAAAACATGACATACACACACTAGGTTTTATGTCACAACAATGACATTAATACAAAGTAAATCAAATGGTAGCTCTCAATGACAACTCAAGCCTTGCTGCTTCACAAAAGTGACTATTATTGATGATTACAACAGACAACTCGCACAAAGTAGAGTAAAAAGAGGGTGATGGGTGCATTTGGATTGAACCAAGTGATGAAGTCCCTTAGAATCCACCTAAAAAACCCTAGAAGGTGACTAAAATGAAAGGTGGGATAGTTGAATCAATTCTAATATCATTGAGTTGACAACGGAGGTAAGGGAAGCAATTTAGTTCAAACCAAGCCAAAAGAAAGAGAGAGACCCAAAAAAAAAAAAAAACCTAGATGGTTAAATGATAGTTGGTAGATAATAGGCCATTAAAATTATATGGAACAATTTTACAAGGAGGGAGTCAAATAAATGAGATCTACTAGCTAGATAGCTAGTAAAGCAAAAGGAGAAAGGGTGACAAATATGAACCCTAACGCCCTGCTAATTTGTAGTGTGTAAAGGAGTGCTTCCATGAAAAAGAATTAAAAAAAAAAAACATTTTCAAATAAAAACATTCCCAAGAAATTTGATGGTACTTCTTCAAAAATCATTCTAATTGTGTCACTGACTTGAAAAAAGTACTTTCATCTATTCTCGTTTGAAAACAATTTTGATTATTTGAAAACGTTTTGTAATAGCGAAAACACTCCCAAACATATGTAATTGACAGACGCTTGGTTAGTTTGCTAAGGTGAGATCAGTCATCCCCCTTGTAATAGCCGGTATGCAACTAGAACTCCTAGCAATCCCACCTTTAATTGGCCCTCCTTTGTGATTATCTCTAGGGCTAGTAGACTTTGCCCGAACTCTTGAGCCACTCTTCTTCAACATCTCTCTCATGGCCTCTGCCTGAACCAAAACCGGATAAGCCCGACCGAACTTGTTAAACCTAGCACAAGCACTCATATGGCTGCTCAAAGCCTCATCTCTTTTCCCTCCATTTTTCTCCATCTCTTCCTTCACCGCCTCGGCGCACAGCCCACATATCCACTTCCCCGAAAACCTGCTTCTCACTTTGTCTATGTACTCCGGGGTGCACTCCTCGGACATTCCACAACACTCACACTTTGCATCTTCAACCTCGGATATTGGTGGAAGCCCTTGCGTGTCCAGTGCTTCTTTGCTCAGTTCGAATGAGATATCCGATATGGTTCTTTGCAGGCTATCGTTTGAGAGCTTTGGTGGTTTGGAGAAGTTGTTGCTTCTACCAAAAGTGCTTCCGATGGCATCTCCTTGTGGTGCCATGTTCTCACTCACAATTAACTTCAACAAGCTCTAAGATGGATATTGATAAGCTATAGGAAGATTCAATAATATTGTTGATCTCTCTATAGTAGGAAAATCAAGTACAAGTGTTATTTATAGGAGTTGTGTGTTGTTCATTTTTGGGAGGATATCTAAACATTGACTTTATGCGGCTGCTGTAAATTCACATGTCAACTATCAATGGAAGAGAGTGACTGGGCGTGAACATGCTGGATCTTTCAAGAAAAAGATTTTGAAAGAGAAAAGCTTGCATGCAAATTGCATTTACTTTTTAAGTTGGTGATAACTCTACATTTAACCAACTTGAAAATGAAGTACTGCTTTTGCTTGTTCACTCACTGCTTTATTTATTTATTTATTTATATTTTGCTTTCCTTTTTGTGGATTTCTTTGGTAGACAAGATAGTAGATGTGGCTTTTGTTTTTAGCTCTACCATGCATGACTTGTGTTGATACCTAGGTTGGATATTTTTCCACAATTTGATTAAGTTGATCTTTGAAGTTCTTGTTTAACTTCATTTTTCATGTTTCAATTTTTTTTTTTTATGTGACAATAGAAGTCATAAACCTTGATCATGAGAAACAATATTGAGAAATTTAAGCATTCCAAATCAATAAATATGATAATTATTATTATAATTAAATACAAGTCTTGTTTTTATGGTTGTTTTTAAAAGTTATAACAAAACTTAAGAATCTTGTCTGCTTTCCCAAAAAAAAAAACTAAGAATGTTGTCAAAATTCAATCTAGTTTGATGCTTACTGTTATATATAGAAATTTCAAATCCAATTTAGTCTAACCTTGACTCACAGCATAATCCAGTTTAAGAAGAATTAATCAGATTGGATTAAATTAAGATGATGATCAACTTTGTTATCAAAGAACAACAATTTGATGTGTAATAAATATATAAATCTACTACATTAATCAATCAAACTATTGCAAAAACTCATTAAAATAATTTGAATTAATCTGAATTGAATTGAATGATTAAAACAAATGAAAGAATTTGAACTAATTATAACTTCCATATTCGAGTTTACATGTTTTCTCCTATAAGTGAGCGTAGGCTTACCAAAAGGTACTACTACCCCAAACACTAAGGTAGTGAAATCTTATAATTTGGATTTTTTTTACTTGTTGGCAAATAATGATTAAATCTTTACATTTCAACCATTTTTTTTTAAAGTACTAAAACGAACCCAAAAGATAATCAAGATCAAATTAATATGATTTTAATAACACTGTCTGGATCAACAACTCTCATATGACTGAGAGTCACTCCACGTTAAAATGAGAAACAATTCATATATATAAAAAAAAATTTATCTTTATTGAACGAAATAAAATGTCAAACCTTGTTTGTGGGCGCTTCCATTCCAACACGGGGCAGTTGACAGTTGACACATTTCAAAGTTATTTGTTCCTGTAGATAGAAACGGCACAAAAGTCGAGGAGCTCACGCGTGGGCCAGCCGGAGCCATATAAACCTAAGCCAGGCAAACTTTGAAATTAATTGATTCCTCTTCGATTTTTTGTTAAATTGAGACAGCAACACGAGAGAAAGAGACTTGTTATATATTTATTTTAAGGAAATTTTATTTAAGTTTTTATATTTTTGATGATCTATCTCATTTTTTTTAACTGTGAATATATTATTAAAAGTCATGATTCCCAAAATCTTTAAAACTCATTAATTCGATTACGTGAAACAAAAATTCAATGAAAATATTCTAGAAACCAAATAGATGAGTTAAGTGACTAAATTAAAAAGTCTCGAAAATTTAGACAGCATAACTTTTAATAATATGTTCTAATTAAAAACGAGATAAATCTTCAAAATATAAAGATTAAAATAAAAAAAAAAATCTTCATTATTTTATATTATTTTGTATATGATATGCAATCTCCCAAGAGCCACAAATCTTTGCGATTCACGAGCAGCTCAAATATGTGATGGAGAAATTAGCACAAAGCGTGCAAGAGAGTGGTGGTGGTGGTTGAAGAAAGTTAGGTTCTTCCATGCACATTAGAAAGCTACAGCTATTTACTGAACAAAAAGTTTGTGCATGCATGACTACTTAAAATGTCAAAGTTATGATCTTGAAAGTGATGGGTTGAAAATGGAAAGATTGATTAGCTAGCTTTAAATTATATTAAACCCTAACTGTAGCAATAGTGATGCCTGGCTAGTTTGTGGATTTGGTATGATCATTGCTTTACTTGCGCTACTTCAGCAATTTGTATGTGTGGCTGACAATGCATGGACACGAAATATCTTTAAGTCTTCTTCAATGTTAAACACCAAACTTGACACCATTTTGGTATTAACATCAAATTTTTCAACACTAAATTTTTTTTTACTTCAATGTGTTGACACCAAATTGGTGTAAAAGGTATCTTCAAAAAATATTTCATATATAATTCTTTAATCAATATTAACTTATTTATTTTATATAAAATTTTATTCTCAAATAATTATTCACAATATATTAAAAATTATTAAATACTCATAATTTTTTTTTTAATTTTTTACCATAAATTATTCTCATTATATTTTCACCTAATTTTTTATCCATTTCATTTTTCCAACTAATTTTTTATCCAACTATTTTATTATCCACCCCATTATAAAATCTTATTCTCAAATAAATTACGCATAATATATAAAAAAAGTTATTAATTTCTCATATAATTTTTTTAATTTATTATAAAATATTATTATCATTAATAAAGTATGTTTGTTTTACCAAAAAGAAGATGATGGTTTTATCCTAATCATTAATCTAACATTATCCTAAGTATGACACAAAAATATAACATTATATGATCTCCACTGTTAGATGAAAAGTGATTTGATCCTAACCGTTAAACGATATTCTTATCATTTGGAGAAACCGGATCATCCAATGCATTTAACAAGTATTTTGGTGGTTATGGAGGAAGTAGAGATGATCTTCCAAATTTCTAAATGGTTGTTTAGAAGTATTTATGTCAAGTATTTTATTTTTAAGTTATGTTGTTGTTGTTATTATTATAATTTTTTTAATCATGTATGTTTATTTTAAGGTAATAGTAATGTTAATGTTATTATTAATTAAAATATTATTGAGTTTTTGCATTAAAAATATTACCAATTCTATCAAATAATTATTAAAATAATATTATATATACATTACATAATTTAATTCATTTTATATTAATATATTACTTATAATATATATTAAAAACTTAAAAATATATTAAAACATATTCAATATTATACTCAATTTAACTGTCTCAATAAAATATTTTTAATGGTAAAACTTTTTTATAATAATTTAATTTCTATTTATAATTATTAATCAAATTATATAAATACATTAAATATGATAAATTATATAAATGGAATACAAATTGTTTTAGTTATTATATAAAGGGTAGAGTTGGAATTTTGAAAATAAAAAAGGCTTTCACGTGGGCCAACACCAAATTTGGTGTTGGCTATAGTATGACACCAAATTTGGTGTCACACTGTAGCTCCAACACCAAAAATTTGGTGTTGGGTTTTGTGCACTAATACCAATTTGGTGTTGGGTTGGAGAAGATTTTACAAACACCATTTTGGTGTACATTGAGAAGGCCTTAGACTGGAGATGCTAGCAGGGCTGGTGTTTGTGTCAATCTTGATACAACTGATTTAATGTTGAGTCAGCTTGAACATGATTTCCTCAGAATTAATAATCCTAACCTACTACAATGTAATTCGTGTTGGTATTGTATTCATGGGTTTTATAAAAAGTTATCAAATCTAATTGTGTCGATATGCAATTACCTGCCTCAATATGTGACAATTTTTTCACTTATTCATGGATGTCTTCTTCTGATTTTAGGAATAGAATTTTGGATCAATCACTAAACAGACTTTATCATTATATTCCAATGGACATTTAATTTAGTGTTAGGAAATGTAATATAAATAAATGAATAAAATCACCCGTTTAATTAATCATATTAAAAATTTATGGTTAATATGTTAAATCCACTTCATGATTGTCATCCCCAGTTGCTAATGATATTGGAAATTATTTTTGTATAATTAAAAATTGTTTCTACTTGCTTTTTATTAAAAAAATATTTTGTTGTTTAAATAAAAAAATATATATTCAACGTATGGTTTACTTTTTCCTGAAGAATACTAATTAGATTTTTTTTAATTTGAATTTGTTGTTAAAAATATATATATTTTTTGATTACACAACAGTACTCAATAAATCATTATGCAAAAAGCATTTCGAAGTATGTTCTAACATATTTGTATTGTAAAGCACACTTTTCCTTTGTGAAGCCGCACCTTTCAAGTCGAGATAAGAGAGAGGTAACTCTTGGGCTTAATTATAGGAAGTAAAACAATTTTGACTTTCAGCTATAGTTGAACTTACAAGTTTATCTATATCTGTCTCCACATGTCTTGGGTCTGGTATTGAGGTGGTGGTATATGGAGGCACGATAGAGCTAATAACTCCAGAATCTTTCACATTCTTATCAATATAAATATCTCTATAATCAACTTTTTTGTTTGAAATCATACTTCGGATATTAAAATTGGTCGTGATAGGTTCTTTAACTGCGAAAATCCATCTAGCTCGAAGTAAATAATACAAAATTACAAATGGATGTCTCATATTCTTCTATTAATGTCAGTTACTGTGTAAATAAAATCCATGAAGTGAAAAAAATTGACATTCTTAAAGGCCTCTATCATGAATGTCTCACCCTCAACATAGTTATTCTCATTCCACTCTATGTTGCATTTGATTATTATTGCCACTTCACTCATTTATGTAAAACTGAATGAAATTTAATTAGTTTCATCCATATTCTCATGATATTCAATAATCAAATGCATTGCAAAAAAAAAAAAAAAAAAACCATATTAATGTAATTTATCAAACATTTCAAATTTAATTAAGCAAATGTTTCAAATTTAATTAAGTTATTATCAAAATATTATAATTACTTAAGATTAATTCAATATTTCTAAATATTGTTTACTTATATTAATTAATTACTTAAATCAATAAAATAAAACATGAAACTAGGTTCTAATATACAACAAAACTCGTTACCAGGTTTGAATATCCAATAAAACCTAGTTACGTGTTTTAATGACTAACAAAACCCGGTTGTTTTCTAAACCCCGGAAACCTACATTTTCAAGCCAAAACTAACTAAATCCAACAAAATTCAATCAAGTCTAATCACATATAACCCTAACTATCAATACCAAACTTCCAAAAAACATATTAACAAAAAAAAAAAAAAAAAACCTAAAAAATGCAGCTGCCATTGATCAGGTTTTTTGGGCCTTTAAAACCTGAAACCGGGTTTTAAGGATCCATAAAACCCAGTTAATCACAGGAATCTCAGCTCTTTTTATTTCTTTCGTTTTCTACAGATTGGACTTACATATAGTAAAATCACAACTAAAAGTCACTCTTAAGGCCTTTATCTAAGTAATGTGAACAAAATTTGAAAGTTAACCAACAACAAACACATACCTTCAAACTTAAAGAAAAACTTGAATGTGAGGCTTGTTAGAGAAAAAGAAGCTTCAATGTATGTTTTTTGGAGTCAACGAATCTTGAATGAGTACACAAACAATCTTAAATGGATGAAAAAATTGAAGAGAATAGAAAAATGGTGAAAAACCATATGGAGGAGAAGAGTAGTAGTCATGGGAAAAGAAGGGTACTTTGATAATTTTGCCTAAGGTTGAAAGGAATATTTGACTTAAAGACAATTTGAGTAATGTGAGTATAGGTTATAATTAGTTTGTTTGAGAGATTAAAAAAGAATTTGTATAAAATGGTGGTCAAAAATGATATTTTTCTTTTGATTTGGACTAAAACTGAAAATGTCCCGTTAATGTTGAGTCAACTTGAACATGATTTCGTATCATGTCAGAATTAATAATCCTAACCTACTACAAAATAATTCATGTTGGTATTGTATTCAAGGGTTTTATAAAAAAGTTATCAAATTTAATTGTGTCAATATGAAATCACCCACTACAATATAGGGTAATTTCCTCACTTAATTTCCTCACTTATTTATGGGTGCCCTCTCTTGATTTTAAGAATAGACTTTCAAACCACTAATTAAATAGATTCTATTAGTAGGTTCTGGTAGATATCTAACATAATATTAAAAGATATAATATAAAAAAAAAATTAAATTACTTGTTTAATTAATCATGTTAAAAATTTATAACTCTAATATGTTAAATCCACTTCATGATTGTCATCCTTAGATCCCAGTGATATCAGAAATTGTTTATATAATTAAAAAGTTACTTTTTATTGAAAAAAATATATGTTTTCCTGTTTAAATGAAACTAAAAATATATATACACATTTATTTAACGTATTGTTTACTTTTTCCTGAAGAATGCTAATTAGATGTTTTTGTATTTGAATTTGTTGTTTTTTTTATTACACAATACTACTCAATAAATCATTATGCAAAAAGCATTTCGAAGTATGTTTCTAACATATTTGTATCGTAAAGCACACTTTTCTTTTGTGAAACCGCACTTTTCAAGTTGAGATAAGAGAGAGGTAATTCTTGGGCTTGTGGGCCTAAATCCTTGGCTTAGTCTAATTGTAAATCAAATGGGCCTTGGAGACACTAAATGCTGCCATTGCCTCCTTTGGATCCAGCAAAACTAGGCTGCGTATGAATTGCCAAACTTGTGGGTCTCTCACACTTGAAAGTAGAGAATAGGGTCATTGACAGCCGAACGTTTTCATCAAGGTCCCAAGAAAAGAATTTCATGACTTTCATCATTTCTCTTAGAGTAAACATATTTCAATCACTATTCAGCTTTCAATCTTCAGCAGCACTGTTCAGTCTCTAGACGAAAAAACAAACGACCCCTTAGAATAAACATTTTTAACTAATTCCATGATTCTATGGATTGTAAAAGCTTATGGTAGCTAAAACAATGGCCCCTTTTTTTATTTTATTTTATTTTTCTCTTGAAAGTGAGTTAGATGCAATGTGATCTCTTTCACCTTGCTACAAAAGTTTAAATTCCATTGAAATGTTAAGACTCGCCTCTGTCGAGAAGGTCTCATCTTCTACAGCGGATCCTCACATTTTTTTATTTTAATATTTTTAATACCATCTGCAGTTGCAATGGCAAAAATTTACAAGCCCAATTGAAGGATAAGAGTGAAGTCCCACAATAGCTGCCCAAATGATGGGTCAATGTCAGTCGAGACCAAGTAGACCCATAGCCCAGAAGCCCACAACATAGCCCAGTTTTCGCCAACTCTTGACCTTAAAGAGTGTTGACCGCATTGAATGACACATTCAAAATTGGTAACTTATGCGTTAAAGTGGGTGACCAACATGAAGAAATATCGCTGGCAGTAAACGTAACTGCGAGGATCCAGGGGGGTATAGATCTTTTGATCCCTGTTATATTAAGTTTCTTCTAACGGCTCTCTCTCTCTCTCTCTCTCTATAAAAAGAGAAAGCCACCAAAAGGAAAAATATCCTAACTTTCTTGAAAGCACTGTTACTCTGCAGAAATCTCGCACTATTATTCTAGGGAAATCTCTCTAGGTCCTTACACTTTCAAGCACCTCTACTCACAAATAACCACCTCTTTAAGAGTCCAGAAGCTTCACACTCTGTCAAGTATGATAGTAGCCCTCTCTTGGAAGGACGGCTATCTTTGCGCTACGTAGCTATTTCACAATCAATTAATTCCCTATAATCTCTATAAGTACTTAATTCATCTCTAGATGAAGACCTCTCACCATACGTCATTTTTCTTACATTTATTTATTTAATTTTTCTTGTTAACTTGAGTGTCAGAGTATATTTAGTTGGTATTACCCCAATATCAAGATTACATACTCTATTTGTTCGACTTTGTTAGGTTCCTGAAAGCTGTTCAACGAGTTTTGCCTCTCAACGCAATTTTAGTTTGATCATCTACAACAGTATAGTTATTCTAATCTAAGTCATTATCAAACTACATTAAAATTCTCTATCATCAAGCTATATTCAACGATTTTCTTTTTAACTCTTAACCTTTCAAATTTTTGTAATTTAAATAGGGTTATGGTGTGCACCACGTAGTGGCAAGACTTTCGATGTAAGAGATACAAATTTTTAATTTTCTCCATTTTGAAAACACTATTTTTAACCTTGAGAGTATTATAACAACTTGATACTTTATAAGAATGCACGGTTGTTTTTTTTTTTTTTTTTTTGGTTGAAAACGAATTCGTGATTGATTATGTGAAAAACCATTGTGAAGGAAAGTTGAATCACGAAGAGGGCAAAAATCACATCGAAAACCACAAATTGTATGTGTTCGACATAAGTAAAAGTCTGTTGTGACTTCAAGCACGCGTATGAAAAACTCTCAATTTTCAACAGTTAAGCAGCATTTAATGTCTAGAGGCCCATTTGATTCAATTAGACTAAACCACAAATTCAGGCCCATGAATTGATAAACCATTTAAAATAATGACTTCATTTGTTCCCCACAGGTGAGGGAATTTGACTCAATATATAATACATATTCTTGTATCTATACAAGAATATGTATTATATATTGAGTCAAATTCCCTCACCTGTGGGGAACAAATGAAGTCATTATTTTAAATGGTTTATCAATTCATGAGGTTAGCAAATGTATATCTAGATAAAGTTACATTGTAAATCAATATTATATATATTTTAATGTGAACGATTTATAATGGTGAACACATGTATAATTTGCCTTACACGTATTGCAGAGGGTAATGCACAAATCATATCCATACATAAGAAAAGCATCATTAATGATGTTTCTCGAAAGTGAACCTCACAATTTTTGCTTTCGTGGTACGTAGTATCCTGCGTGATGCAATTTTGGTTCAATTTAGAGACTTTCGATGCAAGCTCCACAACCCATGTTATGTATGGATGAATTGTTCAAAATCACATAAGGGCCGATCAGATCATGAGCAAAACTTTGCCCTTGTTATTCCATTTAGTAGACAATTGCTAGATGAGAAGAGAAAGGTGCAATTATTCCGTTTCTTTGAAGTTTTTCTATCCTGGTGGATCACTTCCACGTTCCTCCATTACATAAAGAATTAATTTAAAAGTTAAAACAGATCACAGTCACTCTAGTAGGATCATGACACTCTTTAATTATAAGAAACAAAGATGCAAACCAAGAAGTGTGCCTTGAAGTGAAAAACATTTTCTAAATAGCAAAAAATGGATATTTAAAGGTCATATAGAAGAAATTTGATTAAACACGTTAGTCATTGATGTAAATGAATTTTTTATATCCAAATTAAATTAAAATTAGTAATATTTTTAAACTCCATTAAATATAAGCCAAACCCGCGACCCTTGTTCGTATAATTTTCACTATGTCACCTGCTCTGCAAATAAAATATTCGAGACATTAATTTGGTGAGATGGAATTAATTGGTTTCATTTAGCGTTTTAGTTGAATGGTGGTCAGTAATTAACTATTACTTTCGTGGCTAATGTAATGTCCATGTTTAGATGCATGTACTAATTTGCAAAAATTTCTCTGTGAGTAGACTTTCTCAAGAAAATATAACCAACCTAGCAACATTGAATGATTCTACCAATATATATATATATATATATATATATATATATATACACACATATACATACGAATTCAAATCCAAACCATGCTGATCTACATTTTTCATCAACCTTTTAAAATGGCCTTGCCAACCTTCAAGAGACTATTCACATTCTCACTTCTAAATTTCCTAGTCCTATACACATTAATTATGCTACATTATTTTTCACCAAGAGTGGCTTCTGATTCTAGTCAAGACGTTCATGCTCTTCTTAAATGGAATTCCAACCTTCGTGATGATTAGAACCTATCTTCTCTACCTTCGTGTAGGGCTAGCAATTTGAAACCTGACGTGACAAGTCAATAGGAAACCGATATGATTATTACAGGTTAGGGTTAAGTATAAACAGGTTACGTAAATAAACAGGTCAATCTGTCCAATTCGTTTATTGATCATATCAGGTTCGTGTCTTCTTAAACGAACAATGGGTTGACCCATTTAACGGAGGTAAAAAAATAATTTCGCATTAGAGGGGTATTCATGTAATTTTAGTGGTGGATGTATATTTTTATATTTTGGATTGTATTTGTGGATGATTGTATATTTTTAGATTTTGCATTGTATTTGTAAATTTAAAAGGTTTTGTGCATCTTTATTTTAATTTATTTTTTATTAATTATATATTAAAATTTAAATATATTAAATATGGTTAAATATGTCATAAACGGGTCATTAAATGTGTCGGCTAAACAGGTTACTAAACGGGTCAATAAACGACTCATAAATAAACGAGTTAATCGTGTTGTTTTCATATCGATCCATTAATAATCGTGTTGTGTTCGTATTGAAAGAGGTTCAACTTATTTATTAATTGTGTCGTGTTCATGTCGTGTCAAAAATAATCGGGTCATGTTTGTGTCGTGTCCAATTTAACCCGCCAACTCGGATTGCCACCCCTTCATGGCCTGTTTTAGACCCTGTTAATTCCACAAGCCTGTGTAATTAGTCAGGAATTTCCTGCAATAGTGCAAGTATAGTCATCAGCATAAACCTGACAGGAACAAGTTTTATAAGGTACACTTAATGAATTCTCCTTATCTAGTTTTCCCTACCTCTCATATCTTAATCTTAGCATGAATACACTCTTTGGTACCATTCCACCTTTATTTGGTAACCTCTCCAATCTTAAGCAGATAGGAAATTTGAAATCTCTTTGTAATTTAGACTTGAGCAAAAACTATCTTTTTGGTTGTGTTCCTATTTCCATTGGTAATCTAAGCAACTTAGAAATTTTGTCTCTTGGCGATAACGTTCTTTCCAACTCTATTCCTATGGAAATTGGAAACTTGAAATCTCTTTCTTATGTAAGATTGAGCAAAAATCAATTACATGGTTCTCTTCCTCCTTCTATTACGAATCT
The DNA here is from genome assembly GCA_019925255.1 of Litchi chinensis. Lineage (NCBI taxonomy): Eukaryota > Viridiplantae > Streptophyta > Magnoliopsida > Sapindales > Sapindaceae > Litchi > Litchi chinensis. The sequence goes on along the minus strand of CM034464.1, from coordinate 8,260,509 downwards.
AACCAATTTAAATTTTCTTTACCTTCATTTTAACTATCTTTATGATTCCATTCCTAAAGAAATAGGAAAGTTGAAGGCTCTTCGTGTTTTGAGACTTAGTGAAAATCAATTAAGTGGTGTTCTTCCTTGTTTTATTGGTAATCTAAGCAACTTAGATTACCTTTTGTACCTTCGTTCTAACAATATTTCCGCTCCTATTCCTAATGAAATAGGAAACAGGAAGTCTCTTTTGTGTATATGGTTAGGCATCAATCCACTCTCTGGTTCTCTTCCACCTTCCTTTGGTAATTTGAGTGACTTGAAATTCTTGTATCTCCCAACAAACCAACTTTCAGGGTTTATTTCTCAGGAAATTGGAAATCTGGTAAAGTTGATTAAATTTAAAATATATAAAACCATTTTACCCAGTAATTTTTCCCGTAACATTTGCCAAGGTGGATAACTTGAGGAATTGGCTCTCCATAACAACCATTTTGAAGGCCAAATTCTTAGAAACTTGAGAAATTGCACAAATCTAGTCAAACTCCACCTTGATCAAAATCAATTCATTGAGAATTTATCTGAAGATTTTGGCATCCTCCCCAATTTAGCTCTGTTATATCTCAGCAACAATAAGTTCTTTGGTCCAATGTCATCTAACTTTGGTAAGTTCCCACAATCAAGCACTAAGCGTAGGGCAATGGTTGAAATTGCACTATCCGAATTTGAGCAACAATGAGTTTAGCCAAGAAATTCCATTTCAGATGAGAAATTTACATCAATTGTCCCAGCTAGATTTGATTCATAACTTGTTCCGTGGAGAGATTCAAATTGGAGAACTTGAATATCTCTCATAACCACCTCTCAGGCTTACTTCCAGGAGAATTATTTAAAGAAATGCATGGCTTGTCATGCATTGACATATCTTGTAACGAGTTTCGCGGCCCGATTAGTCCCTGGTATCAAAGCATTTCAAAATGCTCCAGTAGAAGCATTAGAAGGGAACAAAGGATTTTGTGGTGATGTGAGAGGACTACAACCATGTAAATCAGGCAAACACATCCTTAGAAAGGTGTGGATAATATTTCTAGTGATTGTGTTTCCTAGTCTAGGAACACTTGCTCTTTTGATTGTGGTGATTGGGACGTCGGTTGCAATCCAAAGAAAGAAACATGGACACAAGAGTACATACAATGAAGATTTCTTCATGAGATACCAAATTTTGATGGAAAGATAATGTATGAGGACATCATAAAAGCCACAGAGGATTTCAACGCCAAGTATTGCATTGGAAGAGGTGGATATGAAAGTGTTTACAAAGCAAATATACCAAGTTCGAGTGATATTGTAGCTGTTAAAAAATTGCACTCATGTGATCATATGGCTGCTCAGAAAGAGTTCTTCAATGAACTAAGAGTGTTAACAGAGATAAAACATCATAACATTGTGAATTTTTTTGGCTTTTGTACACATAGGCAATGCATGCTTTTGATCTAGGAGTACCTTGAAAGGGATAATTTGGCTACAGTCTTGAACGATGAGGCAGCTTCAAAAGAACTAGACTGGAGTAAGAGAGTCAATGTGATAAAAGGTGTGGCTCATGCCTTGTCTTACATCCACCACGATTGTCATTTACCTATTGTTCACCGAGACATATCAAGCAAGAACATATTGTTGGATTCGGATTATGAAGCCCATGTGTCGGACTTTGGCATAGCTAGGCTGACCCACTCCTCAAGATGGATTCATTCAATTTCACTGAACTTGCAGGCACATATGGGTATGTTGCACCAGGTATTTAATAAGAGTATAATGAATATAGAATTTATCTATAATTATTTATCTTTTGAAATAACAGATGCAGGAGTTATAAAAAATAAAAAAAAGTTATAAATACTATTTGTAGGTTTCATTGGAAACAATTAAAAGGTTTAAATTGATATTCATAATAACTATCATTAATATAAAAATTATATTTAAAAGCGTAAATGTAGTTGACAGTTAAAATTTATTTTGTAAGGCATATGCTTGATTTGATATGTCTTTTAGAGATGAATAATATAGTTGTTTAACGTTTTGTTTTAAAATCTCATTTTGAAAACGATAGGAAATGATATATGTGGATTTCATCTTTCAATTATAAGTTTGAAAAAACATAAAGAAACAACTTTATTTCTATTAATCAATTACACTTTTTTTTTCAAGTGGATCCGGTTTTACTTTTTCAATTTTGAAGGTGGTTATTGAAAATTATATTAAACTTGTTTTTAACCGCTACGGATACAAATTAATCAATATTTTGGAACGTAGCTCACCTTATAATTCTTTTTTTTTTTCATAACCTTAATTTAAATAGTTAAATTATATAAAAATAGAAAAATACATATATCATTATTATTATTATTATTTAACTTTACAAAGTTTGTGTACACAATGAAGATAACTGAAAATGTAACGTAAATAGTTTTGGCATGTTAGCATTGGAACTGATCCATTCAAAACATCCAGCGAATTTCATTTCCTCATGTTCAACCTCACCATCGTCTCCCAACACAAACTTCGACCTCCAGAACATGTTGGACCAACGTCTTCCATCTCCATCGCTTGACACTCGGAGAAATCTTAAATTTGTCATGGAGGTGGCCCTTTCATGCTTGGATGTGAATCCAGATTTACAACCAACCATGCATAATGTATCTCATTTGTTATCCAACCTTAACTTCTTGTAAAATATCTTTAACGTGTTGTTTATATCATAAGCTTGCTCTATCTAGTTCGTTTGTTTGTTTTTTTTAACCATATAAAATATGCTAAATAAGTGGGCGTATTACTATGTTATTGGTACAGTAATTTTGTGATATTGACTTGAGTTTTATGTGGAGCAAATTATATAGAAATCCATCCAAGGTTTTCGTTGACACAGGAACTTCTGCTAAAACTCATTGACCTCCACAGCCATCAATATTTTATTGATACATACCAACTGAAGGTGGTCCTATTCATTTTCCTAATAAATTTTAAAAATTATATAATAAAAATTTACTTCCAAACAAAAAAAAAAAAAGGAAACAAAAATAGAGACGAAAAATAGAGACAAATATAAATAAAAAAAGGAGGCCATCACCATTGGCCTCTCCGATAAGAGAAGACTAGCGGCCCCATCCATCTGAGAGTTGCTAAAGCACAATACTAATGATAATAATAATGATATATTTCAATAATAATAATAATAATAATTCACATCAAATTAATGATGCTAGATAACTCAAAACAAAAATTCTGTTACAGCTCAAAATGACAACATTAGCCATAAGAGTTAGAATTGAAATGCAACATTTTGGTGGGACTTGTATAAGTGGGGCTGGATTGAGTGAGTTAGTTAGTCAATTTTACGATTCCCTTTTCTGTAATAGATTTCTTTTCAAGATTCTATCAATAAAACTCTCCTCTTTTTCTTCTCTATGTGATCTTTTTCTCTTTTATTTTTCCTAGAGTATCCAAAAATTTATCTTAGTTCAGTTCATAACAAATTGGTATCAGAGCATCGATCCTCTGGCTATGGCTAACAATACTAGGAATCAAGAATGAAGGCACGAAGTTCTACAACTTGTACAAGATGCTGAGAAACGCCAACAACAGTTGTTGAAAGAATCCATTGATAATCTGATTAGAGGTTTGAGTTTTCAACACACGAAAGTTTTAGCCAAAAATGGAACAAGAGAACGTGTTGATGGAGAATCTACAAGAAGAACTGAGGAGGGTAGATTTCCATGGGAACGAAACACAAAACTAGAATTTCCAAGATTTAATGGGGAGGAATTTGATAATTGACTTTTACGATCTGAATATTTCTTCGAAGTTTATGGTACACAAAAAGAAAACCATATCAAGATTTTAGCACTTCATTTAGATGACAAAGCTATTCAGTGGCACCAAGGGTTCATCAAGATTAAAGGGGGTGCACCAATGACATAGGAAGAGTATGTGAAGGCATTAAGAGCATGATTTGGACCATATGTTTATGATGACCCACTGGCTGATCTACAAAATTTGAGGCAAGTTAATTCCTTACAAGAATACTTAAATGCATTTGATGAGAAATACTTTAGAGCTGAGATTAGGGAAAATCAGACCATTAGTTTCTTTTTATCTAGTCTTAGTGATGAACTTGAGAATGTTGTGAGAATGTTCAAACCAAAAACTCTAGTGGAGGCATATTCTTTAGCTAAGTTACAAGAACTCACAGTAGTTGCACTTAAAGGTCAACCTAAACCAATAACCAAAACACTAAACCAGCCTAATTCTCTAACCAATACCTATAAACCCTCTTCCATTAATCAAAATCCAAATATAGATACTCAAAACCACCACAAATTAAAGACTCACACGGGGCTTTTATCTATTCCAAATATATCAAAACTACCTTGGTATCTTACCAAGAAGCCAAAAACCATGACTAATAAGGAATTTGATGAAATAAGAGTCAAGAGACTTTGTTTTTGGTGTAATGAAAAGTTTGTCCCTGGTCATAAATATAAGATGAAACAAGCTATTGTGTTGTAATTGTACATGGGTACATGAGAAAATGAAGAAATAAGTGGGGAAAGTGATCTTGAACTAGCAGAATATAATTGGATGCAGTTGTTAGTACATGCCTTGAATGACAATACTAATTCTACAACAATGAGATTAGTGAGAGTGTAGGGGAAGAAAATGTTGTTTATACTAATCGATTCAGATAGCACTTATAATTTTTTGAGTGAGAATATTGCTTAGAGATTGGGTGTAAGTTGCAACCAGTGGAAGAAGCAAGTGTGACGGTAGCTAATCGAAAAGATCTACGATGTGCTTCAATTTGTTTGAGTTTTCAATAGAGGGTACAAGGATAGCTTTTTATTGTTGATGTATATATCTTGCCTTTAACCAAATATGACTTGATTTTAGGGGCTTGATGGTTAGATGCTTTGGGCAATATTATGTGGAATTTTAAGGAACTTAAGATGATTTTTCCTATTAGAAAACAAAAACATATGTTGCAAAGAGAGAAACACTAGGATTTGACAGTTGTTGATGATGCTCAACTCAACAAATTGCTAACCAAAACACACCAATTAGCTTCGACTCAGCTGATTATGCAAGTTAATCAGGAACCATCTATAGAATTATACGAGTTGTAAGTCAGTGAGGTTAAATTAGAATGAAATGAATTGAGTGAACTTCTCCAACAGTATGAGAATATTTTTAAGGAACCAGAAGGTCAACCTCCTTCAAGAAGTCATGATCACCAAATTATCCTAAAAGAAGGAATATCACTTATTAATGTGAGACGTTACAGGCATGAAGGGCTGCCGAAAGATGTAGTGGAAACAATGATCAAGGAAATGATAATGTCTGGAGTTATAAAAGCTAATACCAGCTCTTATGCTAGTTCAGTTGTATTGGTGAAAAAAAAAAAAAGATGGCAATTAACGCATGTGTATTAACTATGGAGCTCTCGACAACAATACCATCAAAGACAAATACCCTATTTATGTCATTGAGGAGTTATTAGATGAATTAAGAGGAGTTGTGGTGTTCTCCAAGATTGATTTGAGGTCTGGTTATTGGCAAATCAGAATGCATCTAGACTCAATAGAGAAAATCGCATTCAAAACTCATGATAGACATTATGAGTTCTTGGTTATGCCAACACCCCTTCTATATTCCAAAACTTGATGAATACAATATTCATGCCCTATTTGAGAAGGCCTGTGCTAGTTTTTTTTTTTTTTTTTTATGACATTCTAGTCTATAGTAGAAATAAATAAGATCATTTGTAGCATCTTAAAGTGGTTTTGGATTTATTGAGATCCAACAATCTCTATGCTAAAAGATGTAAGTGTTCATTTAGATGCTCACAAGTTAAGTACCTTGACATATAATTACATCAGTAGGGGTGGTAACTGATTTACAAAAGATCAAGGTTGATAAGGAGGGTCCAGTTCCAAGAAACATCAAATAACTAAAGGCATTTTTAGGGTTGATAGGTGGCCAAACCTTTAACAGAGCTCTTAAAAAAGAATGTCTTCCAATGAGGAGATGAAGCTCAATTGGCTTTTGAATAGCTTAAGGAAGCCATGGTAATAGCCCTAGTTTTGGCCTTACCTGATCCTACTTAAGAATTCCTAATTGAAACCAATGCTTCAAGAAAATGTATTAGAGCAATTCTTATGCAGCAAAGGCATCCAATTGCCTTCATTAGCAAGTCACTCTCTTCAAGAAATTAGTCGCTATTAATTTATGAAAAGGAAATGTTTGTTGTTTTGTTTGTCATTAAGAAATGGAAACCATACTTAGCTAATTAGCATTTTGTTATCAAGACTAATCACCAAAGTTTGAAATATTTGTTGGAACAGCATATTGCTCTTCCCTTCCAACAAGTTTGGATAGCTAAGTTAATGCAATACGATCATGAAATACGATATAAAAAGGGTAATAATAACTTGGCAGTAGATGTTTTATCAAGGTCGTCAGATTCTGAAGTCTTCAACCTGACTGTGGCTATTTTACCAACTGAATTATTGCAAGCAATCAAAGACACTTGGACAACTGATTTTTCTTGCAAGGAATCATTACGGCTAAAAAACACAATCCAATGGCTCATCCTCATTATGCTTGACAACATCACAAACTTACTAGAAAAGGAAAGTTGGTAATGGAAAATTATTCAACTTTAAAGGGTAAGTTGCCACACTTTTCCATGACTGAGCTATGGGTGAACATTCAGGGGTTATTGTAAATGTAAAAAAGGTTTCATTAGTGGTCTTTTGGAAGGGGTTGTGGAAAGATGTTCGAAACTATATTCAAAATTGTCCCAAATGTCAGCAATATAAGCCTGAAAATATAGATGCACCAGGTCTGTTGCAACCTCTTCTTATACCAAAATGTATTTTTACCAACATTACAATGGATTTCATAAAGAGCCTTCCAAAGTCCAAAGGCAAGTCTGTCATTTTTGTGGTAGTGACAGATTGACAAAATATGCTCATTTTATTGGCATATCTCACCCTTTCTCAGTACAAACCATAACACAAGTCTTCCTTGATTTCATTTATAAGCTTCATGGTATGCCACAAACTATTATGAGTGATAGAGAACCTACTTTTATTAGTAGATTTTGAAAGGTGTTGTTTAAGCTGCAAGGAGTAGAATTGTAGTTCTCAATTGCTTATCATCCACAGGCAAATGGCCAAACCAAAGTGGTGAACCGATGCTTGGAAGCCTATCTTTGTTGTATGGCAAGAGACGTGCCACATATATGGTTTCAATGGCTAGCCTTAGCTGAATTTTGGTATAATACTTCGTACCATACTAGTATCCAAATGACCCCATTTGAAGCTCTTTATGGTCATGCATCACCAATACACATTCCTTACTTTCCACATGGCTCAAATGTGAAAGCTGTTGATTCTTATCTTAGAGATTGAGAGACTACTATCAAGTGACTCCAACATCATCTCAAGAAGGCTCAGGTCAGGATGACAAACTTAGTTGATAAGGGCAGAAATGACAAACAGTTTCATATTAGTGATTGGGTCTATATCAAGTTCCAACCATATAGGCACGTTATTGCACATCAAAGCCATCAAAAGTTCCAACCAAAATATTTTGGTCCCTTTCAAATTCAAGACACCATTGGAGCTATCGCTTATAAGCTCAAGTTACCTCTGGAAGCATAAATACATGATGTTTTTCATGTTTTACTTTTGAAACTAGTTCATGCTAATGTCCATGCTTCATTTACACTGCCAATTTTTCACAACAATTCCACTTATCCTCAAGCTATATTAGGTTGTAGAATGGTGAAGCATAAGAATGTTGCAGCTACTCAATTTTTGATTCATTGACATAAACAATCTCTAGTAGAAGCTACTTAGGAATTTACTCAAGATTTATAGCTACGATTTCTAGAATTTTTCCTTGTGGACAAGGAACTTGAAAGGGAAGATATTGTTACAACTCAAAAAGACAACATTAGCTATAAGAGTTAGAATTAAAACGCAACGATTTGGTGGGATTGAAACGTAACATTTTGATGGGACTTGTATAAGAGGGGCTGGATTGAGTGAGTTAATTAGTTAATTAGTTTTACGATTCCCTTCTCTGTAACAGATTTCTTTTCAAGATTCTATCAATAAAACTCTCCTCTTTTTCTTCTCTATGTGATCTTTTTCTCTTTTCTTCTTCCCAGACTATCCAAGTCTTTATCTTAGTTCAATTTATAACAAAATCTCAAATACGATAGTAAAGCTTACTCGTTAATATTGATTCAATCACAATAATTTCTGGTGAAAAGTAATTTCATGTCGTATAATTTTGCACTTTTCTTGAGTTTCTTGATGAGAATGAATCTCTGAAATGGTCATGAGAATTTGTCACAACAAAAGAGTCTAGTGAATTCATTTTCTTTTGGTTTTCTTGCAGGGCCAAAATCAAATGAGCCAAACTAGTGGTTGTCAGCCCATTTAAGAAAAATGAACTGGACCAGAATAACAATAGGCCGGGCCGGAGAGTTGTAAATGAGCCAGACCAGGACGGCTTCATTTTTGTAATTAATTTAAATTAAAAAAAAAAGAAAAAAAGAAAAAAAGAAATTTCTGTTAAATAGGAAACAAAGTCTATTTATTATCTGTATCCAAATGGACTCATATTATAAAAAAACTAAAAATTAGCTTATTATGTAAACTTTTAATTTAGTTACTATATATAATTTATTAGAGAAGTTTTTTTTTTTTTTTTTTAATTACTTTAATTAGAATCTAATAACTTGTAAACATTCAAGTGTACTGGCATAAGTTGACATGACCCTTCAGTTTAATCACATCAACAACACAGTGTAATAAAATGAGAATGTACAAAAACTTTTGAGTGTCTTCTCCAACCAGGACTCAGATCCGCTTGTGTAAGTAGTTACCTCAATCAACGACACAATCAACTGGTAACAAAATTGCTCCCTATAATTCTGCTCCTATTTTTTAACCATACAAAGATGGGGGAAAAAAAAAACAAAACAAAAGGCGAGAAAATATTTACCAACTCGATCATAAGCCTGAGATCCAGCTAAAGAGCTCGCTGATTTCTTCGCCGGCGTGAAGGTTGGCCTCAATGTCGTATTCAGTCCGGCGATTACTTCCAGTGAAGAACCTGCCGGAGAAGAAACTGCTTGAGGAGAGACGAGAGCTGCTGTTGGCGCCAGACGACGCAGCTATCGCTCTCAGCACGTCGGAGTCGGACGCGCTGATCGGCGAACGGCAGATAGGACAAGTGAGGTTTGATTCCAGCCACTTGTTGACGCAGTCGGCGTGGAAACTATGGCAGCAGAGCGGCAGCAACCGGAGCTGCTCCCTCGGCTCGAGCTTCGACAGGCAGATGGTACACTCACCTCCGCCGCCGCGGGCGGATGATGTTAACCGACTCGACTGGTCAATGAGTGAGGAAGACGACGCCGTCGGATTCTCCGGCGCGACACGACAAGAGCTGGTGGCAGCAGCGACGGAGAGATGGCGGCGGTTGAGGTGACGGCGGAGAAGACAAATGGAAACGGAGAGGAGCACCGAGATGGCGAGGATGAGAGCGATGACGAGGATGCTCAAACCTAGGCTGTCCATCGACGACGACAAAGAATGTGAATAATAATGCAGTGGTGAAGAATGATGATGATGATAATGGCGCCGGAGCGGAAGGGCTTGTAAGAGTCTCACGTGAGAGCGACAAATGAGGTCACCGCCAAAATTTAAATCAATTGGTAGAGACAGCGCTGCCTCCACCTGGCACACACACACGTGGCAAGAAAAGGTAATATATGTTTTTGCAGATCATTTGACTGTGTAGATTATTGTCCTGCCATATTCATATATCATTTTGTGTTGCCAATTTATTTTTATTTTGAGTTTGTAAATTTATTTTATTATATATATACATATACATATTTTGAGTTTGTCTTGAAATGGTATTTTGCGGACTCTTCGACATTTGTAGTTATTGATTTGCTTCTATATAGCAATTTAAGCTTATATTAGTTCATGATGTATTTTATGAGCTTATTTACTTTCAAATATTCGAATAGACCTAAATGCATAGGCTGAGGGTGTAAATAATTTTCCAAAACAAAATCAAACAATTTGTGACCGACTTTAATAATTGTGGCAAATGAATAGTACTTTTCAAAAACAAACAATATTCTAACGTGTCGAAAGTTTGATTATAACAAACTTTATTTCCTCTTCAATCTACATCATAACTAATCAAACGACATGTTTTTCTACAACCATTTTGCAATCTTTTTAACAATCAATGTACTTGACCGTATGATTATTACAGTCTAAATAGGATGGGTTTGAGATGATTACAAGTGACTGACCCGTGACAAATGGTTTCAAAGTAGACCCAAACTTCCATTTATCGTGTGGTCCACGTCTATCATCATCAACCCCCTAGCGGGTTAAGGTGGACTTAGAATAAGAGAAATGTCCACAGACCAATAAGCAGCGTTTGCCACTTCGTAATCTCCATCTTACTGAAAAGTGAATTTACCAATAAGATGGTATCCGTGACCATTCCTAACTTGTGAAATTCGGGAGAGTACATGTGCACAATTTGGTATATAAAGCTAATTACAAATTAATTACTTGATTTGTGATTAAAAAATAATTAAAATTAATACATAAAATTAATGATTTCAAACCACTATCCATTGTGGTGCAGTAGAAATAAAAGTTCAATATTTATTTTGTAAAGATCTCAAATTCAAATCGTTTTTACCATAAGTGATAATAAAAAAGAGTGGTTTTAATGCAAATTCAAACTTCAATATCTTGTGTGCTTAATATCCATTCTAAGAACCAAGTGGGTTCTACTAAAAGGTGGATTTAGAAGAAGTGCCCAACGACCAACAAGTAGTGCTCGAACCTAGCATATGAAATTGGGCAAACTAGATACCGTAATGGATCATTTGGTATAAAAAGTAGCTATGAATAAAGTGTTTAATTTGTGATTCAAAAGGAATTATAAACTAGCAGACTATGAAATTTATTTATTTACAAAATCAATCAACATTTTCTATTATAGTAATTACTCCTATGGCTCTTTTGCCAAGGAATTTTTAAAACTTAAAGAGACAATAGAATTCCGAGAGCATTACTGAATCTTCTTGAGTAAAATTTTTTGAATTTTCAAAAAAAAAAAAAAAAAATCCAGGAGCATTATTGGACTAAGTGCCTCAAGGCAAGGCAGTAAATATCATAGACCAACCTTAACCAAATTTGTTTGTGAAATATAGTGTTGGTTGGATATCATATTTTGTAAAACATTAAATCCATAAACTTCACCAAAGAAAAATAAAGGTAGTGCCAGCTACCAAACTCTAAAATTCTAAATTCAGGAAGCAGAAACCAAATTACACAAGGTATATATTAGGATTTAATGTTGGGGTGGGTTAGGAAAATTTTTCTTAATCGAACCTCTATGCATGATTAAATTTATCAAATATATAATGAAAAGTATAGTAAATCATAACTCTCATAATGTATATTTCAAATAAATAAATCATTAAAAAAAAATACACACGCACGCACATACATTCATGCATGCATGCGCACATATATATATATGTATTAATGTATGTATATTTAAAACGATGGACTATATTTTTTATTTGAATTATGACTAATATAATTATATATTAAGAACTAATTCATAAAAAGCATCCAAAGATTTTAAAAATTTAAAAAAAAAAAAATACAATAACCATATTTTATATCATAAGAATTCTACAAGATTATCAACTAAAAATCTATTATCAATCAAGATAAACAGTATTAAATATCCGATTTTAATTTTAAAGTAATTTCATAACCAAAGATTAAAGGAAGAAGAAGAAAAAAAAAAAAAAAAAAGCCTCTTGATGTATGGGAATATATAGATTTTACCACCTGCTGTTCATATTTATCCAAAATACCACTTGACATTAAGATAAATATCTAAAATGCCCCTGGAAGCGTATGAAGTGACGACAATGCCCTTGATGGTCATGGATTCCGTTAGATTGATATAGTTGACATTTGAGAACTAAAATGAAATATTTTAAGCTTCTATATAGCAATTTAAGCTTATATTAGTTGATGACTCTGCCATTTTGGGTAAGCAGTTACTTTGATGAAGAAAATCATAGGGTTAAGTCATGTTTTCCTTCAAATGTTTTCTTTGGTTGTCATTAAAAATAGTAAAAAAGAGTTACTAAAGAATGGAGAGAGAGAGAGAGAGAGAGAGGGGTAGGAAGCATTTTCTTGATTTTATACTTCAAGGAACATATGCTCTTGCAGATGGGCAATGAAATTATTTTTGTTTTAGTGAAACTCAACTGAAGTCGAATCGCATTGTAGTTATGTTCATTTTGAAATGACTGAGTTATTTAGAAATTAATTGTGAAGTAAATGATCTATAACGACAATTTCTGAATGTTCTGTAAATTGTGTAGTCTTGCTAGAACTTGTGTCCTTAGTCATGTCCTTTCAAGTTTGTTCCATGTGATACAGATGATTTAAAGTTTTATTTTGTCTGTTTGCAGGTGATTTAGTTTTGATTGGTGGTGATCCTGGTGTCGGCAAGAGAACACTGTTGTTGCAGGTATGAAACTATGAATATTTTTTAAGGGTGAAGTTTGTCTTGGAAAGCTCTATCTGTGGGCATACTTACTAAACTTTTTCTATCAAGTGTCAAAAGATTTTAGTTTTCGTTCCTTGATATAGTGCCTCATTTTTGTCTATTACAAGCTGTCTTCTCATGTCAATTTTACATCTGAAAATTGGAAGATGGCTGCAATGATAGCTGAAGGGCATGAAGTTGGTGAATCAGCTCCAGTTGTTTATGTTTCTGGTGAAGAGGTTCGTGTTACTTTCTCGCAAAGCTTGACTTTATTATATGGTATTCGTTTTTCGGACTTTATATGGTACTACCTTGTGTGGATGCATGAAGATTAAAATTTTCCACTCCTATAGGATCTCTAATGAGATTGTTTGTTGCATAGTTTACTTTGGGAATTGTCTCTTTATTTCTATTTTAACCCTTCTTTGAAATGAATATTGAAATAAGTTCATGAAAACCAAGCTGAGAGTTTGTTGACAACTCAGATGGGAAACATTGCTTGAGATGATTTTACAGCAAAGCTTGTGTTATCAATTCGTAGGGGTTGTATATGTAAGCTTACTATTAACATTTGGACAGATGAATCTTGCACTTTATCTTTGTTAAAAGTTGCAACAGTAGTTTCATTGCGGATATGCAGACACTAGGCCTTTTTCTCTTGGCCTTAAGAATTTAACTTGTTCTATTGTGACCTTCTCCTGGTGCCAGTGTGTTGAGCAAATTGGAAACAGAGCTGACTATATGAGGACTGGAGCTGGAGCAGAGGAACTTTTCATGTGTTCTACTACTGATGTTGGGGTGCATACTTCTGGATTGATGACCATTAGTCATTGATTTTCCAAATGATCATTCTGATTTTGTCTTTTCACTGTTTTGCTGTTACGGTGCGCGCTTCTTGAAAGAAAGTTTGTACTACATTTTTGAGATAATACATTATTAAGAGCTTGGCTAAGAATATAAAAAAATTGTTACAGCGAGTAATATGCAGTAATAACACGTAGTAAGACCGAACTCTTGATTACACTCATGTTAACTTACCTTACACTTGAGAATCTTAAAGAGTGGATTGTGGGGCGTATCATATCTATAGATTTTTGTTTTTATTTTTTAGTTTAACACTCCAGGATTATGAAGTTTTTGTTCAGTTTTTCTGTCCTCTTTCTTTCTTGATTATAGATGAATTTTGTCTTCAAGGAATTTTTTTTTTTTTTTTGGTTGCTTAAAGTGAATATATCATTGTCTCTTTTGTGGAATATGATAAGATGTACTTGTTTTGAAGAAGTATGTAGGAATGCAGATATCTTTGCTCTTCAGGCTTATACTATAAACTTCAGGATCCTGACTATTATGTGTTCATATTATATGCCATGTAAAAGTTGATTTATTTTGCTCTTAAAATGAACTTTATCTTCCCCTTCTCTCTTCTAAGAGTTATTCAAATATTTGTTAATAACTTCCACCGTAATTATTGATCAAGAGTCGAGACAATCTCTTCGATTTTTCAACGATTTTTTAATGGAAGTGTTGTTATACTCAGCCTGGTTTGACTATGCGTCCACGTCACTGTATTTACATTTTCGGCCTTTTGAGCATCAATTAGCTTTACACTCTCGGGCCTGCTTCATTGATAAATGGACCAACTAGGGTGAAACGCTAGACGGACCAAGATCGATTAAAATAGTTACAGTGAGAAGCCACCTTTCTTGGCTACTTTAGCGGTTTGGCCCATACAAACTTAACTTGCAAGTAAAGCCCTAACTATTTTTCAAATAAAATTATAATTTTAACTCGAATAGGTTACGAGTTTGATGAATATATTGAGATCAACTACTATATGCAAAAGAAATATATACTCTTACAACACTCCACCACAAATGTGGAAAAGCAAGTGCAGGTTGCTTAAGTTAAAATTGGATGTGGATTAGTTAATATCTATATGTTATAAGTCGGAATTATCTACCTTAGTGCACAAAAAATATCAGTACCATCTTGGCATCATAAAAACAAAAAAGGGATTGACTCTTGATTAGATGAGGGTAGCCCAAAGCCTGCATGTCAATCCACAGCATTTATATCTTCTTCAAACCTCAAACTGTGATACTTGAAATAATCTTGGTTCTTTAAATCAGAACTTTTAACAATCTTGACCTGTTTAGACAACTTTTAAAACCATAAACTTTAATCAAAGTGAAAAATCTTCACTCACTGATAAAATTGATTTTGATTTTTGTTAAAATCAGATTGCACTAATGAGACAAGATTTACGACCTTTACGTTCATTGCTCTTTTTGTCTATAAAGAAGGGAATTAATAGATTTAGCTGATTGTGCTGCTGCCAACTATTGGATATTCAATTTTCTCTCTTTAATTCACCACTACGATTTTCCTTAGTCTCAGATTCTTATGATGTTTGGCTAATGAACGCATGTGTACAAATTCTCTTGAATGCATGCTTTCATAGCTTCATATATATAACATATGTTTTCATTTGTTTTGTCGGTTTACTTTTATTAATAAAATTTTTCTCAATATATATCAACCAAAAAAGAAAAAAAAAAAAAACCGATGATAATTTACCTATACGTTATTATTTAATTTATTTTTTCAAAAAAAAATATCCCATTTATATTTTTCATAAGGAGTGACCTTATTGTGTGTATATATATTGGTATTTCATAGCTGAATGTATATATTTATTGGTTTGTAATATTTAATATTAAAAGTAAGTACATATATCTTTAATAAAGTAAACTGTCTCTTAGCACTTTGGTCCGTGAAACATGCTCTTAGATTGGTCACCTACATCAACTGTGCCGTACCAATCAAGTTCACATAAGATTGAGCCCACCATATCATTACTTCAATACAAATGATGAATTATTGTACTTCGTGTAGCCATCAAAGCAAACGATAATCAATCGAAATATCCATGCACCCACCGGTTACTCTATCCACTAAGCAAAATATTAAAGCACCACATTTTCATTTAAAAACCAACAAAACGAAGAAAACAAAAACAAAACAAAAAAATAATAGAAAAAATCTATAAGCACCATTTTTCTCAATTCCTCCACCTCCTGTCTTCCCCTTTATATACCAACCAATCTCCTCCTCTCCTTCTCAACCCAAAAAACAAACAACTCCTCTCTCTCTCTCTCTCTCTCAAACTTCAAAAAACAAAAACAAAAAAAAAAAAACTCTCTCTCTCACTCTCTAGATATTATCTATAAACTCTAAAATGGAACACAATCTACAAGTGATACACAAAAGAATATGGAGCATAGCACGTGCGGTTTTCTTCATGCTAAGAAAAGGGTTTTCGAAGAAACTCCTTGTTGATCTCAACATGATGCTCAAACGTGGCAAGATCGCTGGCAAAGCTCTTGGCAAGCTCATGCACCACCACCACCACCACCACTCCTCCTCCTCCTCTTCCTCCTCCTCCTTCTCCTATATCGGGCCCCGCGAATATGAGTTCAGCTGCAGCAACACTCCTGCCTACACCTTCCCTAGCTTCAACCTCCACAAGAGGAACAAGCTCAACAGTATGAGTCACAGCTTCTTCAGCTGTGCTCACGCGCCACCCACCTTGGAGGACGAGCCGGTTGCCATCAACGGTGTCAAGATGCTAATGGAGATGTTCAACAACAATGAGATGGTGGTGGAGGCCTCCCCTGCCTTGCCTGGCTTTGGACGGAGCCCGTTTGTCAGGCCGTTAAGGATAACGGACTCGCCGTTCCCGTTGACCAACGTTGACGAAGATAATGGGTTCGTGGACAAGGCAGCTGAGGAGTTCATAGCGAAGTTTTACAGAGAACTGAAGAAGCAAAAGATCAACGGCTGAGATTTTATAACTGTTTTTTGTTTTTGTTTATGTTTAATAATCTTTGATTGGAGTTTTATGGGCATTTTTAACTTTCATTTTTGTTGTTGATATGAGAAATAAATAAATTAAAAATATGCATGAATTTCAAGTTTTGGGTTTATTTATCTATTTTTTTAATGGTATTAAAGAAGGTACATTACATAACTTACAGGCATTAATTCGATTTATTTCCTCTTCATGAGTTAATTAAATTTTATGTTATGTCAATAAAATTGGAGAAACATAAGCATTATTAGTTCAATAGTCTCAACATAGGGTACTTTGTCGAACACTAAAAAGTCAAACACAAGTATATTCAAAGAGTACAGTACTGCTAAGCTATGATTTTTTTCTTCTAGCTGTCTTTCTATTTTCGATTTTGTATGGAAAAGGAAAAAAAAAAATCTTTATATCGTTTTTGGAACTGAAGATTCCAAATTCCATTTTGAATAACGTAAATTTAAATATGTATAATCATTCATTAAAAACTCAAGTCTTTTTTTACCCTAAATGATTCACATTAGAAATTTATAAAGACAATCACAAACAGAAAATAATTTATGTTAAGGTATAACTTCATTTTTTTTTAATATAGTTGTAATAACATTCAAGAAAAAAAAAAGTGAATGATTTTTAAGAAATTAATACACCCAACATCCAACTTCATATGACCATTTTTTGTGAACATAATTGGCCAGTCTCTCTCTCTCTTCTCCCTCTCTTTCTTTCTTTCATTTTTTCTTTTTTTTTCTCTGTTCAAATCTCTTAGGAAGGAAAAACTTGAATGGTTACATAAAACTCTAATGTTTTTTTATGAGAAAAAAATGGCTTTTACAGCCTGATCACCACCATCACATCCCCTAGGTCCAATATGAGTTACATGTCCTGATATGATTCCACTGAGTTAAAGTATACCAACATATTGCTGGCCCCCCCTTAAACTAACTTTTTTCGACTTTTTCTTTTCTCTTCTTTTTATTTTTTATTTTCAAAGTATACTATAGAAACGACCTTGTAATTAGGTTGTGAGATCAATTGGTTACTTTTGAAGATTGAATTCTGTGTCACGCCCAAAATTTGGTTGCAAAAGTGCTTGTTAAAGGTTGTAAAGAGTCTAATTGAGTCAATGATGGACTATAGCTTAAATTAGAGGAGAAAATTAAAAATAAATAAATAAACCAAAAGGAAAAGTTAAAAGAAAAGACGAAATTTCCAAACTCTTTCCCCATTAAAATCGGTTCTTAAAAGTCGAAATATATATTTAGTGGTCACTACCTATTTCTGCTCTTAAGTTCTTTAATTAGTTATTGTGTTATTACTAAGTAATTTAATATGGAAATTAAATCTCATAATAATTTTAATCAATTTTTTTAAGATGGTACAAAGTAATTTAATACCAATTATTAGGGTTCTATTGAGATTTGTTAAGATTAAACATCACTACAATCATTTCAGTTTTAAACTACAAAATTAAAAAAAAAAAAAAATTAACCTTATATTTTTAAAAAAATCATAATTAATTTTTTTTTTTATTTTGAATTATTATAATTCTAAGGTATAGAAAAGAGAGAATTGATTTAAACCATAAACTCATTAATATACAGATATAACAGTGGATCAATCTCATATAGATACACATCACCATTTAATAGGAGTGATCGATCAGTTCCTTTGATCCTAAGAGATCAAAAGTTTAAATTTCATCATTATTCCAAAATACAATGTATAGATAGTTATTTTTAAATTTAATCTCTCTTCCACCAACCTAAAAAAAAAAAAATCTTATATCGATACAAATAATTTCTCATATCGATACGAATTAAAAATTTAATCTCTCTTCTCCCACAAAAATTAAAAAAAAAAAAAAAAAAAAAAAACTCATATCAATACAAATAATTTCTCCCATCGATACGAATAATTTTAATTTGACGTCCGACTGTAAAACTTTAATTCGATGTCGACTTTAAAACTTTAAATAGGATATTCATATGACACAATTAACAATTCATTCTTTCATCATCTACCAGTGTCACCATATTATAGAATTCATTAGACAAATATGGATTAGGTGTGAAGAATCACATTTATTATCTGTATCGCAATTTAACTTGGCTGCGTGCTCCAGAGAAACAGAACTACCATGTCTTCATCATGTAAACCATGAACGTCCATGGTGGGAACAACAAAAAGAAGAAAGAAACATCTTTACGGTGAGCTACCTACTGGTTTACTTTTGTTTATTTTTATCAGTTCTAAATTAGTTCCGTTCCCCCGGGAAGATTTAATAAATATGGCAATATAGTGTAACCACAATTCTTTATTTTCTATTTTTTTTATTGATTACCAATCACAATCTCAGTTTGAGAACAAGTAAAACCAATCAAATCAAATTAAAAAAAAAAAAAAAAGGATTGAAATTCAAGTACATATACATGAATTATTTGAATGGTATTTTGTCATTTTATCACAGTATAATTCATAAAACCGCTCGTTTCACCATTGAAAACAATACAATAATAATATTTGAAAGCAACCGATGGAATGGTAGTTAATTTTGACAACAACAATTCTTCAAAACAATAGAATAATAGGAAGAAAATTAGTGAGTTGGATTGTGATTTCGTGCGGGCAAGAGCTGTCTAATTTGTTTTTACAAGTATGGTGGGCAAGATTTAATAGTGAATGGTGGTTTTTAAAGTTTTTAATTAAAATGAAAATTGAAAGGTGGTGGCTGTGTGCACTTATAGAGCCAAAAGGTTTAGGTAACATGTTAGGTGAAATTGTGTGAAAGTGAAACCTATAGCCATAAGGCAAAATGGTGGGCGACAGATGTCACTTTTTAAACTTACCTTTGGCTTCCGTTGTCGACATGCTTCACGTGTAATTAACTGCTTTCATTCGAAGTTTTGTTGGTAATTCTTTGTGATTACTTTAAACCTACATTTATCAAATTTGATTGGTCACAGATGTTTCTTTCTTTTTTTTTTAATTACTGGTACTAGACTACTAGTCCAGAAAATAGTTGAGATCAAATGAGATAATATTTTATTGACACAATCTAAAGAACAACTTTTAAGAAATTGATCAAAGGGAATAACCCATATCAAGAGAGATAACCCACAGTGGCTAGAGAAAAGATCCACAAATTATAGGGGAGGGCCGAGGGGGGTGTAGAACCCATAACCTGAAAATATCATAAGCGGCAGTAGCTTACTAATGCTTAAGTGCCAAAACCACATTGATCACAGATTTTTAGATTTAGGATTGTGAATTTAATTATTTCAGGTAACCATTTTGTAATATTAGTGAAGGTAAGGATTTTGATTGATATGAAGATACTTAAATGATTCTTTAATGTCATATTATTGTTGTTCTGAATGTAATTATTGTAATCAAAATCCTGAATTTGAGAAAAAAAAAATTGATTTGTTTCCTAATGTTTTAATTGAATTAACTCTTATGGTTTCACATATTTGATAGATAATTAATTTGATTGAATTGCCAAAAAAAAAAAAAAATTGTCCACAGTAAAATACTTAAAAAAGTGAATTTTTCCAAGCTCAAAATTACTAATTAGGTCCAACAGAATTGGAATAAAGTCTCATCAATCTTAACATAAATCAGCCAGCCCTTGTACTTCCAGTTTGGTACTATGATATCAAATGGAATGATTTGAATTTGGTCAAATTCCAACTCATCAAGTCAAAGTTAATTGAATTGAAATAAAATTCGAAATTTCAAAATATTAGATTTATAATACAGCATGAATGCATGATAAGACAGGCTAATGTTGTTTTGTTTTTCCTGTTTAGAAATAAATTACATTGACTAATCAATTAATATTGGTAACCCATTGTATACTCTAATAAGACTAAAAAGAGTTCAAACTTCGTTTTGTGAAGATATTTTGTAAATTGGACCCATTTGTACCCAATTCTTGGTTATATAAATCTACAAGTCAATCTCCTCGGTCTCAATCGTCGTCTGATTTATGATTTTTATGTTTTAACAATTTGCTAGAAAATTACCACTCAATTATTGAATCTTCATATCATAACACTTTTTGTTTATTTACTTTGATAACTTATATATTTACATTCATGTCTCTATTGAAATATTTGGGACATTTAATCTCTTGTCATTTTCTATTTGGAGTTAGATGACTAGTCGAAATCACCATAACAGGATTCCAAAAAAGCAAAAATTCTTTTTTTTTTTTAATTATAAAAGTTGATTATGATGCGTGCAATATACTTTGGACATGTGGAACTAATTTTTGACTTTATGTACAATAATTAGATTATTTTTCACTTGATTGAAATATGTTATATCAAGTACTTGTGAAGATTGTCCAGGTTAACGTGAACGAGTACATCCTGTTAGCACACAGAAAAGAATTTGTATTGAATCTTGATATATATATATATATATATATATATTTAAAGATATAGGAGTACATATCTTTTTTATTCGAGTAACGTTACACGTACCAATTCATATGAGGATTAATATCCCAACTAATAGAGTAGTAATTGATTAATAGGCATATTTTGTAAATGAGAAAAATTATCATCAGTATATCTCCATTTACCAATTATCATATCATAAATTAGAGTACAATGAAATACAAAATACTCTAACATTTCTCATTTATTTATTTAAATTTGCATTAGAATCTTTAACTTTTGAATGCAATGTACATGTTAAGATGACCACATTATCAAATGTGTTTTTCTCTAAAAAATTATCAATTGTAAAATTTAAATTTAACAAAAATTTGAAAGAGACTATGAATGGTCAAGATCAAAATAGTTGCGATATTAATTAGAATAATGTTATATTTTTCAAATATTTTATCTAAATTTATATTTAAATAATATAACATATGAGTAGTCAACGTTACATTAATTTTTACATCATCTTATAATTTACATAGTATTAACAGTTTATATGACTAATTATTTGAGCAAAATATTAATTATATTGTCATGGCCATGAATAATTGTGATCAAAACTATTATAGCCTCGAATGATTATATGATTTCAAGAACATTGGCGATCTTGATCATTTAAGATTGATCCCAACCACGCTTGCAATTGTATTAAATTCGCATATTCGTTGAGTTAATTTTTAGTTGTCGAGTGGACCCAAAACTATTTATATTGATCAAAACTATTATAGCTGTGAATGATTATATGATTTCAAAAACATTCGCGATCTCGATCATAAAATTATCGATGCTAAGATTGATTCCGGTCACGTTTACAATTGATTAAATTCGGACGTTCGCTGGAGATAATGAATTGTTAAATTGAGTCACATGAATAATTAGTTATTAGTTGTCGGGTGGACGCAAAACAATTTATATTGTTACGGCTTTTTTTTTTTACTATACCGAGGTCCAATCATGCATGTGGCAAACTTAGAAATGTCAAACTTGCGCGAGATGACTTGTTCTTGGACTGCAATTATTTAAAAGGCTATTGAAATTTTAAAGTCTGTTTGAATAATTTGGCACATGATAAATTAAAGGAATTGTTGAATTAAACTTGAATTCCAACAAATTTAAGCCCTATAAGTTGTCAAAAAGTATGTTCAAACCTATATAACGCAGTCATAGACACAACTACTTATTGATAATTTGGTCTCCTTCGGTTGGTCTTATATTATTAAGTCACAATATGCTTAGCTATTAAGGATTTTATTTTCCAATTATATATAGTTGACACTTATAAGAATTTCACAAAAAATTATAATATCATAAAAGTATAATAGTAATAAATTTTAAATATTTATAATAAAAGTCGAGGTATTTCAATGGTAAATCTCTCATATTTATACATGTTAATTTAAAAAAAAAAAATCTTAATATCATAAAAATAGTATGGTAACAAAATCAATGTTTATGACAAATCACTAGTAGAAATTACAAAAACTAACTAATTTAGAAAAGGAAAATTCATTTTTACCAACTTTTTTTAAAAGAATTCATTTTTAAGCCCTCAAGCAAATTAATTGTAACCTACACCCAAATTATCTAAATTGTCCTTGCATGTTTTGTTTTTCTCATTTATTATTCATGGTATGAGATATTTAGCTTTCTTTGTTAATTGTTTGAGTTTTGTTTAGATTTTTTTTGTTTTTTATTTAGTTTTTCATGCTTTGGATATTGGGTATTAATATTTAAGAATGAATTTGATTGAATTTGACTTGAAAGAGGTTTACAATGTAAAAACGGCAACTGGATTATATCGATTTTTAAGTTAGGTAGAGATAAAAATAACTTGTTTGAAAGACTAAAAATGAATTTCTACAAAAGATTGGATCAAAACGAATTTTTTTTTTTGGTTTTGGGTAAAAGTGAAAACCTCCTCCAAAAGTCAAGGGATATCAGTAAGCTTTTTGCACCTACATGTGGAGGTCACTTGAACATGTCTACGCGTGAGAGATTTACCATTGAAATATTTTAACTTTTGTTATAAACATATTTATTTATTTATTTATTATATACATATATTACCCACCCTTAAAGAGTCCCACATGTGAATTAAGGAAGATATGATATTAAGAACGTAAGATTTTTATATACCGAAGGACATTATACATACAATATAATTAACTATTCTTTTGGGCTATAAACCTAACCACCAACCATATACCACTCCTAAAATACACAAGAAAAAGCAATAAGTACAAGAAGTTTAACACTCATCAAAAATTAGTTTTAAAACAATAAAGACGTATACCATTGATTTGTTTTAGTTGCATATGTAACATTGCTTAACAATCTGAAGCCATCAACAATACTTTTTACCAATGAAGCAAAAGCATATAATAGTTGAATCCACAATAAAGGCAAATTTTGATTTATTAATAAATTCTAAAAGAACTTCTTAGACAAAACACTTCAATTAAAACAACCCATTTGAAAACGAAAATCGTTACCAAAATCCAAAACTATTATCTAAAACCAAAAGCAAAATACACAAAATAGAAGCAGAAATGTTTTAAATTTATGAAAACAGTTGCCAATTACACCTGATGGCCGTTGTAGGCTCATAGAAATGATTCCAATAAACATATTATGAGCCCAAATTCAATCCAAATTCAATTGTTTTTCTTATCGCGAGGCTTCTAGGAATATCCTACTTCACTCTTTTTTTTTTAATAAAATTTTTTTGTATATAATATGTAATTGTAAATAAGTGTAATTAGTCGTAAGTATTTCGGTTAAGTTCATAAATTTCGCATCATATATGTACATAGATTCAAAATTATGTGAATGGATTGAAAACTCATCAGCCGTCTCACATTTCCATTGAATCACATGTTTAAATTTTAACTTCTTTATTTGCTTTCTCAATAAAGAAGATTAGTAGTGGCCAGTTCAATGGTCCTAGAGCTTTATAGAGCAAAACAAGAGGCCTCTTGTTTTCTTATAATTTTCTTGCAAAAACCATGAGCTTGGAAGGTTGCTAGCCAGAAGCAGGAAAGGAAGGTGGGCACAAAAAGGAGGTCTCATGCTTTCTTAAAAGTTCTATTTCTTTCGAGCCAAGCATTCTCCAATCCCTCCCTCCGTCCACTAACAAAAAGGAAAGCTCCTATAAAGCACTTATTAAAAAGCACTTTCACTTCCCTCCAAAATTAATCACAGTGCTAATGGCACAAACGCATTCCACGTGCCAAATTGATAGGCATGTAAACTATGTATCAATCTCTGCACTCACACAAGAAGAGTAATTGTTTAATAACTTAATTTAATTTGTAGTAAATGTAGATATTACTTGATAGTGACATGGATTTTATCACACATATAATGTTGTAACATTTTATAGATATATTGGAATGTGAAGCACGCTACTAAGATACAGAGATCATATATATGTGTATGTATATATAGAGAATATGAATGTTTTAAACAAATATAAATTAAATTAAATTAATGTAAAAGAGAGATAAAATTTTTGCTTGTTTCACTAGATATAATCAGGCGAGCTATCTTCTAGGGATGAGATATAGTAGATAGCGAAATTGGTTTTATACGAAGTTAGATATATTCTTTATCATCAACCTACTATTATGTAGATTTAAAATTCAAAAATTTAAAATATGTTTATAAATATGTATGCATCTATTTTTTTTTTCTTTTTTCATTATTTTTTTAATCTAATATCAAATAGATCAAAAGTTTGTCAAAACCTATATATAAATCTCTATAGGAATGATCGGAATACAACTCTCACTGCTTGGGGCATGTCTCTCACACTTTGTAAGTTAATTAACAACGGTGGAATGTGAACCCTTATTACAGTTAATTATATATGCATCTATGGACTTACATAATTAAGAAGAGTAATTGTTTAATAACTTCGTAGTAAATGGAAGATATTATTTGATAATGACATGGATTTGATCATATATATTATGTTGCAACTTTATGTATATATTGGAAAGTGAAGTAAGCTGCCAAGATACAGACATGATTTATATTGATCATATATATTATGTTGCAACTTTATGTATATATTGGAAAGTGAAGTAAGCTACTAAAATACAAACATGATTTAAATTAAATTGAATTTTTATGTATAATTTACGTAAAAGAGATAGATTGTTAATCCATGTTTATTTCAACACAAGAGATCTAATCAATTGAGCTATCTTCTCAAAGATGTAATTTTGTATGTATAATCTGGACAAAATTTGTTGGATACTATATATTATATTATATAATCATCAACCTACTATCATACATGTATATCGACGTTTAAATCCGATCGACCCAAGTTCTTGACTCAATGTTGTAAATTAAGCAAAACAGACGCAAAAAACAAGAGAAAGAATAGTGAATACAAGGTGATTTTTACATGGTTCGGCTCAAAAAGATGTTTACGTCCACAACTGTTTCTTTGATTATTTTGGTAGAGTCACAGTATCTTATTGCTTGTGTTTTTTTCATGTCGTTACAATAAATTTTTAATCTATATTTATAGTGTGAAGTGTTATAATTTGAGTACAAATAAAATAGAAAAGAGATCTACATTCATTATACTTCCAAAAGTGGTGTTCATTAATTTAGGGATAGATTCCATCGACATAAGAGTTTTATTTTACTTCAAATTCTGATAGTTGACTCTTCCTCAATTTAGGCTGTTGTCTTTCTGGAAAAATTACTTTAACGAGCACTTTGAGCTACAAGTTGGAGCTTGCTTTAGACGACCTAGAACTGAGCAAAGACATCTTTGATCATAGTTGACTAGCGACCTGAGAATTATAGTAGCGAACTGAGAGCTTGTTTCTGCGAGTTAGATGTTAATGAACTGGGCCTTCGTCCACTGGATCAATCCATTGAATCAATTCTTTAGACTTTTACTAGCCTACTTATGTTGTCCCAAATATACTTACAACAATGTAAATTTAAAATTCGAACTTTAGTCAATTTCAAAATTTTACATTGTATTACCTTTTTGGTTTTTATGTCAATAAACCTCACAAAATGGATATACACACACATTTCTTTTTCTTTTTTTTTTTTTAATTTTACAATATTAGTATTAAAATATAATTATTATTGACTTTTAGAATAAATTTTTACATGATGTAACTTAAATCTCAACTTGTAGTACGACAATTTAATTTAATTAACATGTGTTACATATTAAAAATAGAGTTAGTTAGGTTGTTCAAAATTTTGCATAAATGATTATATTACATTAATCATTAAATTATTTTATGATTCATATGGTGTTGACCACTCGATACCATATTATTTAGATACAATTGTTAGACAACTTAACTTTACTCTTAATTTTATTTGCTGCATGTTTAAGTAAAATTATTATCTCTCTTACAAATTGAGATAAATATTTATATTTAATGAAATTATTAGTATTTATGTATGATACAACTTCTGTTTCAATTAGAAATTAATTAGGTTTGAGTCATCCAGAACATTACAAACTTAGATTATAATTAGATCTTTCCGAAAAGCAATCTAGAAAATGACCCCAAAGCAAGAGTGGGTGAAAGTCTGCCAAAATATGTTGATGTGCTCAATTATTGAATTCTTCACTTCTAATAATTTCTCCCTCCCTCTCTCTCTAATATGCCAAGGACATGGTGGCCAAAAAACAGAGCCGTTGAATGCACGGCAGACATGGATGCATATCCTGGGCCATAGGGATTCTGCCACGTGGCTTAACACGATTGGCATATTCATCCAACGGTTTATATAATATTAGTCGAAGACAAGTACCATCAAAACTCCATATTATTATTATAAATTATAAAAAGAGATTCTTGAATTTACTTTATATTCTAGCCCACATACATATAAGTCAATAAAGGTTTTGGAGATTCGTTTGAGTGAAATTCTTTGAGAATCAATCGTTTTGGTTATGGTAATTTAAAGCTGTAATTTTGTAAAATGTATTAAATTTGTTTACTCACATACTAGTACAGTCCGTAGAGTTTGATTAAAAATTTAATAGATCAATATTATTCTTGTAAAAGAAGATCTCATAGTTACGAGAGAATTGAAAAATTTATCAATTATACTTGATCTTACCCTTTTTTATAGACAAGAGTGATATAACTTGAAACCATCTACACTATTACATAAATGTAATAGATTTTATCATAGAATAAGCCAATACATGTGCACCACATGATTATATAATTTATATACTTTGCGCGTTGTATATGATATGAATAGATAACATATACAGTCCTAATATATTTATTAGTTAATACTTTAATATTAATGGACTTAATAGTAGTGTACCGTCTAAAAAATTTGGATAATGTATTGGCGTGTTTAGTTCTCGAGAACAGGACCAGTAAATTCCTGTTTGCCAAATTATTGGAACGCATGAACATGAGAATATAGCATGATAAAAGTCGTTGTTTTGGGAAGAAAAGTCGCTTTGCCTTTCGCTCTTGCATCAATAATATTTCACGTTAAAAACACTTTTTAAAGCTTTTTATATATACAAAGTATGCTTTTTTGGCCACTTATAATTACGGAATGAGTTGTTTTGTTCAATAAAGCTAACAGTTATGGAGAGTCCTGAGCGTAGTGCTCATCCAAAGCACTGCAACAAAGACTTTTTTTGTGGTCATTTTGGATCTAGGGTTTATTTGCTGTTGGGATTAGAGGCGACACTTCTCTTATCCAAACTAATCTTATTTTACACCTCATTAGTCATTAATCATAATCATAATCTTCCATAAACAGATAGGTGTTTTGTGTTCTTTTTCTTTCTTTCTTTCTTTTTTTTTTTTTTTTGAAATGGTTCTTTTTCTTTTTCGTTTATCATATATGAGGTGGGTTCAAAATCCACAACCTAATTAAAGTATATATTTCTTATATTTTTATATTTTTCCTTTTTTTAATATATATTGAGTTAAAATAAATGGTTAGATATCGAATTCTTCCTTAAATAAATTAGTTTATTTTTATTATTTTTCTTTTTTTGGTTTCTCATAAATGAGGATTTTGGCTTCAAATCCCAAATCCTAATTAAAGCATTCTGTTTTATATATTGAGTTGAAATGAACGGATATATATTGAAATTATAAATTTAAGTTAAGTTAAAATTATTATTATTATTATTATATAATTGGGTACAAGATTTTACATAAAATTTTCGTGTGAATTTTAATTTAATAAGAATTTCTAAATAAAATGAAGTTGATCTAATGACATGCTTCTTACACTCATTTTTAAAATTATGAAAATAAGTCCATCAGATATCGCTTTCAAACTCTGAGTCAATAATTACCAAAATTTGAAAAGAAATGTAGGATCTTGTTCCTCTCTCTATATGTATATATTTGGAGATATACTTGGACAAGACAATATAAAGGTAGAGGATTCCTATTTTTATGTTTTTTTGGAGGCATTTAGTCTTAGCGATTCCAGATAAGACAATAATTAATTAATAGTTACATGCTTCAATGTTAAGGATCTTTAATGTAAGACATCAGAGAAAATGATGCTTGAGCACTCATTCATTTGACAGTCCCCACTTACTATTTATACAAACAAATAATCAATCAAGCATTGGGAAATTATTGTTAACTTCATATTAGGATACATTTGCATTAAATACAAAAACATTCTTAAAATTGACGTCATAACCCATCACATGTTAACTAGGGGTGGCAAAAAGGGTTGGCGTGTCGGGTTGAGCTGAATTCGATTCGATTCGTTTATGAATTCGATGGATTCGACACGAATTCGTTTAAGAAACGGGTTGACATTTTTGGATTCGACACGAATTCGTTTATACACGACTGACACGACACGAATTCGTTTAACCCGTTTAATCATTTAAATCGTTTAATCGTTTAATTCGTTTAACCGTTTAATTCGTTTAATTAATTCGTTTAACCCATTTAATTCGTTTAATTCGTTTAACCCGTTTAATTCGTTTAACCCGTTTAATTCGTTTAACCCATTTAATTCGTTTAACACAAATATAATAAATCATATTTCAATTAAATTTTAAATCAACTATAAAACTTCTATATTAAATCAACTATAAAATTTCATATCATCCACATTTAAAAATCACAACAAAATCAAACTCAATTTAAACACAAATATAATAAATAATTCATAATTAAACATTTAAACACCTAATTCAACACATAAAAACCTACACATTAAATCAACTACATAAAAATCCACATCATTCACATTTAAAAACTACAACAAAATCAAACTCAATACAAACACAAATATAACAAATAATTCACAATCAAACTTTTAAACACCTAATTCAACATTTCAACACATAAAAACCTACACATTAAATCAACTACATAAAATTCCACATCATCCACATTTAAAAATCACAATAAAATCAAACTCAATGTAAATCCATATAAATTAAAATGACATAATATTATCATTCTTCAACATCAAACTTTTGTCACTTAAAATTCTTTCCTCATTGATTCCAAACTCCAAAGGGATTTTCAAGCTACACAAAAACCACAAAAACATAAAATTAGATATTTACATTCATAATTTTAAAATTAAGAAATATAATTAAAAGAATTTACCACTAAATGAAAGAATTTGGTATTGAGCCTTCTACTGATTCACTAGGAGCACTTGCATTAGGGGGAGCTTCATTAATACTTAAATTCAATATATCTTCTGTGACATCTTCTAGAGAAACAATCTCCCTCTCTACAATAATTAATGACAAAAATAATTTAAAAATAATGAAAGATAATTATAATAAATCACTAGCACAAAATTAGTGTGTTACCTCCACCAATTATCCAATCACGAGTGCAAATTATTGCTTCCACCACATCAGGTTTTAGTGTACTTCGGTATTGATCAAGAACTCGACCACCATTGCTAAACGCTGATTCGGATGAAACTGTAGATAATGGGATGCACAAAACGTCACGAGCCATGGCAGAAAGCTCAGGAGAGCGAGCTTCATTAGCCTTCCAAAAGGCTAGAATGTCCAAATCAGCCGATCTTTCAAGTCTTCGTTCTTCCAAATAAAACTCCAGTTGCGTCTTGTGAGTTGTAATGCCTCCATCACTAAGTGTCATGTCAAAATCCTATAAATATATAATTAATAACAAAAGAAAATATTATTAGATAAATTATGATGATAAAATAATATTAGAAATATATAATAAGGAAATTATATTATTTCTTACCATAAAAACCAAGTCAAGTTCATTTATGGTCACTTGCGTACTAGGAATTGCCGATGATGCGGTGGCCTTAGAGGTAGATGCCTTAGTGGAACTTGCCATATACTCATCAAACAAAGAAAATAATTTACTTCTTATATGTGCCAACTTTTCGGATCCATCAATAACACCATACAACCTTTGAAACACAAACTCAATAAATTTCATCTTGTAACGGGGATCCAAGACAACAGCAATTGCCAAAATAACACAAAAATCAGCCCAATATTTCTGCAACTTTTTGTACATTTGATTTGCCATGCTTTTCAAAAACTCATCATCACTTTCCAAATGTTGCAACAAAGTCCAATGCGCCAAAAACACCTTTGGCATGTACAAGTTTGAAGTGGGATAATTTGAACCAGAAAAAATGTTAGTTGTCTCATAAAAATAACGCAAAAACTTGCAAATTTTCTCAACTCTATCCCACTCACTTGCAGAAGGACAATGCTTGTAATTGTTATCGGTCAACTCTAAAGTACACCAAGCACGTCGATAATAAAGAGCATTATCTAGCATAAGATAAGTTGAGTTCCACCTAGTAGGAACATCTTGTCGGATACCCCTCTTTACGTCTAAATCAACTTGTTTGACACACTCTGCAAATTTTTGCTTTCTCACTTGAGACCCTTTCACATATTTTACACTCTCACGAATTTTATGCACACCCACATCTATCTCTTTCAATCCATCCTGAACAATCAAATTAATAATATGGGCACAACAACGGATATGCATGAATTCCCCATCACAAACAAGTGCTTTACTAATATTCAATTGACCTTTTAAATTATCAATAAAACACTTGTTTGATGAAGCATTATCCAAAGTAATGGAAAAAAGCTTCTTGTCAATACCCCACTCAGACAACAATGACATAACTTTATCAGCAATAGATACCCCATCATGTGGAGGCGACATAAAACAAAAACTCATCACTCTCTTTTGTAAAACCCAATTAGAATCAATGAAATGCACAGTCATACACATGTAACCATCAGTAGCTATGGAAGTCCATAAATCCGAGGTTAGACAAATTTTACTAGGGGCATCTTGCAACATTTTTTTAAGGCTTTGTTTACCCTTCTCAAACAAACTCAACACATCCGCTTTCACAGTGTTCCTAGAAACCATATGGAAATCATCATTTAAAAACTCAACCATTCTTCTAATTCCTTTCCACTCTACAAATTGAAAAGGTAAATCATGCAACACTAAAGTTTCAGCAACAAGCTTTCTAAATTCTTCTTGAGTCTTAGTCCTAGGTTGACGAACACCAACAAACCCAGATTTATTTTTCTCAATCACCATTTGACGTATATCATGCGATTTATACTTAGGACAAATAAAAGTCAAGTGTCTAATCAGATTACCTGTCCCACTCGAGGTTGGGCAGAGATAGATTTGACCACACCATTTGCATTTGCATCTATCCTTTCCTTTTTGATCCTTCGATATCATTTCGAAGGACTTCCACACATGCGAAGTCCGCTTTCTTTTTCGAGCAGCTTTAGTTTCTTTTGACTTGCTTGAACTTCCCACATTTTCATACTCATTTTCAACTTCAAGCTCATCTTCCAAATCGATGGTATCGTCATCGAAATCAATACTCAAATCCATATCTGAGAACCAATTAACCATGAAATCACATTAAATCAATTATAAAACCTACACATTAAATCACTATAAACCCTCCACATTAAACCAATTAACATAACTGATTACAGTAGATTACACTAGAGATACATATAGAATCAAAATGCAGAATACACAAAATAAATCGAAAGAGAAACATACCAACAGAATACACAAAATAAATCGAAAGAGAAGCACACCAACAAAATACACAAAATAAATCGGAATACACAAAATAAATCACACCAACAGAATACACAAAATAAATCGAAAGAGAAGCACACCTACAGAATATCTAGTAAATTAAACATTTAAGGCAGTTAAATGTTCATATTGTCCGCAAAATGTTAACAAAATCAGCCAAAGTGATGCATTAAAACAAAAGAACAGAAATAAACATGGGGACCAAGCTAGACATTTACTCTTCTTCATTGAAGTTCTAACAAAATACAAAACATAAGTAATAACAAAAATATAAAAACAAAAGGCCAAGACAACAACTTTATCATTAAAATTTACAAAATCATAACTCTCACATACTGTCTGCAGGATGGGGGCTTGAAAGACACCAAAAAAGGAATAACATGAGATGACAAATGAACCCAATGAGATCCATCAATTTATAATATCAGGTACTCGTTTATATAATAATAAAGGAAAACAGATAAGTAATAAAAGAACACACACACACACACAAGGATAAACACAAAAAAGCTAGTGCAATAAATCGGAATACACAAAATAAATCGA
The DNA here is from genome assembly GCA_019925255.1 of Litchi chinensis. Classification (NCBI taxonomy): domain Eukaryota; kingdom Viridiplantae; phylum Streptophyta; class Magnoliopsida; order Sapindales; family Sapindaceae; genus Litchi; species Litchi chinensis. The sequence goes on along the minus strand of CM034464.1, from coordinate 8,227,870 downwards.
AAGAGAAGCACATCTACAGAATACACAAAACAAATCACACCAACAGAATACAAAATAAATCGAAAGAGAAGCACACCTGAACTGGTCAAGGTGGTGACCGGACCGAACAGCTACCAAGAGGGAGAAGCTCGCGACCAAGAGTGAGAAGATGCTGGAGAAGGTGCGGGAGAAGGTGCTGACCGTCAGTGAGGTGACCGTGAGGAACAAGGCGTTGTGCTTGGTGTCGTCCTGTCGTCGACGTCGGTGTTGGTGTCGTTGAGGTCGAGTGGTCGTGCCGTCGTCGAGGTCGAGTGGTCGTGCCGTCGTCGAGGTCGAGTCTTCGTGCAGTCGTCGAGTGTGTCGTTGTCGGTTTAGTCACCTTCGTGCAGTCGTCGAGTGGTCGTGCCGTCGTCGAGGTCGAGTGGTCGTGCCGTCGTCGAGGTCGAGTCTTCGTGCAGTCGTCGAGGTCGAGTCGTCGTCGGTTTAGTCACCTTCGTGCAGTCGTCGAGTGGTCGTGCCGTCATCGAGGTCGAGTGGTCGTGCCGTCGTCGAGGTCGAGTCTTCGTGCAGTCGTCGTCGAGTGTGTCGTCGAGGTCGAATCGTCGTCGATGGTGGTCGTGCGTGTACGGAGGGAGGAGCTTCAAAATCAGATCTGAAAAATGCAAAAATGGGAGGGAGGCAGAGGACTGGAGGAGGCGGTGGAAGGTGTGAAAAAAACGAAATTGATTTAGGTTAAGTGTTTTTATATATATAAATGTATAATTACCCTGTAACCCTTCTAATTTATTAAATTATAATTTGACCCCACTTTTAATCGTGTCAACCCGCGATTCGTTTAATCAAACCCAACTCGATTCGTTTAATAAACGGGTTAGACGGGTTGACACGATTACGACACGAATTCGTTTAACTCCAACCCATACCCATTTAATTTTAACGAATTCGTGTCGACCCACCGTGTCGGAACCCATATTGCCACCCCTAATGTTAACCAATAACGACCAATGTTAAAATACCAATCTTATATATCAACTTGAAAATTTAGAACAGGGTATAAACATCACATGATATCAGAATCAATTTGTAAATAAAAAAGAAAAAGTGTAAAAATCTCATATTATTTACTCAATCATATATTGATCGGAAAGGAAAAATATATATATATATGTCAACATGTGCATATACTTGTTCAACTTGTTGACGTACCGTATTGTAGACATACGATGATTGAACATGAAGAATCCATATACCAATTAAAGTTATACATTTGATAAATTAAACCTTAATTGACGGGATAAAGGCAATTTTCTCATATATTTTGGCTCCAACTGAATTTGTCCACACACCTATCTTTTAATCTCAAGAAATAGTTTTATTGTTTGAACAATACATTCACCATCCACTACTAAAAGATTGTAGGTACTATGGCACTTCAATGACAATCACTTTTCATTATCTGTGTTTTAAATTTTATGAGAATTAAACCAATAGGATATCAAGTGCTTATTATTATGCTAAAATCTATAACTAATAATAACGACACAACTTCATTTCCTTATTATATGACACCGCAAAGCCCGCTTATGTGCGTGTTGTGGGTGGCCCTTAGGGGTCCACATGGCACTGACTGGTTGGGTCATAAAATATCCATATATGATGGTAAGTCCAAAGGGCCCATAAACCCAACACAAACTTTGTGTCTCGGTTTCGATATAACTTCCTATTTCAATGTCAACAAGTTAGTCTTGAACTAAAGATTGAAATAAATTGTTGACATACACCTAAGTCCCACCCAGTTTGGCTCCTTTGAATTGAGAGCTGGGCCTCTGCCCACAAAGTGGATAATTTTCTAAATAACCCCATAAATGTGGGCAATTTTTTGAAAAGTCTCATTAGTATCTAAGCAATTTTTTCATTTTGTGTGGATTGCTCTCTTCCGCTTATTCGAAAGCAAAGATTCGGATTGTACCCTAAAAGCCTATATCAAAGGTCCCCATCGTTATAAAATGCATTTGTAATATATAAAAAAAAATCTAAATAAAATAAAATTGTTTAAAAAAAAATTTGTAATATATCAAAAAAAATATAAATAAAATAAATCGTTGAGTTGACATGCTTGCATTTTCTCGTCAACTGTTATATTTCAACATCAACTTACTTTCAGCTTCAATTAGATCTCGAGCCGAACTCAAAGCCCAGAATAGAACCACATTGAACTCTGTACAGACACACATGCATGCATGCATTTTTCTCATCAACCGATATACTTTTTCTAGCCTTACATGGTTCTGTTCAGTGGTGTCTCTCATGGACAAATCAATTTTGTCTGGCTAACAAGGGTCTCTCTCTGTTTTACCCTTGGTGGACGGCCATCCTTCGATTTGCCCCAAATTGGAAAGGCCCATATTGGGTTCGACAGACAGAGTGGTGTTTCATTTTGTGAAATTAAACCCACAAATGGCATACCAGCCCACTGTAGAAAACTTGGTCCATCAAGGGGTGGGTGAACAATTCAAATGGGCTTTGTAGGACTTTTTTGGGTGCCCATATTACCATCCAACGAACTGATTTGTGCACCCAAATTTTATATTAATAATATATCCCCAAGTAAAATTATTAATAAGCTAATTTATTCTTGAATATATCCTTCTTCCTTTTAGGGAAAAATTTTTTTTTTAAAAAAAAACCTCAAAGCAATGTTTATCATTCATCATGACATTTTTTTTTTTCGAAACAAATCATAGTAGATTTCATGACATTTTTTTTTTTTAAACAAATCATAATAGATTTTACAGTCAACGAAGCATGAGCTCCATAAATAGTCCATGAATGAGCCAAAAATTAATTTCATACTCCAAAGTCGAAATGCCCCCGCCCAACCAAGTTGAGTGAAAAGACAATTGGTTCGTCCAGTGGACCAAACAGTATTGCAGATTTGAAACATTAAAAAATAAGGGGAAATATTAATTTGGTCCCCAACGTTTAGCCAAATATTACTTTTTTACTAACATTTGTATTTTGAATTTCCTCATCCCTAACGTTTTAAAAATGTATCAATTTAGTCATTCTGTCAGTCAAATGTTAGTCAACCTTAACAAAGAGATGGTCACTTTGGTCATTTTATCTTGAATGTATTTACATATATTTTAATGTATATTTAATATAATATATATTTCAATATAGAAAATATTTTTAAATTAATTATTAAAAAAAGAAAAACCAGTCTCCCATGGAGACTGTCCTGTTCCGACAAGAGGGACCAAAAAACTGGTCTCTCTCGCTAGAGTGGAGACCAGGCCGGAGTGGAGCTGGCCTGGTCTCCACACGCTGGAGACCAGATATGGTCTCCGACGGTGGAGACTGGCTGGAGATGGCGATGCTATCTCCAGTTTTTTTTTTTTTTTTTTAAATTTACATAAGCTTTTTTTTAAAAAAAAAAAAAAATTGCATAATTTTTTTTTTTTTTTTTAGAGTTGGGAGATGTTTGGTTTGATGTTGATGTTTAATTTGGATGATGTTGGTTTGATGAAAATAATAGAGATAATGATTTTGAGGAATGTAGAAGATGAAATTGGAGATAAGAAATGTGAAGGAAATTTTGTTTTTTATATTAAAAATATTATTTTTTAGTTAAAATATTTATTAATTATAAATTTAATTAAAAAATTTGATTCAATAATGTGTCATAATTTGATTGGAGGTGATCAATGATAATTTTGTAATAATAGAGATGATTATTTTGTAATTATAAATTTTTGAAAGGATAATTACATTATTTTAACCATTTTAAATTATATCAAGGGTAAATTTATCTTTTTGTCATTTCTGTCATGTTTGACTGTCAATTTTTTGTCAGATGGACTAAATCGATACATTTTCGAAACGTTAGGAATGAGAGAAATTCAAAATGCAAACGTTAATAAAAAAGTAATATTTGACTAAACGTTAGGGACCAAATTAATATTTCCCAAAAAAAAAAATAATAATAATAAAATTAAAAATAAAAAAAATGTTTCATTGGTTATATAGGTAGACTAAGCTAATAAAAAGTAGGAAATGGAATCAAACATGAGAAGTTTTGATTGAACTTGATTTGAATTATAAGCTATGCCAAACATGAGAGAATCAAGGGAAGATTGAGAGATTGTTTATGAAGTAATAGCAATATCAAAAATCCTCACGGATGTAGGGGCCCCATGGGGACCAATTCTGTTTGGAATGAGTTTGCTACATGATAATTGGACCATGGGATGACGATGGGATTAAATGTTAAAACTCATTTTGGTTTGCGGTAAGGAACGGTATTTTGATCCCATCCTGGTGGGGATGTGAATTCTAATTAACCTTAGATTAAGGGAATGGGATGACATCCCAATTCGGCTCATTGACATCTCTATGTGAATTGTTAAAGTGTTCATCAACTTTTGTTTATTTAGATATACATAAATTTGAACATGTTAAATTTTATTACAGTTTGTAAAAATTTACTAGATACAAATTCTTTTGAAGGGTTATTAAATAAAATTTGTTCAGGCTTATTTATGATATTATGAAGAATGCATAAGATGGAATTCCAATTTACAAGCTATATTAATGGGTGTATAGAAAAGTTGGGTGTTCAAATTAATTTTTTAGGTGACATTCGATTTTGTGTTATGTTAGAATGATATCTTTTAATGGAGTTGGATAATCAATATCTCTCTTGCTCTTATTTTGTTGTCGAAATAATCAAAACAGGAACATTATGAATTAAGTCACAATGATTTTAAACTTTATTTGGTTGCTTTGGAGCATAACAATCTTGCTAAGTCTCAAAACAAGAACTTACATTAGGTTTGAGCTAATAAAATTCTTAGGGTGAATTTGTAAATGCACTAAAAAACATTGTAATATAGGTGTACATAAAAAATAAAAAGGGTTGTGAATATTGTCATTCCATTTAGGTAACGTTGTCCGGATCACATTAGTTCCATCCAAAGGAGTATCATATATTTAGAGGTCGTTTATTTTTTGTATGAAAACTAAACAGTACTGCTAAAAACTGAAGATTGAAATCTGAAATCTGAATAACATTTTTTTTTTTTCCCCTTACCTCTAAATATGTTATAAACTTGTTTATTTTTTAAATTTAAAATTGTCTGAAAACTAATAAATTGACATTTATACCATTTTTACTATTTGTTGTTATATAATTTTAATTAATTTAATACAAACATTTGAAAATAAATAATTTAATAAATTCTAAACATTTTTACGTGCATATTAATAATATTTTATTCATAATTAAAATATAGTAATATTAGTCATATTTATATTCAATTATATTAATATATTTAAGAAAACAATTTAAAAAATGAATGTTTAAATTGTAAATTAAAATATATTAGCTTAATTTCAAAATAATTTAGAATGAGATGTATTTAGTTTTACTTTTCAAGCATACTTTTTGCAAGTATCAAGGGAAAAAAAGAAAGGAAAATTTAAATAATATAAAATTAGAATAAATTTAAAATTATGTTATTTTGACGACAATAGACTTATAAAAACTTTTAAATATCATTAAGTGATTTGAAATTAAGTAAAAAGTTAAAAAAATTTACTTAATTTTTTTAGTTATTTTTTGGTAGTTTTAAGTGATTTGATCATTTAAAAAAACAAACGAAAACAACTTAATAGGTGTAATTCAGCATTATTAAATCTTAAATGAAAAAAAACAAATGACCCCTTAGTTATTTGTTCTTTAAAATTGGTCTACTTTAAACCTAAATAGTAAATAACAAACAATCTAAACTTGATGATATCTTAGAAATTTACAAAAATGGTCAATTCGGTGCCGTTTAGTATTGCTTTAAAGAGTTAAAATTACTTCATCTGATAATTTTGGTATTAAAAAAGTTTTTGCTAAAACTTATAAAAGCAAATTTTTTGATAATCCAAATTGATTTAACAACAATTTTAATAGACATATAAATGATTATTTTTGCATAGTAATTAGGAAAAAAAAATCGTTGTAAGATTTAGTGAACTTTTTAAATGTCTAACTCATCCTTGTCATTATATTCTAGAGAGTGACAATATTTGCACCTCCGTTAAAACTGTATGTACGCAAATTTTGTAAATACACCCCATAAATGTTTTTTTTTAATTAAAAGCCCACAAACTCATATTCTACATTGCACTCTAATAGTAGATCTATTTTCCAATCACTACATTATGGTTACAATGGTAGTGAGATATAAAATATGGGATACTTAGCATTATCCAATTATTACATATAATTATAATCCACTTAACACGAACAATATTATTTTCTTAATTTTAGTAGATGTATATTTATAAATAAATGTCATAAAAACTAAAATTTTGTATAAATTAGGAATTTTATAAAAATAATTGTTTGGATGCATATATATATAAATAGTTTTGTATAAATTAAGAATTTTATAAAAAAATTTGTTTGAGTGCATATATATATAGAGAGAGAGAACTTATATGATCAGTGTTTAAAATTACGACAATCTAATTAAATTTATCTATTATATTTAAATTGAATAGAAAAAAAAATTATTTTAGAAGTGAAAATATAATAAGTGAATTTGATTAGTTCATTCTAACTTTTTCAAGTTAGGATACATAGATCATAAAAATTATGTGTGTATATATATGTATATATATAAAAGTTGGGATAATTGATTTTTTTTTTTTTTTTTTTTGAATTTTGATGGTTATCCACTTTTGTGTTCATATTTATTAAGAGGGATTCAACCCGGAACCTCATATGATGAGGGGAAGCACGTAATTAACTGAAGTAGCAGACGGTGTGTGATTGTGTGAGTGCATATGGTTTTAGAAGGGTGTAAATATTGACGCATGTCCTAAAAAATAAAATCTCAATTTAAGTCCAAATTATAAAATAAGAAATTTCAAACAGGCCTTGCAGATGTGGATCTTGACAGCCCAAGTTGGCCCACAGGGTAGCCCATGAAATTATGGAAGTCTGGAATAGAAAATAAAAAAAAAAAAAAAAAAAAAGGTAAAATCGCCCACCGTGGGGTTCGAACCCACGACCACAAGGTTAAGAGCCTTGCGCTCTACCGACTGAGCTAGACGGGCTATTTGCCCACCTTTTCTTTGTTTTTTTTTTATATAAAGAAATATTGATGCTTGTATTGCACATGCACAACGTAACGTAACAACACAATATCCATGAGTAGTCAAAAGCTAGTCAATATCAATATTTTATATTGTCCGTTTGTTACAGCTTTTCAGCCCCATAAAAATAACTTTTTTAATTTACAAAAGATCTTTTTAAGTTTTAACTTTTGTATTGTTTCAGGTGTCATCCAAAACAATTAAAAATATATATATTTTTCTTTAAAAAAACTATTTTACATTTATAAGGAAGCGTCAAATTTAACGTCTACCGGTATAATTTTTATTTTATTTTAAAATATTAAAATATTTTTTAAAAAATTAAAATGTTAAAAATGTTATGATAGTATTTTATCAACATATTACCATCTTTTTAAATCAAAATCTCAATAAAACTATTCAACCCAATTTTTATATAACACTTTTAATAAATTAACTATACAACAATTCTTTGAAAATTAAACAACCAACCATTCAACAATCTCTCTCTCCCTCTCTCCTTTTTTTGTTTTTAATGATTTTTTGACTTATTAAAACGAGTTTAAGGGACTGTCAAGACTAACCAAAATAGAAAAATTATTAATATGACCTGGACCATAATTATTCCCAATTGGAAGGAATCCATCTATACGAAAATAGAGAGAGGTCTACACGAAGGTAGGAGATTAATCTACACAGAATGATTATAAAACTATTATTATGATTATGATTATTATTATTATTATTATTTTATTATCATATGCGTGAATTATTTGGATTTAGCGGGTGAGTGTCGAACCCATACCACACATAATGAGAGGCATGAGGATTATTGGCGCCAACCAACGATGCAGTAACCAAAGATATTTAACAATCTCTCCTTAAAAACATATTTACAAAAACTTTTATTTCAAACTATTTCAAAAAAAAAAAAACATTTATTTCAAACGTATACTAGAAGAACCTCCCCCATACATTCACTAACCTCCACCACAACATCAATCAATCAAACAAAATTCCAATCAGCGGCTCCCCTTCACCCTCTCGCAAAACCACTCATACACCTCTCCGCACCCAACCCACCCCAACCCAACATCAACCCCCTTCTCGTAAATTCAGTCACATCCCTTCCCGTCCCTCGCACAAACCCCTCCATCACCGTCCATCGCCCCCTCCCTCAACGGCCCACATTCCGCCACGCCACACCCCCACCTCCTCTTCCTCCCTATAAAAATAAATATATAAATAAACCCAAACTCTCACTTGTCTCTTAAAAACCAAGTACACAGGCTCTAATAAAATAACAAAAAAATACAACACAGACACAAAACCGCCTCTCTCTCTCTCTCTCTCTTCGCGTAAAAATAGATCCCTAAATCTTCAAAATCCCTAATTATTTTTTCACAGTCGAAAGATCGATTCCCGGATTCTGTGTCTCTGTTTCGAATTCTGATTCCGATTGATCACTCGCATTACGTGGTTGTCACTCATCGTATCGGATTCGTTAGATTGTTGACAGTTTTTTTTTTTATTTAATTTTTAATTTTTTTGCGAGAGTCTTTGTGTTTGCGTTGTGTGTGTTGTGTGTGTTAGCTGTTTATGTTGTGATGAGAATGATTGAAGGATGAACGATGCCGGTGCTGCGTAGTGGAGTGCGCAGAGGCCGTGTAGCTGCGAGGAAGGCAGAGGGGGAACGGAGGGAGCCGACGGCGGCGGCGGAGGAGCGTGATCGGAGGCCGGTTCTGGCGGCGGCGGGAGGAGAAGGAGAGGCGATTGCGACTAGGACTAGGAGGAGACGAGCGGCGGCCGCGGCGGTCCCGGTTGCCGTGCCGGTGACGATTGCTGCTGGTGGTGGAGGAGGAGGTGGTGGTGGTGGTGAGGATAATAAGGTGGTGGTGAAGGTGGATGAGAAGTTGGTGGAGGTGAAAGAGGCGGCAGCTGAGGCGGAGGAGAATAATAAGAAGGCGGTGGCGGAGGGGGTTGGTGAGAAGAAGATGGACGAGTTTGATAGCGGTGGTCGGAGTAATGATAAGGCTAACGCCGGCGGCGAGGACGAAGGGAGCACCGCGCCGCTTCCTGAGAAGGTAATATTTTTGTTTCCGTTTTTTTGTGTTTGTGGTTGTTTTGATGTTTATTGTCAGTTTTTTTTAGTAAAGATGTGATCTTTATTGGGATTTGATTGTGTAGTACTTGTTTGGGTTGGTGATTTATTATGTTTTGGTTTGTGGGTGTTGATTTATGGTGGTATGTGGGGGTTTCATGTAAGTAGTTGTTCGAAAAACTTGTTTATGAATCCTTGGTTTGAGGGTTTAGGTTGAAGAGTAAGGCATTAGAGGGAATTAGGAAACTTTGAATTTGATTGCAGCATGAGATGGTTTATGCATGTTGGTTGGTATATAGTGTATAATTATCCTATCATATTTGGTCTGGAATGATTGCTTGGCCCTTGTGCAAGCTTTAGAGATGCATGTAGTAGATGAAACAGACTTTTGATTTAGTGAGAATATGTACAGGTCCAACTTGTCGTAACTGTACTTTTATACTACTTTTTGAGCTATGTAACTGTTGCTTTTGTTATGTTTCGTTGACTTTGATTTTCAACAAATGAGGGAGGTGGATTGGAGAATATCGGGGTGAAACACGTGTGTGCGTGTGTGTGTGTGTAATTTTTGGCTTTTGTGCCTTGAATGCAAGCTCTGAAAATGGTATGTGAATCTGTGTTTTGACTGGTTGGGGTGTGAGTCCAATCCAAGGAAAGCCGCGATTTGCGGGAATTATAACTTTCAGTTTGGATTGAATCGTGTGCGAGGTTGACAGACACAGGTCATAAATGTACATTTCTTTGGAAACATCCATTAAAAATGGATCAATACCAAGATTATTACCATGCCCCTTGTGTTAGGATGATGGACCGGTCATAAAATGAGCTGCACTCTCAATTTAGGCAATAGTGCCTTGTTTCTAGCTGTCGTATCCGTACTTTGTTTGTTGTGATACCTTTTTGGAGCTTGATTATGTGTTTTTGTCACATTCATGTGTTATGTGTATCTCGTTTTAGCTGCTTTATGGGAGCATTAGGGGCTCTGATTAGTGCAAATATGCCCTATTTCTAGCTGTCTTTGTTTGCTGTGATACTTTTTCTGGAACTCAATTATGTGTTTTTGGGGCTTGTGTCTTGTTTGAGCTACTTTGTGGGAGCATTAAGGGCTTTGGTGATGTTCACATCTATGGCATGATGACATTTGTGAAAAAGATCAAAACGTGGAATGACAATTCCTTCTTGTCGTCCTTTTGCATGTATTTGCCTCCCTGGCCAGTTTTTGAGATAAGTAACTGGTAATTATTAGTTGAGTAACTTGGAGGAAACCCATTCAGGAGTTTGCTTTGGATATTAGCATGAATTTTGATTATTATGATGACACTTAAATTCTCTTCATCAATTATAATTTCTGCTAATATGCTGGGCAAACACTTGAATAGATCTCCTCTAATTTACTTGACTAAGCTATTTTGTGCTTAATTGGTAACTGTGTTAATGTCCTTTTTTTTTTTTGGTTACATTACCTAAAGAAGCCTGTGTGCAATTGAATGAATAACTAGACTGAGCTTATCTAATCAAATAAAACGATTCTCCAATGCTTTCTTAAATGCAGCCTCAAACTTGCATTAGTCATGATAGTTATGAAATTGTCGTGCATAGTGTGGTCTCAGTGGCCAGGTTTTCATAGTGGAACCAGTACTACTGGGTACAAGTGATACCATTGGATAGCGCTTTATACGTGCGTTCTAGTCATATAAGATATATATCTACAATTTCAACATTTTGTTACTGCTTATGAAATCAATCAGGTGTATCAGTTGATTTCAAGACCTTTTGGTTGCCTCAAAGAAAATATATTATAACATTATAAGCACAAATATATATTACTTTTTCTGTGATATGTTGTAACACTGTCTGTTGCAGCGGTTTTTTTTTTTTTTTTTTTATCATAGTTTCGAAAATGAATTTTATTGTTTGGTTGTGACAGATTTCAGTTGGGGGTTCCCCTGTTTATAGACTAGAGAGAAAGTTGGGCAAGGGTGGCTTTGGGCAAGTGTACGTTGGTCGGCGTGTCTCTCCTGTAAATACAAGTGATAGAACTGGCCCGGGGGCTGTAGAGGTATAACATTTAGTGTCTCATTCTTGAATCGAGTTTGTTTATTTTCCTTTTCACTACCTATACATTAATTAATATGTGTTCTAGGTGGCCTTGAAATTTGAGCATAGAAGTAGTAAGGGATGTAACTATGGACCACCATATGAATGGCAAGTATACACGTGAGTATCTTGGTATCCCATTTGTTATTATATTGTTGGATTTGAATAGTATTTGAGAATCTACAACTCATGGTTTTGTCACTTATACAGCACCCTTGGTGGTAGTCATGGTGTACCACGAGTACACTACAAGGGCCGGCAAGGTGACTACTATGTCATGGTATGTTAACATTTTTGTACCTGTCGTCATTTTTCTTTACTGTACCCCCTGCCTGGGTCTGAAAGGCTTTTAATAAATCTTAATTCTTGCAGGTTATGGATATACTGGGCCCAAGCTTGTGGGATGTTTGGAATAGTAACTCTCATACGTGAGTTCAATGAAAATTAGTTTATATTATTCAGCTTGTTACTGCTAGAATCCTTCTCTATTATCTCAAGATTTTAAGTCACTTAGAATTACTGTGTTGTTCTTTACAGGATGTCTATTGAAATGGTTGCCTGCATTGCCATTGAAGCAATTTCCATCCTCGAGAAGATGCATTCAAGAGGGTAAGATTTTTTCTGCTTCACTCTGTGAGTTTATTCTTGTTTTGTTCACAATCTTGTCTATATTCTTTTTCTACTTTTTGTTATATAGGGCGGGTTTCATTTGCTGGCAAACAATTATTTGGATGTTTCATTTGCTGGTTCATAATTTATGCAATATAATTTTTAGTTTATTACTGTACAAGTGTCTGATTAGGTTACATTTGGATGTTTATGCTATATATGCTGTAAAAGATATGATTCTCATGTTAATTGGCACTCACCTATTTTAGGTATGTGCATGGAGATGTAAAGCCTGAAAATTTTCTGCTTGGTCCTCCAGGAACACCTGATGAGAAGAAATTATTCCTTGTTGATCTTGGATTAGGTAATTTTTGAATGACATCGATTTTGTTTTTAAGAAATCTTTATTCAAAGGCATTGAGTAACCCATTATTTTGTTAAATGATTTGTGCAATCAGCTACTAAATGGCGAGATAGTTCGACTGGTATGCATGTTGACTATGACCAAAGGCCAGATGTTTTCAGGTAAAGCTACTGGTGGTATAATGGTTAAAGAATGTTCATGCAAACCTTTGTATTCCAGACTCTATGTTTCCTTAGCTAAAAGAATGATTTTGGTTTGGCAGGGGAACAGTACGTTATGCTAGTGTACATGCTCACTTAGGTAGAACTGGGAGTAGGAGAGATGATCTAGAATCTCTTGCTTACACTCTCATTTTCCTTCTTCGTGGTCGTCTCCCTTGGCAGGGATACCAGGTCAGTTATCTAATGGATGGAATTTATAAACTTGTGGATAGAAAAGGAAAATATACATGTAAAGGGATATAAATATTGTGTTTGATCATTCATCTAACTACATGATGTTGTTTTTAGGGAGAGAATAAAGGATTCCTTGTTTGCAAGAAGAAGATGGCCACATCCCCGGAGGCTTTATGTTGCTTCTGTCCACAGCCTTTTAGGCAGTTTGTTGAATATGTTGTGAACTTGAAATTTGATGAAGAGCCAAACTATGCAAAATACATTTCTCTTTTCGATGGCATTGTTGGACCAAATCCTGATATCAGGCCAATCAACACAGAGGGTGCACAGAAGGTAGTTATTATTTATTTTTTGTATATTTAATTATTTTAGTGGTTTATTCTTAAGCTAAAATTCTCATTTAGGATGTAGTTATTGATGCTTAGAACAATGATGTACTTAGTCTATGAATATAAATGTATTACCTATTACAAATGAAATTTTGGTGTATCTAATAGTAATTACCTATTGTGAAGCTTATTTATCAAGTTGGTCATAAGAGAGGCCGGCTTACCATGGAAGACGAGGAAGATGAACAGCCAAAGAAGAAAGTCCGTATGGGAATGCCAGCCACACAATGGATTAGTGTTTACAATGCTCGTCGACCTATGAAGCAAAGGTATGATTTCTGAAGTCATTTCTTATGTGCTTGTATATAGGGCTTTTATATTTTATTTAATGAGAGTCATATTTATCTCTTGTCGATGGGGACTTATGTAGCCAACCCAACTAATTTGGGTTGAAGGCTCTTTTGAGTTGGTAGTTTCCATGTATTTTTATAACTTTTGTTTATCTGGGTTTATTGCTACATATTGTATGCATAAAATTTCATCTGATGAAATCAAGTATGATGAGTTTATTTGAAGCTTTAGTATGTGGTGATGATAAGATTTTCTGATTGTCATGTTTTGTTTTTAGGTATCACTATAACGTGGCAGATGCAAGGCTTGCCCAACACATTGAGAAAGGAAACGTGGATGGGTTATTTATTAGCAGTGTGGCTTCATCTCAAAATTTGTGGGCTCTTATTATGGATGCTGGCACTGGTTTCACTGCACAAGTTTATGAACTTTCGCCTTATTTTCTTCACAAGGTAACATGCTTCTCTATGTTTACTAACTTGCTGTTTTGTTCTTGTGCCTTGTTTCATCCTGTTGTATCCATTTTGGTAATATTAATATTTTTCTAATAATAATAATAATAAATAATAATAGGTTACTATTGTGCATAGGTTTAATCAGTATGTGTTAATTTAGTAATTAATTTGTTATTTGGCTGCATGTGAAGGAATGGATAATGGAGCAGTGGGAAAAGAACTTCTATATCAGTGCGATAGCCGGAGCCACTAATGGAAGCTCCTTAGTAGTGATGTCGAAGGGTTAGTCTATGATGTTTCAAATGATCGGTTCTTTTGGCTGAGTATTTAGATTCCAATTTTGAATTTGATTGACTTTAAAATATTGAATCCAGGGACACAATACTTACAGCAATCCTATAAAGTTAGTGACTTATTTCCTTTCAAGTGGATTAACAAAAAATGGAGGGAGGGCTTCTATGTTACTGCAATGGCCACCTCAGGAGGTAGATGGGCAGTTGTGATGTCTCGTGGTGCTGGATTTTCTGATCAGGTCAAATTCGATTTACCAATATTTGCACGTTAGTAATGTGTTCTGTGAGGAATAATTTTTACTGACTGATCATTTGTTTAATTTCAGGTCGTTGAACTTGATTTCCTTTACCCTAGTGAAGGTATTCATCGGAGGTGGGATTGTGGATATCGTATCACAGCAACTGCAGCAACTTGGGACCAAGCCGCCTTTGTCCTTAGTGTGCCCCGGAGGAAGCCTGCTGATGAAACCCAGGAGACACTTCGAACTTCAGCATTTCCCAGCGCACATGTCAAGGTTTATATCTATTTTCATCCCAAATCAATTATACTTAGCATTTTCTATCAATCTCCCTCTTCTAAATTTGTGCTCAATCTTTCAGGAAAAATGGTCGAAGAATCTTTATATTGCATCAGTTTGTTACGGACGAACAGTTTCCTGAACTGCTCATTCTTCTGTAAGTTAGGTAGTGCCAACCTGTGTCCGTTGTTCGTACATCCCAATTGAAGGAAGAAGCCAGGAAAGGGGTCACTGAAGTGGGGTTATTTTCTAGGGTTAGGGAAATTTTGATGGGTACAGGCTTTAAAATTAATTGTAATAAGTATAGAAGGTTAGTGATACCGTGGCTGTCCGTGGGGCTAAGTGGAATTTCTCATATGGTGATGTCCATAATCATGGATCTTTTGACCTTGTATAGTCTCTGATGATCAATAAGTTCATGTTTTACCCCATAATTCCTTGAATTTTACATCATTCGCGTTTTACATGTTCTGTTAAAGAAGTAAAATTGTGGACTTGGCAGGTCTTGGTAGGATTCTGACATAGAAATCGTATGGTATTGCCTTTTAAAAATGGTGATTGAAAATGGCCTTTCCGCACATAAATTAGGGAAAAACGAAATGCGATTTAATTCGTGTATAATTCGTCAAATTGTGAATATCACTACTTTCAAAATAGTTGTTTGAGTTATCATCAGTCAAAAAGAGTTGTGTGATTTGACGGGTAAAATCATAAATATACATAATATACAAAAAAAGGGGGGACTTTTTAATGTAGTTTGAAGATAAAAAATATTCATTCAATTTGATATTGATTCATGTTTGAAAGATCAGACAATAAATGATATTATAAATACTAATATAATAAAAATAATGATAAATGTATAATCCAACGTATTAACAAATTTTATCACCATCATTATAAATAAGATTCAAACTAAACAATATATATACATATATATTTTTAGCTTTTCCTTTCAATAAATTATCCAATGTGAAATTCAGGGAAGGGACATGATTTCGAACATATGGTTCCATATATGAGGATTTTGAAAACATAGTTTCGCTTATGAGGATGCAAGTGTCATATTATTGAGTCAACTTCACTTTGTTACTTCACATTAAATATCAACGGAAGTAATTAAATTGCAGTAACACATTTTTTCATTGAAGGATGATCATAAAAGACCAACTGAAGTGAGGAAACAAAAATACTGGAAGTATAGAGAAAGTATATTGCTAATTATTCATAGCAAACTGCTTGTCATGTTCCTCTTTATTTTTTTGTTGAAAAAACTGCTTGTCATGTTCTAAAAGATCAAGACACAATATTCCATCAACACCATCTTAAACGAAAATTATACAAAAGTTGATTCACTTATATTCTTAAAACACACGGAAAATGATTTTTACTTATTAAAAGAAAAAGTCACAATTATTCGTTCAGGACAAGAATTTGCTACATTGTAATCCAATGTTTCTTGAGAACAAATCTTACATTTTGTTCTCATAAAGAAACTCAACGTTTAGGGTACGTGTTAACATAACTCATATAATTAACATCAATGAGAAATCTTGATCTTCCCTTCTCATCATCATAATGCAACTAATTTAACAAGCAAAGCTTTGCCTCTCCAAGTTTATCATTAAGGTCTGCAACATATCCTTCCCAGATCCACTTCTTCCTGAAGTATGTAGATATACACAGGCATACAATGTTTAAAGATTGGATAGCGTTACATAAACAGAAAAAATTAGAGGAAAAATTTGGGGTTACTCATTTTGGATGACATCTATGCAGACTTGCATACATTCATGCATATTGAACCATATAAAGGAAACTAAGGAACAAACCTCAATGCCATCGCGGTCATAGCGAACCATAAAGGTGCACCGGCATTCACTTGTATTGTGTTCCTCCCTCCGGATATCCAAAACACGGGCATTGCAATAGACTGCGTGATCTTCTCTTTCCTGCAATACAAGCCATAAAGGTCAAAAGCAGCTTAAGATGATATAAGGGCATGTGTCCTCTCCACTCTTTTTCTTCGGTACTTTTTAAGCAATAATGTTGCGGTGCATGCAAATGGTGGTTGTTTTAAACAGGATCTATGGATTGTCAATGTAACAACAGTACAAAGACGAATTCTTGGCTATAAACTTGTAAACACTTATTTTATCTGTTATGTGGTTATTGTTGATGCTAATTCTACTCATTCGAAGGAACATGAAAAAGACACCTGGAAACACAATACAAGATCTCCGACATTGACTCTATCACACTCTGATGGTTCTAGAGGAATAGAACGCTCGCGGATGCCATATCTTACATTCACCCACTCGTCATCAGCGTTGCTATAACCAGAAAATCTCACACGTGCTTCCTGTGATATATAACATAACAGAACTCAGCATTTTACACAAGTTTAAAAAAATGAATTTAATCCCTCATAGAAGCATAATGCTTCTGCTGTAGCATTGCATATAAACAAGATCAAGAAGATGAGTTATATCCTACGCAACATGGGGGAACTGGTAGCTACCCGGCAGTATGAAGTGTTTTGCACGTCCTCATGCGTGCGATTATACTTCTATGAATTTTCAGAGCTGACACACATGTTTTATAAATGCTTATATGACTATGAAGAGATACAAATCCAATGTTGAAGTTTCTTACAAGTTCACCATTATGCAGAACTCTGTAGGTAAGGAATGAAGCAACGTCGTACCTGAAAATTTTAGAAAAGTTAGCCATATCACTTGTCAAACGCAGACAAAACATTACAAATTTTCCAACCAAGGTCACATTGATGCAGTGACTGAAAGAAATTTTTTCTAAAGTGTCTTAATTTTGCATTATGATATAATTATGAGAACTGGTATTAAGAATAAAATTCCTTTGAATAAACAAATTTTTGTTAGAAAACAGAAAATCAAAATCTTCATAAAAATTTCGATCTTTGATCCATCTTTGATACGTGGTTGTGGTATCGATGCTGAAGCTCCATGCCTCCCATTAGTTGCTAATTTTGTTTTCTTACTTTTGCTTGATATATCTCTGGCACAGTGTTGATGCACATGCAAGCACAAGGAATTAGCAACATATAACTTTAATGTGCTGAAGTTTATGCAGGCATTATGTATTCCTACAATTGATAGGAGAGCGAATTTGAGATATAACCCGGTTTTGATTGTATCCAACTTCGGACAATAGCATGCATACGGAATTCTAGTTACAAACAATCTTAACATAATTTACTTCACACGAAATACATCTGTGGTTATTCACAAGGAACGGAGTTCATTTCTCACACTCTTTTAACAGTCCTTATGAACTGGTTCAGGAAGATGTGTGCAACCGTGGTGATGAAAATCATTTCGTATTTCTTTAGTGATGTTTAACGAATGCAGAAATCAATCTAAGGACAGAGATGAATGATGTTGTCGTAGAAATTAAGAAATAAAAAAAAAAAAAAAAATGTACAATAAAGGGACGGTTATCATTACTTTATATTTAAATCTGATCTTGTACATTATATACAAAACATACTCATTCCAAATCCAACATGAAGAAATAACACAGTATGTCAGACGTTTTGCATAAAATATGGTATGGTTTCCATATAATGCAAAAAATGAGATTTCAATAAAAGAATTGCATTTCTAATTAATAATGTATTCTCACCATGCATGATCTCTAGATGATTTAGCTTCGAATTGCAGTTCCTTAAGTTCATTGATCGTGTTACCTGCAAATAAAATTTATGTAGAAAAGTCAGTTCTAACATCGCATATCTGATTACCACTATTGAGAATAAATACCAAGCTGGCAGGTCCACTATCACAATTGAAGTTCCATCGGATGAATTGACAAGATTAAAACAGTATATGGCGTTTAAAACCAGGTTAAAAATGGTTGAAAAAAATGTAAGAGCAGTTGTCATCCTCGCAAACCATCTCAAATGTCACTGAGTAAGAAGCAGAAGCCCTACTATAAATTGAAAGCCTAAAATAAGAAACTAGTATATGATATGTGGACAAAAAAAAGGGGGGGAAAAAAGGGGGAATGCCAGATGCAAGACTGCTAACCACAAAAAAGAAAGTACCAAGAAATGAAAGATATATTACTCACAGTTCGTTAACCTACAATAAAGAATCAAAAAGAGAGATATTGAATGCTAAAACCCAAACTTCAACAAAAATGATAAATAAATCGTGGTACCGCTACAGTAACTGAATTCAGGCAAAATATTTTATTTTCTGACTCTTGCCTTACATATGTATCGTTAATTGACTAAAGCTTTCCTATTGGAACTATATTACTGCCATACAATCTATGAGTAGGTATCTAAGATCCCTTGTAATTGCTTCTAAATGAGGCTGGGATGGAAGATATCAACAACCAAGCACTTTACACATGTAGCAGCAAGATAGATTGAAGAATGTGGTAATTTGCACAAGGTTAATACAAAATGAATTGACTAGGATGTAGTCAATGACAAGAACTGAGCACTTGGCTACACCTTAATCGGTTATGCCATGCCTACACCTTATTTTACAAGGATTTATAGTAGGATCTGTTGTAAAATCCTCATTAGAAGTTTAATAATGTCAAGGTTATTTGAATAATCTTCTCTTCCTGTCTTACTTAAGCATGTAAACACCTAAGTTTTAGTTCAATGTAAACAGTCAATTTCATGCAGTTTACCGTCCAGCGAACCTAAATACTAAATTACACAGAAGAACCATTCAGCAAAATAAAGGTCTAGAGGTCTTGACTTGACAGCTACGTCACTTGTTCTGATACAAAACCTTTACGCTTTTGAGAAGTCTCTGGTACATTGCTCGGAGCACTGTCGTCGTAAAAATCAATATACAAATCATAGTTACGAGCCCTTGATGAAGGTATAACTTCAGCTTTCAGATCTCCTTGTTTATCCTGGAACCAACATTGCACCTAGGTGACAATGAAAGAGAAACATGAGCCATGATGGGGGTCGAATAAACAGAAACACAGAAAAGTGTTCAGATGAGAAGCTAAATGTAAACCTGTTCCCATGTTATGGCAGGTTTAGCAGCACGACTCGCTGAGTAACTGTTAAAAACAAAGCAACAGAAAGAATAAGAAAGTTAAATGTTCGAACAAAACCTGTTTAGTAAAGCAACGTTAAGTAATTGAGTAAAAAAGAAACTGTTCAATCAATTAAGATTACAATTAAATTTTTATGGAAAGGCTATACCTAAAACTAGTTGCAAGAGCTTGGCAAAACTCCTGACTCAAACATTCTTTCCCCACATCTTTGTACATATTCTCCATCTCCATAATCTGTCAAAAACCATGAAATGTTAAACAAGTAGCACAGAAGTTAGGCTATGAATATGCGGTTTACTGGCAGTTGTTCATACGTTACATGACATTACTTCACACTCGATTTAAGTATTCAACCAAAAAACCGAGGAACGTCATGGTATTACCGCATTGGTAACTTACAAGCTAGCATGTCTCTGCATTTTGAATGGTTTCAATCAGCAAATTCATCAGTGGTCTAACCCTATAACCATTTCTGGTTTGGCAAATAGCCTTATCATGCAGATTGTAGATCAGTTTGAATAAAAAATCAATAACAATAAAATCCAACAAAGTGTAAAAAAGGCCTCAAAATGGACTCTCTCAAATCAAAATTTCCACATCTAGAACACAAATAAAATGCTCCAAGTAACCCTTTTGCCTGATTCCATTAAAGTTTCACAAATTCAAACATGAATTTCTCTTCTTTACAAGACCATTTATATACAATGTCCAAACACAAAACACGTAAGAGTAGCCAGCCACGGACAATCAACAAAATCAAACATTTTTCAGGTAAATGTACCAAAACTAAAACATACCCAGTTACCAAAATCAACAACTCATTAAAAGGCAAACCATTAAAACGGCAATTTCTACTTACCTCAGCTAGAGTGAACTCAGTCCAGGAATCCATAGCTGCGGTAGATGGTCAGAGAATCTTAGTGAATTCAGTTGCAGGGTCTTTCTTTTCTTTTTTTTTTTTCCTCTTTTGTGTTAAAAAAAGAGAGAGAATCTGCTACTAATAATTCACCATATAAAGTAAAAAAAAAAAAAAAAGAAAAATCCAAATGCCTGGAAAGTGTTGTCTGTAGATTTTGTTCTGCTATGCGTGACGTTAGATTTACCTATATCTCTCGGTGGAGCTCCAAAGCTGCTTCACTGACACAACATCTGTGTTTTGTCGAATCTTTTAACCAGTCAAATGTTGCCACCTCATCATCATGGTTGACATGTGGGGCCCTCCCTACTTGTACTTACAATTTTCAGGCACAATTCTTAATGAAGTCGTTTCGAGGATATTAGTTTGGTTTCGTTTAGTCCATTGCAGTGTTTGAAGTTAGTTGGGCCGGGTCAGTTCTCACACGAAATAGTGATTTATATTAGATTTCACGATTGCTGAATTTATGCATAAATAGAGAATGTTTATTAACTAGAAATTCTAACCAAAAAATGGAATTTAATTTCTGATTTTTTTATTAGGGTATTATTAAAAATGGTTTTAAATCAAAATATATTGCTCCAGTCCACATACAAATTAATTTCCCTTTCCCATCCATTTTTTTTTTATTGGTTACAAATAATATGTGTTAAGTTTTATCAACTTAAAATTTTGATTTTACAAAGTGATTTTAAATGCAAGAGTGGTTATTTACCTTGAATTTATTTTTTTTTATTACTGGGTTAATATATATATATATTTTTGAAGATTTAATGACTTTAACCTAGAAACTTTTCAAATATTTACATTAAAGAATGATTGTCAGTCTTGACTAAAATTTAAATTTGAATTTAGGTTATGTTACTGATCGTGAGTATTATCTTATGGATTCTAATTTGTAGATTTAAAAACATCAAAAGTGTTTTTTTTTTTTTTATTAAAATAGTGTTAGGGATATACCAAACCATCCTCATTTATCAAAATATCAAATTTTTTCAAAGTGGAAGTAAATAAATAATTTATCATCCCTAATAAAACCCATTTAACCATAATAAGTTAATTTCCAATAATACTAATAAAAAATTTGTCAAGATCAATCATAATCAAACATTATTTGTATGGTCTGAATATCAATTTTAATAAACGGAAGACTACTCTTACAACAACAAGAGAAAACTCCCATATAATTGACATATAATCAAATACCAATTTAACTTGTAAATTTCAAATAAAATGAAAAGAGGAATTTACTACAACCTTGAAAATGTACATATAACAGATTTATGCTTGCATAATGTGGTAAGTATGACAGGCTTATTAAATACTCAACTTCACCTTTATAATAAAGTTCACTATATATACACAAATTTCACTTATAATGTTACAATTTAAATTTTAACATCATATACCTAAAGTGGAGTACAAATCCCCTAACAAGACCAAACAAACCCCCACGAAAACAACACTCATCACACGAATCACGAGTGTGAATGTGTATAATCTTCATTAATTTGATGGGAAAAAAAAAAAAATCTTGACAGGCTCATAATTTTTTGTAAGAATAAACCAAAAAATGGTACAAAAGAGTAAAAAATATAGCAACTACAAGTTGTTGGCCAAGGGAAATGGCCTTTCCCTTATCTAAAGTGGAGGAGGTGGTGGTAATGATACTTGGAGGAGAATAGAGAAATGCCATTGAAATGCATTCATCTTTTTCTGCTTCAAAAATTGGCCTTCCTATCACATGCTTGTACTGCCCACTGCTCATTGCCTGTGGCAGGAAAATAATAATAAAAAATAAAAATTAAAAGGAAAAAAAGAAAAACGCAATGTGAATTAACAATAAAATGCTTGATACAAATTTACATTATTTTTCAAAAAAGTTTGATGGGAAAATCTCTAGTGAATAATCATTAGCACCAAGGCACAGCTGTCAAGCATGTAAAGCAAGATCTTAATTATGACACCTTAAGGTTTGAAAATTGATAGATTTGATCAAGGTTATTTTGGTTCATCATGGTAGGGTTTAAGTAATTATAGATGTGATATTGTTGTCACGGTTGTAATGATAAAAAAACAATGTGTTCATGCAGATTCTTATACAGATTTTTTTGCTGCTTTTAAAAAAGATGTGGGTGCATATAATATATATATATATATATATAACTAAGATGTATAGTTTTTATTGCTGATGTTTTATGTAGCATCATGTTGTCTTCATGAACAAACATGAACTGGTATACTCCTCACACCTTACCTAAACTTTATGGAGCATAATTGTAACAATGGATGAATAGTTAATATGTGATTGTTTTTTACTATTTATTAATAATCAATCACACGCTTAAAAAGACTGAGGAAAAAACTGAAATGGAGAGAATCAAAGTATGTTTAGTAAATTTCATCAATATAAACTTAAATATACTATATTTAGACATTTACTTATTAATTTAAATTTTTATGTCTAAAATTACTAATATAATATTAAAGTTTAAAGGTTTCAAGTTTAAATCTCCTCACTCTTCTTCATTCAAAATTCTTATTCATTACAGATGTTACACAATAGAAAACGTATTAATATATTATAAATTCAATCAACCTTACTTCTAAATATTATAGTTAAGCTCTTACATAATAATTTAATTTTTTTTCAATCCTTTTGGTCTAACACTTGTCGACTAGAACAATTTAGGTACAAATAAAACATGCAGAGAAATTAGAAACCAGAACCTCTTAATATGTAGATTTTGCTCGATTTGAATTCAGGTATAAAATAAACGCATAAATAAATACAAAATAACATCTGACTATAGGATTCTAACACAATGACATTCATACATATAATCGCCTAGACTAACTCTAGTATTATGTTATCACTAAATTCAAAACAAATGATTGTACTAAGCTGATCTAACAACAATAATCCAACATAAAGATTTCAAATTGTTAGCTGGTGTTGCCAATTGTGTATAGATTCTTAACATAACACAGACTACGATGGAAAAACAAAATTGCATCAACAATCAAATCCTTTTCAAGCTGAATAATTTCTTGATCAGATTTCCATGCTACAAGCATTTACATCAAAACAAAATAAAGTATACCTGTAATTGATCTCCAGCAGTGACAACAAGGGCATCTTTATCAGGGCAAAAGGACACCCAACCTTTCTTGGAATAAACATGGAACTCTGATGCCCCATCAAATACATGCAAACTCAAGCAATGTGATATATCAACTCCCCTTATTAGCATCCTGATCACATCATACCTCAGCGAATTCGCTCTCCAGTCCTCTGGAATTACATTCCGGGTATGCTTGTACAGATAACACACCGAGCCTACATGTTCATGCTCTTCTTCATAGATTGATTTTTTCGTAGAATTATCATTCAGAATTCGAAAAATTTTTTCACCAACCTTCTCTATTTCCATCAATAGGGACTCCATTTTCTCACTGCCCATCACAACAAATTCATGTGTTACAAAAAAAAAAGTGAATGAATTTATATTTATAAATCCAAAAATTCATATTCAAAAATGATATTCAAGAATTGGTAGTTATTTACCTGAATTTTGAATATTCAAGAGGCCAAATTCCCTCCATGTCTAGTTTTAAACACTCATCTTTACACCACACAAACTCTTCACTCAATTCATTGTCATCCTCCTCACAGTGAACTTCTTCAAACCCGTAGACCTTCTCCGGTGACCTTGTGACAGCTGCCCGCTTTTCCGATGACAGCCGGAAGATTCCGGCGGCTGTGGCCACTGTGGATTTTATAACATCACTTGGAATACCATAGTTTACTAGCTGAAAACAACCAATTGTGGTAATAGAGTCCAAAATCTTGGAAAGGGAATCACTCCCTATACAATTCAGTGATTGAAAATCAATTCTTGGAGGGTTTTCAATGAACTTTTGTCTAGGGAAGACCTTATCAGGCAAGATTAGATCCGGCACACGTAGGGAGTGCTCTAGAAATTCAGTGAGGACTTCATCGTTGGTGACGGAGGAGCGGCGGCCGGTGGCTATCGGTGATGGCGGCGGGGCACGAAAATCGAGGGGCTTTTCGGGCATGGAGTGAGGTGAATTTGCCATCAAAAATTTGTGACAAATATTAATGGAATGTGAGTGAGGCTCAAAGTCTTGTTAATATGATCAAAGTGCGGTTAGAGTTTTTGTGCATATGAAATTATTCTCTTTAATTTTTTCTTTTGATTGTTTCTTTCTTTAAAGGAAAAAAGTGAATAGAGAAACAATGATGGCATGTCATGAGCAATGTCTACATTTACAGAATCATCTCAATGTTGTTTTTTGCTTTTCATGTTCTGCTTTTCAATTTTCTCTCTTTACAACTTTTGCTTTTTTTCTTCATCATCATATCTCTCTTTGAGATATATATGTGTATATATATATATATATATATATGTATGTGTGTTTGTGTGTGTGTAGCTAGCAATGGGCTGGCTGACAAGGGGTCACCCCAACATATGGGGTCACATTTATAACCTAAAGTAATATTTGTCTACGTATAAATAAATTTATTCCAAACACAATACAAATCTAAGGAGGCGGGTTTTTATTCAATGTCTGAAAACAACAGTTTTAAAAAGTTATGTTATTGAATATAATCGAGATTTAATTTAACATGCTAAATAATTTTTTTTAAAAAAAATTTAATATGATAATACAATTCAAATGTAAATCAAACTCACAAATTTTAAGTAATTTACGGACAAGGAATGAATAGAAAAGAGAATCAAAGAAAGAGAACTTAATTCTTTAGGTGAGAGGAGGGAATTACGTTATCTTTCTAAGAAGAATTTAACTCATTCAGTATATAATTTGATTTCCTACTGATTTAATAAACGATAGAATTATAAATCAAGAATTAAGTGTCCTCTCCGTCTTAGGGATTACCAATTAGTAAACGTGTCATAAGTGAGGGTTGATTCCTGGATTGATTATTTTCGTAACTACACACGAGACCTAATTCAGATTGAAGTCAACTGCATAGGATCATAAACTATGGTCAAACATCAGGAGATGATAAATGAGAAAAAGATTCATTTGAATCACATCATTAGCTTCATAGTAATAACAATTAAAAACTTTGGTTTATAATGAGATTAAAGTAGGAAGTTCATGCGGCAAAACCTAGTAAAAAGTGTCCAGGGACCACCAAGACTGAGAGAGAAAGAAAACCATGATAAAAGTGTTGATTTAGATCTCAAAGAGTGTGATAATACAATATGCAGGCTGCTTGAGACTCAAGGGGTCTAATTTGGGCCACATTGTCTTTTGTTATTTATTTTGTGTTTTTGTGGTCTGGCCGTTTGGGAAGGATCAAAATTAAGCTTGAGCTAATACAATTATTATTATTCTTGTCCCCGTGAAACTTAAACAATCCCAATTAGAAAAAAAGAAAGTCATCATTGATATCTTTTGACTTTAAGACTCAACATAGGTAGACTTAAGTTGTTTCAAATTTATCATAAATTTACCCTAAGTTTTTTTTTATAACTTAAATTTATAATTTATTTATTTATTTGCTTCAGTGTCTAACTATTTATTTGCTTCCAATGCGATGGTTGAGATAATTGTTAAGATTCTATATTCAATTCTTAGATTTTAAATAAAAACAGTTAGTTGGATGTTAAAATCAAAATATTTAGTTATAATTAAGTTTAAGTTGATTTAGCTTAACCTTTCTTAAATTCGGGATATTGTATTTAATTATATCCAGGACAACAATAATGCTTTAATATTAGATATTTACTTTTCTAGGATGGGTGATTTTGTATGTAATTATTAAAAAAAAAAATGAATTGGTGATGTTAAAAGTTACAAAATTAATGATTCGAACTCGAAAAAGAATTTTAGCAGTTCAATGCGTCAAACAAGACAAAACTGGGCTGGGCCTCTTTCTGCAAAAGTACTTCATTGGGGTTAGACCCCAAATTGAAGATGTACTCATTGGGCTCAAAAGTTTCCACTTGTTTGGCCCAGAACATTCATTTTGGCAGGAATATGATGCTTCGGCTACCACAGCTCATTTCTAGCTTAAAATTAATATAGCTTTATGGTGGAGATTATGACAAAAAATCCAAAAAATGAAAATTTCTTTTTGGCCTAAAAAAAGTTATTTATTTTTAACTTAAAACAAAAATTCATTCCTTTTTAGTTCGATTTTATATCGTTTTCAGCTTGTGAAACATTTCACATGCTACAATTCACTTGCGTAAAATGTTTTTAAGATTGAAAACATATTAAAATTGACTGAAATATCATTTGAGATTAAAATTAAATAATAATTTTATTTAGGATTAAAATAAATTTTATTTGTTTAGAATAAAAATGACTATGTCCCTGAATTATATACTACATCATGAATACATACATCTCAATTTTAAGAGGGTATATTCAATGTCTTTCATATGGTCAGAAATTTATGTGTTGACTATAAAGTAGAAACAAAAATTGAAATAAACATCATTGATGTTACATAAATGTATTGATCAAGCAAAACACTGTCTATTTCACATTTCCGTTACTCTGATGAGTTTACTTTGACTCTATATATAGGTTCTATACAACAATTTTCACCCAGGTTCCAAACGTGTTTATTTAATTAAGCTTCGCGAAGACTGTATATAAATTTGTCAAACCTCTCTTATGAAGTTGAGTCATTGCAATCTTCCGTGACCTTTTGAAGTTTAACATAACTCAAAGTTAAAGTAAGATTCATTGAAAGATATATTAAAAACATATTATAAAGAGGGTTTTTAACAGAGATCCATCAAATCTGCCTCGCTCATTGGGTAAGAACTTGTTACTTTTCATTCAATCAATCTTCCATAGACCTAGTTCCTCTAGTGAAACCGGACAGAGTCTCATCAGTATTTATAAAATCAAATCAAGAAAGATGCTAACACACTAGTATTTATAAATAAATATGTGCTCAAACGTGTAGTCAAGATGGTTATGGTGTGGGCCTTACTCAGACCTTTCATTCTATTATTCCATTGTTGATAATTTTGTTAAGAGTTCTAAAAGAATCACTGTGGGTTTTTATTTTATTTTATTTTATTATTAATTATTTAATAATCCTAAATTCCAGTAATTCAAGATGATATAAAGAAAATATTGTATTCGCCTTTAACTAATTTCTGTCATCCTAGGACAAAATTTAATTATATACAAGTAGTAGTATTTTGCCTTACAGGTGTGAGCACTATATATGAGAGTTTAATTCAACGAACTTTTCATTAAATAACTAATACTATACTATAAATCAAATTAATATCTCTAACTGAATAGAAATATATAAGACAAGTGGGTGGTGATTGGGGTCTGGACCATGTTCCCTGGTCCCTGGTCCCGGGTAGGTGAATTAGGAGACCGACAAGAAAGAGTTGTATTTTAATGGAGAATCTATACTCCTTATTTGACTCATGTTCTGCGTCTGGCTATTGTCGCATAGCTAACTTTGAGCAGTCGGCGGCTACAGAGAAGCCCTCACCTCACCAACCCTGGTTCATGCACGGCTTTAAGTCACTATATTCTCAAAATGACTGCACCCGTGACCCGTGGTCCACTTATATATGCTACAAAATAAACTCTACGAAAGGCAACTAAAAAGTTTTAGTAGATGTACAGTGTACTATGTCTGTTGCTATTAAAATTCATTCTACGTGATATACTATAAGTTGGTGGATGTTTTAATTATATATATAATTTATTTAATCGACTCCTGGTTACACTTCTTTTGTTTTTTGCTTTTTTTTTTTTTTTTCAATCTCTACTTTAAAAGTGTGAGTTTACAATTTAAAACGATGGAATCAAAATGGTAATATAAAGATTGAAAAAGCAAGAAGGTATATACTAAAAAAGATCCTTAATTGTTATATATTTTAATTTACATGCGAATTGGGATAGCTTTATTTTGGTTCTTATAGTTTTGGAAAACTTTTCGTTTTTAAATATGAATTTGTTTATAGTGTTCATGATCCTTCATATTTCTAAAATTCATTAAATTAATTTTTCTGATATGATTTTTAACAATCAACATCAACAAAAATTGATAAAAGATTGTTTTGCCACTAATTTCATACGCATTTTTAATTGTTGTTTTATATTTATATTTTTTTATTTGACACGTATTCTTATGTTACCAATTAGTATTAAAAGACAAAACTACCCTATCATATGTAATGTTTGATCGCATGTTGACTGATGTTAATTAAAGGCTAATTTGATAAGTTTTTAAAATGTAAAGGATCATGAATGCTAAAAATGGATTCATATTTAAAAACGAGAAGTTTCTCAAAAAACATAAAGATCAAAATGAAATTCTCTCAATTTCCAAATATAATTTTCATTTACTTGGAAATTCAGATAAACAGTGTTTACATTTGATTTCAAATGTGAATCTCACAAAATTGGTTTATGTTCAACTTCATATGTTAGTATTCACTTTGTATGTCAAGCATTTAAATTTAAAGTAAATATGAACATTACTTTAATGACATTAGTATCTTTCTTGTCTGTCATATAAAGTAACTAATTCTCCATTTTATATGGAGGACTCCAAGTTACGACAAAGTAATATATATTAGATGTTTTAACGTCTCTTGTCTTATTTTACTTTAAAATGTTACATCTGTACTTACATAACATAAACAATTACTTTATTGGTTTAAAAACACATTACATTGTATATATATCGCACTCCAAGTTGGACCATATCATCTCCATGCATTACAAGCTTCGATTGATTATTGAAAATTCATCATAGAATAGATAGAAAGACGTGTCAAAATTTATAGTTTTCTATTTTCTATATCGTTTGCCTCATCAAATATATTAATTCTATCAATTTATTTATTCATGAATTAATTTAGTCTCAATTTGAGATATGATACAGATAAGAATCATCGCAAAATATGTCAAGTTGCTTACAAAATTTTGCGCAACTAACCAAGCCCGAGTACTTGAACTATTTATGATCAAACTATTAATTAAATTAATTTAAGGATCAATTGATCGCGTGAAGTACAAAAAACATAGGTTCATATTAAAATCATTGGGTTTTTGTTTTTCAAAATTTTTAAAAATATGTGTCTTTTTCCATGACATATACCCACCAATTATTCCAAAACTATATGTAAGCATGAGGTGGAAGTACAGAGAGAATGGGGCAGCGTACATGAATTCACACCTTCAAAGAGAAATTAAATTGAACATTGAAAAGGCGGACCATATTATATAACTCAAAATTCGACGTTGCTATGACTTGTTAGTTAAGGATGTCGAAATTTAATTTTTCTATTGAATAAAAAATATACAAGTTTGATTTGTTTGTGTGAAAATTTAAACGGGATAAACATGAATCGTTTTATTAATATACTACAACAACGTAAAGAGGATTGCAAAATTTTATATATATGCATATATATATAATCAATTGTCATTATTCTCTGGTCCTCCTATGCTTTGGGTCAAAAAAGTCAGAGAGATCTCAACAACCTAATTTTAAAGACGCTGTTGTTTAGCTGTACTTTGACCTTTTTTTTTTTGACATACACTTTGACCTTTCCTTGATCACCAGCTGTTTCATTGATTAATCAGCAATTTGAAACTTTGAAAAAGATGGCTTTCTTTTATTTATTTATTTTTTTTAAACATCCCATTTTAATGTCCGTAACCTTAGACCACAGTTGTAAATTGTGATAATTAAGTGAATAATTGCCAGCAAATTAATAAAATTATTCAAAACTCTAGAATGAAATTCTTAATTCCTTTCAAACTCTTTGATTTTGGTTAGGTTCAATAACTAAGGGAGCTTTGCAATTTTTGGTCAAATTAGAAGAAAAGTTTTGTTCTTTCCCAGTTTTCTATATAAATTTATTTTTAACCCCTTAAACAAATTATCAATGTATTTTCAATTGACAAAGAAAGCAATTTTTAAGTCAACTTAAAAACTGATATACCAATTTTTAAGTAGACTTAAAACCGATACATTAAAAAAAAAGTACAATTTTTAAGTCCACTTTAAAACTAGTGACTTAAAGATCAGTACTTGTTTTTAAATGGACTTAAAAATTGATACCGATTTTAAGTGAACTTAAAAACCAATTATACCTAATCTTCGTCTTAACGTTACATCTTATCGGAAATCTCAATTTTCAAGTCAAATCTAACCGAATCTAACCCTAAATATCAATACTCAACATCCAAAACACAAAAAAAACTCTAAAAATTGCAAAAAAAATACAAAATTCCCAATAAAACTTAAACAATCAACAAACGAAGCCAAAGATCTCATACCATGAGCAATGGAAGATGAGAACAAAGTATGCAAAGACAGTTTAGATAATTTGGGTATAGACTGTAATTAATTTATTTGAAGGGTTAAAACAAATTTTTAAAAAATAATGGGTAAAATTAAATTTTCTTTTCCTAAAATGATCATTTTTTGTAATTTCCACATAACTTTAAGTGGGGCATATATGATCATTTAGTTTCTCTTGGAAAAATCTGCCCAAAATATATAACTTGACTATCTTTGTTCAATACAATAAACTAATTAATTAGATAAAAACATCATCCAAACTCACATGTGAATTGATTTAATTCAAAGCCTCTTATATAACGAGTTGTTACACAGTCATATACTCTATTTGAAATTGGTTAACATAATCAAATTAAATTGGATGGAAACTTTCATAAATTGATCAAAGATTGAATCAAATGATTCTTTTATAATTATTTTTTAATTGATTGCAAACCAATGAATACCGTAATCACTCATCAAGGTTGAAATATGCAAACCCCATTTCAAAAGTGTGTTTGACTCTTATTTTCTTGGGAAATTCGAATCTCTTGTCTTCTAATGCATAATAAAAAAATATCATTACGTGTATATCCGCTCATAGCTTGCGTAGTCAGTGGATTTTTTTATTCATATATATGTCGGATGTTCAAATATAACTACGTATATTTACTAGCATATATGTAAAAATTTTTCCTCTTATTGTGAAAAAATGTACTTTTCGATATTATGTAAATAAATTTTTGAATCATACATATAATATTAATTTTTGTTGATCTTAATAGCTCTTTGACTTTTAGAAACAAAGTACTTTGTAATTATATAAAAAAGAAGGAAAAGAAACCTGTACATTTTACTTCATGCCAAAAAAATAAGAAATAAAAAAGAAAGAAATTACGATCACACTTACACATAATTACATAATTAGCAAGAAAAAGACACTGTTATTTGCACTTTCTTTTTGGGAACTATTACAAATTTTTTTACTTAATTAAGCATCTCATAATTATAAATATTTTTCCCATAAAATTACAATTAGAAAGCATCTCAAAGGGCCCGTGAATAATTATTCTCTCACATATGGTTCTAATATATGTAAGCCAAGCCAACACACATCAAATTAATGGTCGGGTTCCTAATCTTGTAATTAAATTAACATTCCCTTCTGTCATATTGTCGTTTTGAGTCATTTCTATGTGGAATCTATGCATACGATAATCCAAACTTGTTGGAAGCTTCATCAACCATGATCATCAACTAATTCAAATTATCTAAAAGTCGAACATTTCAGTTTCATATACAAGAATCTTTTGAGTATAATTCAAACAAGCTTCTATATATGTGTTTGTATTATGTTTGTAAAATTTGAACCGACTCTTTATTATAACTATACATATTCTATATAATTCTTTAATTACATGTTAAAACAGTAATTTTGAACTATTTTATAAATCATAATGATTAATTGTCTTATTCCGTTGAGAACTACATGTATCAAACAACTGACATTGTAATCAGTTAATGAATTCTTATAAATTGGAGCTATCTGGAGATAGCGACTTGACAATTAATTTAGATCAGATGAACAACAACAGAGATGAGAAGTTGTGACAAGAAAGTTTATGGATCAAATATGAAAGTTGAAAAAATGAGGCCGAGTCATGTTCAAATTTATGAAGTGTTTTTAACTCCATCTACTATGTCATTGTTAGATGCTGTTGGATGATGACTTATTGATGGGTTCATATTTTTTTGGATGTGTCTATCAGAGAGTAAAGTTTTAAATAGTTGGAATGGTTGTTGCAATTAAAATTTTTAAAAATTCTAAAACATCTATGAAGTGTTTTATTAATTTTCAAATATTATCAAATATTTTAATCTAATAGACAACCTTTTTTTTTTTTTAAAGTATTTCATATTATTTTTTTTTTGAAAAAAAAAATTGTAATAAATATAAACCAACTTGAGCATCCTAGTGTGAAGTTTTTACTTCTAGAAGAACTTTAACAGTATGTATTTATATAAAGAAAATATCATGACCAAAACATCTCTGATACGAACGCATTTAAAAATGCTACCTATGATTATTTGAATTCTTTACATGATGATGCAATGACAACATTTGACACGAACATGTAAAACAATCAATAAACCAAACTTTGTATTCAAACTATACCATGATTAAGTACTCCGATGCATCTAGATTCTAAAACTTTTGCTCCTTAATTATCGATAGAGCTAGGTAGACACTTTTGCTCCTTAATTATCTCTAGATGAAAATGAAAGCATTGGAACTAATAAAAGAGAAACTAAACTATCATACGTGACATATGCAAAGACTTCGAGATTTAATTTCAGTTAATCTCATTTGATGTTCACATTACTTTCTAAGATAAATTCGTTTTACGATAATTAAGATTCAAACTAATTCTAAATAAATCCGTTTAGTATACAAATAGTTAAATTTCTTATAGGCTTATCTCTTCTTTGTAGGTGAGGTGTTTTAATTATAGTCGTAAATTTTAGGATGACACTTGATAACTTTTATAAAATTTTCATGACAATTGGTAAATTTTAAAATTATGAACGAGAGCTTTGAAGAATTGTAAAACCAACAATATGCTTGTATTTTAGTTATGCTTAAGAGAATTGGGAGCAGAAATATTTTTTATTTTTTATTTTTTATTTTTTATTTTTTATAAGTTTACTAGCTAAGAAACATCGGTCCGCCCAATCAACAAACCATTTTCACCTATAAATTCAACCAAGAAACCCTATATATGTAGAAAGAATCCATTTCAGAGTATATTTTCGCCAACCACTAGGAAAAGTCATCCAAAGAAGCTGCAAGAGTAATTAATAAATCAATCAATCAAGTTACTTTTCCTTCCAAAGCAACTATTTTTTTTTTTTTTTTAAATATAAATGTTTTTAATATTACTTCAATTACTTCAACAAGAAAAAGTGTAAGTACCAAATTTTGAAAGAAAATTCCGACTATGATCTTTAAAGCCAGTTTCAAAATTCCATTAATTTTTGTAAGATTGTTTTGAAGTTTACTCTGAATATTTGTATTGTATCTTAAAATATGAAAACTGCTTTTATACTATGAACTATTATAATATCCTCCAAAGAAAAATCAATTTTTTTTTTTTAATTTAATGATGTGAAAATCACTTTTCAATGATATGTAATGATGTATTTTAAGTGATTTTACTTATAGAAAGTCATCTTATAATACATAAACTACTAAGTCAAATTTAATCAATTTGATAGGCGGAATTAAACTATATACTGCACATTCCCTTCCATTTAATCCAATTTATATTTAAATAAGATAACATAAGCACAAATGCTTCATTAATAGATACTTTACTCTGAATTTTAACACGGTCCATTGTTTGCTTTTTTTGGGGGTCTAACATGTGTTTGTTTTCTTAATTTCCATCAGCAATTAGGCAGAATTCCATGCTCCATGTTTAAATGACTTTTCAAGATAATTAATAAGATTTTACTTGGAACCTTGAACAAAGGATTTTCTACTGGGAGTTACATCATTTTTAGTGAATAGAAGAACTTAAAATGGACAAATACTTCTTAGTACTCTAGAACAAGTTATTACTTGTAATGGTACGTTTGGAAGTAATTTCAAAATTCAAAACCCATATGAGAGGTAACAAAGTAGACTTTTGACTGTATGAAAAACAATCCTAAAAATAGTCTTAATCTTCCTTTTTCTATTTCTATGTATGTTGTGGTTAATTTGTATATATTATGGTTAAATTACACATGCATGCATAATAATATGTATTCAAACCTTTTTGTTTTTTCGTTGAAGTCATGTGTATCTAAACTTAAACGTGTGGACAAGGGCATAAATTATTATAACATTGCTTATCGAATCATTCATTCCATACCCTTAATGTCTTCCGTTCTTTTTCTCTTTTTTTTTTCCCCTCACTCTTTTTTATCTTGTGAAGTATCACAAAATCAATGCATATTTATCCAGAAAAAAAAAAAAAAAATAGACTGATGTGATGATGATAAGAAATATGGCTGTGAATGAAACACATGATCGTTTAAAAAATAATTGGATAGTCCACACCATCACTGCATTAATCGTTTTCAACCCTTTTGCTTCTGTTGAAAAGTTAAAGAGTGCTTCTCGAATATATATACTGACTAGATTCATATGTTTTCCAGCCACAAGAATTTGATATATTTATTATTTTTCTTTTTCAAGATTTATAGAAGTCAATATCAATAATATAAAATTTCTCTAAAACCTCTATTTGCACATCCGCCAAATCTATTTTTAGATTAATCTAACAAGATTAAAAGATATCTCATTTATTATAAATTAAAAGGTGGGGAAAAATAACAGGCTTGGATTGCACTTAGATCCAATTCATATTGAAGAGTAAAGTCTGTTCAAAATTGTACTTGTCCAGAGTTTGAAATTCGAAAATGAGGTCAATATTTCTAGGGAATTTCAACTATTTATATATGACTAATACCCAAAAATTCTTGGTCAAGATTAAATTAATGCCTGAAATTTTAGGATACAAAACGAAATTTGAAAATATTCGGTGAAATTTTTTAATAAACAACTGGTGGACTCTCCACAAAAATCAAACATGTGAATTTGTTTGATATATACATATATTGAATTTTAAAATATTTGAATGGGAATATTTTTTTTCTAGAAGTTAAAAACGAGATAATCAGTGACACCATCAAAACTGATCATAATGACTTCTAGAAGATGGCATGCGCAAATGGCATGACTAGAAAGAACCCAAATAGATCAAGTACTTACTTGGACAATGGTGGAGGAAATTGATATGCAAACTTTCAAGCAGTAGACCAATTAAACCTGATCATAAGGTTGCAAAAGCAAAAAGTGACATAATACACTAGCGACTTGGCTTGCTCATAGTTAATGTCAAAGAATGCACATACGTCATTACATTTATGCTTTTATAGTAAAATTCCAGGTGCGTGCACATTTTAACTCCAAAAAGAGCTATCAAAGATAAACAGTAATACAGCGTATTTTTTACTTGTATTATGTCATGAAATATATCACAGCTCAGAATGTGTGTGGAAGATGCATCATATATTAGATATATTAATATTTTTTTTATTGAATAGAATTATAAGTACTTTTAATTATTTAAAAATACTTTCAACGATATCATAAATACTTGGAAACGCATTAACATATTATCCCTATATCTCCACTAAATTACATCTTGAATAGAAGATAATGTTTTGCCTTATATTATATAAACAATAACAACAACCCCAACTTTGGACTCATTTTCAAGGACCAAAGCACAAGCGGTATCCATTTAAACAACTCCCACTATCTCAAGTTCTTTTCTTCTTATTTGGGTGGGTTGGGTAACCGAGTAATTAATTAATTAGCTTTGTTTTATCAGGTCAAAATTTCCACTTATTTAATTCTTCACGCACTGATTTTGTTTTTGTTTTTTGTTTTTTGTTTTTGTTTAGTCCCTTAGCTTAATGTCGGTGGACAGATCATTTGACACTAATTGGTTAACTATAAGTATTTAAAATATTCTTTCGAAAAAAAGTATTTAAAATCTTAAAACATCTTCTTTTTTTTTCGAAACCTAAGTTCACGAATTAAGTTCTGCTAAATGACAATATTTATACTTTCGAGTGCTAACGTATTAATCATTACACATATTTCACAAAGAAAAATGTTATACATCTCTAATGTAAAAATAGATTGTGATTAAAAAAAAATTGTCATGTCATCAATATCAAGAGAATGTGCTTCCTACATGGCACAAATATGACTTGATAGACAATCAAGTTAAAAAATATTCTCTAATGCATCCACTTAAAATGCACACTTTAATAAGGTGTTGAATTTTTTTTTAACCACACTTTAATGAGGCAGTGAAGATGAAGGGTAGTGATTTACTGAAACTGTAGAGGAGGGGTTGGAGAGAAAAAATACAGGAGGTGGTGGGGTGATGTAAAAAATTAACTTGATTAATCAGTAATAAATGACTGTCTAACAGACCCTCTGAAAATAGACGATCATGTTGACATTGTCTATTTTTTTTTGTCACATCAGCTTGACAATGGAGAGTGATAGTTGCATTGGAGAAATCCATTTTAACACAATGTCCATTTGTCCTATATGTCATTTCATTTTTTCACAATCCATTTTTACATTGAAGATGCTCTATATCTTAATTCATGATGTTACAAATGACCAGTGGATACCCATTAATGATTATTTATTTCACTTGAAAAATATATCTATTCATTAATTGATATATTAAGCAACTGCCATGCGAAATATATCCACATGTCAATAATATGTAGGTTAAGGTTGTTTTATACATCATTACCCAAGCAAATCTAATGCTGTAGTTGAGAGCTAATAAACTACAGGATCAAGTAGTAGTTGGTGTTTATATAGTATAGTTGGTGTTTATATACTATTCAGCTGGCATGTATGAAAGTTTTGGATAGGGTTGTATTTGAGACTTGACTATGTCCACTATGCAATGATTTAAAAAAGCATATATTGAGAAATGAGTAAAATATAGGGAGGAAAAAAAAAAAAGAAAAAAAAAATGGAAAGACTCTTCAATTTTCAATAAATCAGATCTAAAAACAGAAACTTAATTTCAACTAATGGCTTAAAATGTTAGGATTTTTATAATTTTTTATTTTAGACTTACATATTAAATGACAATTACATTATAGACTATCTATTTTAATAAGACAAAATAAATACTGATCTATTAATTGGACTCCAAAGACATCTATTGGGCATGGACTTTAGTGCATGGAAACTTAGTACTAATTAAATTAGAAGTGATGATATTTCCATCCTTCAAAAAAGGTATGTACATCCATTTTGTTTGCACACCCAATTAAAAAAATTAAAATTTTTTAATTTATTTTTAAACGCCTCTCAATACCAAGACTATTATTGTCTCTTAATTTTATTGCATGTATTTTTATAAATGCACCGCATCTAAGGATAGTAATGGATTGGATAGGATCGAGTTTGGTCCTTACCAAACCCGACTCAAAATGTTTGAAGGGTGTCCTAAACTTGACTCATGCCCCAAATGAATCATTACTTTCCGCCTCAAACCCAAACCTGATTGGAGAGATTTGCTCTGAACCCAACATGTTAATCTGATGTAATTTCTAACGAATGATATAATTAATATTGAAAACAAATATATAAACAACAAAAAAAAAAAGATAATTTGGCTATGATATCAATGATTCTTCTAAAACAATTCCAAATTCACATAAAAAAATCTAATAATTAACAGTGAAAAACTTGGACATCATATAATAAGTTATTTTAATACACAGTTACAGATTTATAATTTTTTTATGTTTATATATAGATCAATTTACCAGATCTAATCTGGCAAGAAAGCTTGCCACATACCCGATTTGAAATGGTTGAGGGTTGCTCCAAATGTGACCCATACCCCAAATGGCTTGCTCCTTTCTGTCTCAAATCTGTCTGAATAAATTGGGTTTGGACGGGTTTGGATCGGATTGGGGTATTTTTGCCACCCTTACGACCATCAATATCTATTTTATTATTTACTTAATTTTAATATATTAAGATTGTTTTTATACTAACTTTTGTAGAGACTAAAGGTGAAAACTATTTTTCAAATAAATCAGAGGAGAGAGAATGTTTGTTAATTTTTATGAATTATTAAAGTCAATTTTTGATGATAAACGCTTTTTATTTTTTGATGATTATAGTCATAAACCATTTTTACTCTTTCAAACCATAATTTTTCATTTATATCATAAGACTTGAATGAATTATTACTGACTAATTTTTAATTAAATTAGGATTGTATGAATGATTGTAGACTTACATAAATGATTGAAGTTAAGGTTTTATGATGAACCCTTTTTTAATTTTTACGTTAAAGTCATATCATTTTTACTCACTCAAATCCTAATTTTTCATTTATATTATAAGACTTGTATGAATAATTACCAACTAATTTTATAGAACCTGAAATATCATTTATTTTTAATGATGGATTATGAGTATTGATTTAGATTTGTAGTTTTTAGATGATTTGAAATATATACTTTTACTTGTTTGCTAATATTATGAAGAAATTGGAAGAAATGAATGACTTTTTTATTTGGTTCGTGAGAAAATCTTATAAGAGTATATATTTTTCATGATTAAATTAGGAATGCATGAGTGATTGGAGAGTTTTTAATTTTTAATGGAAAAAAGTTAGTATTTGAGAGAGTAACAAGAATAAGAGAATGGAAAATATTGATGTGATGCCTCAGTGTTTGACAATATTTTGATGATTAAATTAGGATTGCATAAATGATTAGAGAGTTTTCAATTTTTGATAGGGAAAAGTTAGGGTTTAAAAAAGTAACAAAAAGAAATATTAGAATTTGAGAGAGTAAAAATGATTTATGATATAAATGATATTTTAAGGATAATGATAGATTTTCAGATATTTTGTCTAAATTTATGCTCAAATGATATAATATGTGAGTTGTCAAGATCCTATTAATTATGACATCATCTAGTAATTTATAAGATTTTGATAATTCACATGTTACATCATTTGGGCATAAATTTAGGCAAAATATTTGAGAAGTTTAACATTACTCATATTTTAATTAATAATTAGTGAGTGTATTTATAAAATATTTACTCTTTTAGTAATTTTACTAAATGTAATATCGTATATTAAAAAAAAGTTTAATTTTGAGTGTACATACCATTTTTTAGGGATGAAAATATCGTCACTTTTAAATTAGGGTTAATGGGAGCATAATTTAAATTAGCATATCAAGGGACACTATAAGAGTTATGGTTCTCAAATTAAATCAATACACGTAAAAGTTTTGCTCTCATTCTTCTTCCCCATTCAAAAAGAAAACTATAAAGCATTTTAAGAAGATTTGATTGTGAAAGATTCCATCATTCTCTAGTTTGTAAATATGGATTCAAGTATATTTTATCTACAATAATTCTTAATGATTGAATATGAGATTTTGAATTTTGATTATAGTTTTCATCTATTAAAGTTATATCCAACATAACATCCTTAGATTTGACTCGTTAAATAAGAGAGAATTGTCTTCCTTTTGTTTGTATTTATTAGTTACCATCAGACCCAAAAATTTAAGTTGATAGAAAATGACCTAACTATAGTATTTAAGACTTGAAGTTGACACGTGACACGTCTCCTTACGTGTCACGTAGACAGATGATGGATACATCCAAACTCTAATATCATGTTAGTTATTATCAAACTCAAAAACTTAAACTGATAGGAATTAAGACTTGAGGTTGATACGTGACAATATTTACATTACTTGAACTCATTCTATATAATTTGTTTTGTTAGAAGTTATAATTAATATTTATTCATTGAGATTACCGTTTTTTCCCTTCTTTATAATTTTTTAATTTGATTCTTTGATTTTCTATTAAATATATGCTTGTTCTATTAGTTAGATTTTTATTTTTTTTTTTCAGTCAATGATAAATTTGTTCCAACCCATTGGTTATGATATGGCGTGTATCTTATCTATCCTAAATTTTTCCTGGTACAATTTTGTTACTGTACTTTTTATTAATTAACTTGTCAAATTAAAATTAAAGCTAATCAAGAATTTCCAAAACATTCCATCAATTCAATATGCTTGTCCTTGCTATCAGTGAAATTCTTTTGGGATTCATTTGTGCATGGCAGTACATGTTAGACTTCAACTATTTTAATTGTCTCCATCTTGATAAAGATATTTTAGGCATGTTTATTTGTTGATAAGTTGTACAATTTTTTTTTTCTTTTAAAAGAAAAGAAAAGAAAAGTTAAGCTTTAGTTTTGGCAAAATATACATGGCAATGTACTTAATTCTAAGTTTTAACAATCAAAATTCTAGTTCACATTTAATTTAAAAATGAATTATGATTGCATAATTAAAGAGAGGACATCCTTTTTTGTTCCTATAAAAGTTATTATCATTTTACCCATTGACGTTTGAGGAATTGTCATTTTCTCCTTTGATATTTGAGGAAACATTAAAATACCTCCTATTGTTACGTTGATATTAAAAAAGTGGTGTTTTGATACTATGAAACCTTTAAGAGACAAATATAACCTTAACATTTTAGATCGAAGAGTGAAAGGACATTTGTTCATGCCCTACAATTACCTTGATGCCCTTACATTGGATCTAACATTAATTTCATATATTTTAATGGTTTTCTACAATTATCTTTATGCCCTTAAGTTTGAAAACAACCTCACTAATGGATTTATTCAATGACCGATTTGCCCTTTAAGTGAAACGGTTAAACATTTTTTTCTAACAACAATGTAATGGCAAGAGGGTATTTTGATATTTCCATAAACATCAAGGGGAAAAATGACGATTTCTTAAACGTCAAGAGCAAATTGATAATAACTCTTCCCATAATTGTTCTTTTCTTTCACTATTGCAATTTACAATTTGAAGAAGAGAATATCATTTGGGCTTACAACTTCATTGATATAGATATGGAAGGTATTGACCTTAGTTTATCTAAATATTTTTATTCTTTCCTTTTCATGTAAAGATGATTATGTATAATCTAGTTATCGTATAAATATGGAACTTGTGCGGTATGGATACATTAATTTATTATATTATAAATTTGTACTCTAAAATAATAAACCACCATAATCCTTATGATATCTTAATTAATTATCTTCCTTTCAAAAAAAAAAAAATATAGCAAATAAGATGTCATAATTTTACTAGTAAACACCCGTGATCCATGAGCTATGGATGGATAACATAAGAATGATAAAACATGCCATATTTTATTACAAGCCTTGACGATTTCTTTGTGATAGTTGATCAACCTCAGCCCCAAATAATTAGTATAAAATTTGTGTATGACCAAAAATTGATTTTTTTTAAAGGTACATGAAATGTTTGTGAGGAAGGTTTAGGAGTTGAGTTTTGCCGTTGACTACATTATATCTTTGCCATCTCTAAGGAGTTTCTAGGTAACTCCCATACTTACCCAAAGAAGAAAATGAAAGCAAAAAATAAATAAATAAAACGAAGCTCCAAATCGTTGAGCACCACTTGTATATATGTAGTCCTAAATGCTGTTGTAACTTTTATAAAGACAAAAAAAAAAAAAAAAAAAAAAAAAGCCCCACACGAGTTTTGGATTTGAGTCCAGATCAACCGTGTCCAAAATCACAAAAGATAACACAAAAAATAAATTAATAAATAAAGAGAATTTATAGAGATGTAGTACCTTTTATATGATTCATTAGATGGAGAGATGTAGTACCTTTTTTATGATTCATTAGATGGGGACAAATGAGTCCACCTACTTCTTTTTGTCATCTTAAGCTAAATTCAACCTTCAACAAAATCAGGCAAAATTCATTATATTTAGTTTATTATAATTTGCTTTTGAGAAAGTGACCTTATAAACTTATGTTAATTAATTAGTGATTTTCTGTTCATAATTTTTTTCCCTTTTTTATTCTTTGATTCAAATGGCTGCATGTTTTGCTTTAGTGACTATGGTTTTAATTAGAATATTTGGTAATTCATAGACAAAGATATTATATATTTAATAATTAGTTAATATCATTAGAATCATTCTATTTGAAATTTTCAACATATTAATTTATAATCAATTAATAATATAAGAAGTTTCTCTTAAATGTGAAAAATATAAATTTTCTTGTGCCGTTGAGGTAATATCTTAAGAAAATTACATTATTATTATTATTATTATTATTATTATTATGTTAGGTGAGATTTAAATTATTCTAACTATATTTTCAGAATTAGAAGGATAAGTTGACTTCAGCATGACTCTTTCTTTTTGATCATGTATCTAATTTATAAACCCAAATTAAAATAACAATTGAATATTGCAAAATTCACTTCATGTAAGAATTGTTCAAAAAATCACGTTAAACAAATAAATACTAAGAAGTTGATGCCTAACAACTCTGAATGGGCCACTTTTTTTTTTTTTTTCATAAGACATATACAATGACGCAAAAGGGAAAATTGCACTATAGACCCAATAATAAGAGAAATTGCACCAAAGATCTAAAAATTCGTTTTAGGGATAATTATATAAGTATCCTAACTTTAACTCAAAACTTGAATCATATTCAAATTTTCTTAAAATTACATAATTATATTTTGCCTCTATTGAGAACAAATTTGGGATTTTAAACTACATGATTTAAATGTACATATTAATTGGTTACAAGAATCAAATTGTTGATATCACATTAGGGTTTTTAGAGTTGTTGTAACATGTAAGTATGGATAATTAATTCAATGTGTAGTTTATTTTATCAAAAAATAGTGATAAAAGGTGGAGATATGGGACTATATTGTGAATATACATAGGTGGCACCATTATATAACACTATTATATATACTTGTTGTATCAAGGGAAAGGTTGACCTTTTCCCTAACTTTAACTAACTAATCAGAGGCAACTTTGTATAATAAATTGATTTTCATATGTTAGGAGGCCGTTTCATTTTTTCTACCTATATTTTAATGATGTTGAATTGCAACCATTAAACTGATTTTGTTTTGTTTTTGTTTTTGTTTTTGTTTTTTAATAATCAAATCATTTAAAATTACCTAAAAACAACTATAAAGAAAATTAGAAATCTTAACTTTTTACTTAATTACAAATCATTTAAAGATACTTAAAAAATTCTATTACAAGTTGATCCTCCTCAAAATAATATATTTATAAATTTATCATAATTTTACACTATTCAATTATTTTTTTCTTTTTTTTCCTTGATACTTATAAGAAATATATTTGAAAAGAAAAATCTAAATACATATTTCATCCTAAATTTCTTGAAATTAAACTATTGTATTTTAATTTACAATCTAAACATTTATTTTTTAGTTGCTTTCTTAAATATATTAACATATTTAAATATATAAAGATGATAAA
Source organism: Litchi chinensis (assembly GCA_019925255.1). Taxonomy (NCBI): domain Eukaryota; kingdom Viridiplantae; phylum Streptophyta; class Magnoliopsida; order Sapindales; family Sapindaceae; genus Litchi; species Litchi chinensis. The sequence continues at coordinate 8,183,899 of CM034464.1, read as the reverse complement.
TCTACTATATTTTTAATCATATTTTAATTATGAATAAAATATTATTAATATATACATAAAAATGTTTTAGAGTTTATTAAGTTATTTATTTTCAGTTGTTTATTTAAATTAATTAAATAGTAAAAAATATATAAATATCAAATTAATAATTTTCAGATAATTTTAATTTTAAAAAAATAAATAAATTTATAATATATTTAGAGTAAGGAAAAAAAAAAATAAATATATTATTCAGATTTTATATATCAGTCACTATTAAATTTTCAGTAAATTATAACACTATTTAATCTTTAAACAAAAAATAATAATAATAATAAATGACCAAAAGTAATTTCACCTATTGCTAAGGCTATTTAGTGCAATCTCTCCATGGCACAATACTCACCAAACACCACGTGGCAGTCACGTGACCATGGGAGCATAGTACCCCAGTAATACAACAAATTGCAGAGGAACTGTAGTGGAAAGTAGGAACCGGCCATCACAATTGAACACTGGTAAGTAACCGATGACAATGATCAAAACAATATTATTTTGTATTCATAAAAGAATTGAAAATTATTCCCAAAATAAAAAAACAACAATTCAACCTTGTCAGCCTCTCTCTCTCTCTCTCTCTCTCTCTCTCAACTTCTTGCTTGCACGTATATATAAATACACCCTCAAAGCTTCATTTTGGATCAAGCTCCATCTCTCTCTCTCTTAAACAAAACAAAAAAGAGAGAGCTTGCGGGTTTTCAATACTTCTTGGAGAGAAGAACTCAAGTGGAGAAAAAAAAAAGTGAGAAACCAACAAGTTTAGAAGCTCTACCAACTTCCCCTCCTCTCTCCAATATTCTATCATAAATAAAAACTTCATCTTCTTTTTCTTGCTCTTGAACACTTAACAAGAAGTAAGTACATAGCTTTTGAAATTTCTTGCTCATCTTTCAATAACTGAGAAACTGGTTTTTTAAACAAAATGGTACTGTAAAAAAATCATTTTCAAGTATTTTCTTTAAAAAAAGTTAAACATTTTGCATGAAAAGTATTTACATAACTTTTTTTTTTTGAAAGAGTACAATCAAATTAGTGAAGTTTTCATGTTGGCTTAAATTTTAACATATTTTTCTTGTTTTTGATCATCTGGGGGTGCTTTGTGCTTGCTTCAAATTCAATTAATTATACAGGGCTTGATCACGAAAGTGAAAGAAACATGGAAGAAAAAATGAGAAACTCAAGAAGAGCGAATCCAAGCTCGATGAGTGCAGCTGAGAGCATAACCAGAAGTCTAAGCAGAGCTAGCTGGACCATGGAGGAAGTGTTTTCAGGCTCCAAAAGGAGTTCAAGAAGGAACAGCCGAGTTGATGAAGACGAAGAGGCTCTCAAATGGGCTGCCATTGAGAAATTGCCAACTTATGACAGATTGAGAACGAGTATCATGCAGTCTTTCGTTGAAAATGAAGCCAATGGACACAACAAGGTAGTCCTTTCAGAAGTTGATGTCACGAAGCTTGACATCAATGAGAGACAGAAGTTCATTGACCAACTTTTCAAGGTTGCCGAGGAAGATAATGAGAAATTTTTGCAGAAGTTTAGAAATAGAATTGAGAAGTAAGTATATATAATCACTATCTTTTTTATCAATATATCTACACAATCACCATCTTTTGATTAATATCTTAATTCTTTTATTTTTAATTTTGATTAGGTTAACGTTTGAGATTGTCTTTCTTATTCATGTTCAGATTAAACGACTTAATCTGATATTTTAAAAGCATATATATTATTTTTGAATCATGTGATTTTTTGTAGAAGAAAAAAAATTGTTTGCATGAGTGGTTGGGGATGATTATCTGTTGTATTGTTTTATTTTATATATTAATTACTGTCTTTGTTTTTCTTTTCATATGAATCGATCGCCCGTCTCTATCATTTTGACACATGAAAGAGGCAAGCAAGTTAAATCCAAACAAGAATTTTCAAGTGAAATATTTTACTGAACAAGGGAATCGAACTTATTACCTTACATGTTTTCTGTTTCCTTTTCTTAAATGATAATTCATGACTAATATCAATGTCAACCAATCTTAGGCAAAAAGTAATTGTTTGATCCAGAAAAAGTAGTCTGTACCTCCCTGTAATTAGATTCTAAAGTCAGTTGAATAGGCCACCATATATACTAAACTAAATCGACACAATTGTATGTGGTAGTGAAATATTGTGGTGCTAGTCCTTAATTGACATTTTCTAACTATTTGATTATCTTGTAATTGCTATTTCAGGGTAGGAATTAGGCTTCCTACAGTCGAGGTCAGGTACGATCATTTAACAATCGAGGCCGATTGCTACATCGGTAATCGAGCTCTTCCAACACTTCCGAATACTCTCCGAAACGTCATGGAATCTATTATTGGTATGGTTGGGATTCGATTGGCTAAAAGAACAAAACTCACTATCCTTAAAGAAGCCTCAGGAATAATAAAACCATCGAGGTATATATGTAATTTTCAATTAATTATAATTAAAATCTAAATTACAAATTAATTTTCAATTTTGTGGCAAATTGACCTAATTTGATGGTTCTTATTGTTTTCTTCACAGAATGACCCTTTTGTTAGGTCCTCCATCTTCAGGGAAAACAACTCTTTTATTGGCATTGGCCGGAAAGTTGGACCCAAGTCTAAAGGTTGGTAACAAACGAACAAAATACTGTGTTAAATAAACTCACTTGAGTTATAAAATTCACAAAGAATAGTTCAAACTATTAATTTATTGCTACTAGCCAAGTTAGCTAGCATCCGTGATAATTTTTGTCATGATCAAGGAAAATGATACGATTATATTTTACAAGAGTAACATTAACATATTTTCATGAAATTTAATGCAGGTTAAGGGAGAAGTTACTTACAATGGGTATAAATTGAATGAATTTGTTCCACAAAAGACATCTGCATACATCAGTCAAAATGATGTTCATGTTGGAGAAATGACTGTCAAAGAAACTCTTGATTTCTCTGCCAGGTGCCAAGGAGTTGGAACTAGATATGGTAATTAATTACATTAAAATTAGCACAAAAAATAGTTAAATTTTTTTTTGCAAGTGATGGAAAATAATACTGTGAAATTAATTGTTTTGTGTTATAGAGCTCCTAAGTGAACTTGCAAGAAGGGAAAAAGATGCTGGAATATTGCCAGAAGCTGAAGTAGACCTTTTCATGAAGGTAATTACCCAAATAGTAATAATTAGCAAGCCAATCAAACACATTATCACACACATTTTGAAGTTGAAGAATTGCTAATTACTTAATTTCTTCTTGATTTACTCGTCATTTAATAGATTTATAAATTGTACAGGCAACGGCAATGAAAGGAGTTGAAAGCAGTCTTATTACTGACTATACTCTGAAGGTGCGTTTTATCTTCTCAATCATAAAAAAAATTAGATGCGTGTAGAAATCTCAAACCAGATAATCTATATATATTAAGATAAATTTACATATATTAAGATATGAAAATATTACCTTGTAAAGTGTGTTTAGACTTTTGGGCAAATCAAGTTCCAACAACTCAAAAACAAGGCCACCTAGTTCAGGCCTCACCATGTTGAACTTCTCTCCTCACCAACCCTCACATTGACTCTTGTTCAAACATGCACATGTGTCTATATGTAGTTAAATGATTGGGACCCTTTGTTTTCCATTGCTTTATCATTATTATTTTTTCCTGGTGATCAACAACCTTTTTATAAAAAAAAAAACAACCTATCAAAATCACTCTCCATTAATGCTCAAACAATTGAGATGAATGCTAACTTAACGACTATTTAATTATATATGTAATTAACGTGTTTAACATGTCATCCTGAGGTCATACATTGCTCTGCATGGAACAGATTTTAGGGCTTGATATATGCAAAGACACCATTGTTGGAGATGAGATGGCGAGAGGGATTTCTGGTGGACAGAAAAAGCGTGTCACAACAGGTTCTGCTTTATTACTTAACACACTCCTAACGAAGTTATCATGTGAATTACGTGAATGACTTATTCAATTGTAAAATATTCATCATTAAATTATTAATTATTTAATTTAAACAATGTGATCATCCGAAAAGATTTGGTTGATTAAATAATATTTTTAACTATATTTATATATTTCCATTTAGAAAAACATAATGAATTTGATTGAATCAACACACCTTTATGACTGTCAATTAATGCTTTGATTGCTTTCACATAAAGTTACCTAATTCTATAAGAAGGCTGTAGAATGATCATATTTTCAAAAAGATATGGCCAATATTGTAACCCCAATTTAGGCATAATAGAAGCTTCTACCTTGACAAAAAAAAATATATATAAAATCAAAGATTGGCAAAATGTAAGTTCACAAAAACAAAAAAGAAGATCGATAAAATGTATCTTTTGACTAAAATCACCATAGTTGAAATCTCACCAACTTCTGGTGGTTGAAATACTATGCGAAGTACTATTTTAGAAAAAAGTGGAAGACTTTATGGCATTTCTACACAGTAGAATATTTATGGCAATATCATGACCTTGTCCTGCTCTTTTCACATGGAAAATTGTGGCCAAGAATCAATAATAATAATAGTAAAATATAATATCCTCAAATAACAGAAAATGAAAAGCACTAAATGATTTTTTTATTGGTTTTGGCTAGAAACATTGTTAATTGGGTGACATTTCTTTTGACAATAGCTCTTACATGCACTAATTTGATTGGCTGTAACAGGAGAGATGATTGTTGGACCCACCAAAACATTGTTCATGGATGAGATATCAACGGGTCTAGATAGCTCCACTACGTACCAAATAGTCAAGTGTTTGCAGCAGATTGTGCACCTCACTGAGGCCACAATCTTGATGTCCCTACTCCAGCCTGCACCTGAGACGTTCGATCTTTTTGATGATATCGTACTCTTATCGGAGGGCCTGATTGTCTATCAGGGCCCACGTGAACACATCCTTCAATTCTTTGAGAGCTGTGGGTTCCGCTGCCCTGAGAGAAAGGGTACCGCTGACTTCTTGCAAGAGGTATGCACAATCACGATGCACTTTAATAATGTAGGCTTGAAATGCAGCTTATCGATACTCTTAAACGGCCTCAAAGCCCAATTAAACAACCCATCTTCATGTTGAACCCAATTTGGGTTGGGCTGGGCTTTAGTTTGTAGGCTGAAAATATTAAAAAATATTTAAAAACTCCTTAATTTTTTTTTTTTTTTTTTGACTTCCTAGGACAGACTGACTTATCTAAGATAGGATTTTTTCACGCAGCCTGAAATGTTGCTCCTAGAGGTAGAAGAAGTCTAACCATATTAAGTGAGAAAATTGTCCACATTTTTATGAGCTAAGGTTTCCAATTGTAAAGTTGTAAGAACGTTATAAAATCGGATTTATGTATGGAAAAACGTACTAAATTTCATACATGATATGTAATATTATAGAATCGGAATACTGTACCAAAAAAATGCTATTGAATCTTACATTTGATAGTTTGGACATACCTTAGATATATAACATTACAAAACTGAGTTTTCACACAAAAATTAGTTCTAGAACATTTTTTGTGCGGCATTCAACCAAGTAATGTTACAAAATTACTCAAAATCACTATCCACACATTACAAATTTGGAGTTGTGCAGTTAGAATTTGGACACATAGCTGAAGTTGTGCACTTGTTACAGGTTACTTCGAAGAAGGACCAGGAGCAATATTGGGCAGACAGGAGCAGACCATACAGATACATTCCAGCGACAGAGTTTGCTGCCAGGTTCAAGAGGTTCCATGTCGGAATGCATCTTGAAAACGAGCTGTCAGTGCCTTACAACAAGTCCTTGGCTCACAGGGCAGCTCTGGTGTTCAAGAGATTCTCTGTCCCCAAAATGGAACTTTTCAAGGCATGTTGGGACAAAGAGTGGCTACTTATCAAGAGACATTCATTTGTGTATGTCTTCAAGACCGTCCAGATCATTATCGTGGCGATCATTGCCTCCACAGTGTTCATCAGGACTAAAATGCACACCAGGAATGAATCAGATGCAGGCATTTACATTGGTGCACTGCTTTTCTCCATGATCATTAATATGTTTAATGGTTTCTCCGAGCTCTCAATGATAATTGCAAGACTTCCAGTGTTTTACAAGCAGAGAGACCTCTTGTTCCATCCTGCATGGACTTTCACTCTCCCCACTTTCCTCCTCAACGTCCCCATCTCCGTTTTCGAATCCATTGTTTGGATGGCCTTTACATATTACACTATAGGATTCGCTCCTGAAGCCAGCAGGTAACTTCACTCGCAAGCAATCACAAAAGATGATTTAATATGGTATCAGAACCAATTATGTTATGTATTTTGGACTTGAATTTAATTCGCTCACTTCTTGCATCAAACATTTTCAGGTTTTTCAAGCAACTACTGCTGATATTTCTGATCCAGCAAATGGCTGCAGGGTTATTCAGGCTCATCGCAGGAGTCTGCAGGACCATGATCATTGCTAACACGGGTGGTGCTCTGAGCCTTCTTCTTGTGTTCTTGCTTGGAGGCTTCATCCTTCCTAAAGGTGATAAAGCAAAACCATGTTTATAATCAAATAAACCTGAAACCAATGTGTATACTTGATGAAATAACATGAAGTTACTTTTATGGTACAGATGAAATTCCAGTCTGGTGGAGGTGGGGTTACTGGATTTCACCATTGAGTTATGGCTCCAATGCCTTCTCTGTGAATGAAATGTTAGCTCCAAGATGGATGAACAAATACGTATGTTATCTATATTGATTCTGTTATATCACATAAATCATATCAAAACATCCCAGATTATTGATAAAGATAGATTTTGAATGTGTATACAGGTTGCAAACAATACTAAATTGGGAGTGGCAGTGCTCAAAAGTGCTGGCATCCCTGCTGAAAGTTACTGGTACTGGATTGGTGCAGCAGCTCTTTTGGGGTTCATTATTCTGTTCAATGTTCTCTTTACATTCGCGCTCATGTACCTCAATCGTAAGTCTCAACATTCTTTTCAAAATCAATGCTCAACTTTACTGTATTTAATGTGGTGACTGATTTGTTGTATGGTTTGTATCAGCTCTTGGCAAAAAACAAGCAACAATCTCTGAAGAAACCGCATCAGAGATTGACCAGGACAAATCAAAGGAGGAACCAAGGCTGAGAAGGCCACAATCAAAGAAAGATTCGATAACTAGCTCATTATCTTCTTCTGATGGGAACAATTCAAGTAAGATACATCACAAAACTTTCTTTATATATAAATATATATATATATACATATATAGATCAATTTCTACAAACTCACTTATGTATAAAGTTAAAAAAAAAAAAAAAAAACACTCACTTATGTATACAAAACTATCAAGTTCCTTACATGAACTTCGACACTTTGCAGGAGAAATGGCAATTCAGAGAATGAGCAGCCAGTCCAATCCAAATGGACTGAGTAGAAATGGTGATACTTCTCTTGAGGCAGCCAATGGTGTTGCACCTAAAAGAGGGATGGTGCTTCCTTTCACTCCACTTGCCATGTCCTTTGACAGTGTCAATTACTACGTGGATATGCCTGCTGTAAGGATCCCTACTTCTCTTTCATTTTATTCCATTTGGATCCAAATTAAGTGCTTATGCTTAATACTGGGGTCATTGTCATTGTAACAGGAAATGAAAGCACAAGGAGTAGCAGAAGACAAGCTGCAGCTTCTCAGGCAAGTAACAGGTGCATTTAGGCCTGGAGTCTTGACAGCACTAATGGGAGTCAGTGGAGCTGGAAAGACTACTTTGATGGATGTTTTGGCTGGAAGGAAGACTGGTGGTTACATTGAAGGCGATATCAGAATCTCTGGGTTCCCTAAGAAGCAAGAAACCTTTGCAAGAATTTCAGGTTATTGTGAACAAAACGATATCCACTCGCCCCAAGTCACAGTAAGAGAATCCTTGATTTTCTCAGCTTTCCTCAGGCTTCCAAAGGAAGTCAGCAAAGAGGAAAAGATGGTAAGAACAATGACTAGTAAATTTTTCCTGAAGTCTAGAATGTGCAAGACATTGAAATGCTGAATCAGGTTTTGTGTTGGTTGTCATGTTTCAGATTTTTGTGGATGAAGTGATGGAGTTGGTAGAGCTAGACAACCTGAAGGATGCAATAGTGGGGCTACCAGGAGTCACAGGGCTGTCAACCGAGCAGAGAAAGAGATTGACAATAGCAGTGGAGCTTGTTGCCAATCCTTCAATCATTTTCATGGATGAACCAACTTCAGGTCTTGATGCTAGAGCAGCAGCCATTGTTATGAGGACAGTGAGGAACACTGTGGACACCGGAAGAACAGTTGTCTGCACAATTCATCAGCCTAGTATTGATATCTTCGAAGCATTCGATGAGCTGCTACTTATGAAGAGAGGAGGACAAGTGATCTACTCAGGACCTTTGGGCAGAAATTCTCACAAGATCATTGAATACTTTGAGGTAACACTATTAGGCTATTAGCTTCCTGAAATCTTCTTTATCTAATACTTCTCAATAGAAGATGGCATTATCTGACTTCAAACACATTTACATTCAATCACAGGCTGTTCCTGGTGTCCCAAAAATTAAAGAGAAGTACAATCCAGCAACATGGATGCTTGAAGTGAGCTCAGTGGCTGCTGAAGTTAGACTCAACTTGGACTTTGCTGAATACTACAAGTCATCCGCATTACACCAGTGAGTGAAGCTTTGAGTTAGCGAATAGTGATTTGCTTTTCAGATACGAATTCTGTTGTTTATGAGCTAATTCATGTCTTTATGATTAGGCGAAACAAGGCATTGGTTAAGGAGCTGAGCACGCCGCCACCAGGAGCTAAAGATCTCTACTTTACCTCTCAGTATTCTCAGTCCTCATGGGGACAATTCAAATCTTGTATTTGGAAGCAATGGTGGACTTATTGGAGAAGTCCTGATTATAATCTAGTTAGATACTTTTTCACCCTGGTTGCTGCTCTCATGGTTGGGACAATTTTCTGGAGAGTTGGGACTAAAAGGTCAGTCTCTATCTTCAAAATATAAACGGTTTGTAATTCATCAGGTTCCTTTTGTGAATTCTTGAAATTCCTCAGAAATTCTCTCCCGAATTCAGTCAAGTTTTCATATAAGGTTTCTGGTGAATTTCAAAACTATTTGTTGTCATAGAAAGTCAATGATACTACACCCCTTCCTATTCAATCTTCTATAGATCAACAACATAATTTTTCAATGTTTTGTATGTTTCAGGGATAACACAACAGATCTGTCTATAATCATTGGAGCTATGTATGCTGCTGTCTTGTTTGTTGGTATCAATAACTGCTCCACGGTACAGCCTATAGTAGCCATCGAAAGAACAGTCTTTTATCGAGAAAGAGCGGCTGGAATGTACTCTGCATTGCCATATGCCCTTGCACAGGTCAGTTGAAACTCATTTTCCCACATCAAATTTTTGCATACAATCAAACAGTACTAATTGATTCAATTTCAATCATGTGATTTTTCAGGTGGTTTCTGAGATCCCATATGTGTTCTTCCAAACCACATATTATTCACTTATAGTGTATTCAATGGTGAGCTTTGAGTGGGCAGCGGCCAAGTTTTGGTGGTTCTTCTTTGTCTCATTCTTCTCCTTCCTATACTTCACCTACTACGGAATGATGACTGTTTCCATCACACCAAACCACCAAGTAGCAGCCATTTTCGCAGCAGCATTCTATGCCCTTTTCAACCTCTTCTCAGGCTTCTTCATCCCAAGACCGGTATGCGTCCTAGTTAACTTGTCTCACAAGCAACAAAATTTTCAGTATTATTCCACAACATTGTAACTTAAAATCTTCAACTCTTAACACATTAACTTGATAAATTTTCAGAAAATTCCCAAGTGGTGGGTGTGGTACTATTGGATTTGCCCTGTGGCATGGACCGTCTATGGGCTGATTGTGTCACAATATGGAGATGCGGAAGACCTCATTACAGTGCCTGGATTGTCAGAGCGGAAAACTATAAAATGGTACATTGAAAACCATTACGGATACGATCCGAACTTCATGGGACCAGTTGCTGGTGTTTTGGTTGGATTCACAGCCTTCTTTGCATTCATGTTTGCTTACTCCATCAAGACACTCAACTTCCAGATGAGATAGAAGAAATTGTGCTTCGGGGGATGCCTTTTACATGTCAAAAGTGATCCCTGTATATATATATATATGTATAATACAAGCCATCAGAAACCAAAGCATGGTTTGGGAATTGTTTGATTGATGAACTTTGTTTTTTGAAATGATTATATATGAAGTATAGATGATGACGAATATGAGTGCAGTTGAAAAGTTTTGTTTGTATTTGTAGATGTAACAAGTTATGGGATCATACATACATAAGGAACACATTTATTTACTTTGATCTTACCAGTTAAATTTAATGCAGCTATATAGTATCGAAGCTTTTAATTTCATCAGCTAATTATAGTATTAACTAGACAGATAATTAAATTGCATACCTCGTGAGAATTGGATTTCCTTAAAAAAATATCGTTGTACTAAAAGTGAGTTCTTGAACTAGTGTGGGAAAAACAAAATGAGTTTTTTAGCGCTATTAGTATTTGTAAATAAAATATTACAAAAGGCTTTGTGCCTTTTGTTTAGGAACAATGATGTTATTAAGAAAAACCTTTTATGCTATTGAGTTCAAAAAATAATTTTTTAGTACTATTTTTTTGAAGTATTATATGAGAATTTCATTATGATAACCTATTTTCTTTTCTAGAAATCAGAAATCAGATACCTTCTTTGTTTTAAATACTATTATTTATATTTATTTAATGATTTAAATTTTTAAATGAATGATTACCGTACAATACTAGAGATTCGACGTCTTGAGTTTTTAGATTGATTTAGTAATTAATTACTAATAGAACTCAAATAATGGAACAAGTTGTTCCTGATTATGATATGGAGATATTTTTATATATGTACAAAAAAAAAAAAGAAAAAAAAAACCAACGTTTGTTAAAAAATGCTCAAGACACACGTCTAGTTTTATATGTGGTAACTTTACTTTCCATTGTTTGTTGAAATAGTTAAAGAAATCATCCATAGTTTTATTAAATCTTAAAAGAACACCCGTTAATAAACTATTATATTTGAAAGGATAAATGAGTCATTTAACTTAAGTTTTATATTAAAATATATTTATCAAATAAAATAAAATAAATTTAAATAAAAAAATTTTTTTTTTTCTCCCTTCTCTCACTGATCACCTACTCACCTACCCCTCCCTCCCTCTCCCTCATTCACTCTCGTGTCTCATCAAAGTTGGGGTTAGCTGTGAAGGGTGGTGATTGATTGAATTTGGATGGAAGGTGTTTACTAGTTAACGATTGTGTTAGGTGGTTTGATGGCAGTGTTTGGTGACTGACGGGCCTGGAGGAAGGCCACTTTCAAGTTGCATGACGCCCTTTTTTTTTTTTTTTTTTAATTATTTTGATGGCTGTTCGGTTTGGTTGTTAGGTTTGGGTGTTTATTTATTTATTTATTTTTTTAAAGATTTGGGTGTTTAGTTGTAACATCTAATTTGTGAGTTGACTTATTTTTTCTGGCTAACCATGATTATCTATAAGCTTTACAAGTGTGAGTTTTAGTCAATCACTCTCTCTCTCCCCCTTTTTAATCACTCTCTCTAACTCTTTTTCAGAGTACAAATGTACCATTAACTCTTGTATTCGCTCTCTCTCCCTCTTTTTCATGGTACAAATGTACCATTACTATATCCAAGACTATCCAAATTGTAAACTTTTACGTCAATCATAGCATCAACATATAAGTCCCCATCATCATACGTGACGTGACTCACTTATAATGATGGGGGCTTATACATTGTGGAATGGTATAGGGCCATGATTGTGAACGTGTTCAATGGCTTTGATGGGCTTTCCATAGCCTTAATGAGGCTTTGCACAGATGTCTCCTATTTTATCCTGGATGGGCCTTCACCATCCTAGAGATCTCCTATTTTGTCCTGGATGAGCCTTTACCGTCCCAAATTTCTTGCATCCGACTGCCCATGTCAATGTTGGAGACTATAGTGTTGTGACAATATCTCTATTTGACATGCACCAGGATCTAATGGCTGATGTAACTATTTGGCTTGCATAATAAGCTCATGTTATAATTGATGATTCTTATTTCAGGTTTTACAAAACGTGAGCCAAATAATTACGTCAGCCATCAAATTATCTTCCCTCCTGGATCCTGGTGCATGTCCGATAGAGAAATATGTCACAACCGTCTGAGAAAATCTTCACAGGATGTTGAGTTGGCATGATACACTAATGTTGGTGTAACTTTTCGATAACAACGTGATACGTAACATAATTTTTTAAATAAAAAATAATGTTTGTGTAATATTTTAATAACAATGTAACACGTGACATAACTTTTAAATAAAAAATTTTTCATAAAGAAGGAAAGAAATCAATATTAATTTTTTTTAAAAAAAGTTATAACCTAAGTCATGTTATTATTGAAAGGATAGGAGGTTACACCAATATCAACATATCACACCAATTCTGTGTCCTATGAAAAATTTTCTCCAATCATCCGTGCTATAGTCTCCAACATTGACATGGGCACTGGAAGCAAGAAATTGGGGATGGTAAAGTCCCATCCAGGACAAAATATGGGATGGTAAAGGCGCATCTAGGATAAAATGAGAGATTTCTGTCGAAGCCTCATTATGGCCGTGGAAAGCTCAGCGAAGCCATTGAACATGTTCACAAGCATGGTCAATATCATTCCACAATGCACAAGCCCCCATCATAATTCACTAATGATGATGGGGACTTAATTGATCCTTTTCTACTGCATGTTGGAAGTCGAAAAGGATCACTTAAATAACATGACCAACTAACTCTTACTGTTCATGGTTTCCATACTATGTGTTAAGAAATCATGTAATGCTGTTTTATATAATCAAATGAATTAATTAGTTGAAATGGTTTTCTCATGAGAATTTGTGGGATTTTTTATGTCAATGTAATAATGTTCATTTAATGAGCTCTCTTAGCATGTGATAATCGTAGACATCTCCTTATTCTCGAATTCATGAACCATTAATGAACAATGTTTTTTTTTTTTAAAAAAAAAAAAGTTTAAAAATTCTAATTTAAGATCTATTTATACTGAATAGTCAAATTTAAAAGCTTAAATTTGATTAGTTTCAACTGTTTTAGTGTATTAAGTGCATCATCTATGGGATATTACCTTTTTGTATAAGTGTTGTGTTCTTTCCCATCCATTAAGGTGGTGGATGGGGGTTTAAGTCTAACCTCATTCATTGAGTTCGTGTCTTCATAACACTAAAATGAACATTATGATTATCCCAAAAAAAAAACTTTAATAGTAATATTAATGATTTTTGTAATATAAAAAAAAAACATTATAATAATATTTTTACCTATTTACAGAGTCTAATTTATCAATTCAGTTATTTCTTTAAAGTTCAAGAACCTTTTGATCTTTACACATATTTGACAATAATTACTGTTAATATTAACGGTTTAATGTAACAGGTCGGAGGTTTATTGTTAATAAATTAAAAAGTTAGTTTTGCTTGTTATAAGTCATACCTTAGATACTTAATTTATATTTAAGTCATACTATTATCTGACGTTTACTTATAATTCTGCTTTGGAAAGAGTAGCTTCTGCATCAATATTAGAGACACCAGCTCTTGAATTTTCACACTGATTTAGTTTAATTACTAATAGAAATCGAAACGACTGATTTACACCACCATAAAAACATATGTACTTCCCAATGCAAATGCATACTTTTTAAAAAAAGTATAACGTTACCCTTGATCAAAATCTTTATACTTTATTTTATTCTGATTTTTTTATTAACAAACTTACAAATGATCCATTCATGTTGCTCTCTGCCTGCCTCTGTAAATTCTCTCTCATGCATTTCCTCTCCATTACACCAGTGCAAAGTGCCTTGCAACGAAATGTGCTAGTGAACTGCTTGCACACCCTCCTAAACATCTACTGGATGGACTATTTACCTTTTTGAATCTTTCATAAACATATATGAAAAAAACAAAAATTAAAAAAAAAAAAAAATGAGAGAAGAGTCAAGACGCTTTCCAAGTCTAAAAGGAAAATAGCCATCATCATGATCAAAGGATGGAGGAGGCATGGCAACAAGCCTTCTCCATCAAAACTCGAAAAGAGGGGTTGATCTGTGAGGGGCCGGGTGCTGCTCCCTCTTTCTTCTGCCTCATCAGCAACATCCATTCAATGGGTCCATCAGGTTGACAGAAGGCCTTGAATATTCTACCCTTCTCACGGGCCTGGTAAGGAACCGGCCTCTTCAAATAAAGAGAGAGCTAGAGGAAATGAGTTCCTCTAGTAGAGTTGCGAGAAAATGTGAACACACCTAACCCAAGTCCAAAAAATCTTACCATTTAATGCAAAAACATATATTCAACCTCCTTTGCATGGCCCGTAAATGTCTCCCCCATGAAGAAACGATTAATTCTATACGCGAACGGAATCCATTTTTAAATTCTAAATTTCTAACAGTTAGTTTTTATCTTTAATTATAAATTCTAATTTGTTTTTAACACTATTTTCATGCTAACCATATGAATTATTCCTTTCTAGAAGTCAGAGTTATAACCATGCATATGAGTTTTAGTTTCATTAAAATTCTAGTTCATATACAACTCTTTATTACAAAACACTTGTCACACACTATATATACATATTTCAGGAGTTTAGGCAGATTTTGTTTATGAAAAAATATTAAAAGAAAAAAAAAAAAAGAAGAACAAGGACAAGAACAAGAACCTTGTTATCAAGCCAAGTTCATACTTGTGTTTCATATGGAAAATTCCGTTCCTGAAGGTGTGTATTCGGGTGGTCGGAGGCCGGATTGGGAAGACGAAGAGGCACAGACATGGGCGGCAATGGAGAAACTGCCAACTTATAATAGATTAAGAACTGGTTTGTTACAATATGGTTCAATGGAGGGTGACAATGAGAGCTGTAAAAAAACCATGCAAAAGGAGGTTGATGTGAGGAAGATGGATGCTAATGATAAGCAACAGTTTATTGACAGGAATTTCAAGGTTGCTGAGCAAGATAATGACATGTTCTTGAGGAAATTCAGGGACCGGATGGATAAGTAATTTTTTTTTCCCTTCTTTTTTAGCTTTATGTAGAATAGTGTCAGGTTCTTGAATTTTATAGTTTTCAGTTTTCTTAGCTTATAAGTTAGGTGTACAGGTTTCTTGTTTATCAAGATAGGGCATCATAGAAAAAAGCATTGTGGGTACTTCCTAAATCTAGTTTACAATAACCTATAGCCTTTTCGCGGTGACAAATTTATAGTAGAAAAATCTTGTTGAGAAAGGAAATATTAACAAAACTTGATTTTTATTTTTTGGGAAATTGTGTCTCTGTATGTTGTAAGATACACTCTTATAATTGAATTAATTACATAGTATATATGTGGATTAGGCATCTTCAAATATATGTGCATTACAATATTTGTATTATAATTATTGTTGCAAAGTGCTTTAATATTATTGGTCATGTCTCTAAATAAGCTTATAATTGTAGTAGTTACTTAACATTATAGTAATTTATATGAGTGTATGTTTATTAATTTTTAAAATAATTCTACATTAACATTTGGAATAGGTCTGTATGATCGGTACATTGATATTGAATATGCAGGGGTTATCAATGTGATATAAGATTGCACTTATTTCGGCTCTATTATATAATAATGGTGAATGATAAATAATTACAATCCATTTGAGATTTTTTTGGTATATTGTTTCGGTGTGTATAAACTTTTTATTAGGGATTTTAATAGGTTACTGTTTAGAAATTATCCTTATTCCTCCACCCTTTCTCCCTCCCTAATCAAATCCCTATTTGGGAAAAAAATAGGGATGGGGAAATCCACCCCGAAATACTTCTATCCTCATCTTTATTCCTCCCATTTCCTCCATCCCCCAACCCCTTATCCCTATTTGATGTTGTTTGACAAAATTTCAAAAGAAAATAAAAATTAAGGATAAATATATTTAAACAATGCAAAAAAAAAAAAAAAAAAAAAAAGACTAAAATTTCATAGATAAATGAGAATGAAAAAAATAAAAACAAACTTGCTAAATGAGATTGATACAATGGTAAAATGTCGCCCCATCTATATCTTTACACCAATGTCATAGGTTCAACACGTGTCCCCACTAATATATGGATTTTTCTTTGTGCAATGTGGGTAATGAAATTTAAAAAGAAAATAAAACAGCTTTAATTATTAAATATAATTTTTTTTTTTTTTATTTTTTAAATTCTAATGATATAAATGGTCCAATTTTATTTTTTTCCTTTTAACTGGGGAGGGAAAATTGGGTACCTGAAGCCCCACTGACATTAGTTTTTCATTAATTTGACATTTTCTTTAATGGAATGCAATGTGACATGACTATATATAGTAGCTAATACAAAAATTTGTTTGACTTCAGTGTTGGAGTTCAACCTCCCACAGTAGAAGTTAGATTTGAGCATTTGAATGTAGAAGCTTATTGCCATGTTGGAACCAGAGCTCTTCCAACTCTCACCAACACTGCAAAAAACATTGCAGAATCTGCTCTTGCTTTGTGTGGAATCAGATTGGCTAAAAGAACAAAGCTCACCATCCTTAGGGATGTTTCTGGGATCATCAAACCTTCAAGGTTAGATTTTTCTCTACTTTTAGTCTACTTACCAGTAGAAATGCTTTCTGTTAAAGCACTTTGTATTTAATTATCGATTCAGTACTTGAAATTTTCAATCTTTATCCAGAAGAGTTTTTAGAAAAGTTATCTGTTAAGTGATTTTCATAAGCCAAGTAAAGTTGAGTGCCTTTTTTTTTTTTTTTTTTTTTCCAATAGTACTTCTGGAGATGTCAAAAGTGCTTTAACATGTTTAAATATGTGTCTTCTGATGAGCCTTTTTTTGTCTCATATATCAGTGAAATTCCAACGTAGAACTGTTGTAGATTGATGATAACTAAATGTGATGTTTCAAAACACCTTGTGTGCAGGATGACACTATTGTTAGGCCCTCCCTCCTCTGGGAAGACTACCCTTTTGTTGGCACTGGCTGGAATGTTGGATCCAAGTTTGAAGGTACGTTTGGAAATGTTTCTGTAAAAAGTGCTTTTTAGTGGCATTTCTGTTTATAAAAACATTTAAAACCCTTTTCTAGAAAAAAAAAACAAAGACAAACACTATAAAATAGGCATGAAAGTGCACTTTAATTTGAAAATAAAAATCACCTTTGGGGTATCAAAAGTGCTTCCAGTCACTCTACTAATATTGTGTGGTAATGTAGTAGACAATGGTAAAGCCGTAAAGCATATAACAATGAATGATAATAATTTCATTTATCTTAACCAGGTTGGAGGACAAGTGACTTACAATGGTTACAGGCTTGATGAATTTGTGCCACAAAAGACATCAGCTTATGTTAGTCAGAATGATGTACACTTAGGGGACCTAACAGTTAAAGAAACTCTGGATTACTCAGCAAGGTTCCAAGGGGTCGGTTTTCGATACGGTAATTGTACCAAACTAATATCAAATCGATTCACCTCTTTGAATGTATTTAGTTATCCTGTACTCACAAATTTAATTTTCCTTTTCAGACCTGCTAAAAGAAGTAGCAAAGAGAGAAAAAGGTGCTGGAATTCAGCCTGAAGCCAATGTTGATCTTTTCATGAAGGTAAATTTTACAGATAATGAGGTTTTTAATTTTAGAATATGTTGGAGAGTCATATATCATTAGTTGGGCTCTTTCATGTCAGTTTAGGCTTTTAGGATTGATTGTTATCAACATGGAATCAGAGTTCCTGGGTTCGAATCCCCCCTGTGATCATATTTGATACTTGAGACAGAACTTAAATGTGCATGCTTTTATGTAGGCAACTGCAGTGGAAGGAGCTGAGAGCAGTCTAATTACTGACTACACTCTCAAAGTAAGTTCAATTCTGATACTTTGCAACAGAATGCTGAGCACATTAATTGTTAATTTCCCTTAAGTTCGTATAGGATTCTTGACTGACTGATCATTAATTTGTTTCCTATGAGTTGATGATCACAAACTGTTTTATGGAACAGCTTTTGGGCCTTGACATTTGTAAAGATACAGTTGTTGGAGATGAGATGCGACGGGGAGTTTCTGGTGGACAGAAGAAGAGAGTAACAACTGGTATCTTTGTTTTCTGATTACAGGAAAAGAGATTTGTGTCTTAAATCTCGATTTCAAGAGACTATATTTCAGGTTGTTAAAGTTGTCTTGTTGTTGCTTGATGCAGGGGAGATGATAGTTGGACCTACAAAAACTCTATTCATGGATGAGATATCAACTGGTCTAGACAGCTCCACAACATATCAAATTGTCAAGTGCATGCAGCAGACTGCACACCTCACTGAGGCCACTATCTTGATGTCTCTTCTGCAGCCTGATCCTGAGACATTCGATCTCTTTGATGATATCATCCTCTTATCCGAAGGTCAGATCGTGTACCAGGGCTCACGAGAGCATGTACTGGAGTTTTTTGAGAGTTTTGGTTTTAAGTGTCCTGAAAGGAAGGGCATTGCTGACTTCTTACAGGAGGTAATAACATTCAACTGTAAGAGAAAACTGTGTCAAATAGAATACTTTTACACAAGTCTTTTAGAAAATGACTCACCAAAACCTGAAACTAATGCATTAGATGAAACTTTGCTACAGGTTACATCAAGGAAAGATCAAGAACAGTATTGGGCAAATAAGAACATAACTTACCGATACATTGATGTCACTGAATTTGCAAGCAGGTTTAAGGCCTTCCATGTTGGGCTGCAGCTTGAAAATGAGCTCTCAATCCTGTATGAAAAAACCAAGTCTCACAAAGCAGCTCTTATCTTCAAAAAGTATACAATCCCAAAAATGCAGCTTCTTAAAGCCTCTATGGACAGGGAGAAACTCTTGATCAAAAGAACCGCACCTGTTTTCATCTTCAAGACTATCCAAATTGTTGTTGTAGCAATCATAGCATCAACCGTTTTCTTGAGAACAACTCTCAGTGTCACGTTTGATGATGGGGCCTTATACATAGGTGCAGTGATATTTGCCATGATTGTGAACATGTTCAATGGCTTCGCTGAGCTTTCCATTGCTATAATGAGGCTTCCTGTGTTTTACAAGCACAGAGATCTCCTCTTTTATCCTGCATGGGCATTTACCATCCCAAATTTCTTGCTCCGAGTGCCCATGTCAGTCTTGGAGGCTATAGTTTGGACTGTTGTCACATATTTCTCTATTGGTTATGCACCAGGAGCTAGCAGGTGACCATAATTTAATGCTTGACATAACAAATTAGCTCACATTAAGTACATCTTAGAATGATTATGTTGATGTACCTAGGATAAGAAAATTTTGGTTTAAGTTATGATGATAAGTTCATGTTATCATTCATGATTCTCGTTTCAGGTTTTGCAAGCACCTTCTGGTAATATTCTTGATTCAACAAATGGCTGCTGGGTTGTTCAGGCTCATGGCTGGAGTGTGCAGAACGATGATCATTGCGCACACTGGAGGCGCACTTTCGTTACTCATATTGTTTCTGTTGGGAGGTTTCATCCTTCCAAAAGGTTTGTCCTTATGTAGGATTTTATGATCCTTCCTATTATTTTAGCGGGCTTTTCCTTTTTAGTACTCATCTTTACAAGAAAATGATATCAATACAAATCTCAGCCTTAATCTATAGCTGCATGGTGGGGATTAACAAAGAGTGGTTTTCATGTAACAGGACAAATTCCTGTTTGGTGGTCATGGGGCCATTGGATTTCACCTCTATCATATGGTTTCAATGCTTTGACAAACAATGAGATGCTTTCTTCAAGGTGGATGAATGAAGCGGTATGCAATTTCACTTAAGATTAACGATACAACAGAGCAGACTATATATTTGTTTTCGCACAAATGAAATAACTAAGAGATTGAAATGGCTTTGCTGCAGGCCTCAGGCAATGTTACCAGCTTAGGTGTGGCCATTCTGAAAAAATTTGATGTCGATCCCAAGAATTATTGGTACTGGATTGGGGTTGCAGCCCTCTTGGGGTTCACTATTCTGTTCAATGTCCTATTCACCTTTTCACTGATGTACCTAAATCGTAAGTTAAAACATTAGCCCTGATTAATCTGTAATTTAACCACTTAAAATTAATTGTTAACTTTGTTTTCTTTTTATAGCTCTTGGAAAGCCACAAGCAATCATCTCAAAAGAGGATGCAAATGAGCAATCCAGCTGGGGAGAAACGAAGAGGAAGGAAGAAAGCGACGTAAAGATTTCAACAGGTGTAAACAACACAAGTAAGAAGTTCAGTGTGGCCTAGTTTACTTTTTACCAACATTAAGCTCGTAATACTTCTTTACAAAAATTTTGAATATTTCAGGAGAAATGGAAATTATGGAAGTGAGTTTTCAGTCCATTGCAGCTGGTGAACATAGCGATGAAGTAGAAGATGGGATTGCTTTGAAGAAGGGAATGATTCTTCCATTCACACCTTTATCCATGTCGTTTGACAGTGTAAATTACTTTGTGGACATGCCCTCGGTGAGATTTTATTAACTTCGCACTATTGTTAATATCACAAACTACACTACATGAATGACTAATATTATGATATTTTACAGGAAATGAAAGCTCTAGGGGTGACAGAGGACAGGTTACAATTGCTTCGAGGAGTGACTGGAGCATTTAGGCCTGGAGTCCTTACAGCACTAATGGGAGTCAGTGGAGCTGGAAAGACTACTTTGATGGATGTTCTGGCAGGAAGAAAAACTGGTGGTTACATTGAAGGCGACATCAGAATCTCTGGGTTCCCCAAGAAGCAAGAAACGTTTGCAAGAATTTCCGGGTACTGTGAGCAAACTGACATTCACTCTCCTCAAGTCACGGTAAAAGAGTCCTTGATCTATTCAGCATTCTTAAGACTCCCAAAAGAAGTGAGCTACAGCAAAAAGATGGTAAACCTTACACTTTTCACTAGATTTTTTGACTGAATTTGGTGTTGGGATTTTGTTTCAAACAGAAGTGACTTGTTGGATTTGCACTTTGCAGGTTTTTGTGGATGAAGTAATGGAGCTAGTTGAGCTCAATAATCTCAGAAATGCGATAGTTGGACTTCCAGGAATCTCGGGTTTGTCAACAGAACAAAGGAAGAGATTGACAATAGCGGTGGAGCTTGTTGCCAATCCTTCAATCATATTCATGGATGAACCAACTTCAGGGCTTGATGCTAGAGCAGCAGCTATTGTTATGAGGACTGTAAGAAATACAGTGGACACTGGAAGAACGGTTGTCTGCACAATTCATCAGCCTAGCATCGATATCTTTGAAGCCTTCGATGAGCTGCTGTTGATGAAAAGAGGAGGACAAGTGATCTACTCAGGGTCGTTGGGCAAGAATTCCCACAAAGCTGTCGAATACTTTGAGGTATGCAACCTTTCCTTCAATGAGAACTCATTATTTGGACAGATCGAAAATGCAGTTCTTAAATCAAACCATTCTCAAAATATTGCAGGCTATTCCAGGTGTTCCCGGCATTAGAGAAAAACAAAATCCAGCAGCATGGATGCTGGAATCAAGCTCAGAAGCAGCTGAAGTTCGACTTGGAATTGACTTTGCTGAGCACTACAAATCATCATCCCTGTATCAGTAAGTGTAGTGATATAAAGCCAAAACCATGTTGTTAAAATTTCCAGTCTTTGATTTACAAAATAAGTGGCCTTTGTGCACAGGCAAACTAAGGCTCTAGTGAAGGATTTAAGTACACCACCTGAGGGGGCAACAGATCTCTGTTTCTCTACTCAATACTCTCAATCTACATGGGAACAATTCAAGTCCTGCCTGTGGAAGCAATGGTGGACTTACTGGAGAAGTCCTGACTACAATCTCGTTCGGTTCTGCTTCACCCTCTTAGCTGCTCTTGTTCTTGGCACAATCTTCTGGCAGGTTGGCACTAAAAGGTCAGTATGCATGCCTACACGTCTCCAAAGCTTGTTTCTCTCACTATACCAACTTTAACTTAATTTCTATATTCAGGGAGAATTCAACTGATCTAACCATGATCATTGGAGCCATGTATGTTGCTGTCCTATTCGTAGGAATTAACAATTGCTCGACTGTCCAGCCAGTTGTAGCAGTTGAAAGAACTGTCTTTTATCGAGAAAGAGCTGCTGGAATGTACTCAGCTTTATCATATGCGTTAGCACAGGTCAGGAAAAAAAAAGGCTTCAATAACAAAAGTTTTATACTATCTAGAAATGGCAGAAATTCAAATTCTAAAACTTGTTTACTTATGGCAGGTGATTGTTGAAATACCATACATATTTGTTCAAACAACTTATTACTCTCTTATTGTGTATGCAATGGTGAGCTTTGAATGGGCACTATCAAAGTTCATCTGGTTCTTCTTCATCACATTCTTCTCCTTTCTCTACTTCACATACTATGGCATGATGACTGTTTCAATCACACCAAATCACCAAGCAGCAGCCATCTTTGCGTCAGCATTTTACGCGCTTTTCACCCTTTTCTCCGGCTTTTTCATCCCGAAACCAGTAAGTCCACTCACCTAAGCTATTTAATTTACAAAATCAACATTATGTATCTTATTAACTATATGCATGCTCCAATTTTACAATTTCCAGAGAATTCCAAGGTGGTGGACATGGTACTACTACATTTGTCCTGTGGCATGGACGGTTTATGGACTGATTGTCACACAATATGGTGACATTGAGGACACCATAAAGGTTCCAGGAATTTTGCCTGATCCAAGCATCAAATGGTATGTGCAGAACCATTATGGCTATGATCTGAATTTTATGGGGCCAACAGCTGTAATTTTGGTTGCATTTGCGGTGTTTTTCGCATTGATGTTTGCCGTCTGCATCAAGATATTGAACTTCCAACATAGGTAGTTGAAAAGGATCAATTTACAGTACTGTTCCATAATATGTGTTACGAAATTATGTATATTGTGTTATATGATCAAATGAATTAATTAGTTGTAGATGGTTTTCTCATTCTAGGAGAATTTGTAGGATATTTTATGTCAATGCAATAATGTTCATTTAACAAGCTCCTAGTGTGTGATAATTGTAGACACTTCTTTATTCTTGAATTCATGAATTATTTTTGGAGAAATTTTAATTTAGTCCCTAACATTTAGTAAAATATTATTTTTTTACTAATGTTTGCATTTTGAATTCCCATCATCTATAACGTTTCGAAAATGTATCGATTTAATCCCTCTAACCAAAAAATGATAGTCAAACATAACAAAAGTGGCAAAAAGACAAATTTACCTTTGATATAATTTAAGATAGTTAAAATGATGTAATTGTTCTTTTAAAAATTGATAATTGCAAAATAACCATCTCTATTTTTACAAAATTGTTATTGATCACCTCCAATCAAATTGTGAGACATCATTGAATCAATTTTTTTAATTAAATTTACAATTATTAAATATTTTAATTAAAAAATATTATTTTTAATATAAAAAAAAAAATTCTCTTTCATCTTCTAGCTCTCATCATCTTCCTCATCTCCAATTTCATCTTCTATATTCATCAAAATCATCATCTCCTCATTTTCATCAAACCAACATCGCCTAAGTTAGACATCAACATCAAACCAAACATCTCTCAAATGTTAAAAAAAAAAAAAAAAAAAAAATTATATTCATGCAAATTAAGAAAAAAAAAATGGTAATGGAAATCCAGTCTCCATCGTTGGAGACTAATCTTCGACAGTGGAGATCAGTCTCCATCGGAAACCAGATTTGATCTCCGATGATAGAGATCAGTATTGGTCTCTTCGCTGGAGACTAGGTCTCTCCAACGATGGAGACTCACTGGAGAGACCTGGTCTCCAGCGTGGAGAGTAGGTCCGGAGACCAGGTTCATTATGGAGACCTGGTCTCCCTCACCGAAACCAAAAGGTCTCCATGGGAGATCCTGGTCTCCCATGGAGATTTGTTTTTTTTTTTTTTTAATTAATTTAAAATAATTTTTATAATAATTTTTATATATTTTTTCTTTAACATATATAAATAAATTCAAGTTAAAATGACCAAATTAACCTTCTTTCTATTAAGGTTGACTAACATTTGACTAACGGAAAGACTAAATTAATACATTTCTGAAACTTTAGGGATGACGAAAATTCGAAATGCAAACGTTAGTAAAAAAATAATATTTGGCTAAACGTTAGGACTAAATTAAAATTTTTCCATTATTTTTTATTTGCTATCTTCTTCTTCTTCTTCTTCCTTTTTTTTTTTTTTTAAAGTATAAAAATCTAGTTTAAGATCTACTAATAGTGATTAATCAAATTTAAAAATTTAAGTTTGATTAGTTTCAATGATTTTTAGTTTGTTAAAGTGCATTATGTATTGCACATCACCTTTTTATGCAAATGATTGTGTATTTCTCCATCAACTAAGGTGGTGGAGGTTTAAGTATCACCAAGCACATCTTACTAGCTTTATATGAGTTAGTAGAATTATCCTTTTATTGTGGGATAATTGTCTTTCAATTTAAGAATAGATATTTGACCGCCTAAATGACAATTGATCTTGTGAGGTCGAACTAGCATCATGTTATAATAGTCCAACTACCATAATGAATAATTTTTTTTTTCCTTTGTAATAAAATCTATCAATAACCCAATTTTCTACTTGATATTAAAATTGGGGAAGAGGTCATGCCTTCTCTCGGAAAAGCTAGGGGGGTGATCATGGTTTCCTCCCAACTTTTTCAAATTGAGACATTCCTTTTAAAAAAATAATATGATTTTTATATTTTTAATAATTGAACATATTGAATTTTTAATAGGGATAATCTCACTTTTCCCCTTATAATTTGATATAATCGTTAATTACTCTCATATAGTTTTGAAGAATCTCATTCTACGCATTATTGTTACTACCGTTACTAAAATGATTGGAATGAGCAAAGTGCCTCTATAGTTTTGCTTTTCCATATTAATGATCAAACTTTGATTTTCAAAGTCAACTTTGATGGTAAAGTTTTTTTTTTTTTTAATATATTTTTATAAACTATAGGGATATTTGATCTATTTCTTAAATTAACAAGAGAATATTAGCAATTTCCAAAACCACTACGGGATTTTGACATTATGTCAAATTACAAAGAGGGAAATAGGATTATCCCTTTTTAATATTATGTATATATTATTATATTTTAAAATTTTGATTTTTCTTTTTCCAAGGTGAGAGATGGCATTTTAATTATTTTGGACAAAAATACCCATCAAATTTGACTTATGTTTAACTATTAAAGAGACATAAGTGGTGTATTTTCGAAATTCAAGGAACATGCAATTCAAAAATGCAAAAATTCATTAAAAAAAAAAAATTAAAGGAACAAAACAATTGACCTCCTAGAATAATTCATGCATATTTAGAATTTTATTAATTATTTTATTTAATAAATATAATTAATTTCTCAAAGGTGTAAAATCGTAAAAAGTTAATTGGAACAAGCAGCTTACATGCACATTAAGCAAAGAATTGATAAAATCATGTTTCAAATACTTGCTTTGAAACAAGCAACTTTCCATGCACATTAAGTAAAGAATTTGGAAAAACTTGGACTTGGAGAAAGCAATGCGTTTGAAGTAGCATCAAAGCAAGGTTTCTCTTTGTCCATTACATGAAATATTCTTTTTGGCTTTTTACATGCATGCACATGCACTATAAAACTTGAAACCACGGCAGCATTATTTTCACATTTCAAATACAACACATAAATAATATCTCAAAATATTTCTCCTCTTTTTTCATTCACTTTCCATCTCAAACAATGGCTTCTATTGCAATTGTTTCCTCTGTTCTGGGACAATTGAGTTCAATCATTGGAAAAGAGTTAAGGCAAGAAGTGAGGCTAGTGGTGGGTGTCAGAAAAGCAGTGAAAAAGCTCACAGACAATTTTCAAGCCATTCAAGCTGTGCTCGTTGATGCAGAGCAAAAACAAGTGATGGATAAAGCTGTGGGAATTTGGCTAGACAAGCTCAAAGATGCATCATACAACATTGATGATGTGTTGGATGAATGGAATACTGAAATTTTGAAACTACAAATAGAAGGGGTTGAAAAAGTTCAAATTCCTAAAAAGGTACGTTTCGTGTTTTCTTCCCCTTGCTTTTGTTTTAGACAAGTTGTATTACGTCATGATATTGGTGTCAAGATAAAAGAAATGAGTAAAAACCTCGATTCTATTGCCTTAGAGAAAGATAGGTATAATCTTAGTATGATTAAGAGCGTCAAAAAACCTCAAAGATCAATAACAACTTCATTCATTGAGGTGTCTAAGATATGTGGTCGAGAAAATGAGAAGAATAATCTTGTAAACAAGTTGTTGAATGAGAAGAAAGAAACAAGCCTCCCCGTCATCTCAATTGTCGGGATGGGTGGAATTGGAAAAACAACTATCGCACAACTTGCTTACAATGACACAGAGGTTAAAAGTAATTTTGATAAAAGAATATGGGTTTGTGTTTCAGACCCATTTGATGAGGTTAGGATTGCTAGAGCAATCATTGAAGGTCTTATCGGTGAAACAACTAGTTTAGTTGAATTCCAATCTCTTTTGGAATGTATATGTCAAACTGTCATGAATAAGAAATTTCTTCTTATCTTAGATGAC
The DNA here is from genome assembly GCA_019925255.1 of Litchi chinensis. Classification (NCBI taxonomy): domain Eukaryota; kingdom Viridiplantae; phylum Streptophyta; class Magnoliopsida; order Sapindales; family Sapindaceae; genus Litchi; species Litchi chinensis. The sequence goes on along the minus strand of CM034464.1, from coordinate 8,157,093 downwards.
GTGTGGACAGAAGATTATGAGAAATGGGGATCATTGTATAGCTCTCTTAGCACTGGCCTTCATCGTGACAGTAAAATCTTAGTTACCACACGTAAGGAAAATGTTGCACGTACAATGAATTCAATTGAAATTATCAATATTGAAAAGTTATCTGTAAGTGAAAGTTGGTCATTGTTTGAACAAATAGCATTTTGTGATAGGTCTCAAGAAGAGTGTGAAAGATTAGAAAATATTGGTAGAGAAATTGTTGGCAAGTGTAATGGGCTGCCCTTAGCCATAAAGACTATTGGGAGTTTGTTACGGTTTAAGAAAACTAGAGATCAATGGCAAAGGATACTAGATAGTGAAGTTTGGAAATTGAAAGAATTAGAACAAGGTCTTTTTTCCCCATTATTATTGAGTTATAATGACTTGTCTTCTATGGTAAAACGATGTTTTTCATATTGTGCCATCTTTCCAAAAGATTATGAAATGAGAAAAGATGAACTGATTCAATTATGGATGGCTCAAGGTTATCTTGGTCTAAATCAAGAAGAGGAATTAGAGACAATTGGTGAAGAGGTTTCCAACACTTTAGCAATGCATTCTTTGTTCCAAGAGTTTAGAAAAGATGATGAACGTAATATTTATACATACAAGATGCATGACATAGTGCATGACTTTACCCAATTTCTTGTTAAGAATGAATGTTTTACAAAGGATATTAATAGTCGTGAAGAAGCACAGCTTAACTGTTTCTTGTGAGAATGCTTATCATTCAATGTTTTTACTAGACTCATCATGTCTTGTGAACTTATCTAGTGTGGGAAAGTTGCGTAGCCTTTTACTTGAAAGCAAATATTCATCTATGTCAACTGGTGATTTATCACCCAACTTATTTAAGCAACTGACATGTTTAAGAGCATTGAAGCTAAGTAGTGATTATAACAAAGCAAGTGAGATAGGAAAATTGATACATTTGAGATACCTTAATATATCAGAGTCAGCGTTATATATTAAGGAATTACCCGAAACCTTGTGTTGTTTGTATAACTTACAAACCCTGAATCTTAGTTATTGTGCATCTCTTGAAAAACTACCCGAGGGGATGGGAAAGCTCATCAATTTGAGGCATTTAATTACTGAGTTCATGGTCGTGTTCGTGACATTCAACCTCAAATACATGCCAAAATCAATTGAGAGACTAGTTCATCTCCGAACATTAGATAGATTTGTCGTGGGAGTTGATGCTCGTGGCAAGGGAATGGGTACTCTTGAATGTCTCAAAAACTTGAACAAGCTTCGAGGTAATCTTTCGTTAAGAGAGTTGGGAAACGTTGTAGACGTAGCTGAAGCTAAGAATGCACAACTCATGAATAAGAAAAATCTCAATCGTTTGCAATTGACGTTCGATTATACCATTGGTGAGATGCCATTGGTGGAAGGTAGGAATGATTCAGCAGTTCTGGAAGCCTTACAACCACCTCCCACTTTAGAGAGATTAGATATATTTAACTGTAGAAGTACGGAATTGTCCCCTCATTGGATGGTATCGTTAACTCAGCTCAACTCATTAACTCTCACACACTGCATAAAATGTAAGTATCTGCCTCCGTTGGGAAAACTGCCACTGCTTCAATCACTTGAGATATCATGGTTGCTCAGAGTGAAAAGAGTGAGTAATGAATTTCTGGGTATGGTCTCAGTTGTTGCCTTCCCCAAATTGAGGACTCTCTCCTTTTTGAACTTGGACAATTGGGAAGATTGGGAATATCAGATTACAGAAGATATCGCAATCATGCCATCTCTTTCTTCACTGACAATCCAAGGTCGCTTAAAATTGATGTCACTGCCAGACCACCTTCTTCATGCTACATCACTCAAGCATTTGCAAATCGACGGACACCCCTTTTTAAGAAAAAAATACAAATTTAGTTCAAAAGTTCCGAGCAGGAGCTGATGACATTGAGAGCAGCCCCTGATTACACACTCTGGTAATCTTTTTCTTCATTTCTTTGATTTTTATAAAAACAGAAAATGTTATATGACTTGCATCTCCTTGTTCTACAAAAAATTATGTGATGTTGTCTATCAAGATAAAAACCACCTGGTGTAATAATAACTCTATTTGTCATTTATGAGGACAGGCTTAGCACCAATGTTGGTCGCAGAAGCATAAAAAGATGTGGTTAACGGAAGGAGTTTCATCTACAAGTGAGCAATTTTCTTTGGCTGCTTTTCCTTTTAATTTGGATGCTTGCAACAGAACAAAGATTTTAAGAAGAACGCAAAACTCTCGGCTGTGAATTAGGTAATAGTTGATTTGGTTAATTTATAATGTTTCTTCATTAAGAAATGCTTGATTTGATTTCTCATGAATAAATTTTAGGTTGGGGTGGATACATGTTAGAAATCATATACATTTGAGCTACAGTATGAAGTATCTTGCAAAGAATCCAGCACAAGTGGGAGTGTTGTAATGGAAAAGCCATGCACTTCTAACATCACAATTTTATTCATGAAGTTTAGCCTAAATCTAACGGTTACTTTGTCTTGTTCTTTCCGGCAACAATCATAGTTATAATTACAATACTGCTACTAACAATATGAGGATCTTATGGTTGTTGGGGTTACTTATTTGAAAAAGGTGAGATTGAGATTTTTTATCTATATTTTGGATCACAAATAATAACTGAATTAGCGCATGAAAATTATAGTTTTGTTTTTCTATTATTTTGCTTATTGAGCAAAACTATGTTCTTAAATTACAGGTTCAAAGATGTTGGTGGGAACAGTAGAGCTTCTGCTGCTATGCCTTTCCTCACCAGGCGCAGATGCTATGGTTGTTAATTGAGGCCTTATGATCATTATAGACATTGATCTTCAATGAAATTGCATGATTAACTTTATGTTCTTGTTCTTGCAATCAGGTAAATGTCACCATTGAGATTGTTTAAAACAACTGGTATGACTTTAAGTAGGCTGCATCATTTTTTGGGACATCTAATGAATGATGGAGTATTATATGCTGCGTTTTCAGGCATAATATAAATGTAAGTCATGACTTGTTCTCCTATAGAGAATTACCAGCTCAACCTTTTCTTTTATAAAATTACAGATTCTTGTTGGAAGCTAACTCATATTGCTTGTTTTGGAAGCATGGTATGGCAGCAACCATTAAAAGTTCCTCCAAAAGACTAGCTTCCTGATGTTCATCGTCCGCTTGTTGACAATTCAAAGGTTTGTGATCCTCAAGACCTCAACTAATCTCATTTTCAAAGCTTAACTTAAACCATTCTATTAGCAAAACATGTTCGCTAAAGAGTTCTCATTCTTTTTTTAACCTTTTAGCCAAATAAGGTTACTAGAGATAAACAAACTCAAATGTGAACAACCTTCTCAACTTTACAAATTCATTGAACTATCAAGTTGATGATATAATAAGTTCTGAAGCAGCAAAATGCTGGATCCTTCAGAGCGATTAATGCACAAACAGGTCAGTTTTCAGTAAGAAAGGCTTGATTTGATTTCCCATGAATAAATTTTAGGTTAGGGTCGATGTATGTTAAAACTTGCATCGATTTGAGCTACAGAATGAAGTTTATTGCAAAGCATTTTGGCAATGGTGGGAGTAGTATTGTAATTAAAAGGCATGCAATTCAAATTGCGTATTCTAATTCATACATGTATAACATAAGTCTAACAGTTACTTATTCTATCCAGCACAAACTTAATCGGTGACAAATTGCTCCGGAAAATATGATGATCTAATGGTTGTTGCTTTAATCGATCTGGAAAATGTGAGAGCAGGAATTTTCATTGCTTTAAGGATATCTCTAGGAAATGGAAATGACGTGTTCACGTGTATAAACTAATTTAGTAGATGTTGGATTCACATTAAGTGCATGTTTGTAGCTTAGTCTTTATATTGTTTTGCCAATTAAGCAAACTTATAGTCTTAAATCACAGGTTATAAGATGTTGGTCGATGCATGCGACTTTAGTTGGTATGACATTCTTCACTACCAGATGCTGAATGTGTGGTTGTTAACATAAAAGAAACTGAAACTCTTAATGTGCTATTATTGTGAATCAGGTAATGTTTGATTTAGTTAAAGTACAAACATAACCGGAGTTAATAGAAAGATACTGAGATTTGAGGATGCTCAAAATGCAACAAGAAGTGTTCTCTATAATGTTTAGCTTTAAGGTTATTATTGATCATTTGATTTCTTATGAATAACTTTTGGGTTCGGGCAGATGTTGTTAGAAGCTGCATTGATTTGAGCTACAGATCAAACTTTATTGCAAAGAATGCAAACTCTAGTGGGAGTAGTGTAGTTAAACTGGCATGCAATTTTAGCATTACATTTGAATTCAGACAAGTCTAATAGACAGTTGCTTTGTCTTATTCTATCTAGTAACAATCTTGTTTATGCTTACAAGTTACAATATTGCTGCTACTCTAAATATGAAGATTTTTACAAGTTACCTATTGAGTTAACAGCTCATCTCTTGTCTCTACTATTTTTACAGATTAGTAGACATTATTTGTCTTGAGGGACGACTTCGAGTAATTGGTGTCTCTTGGAGAAGGATTTCAATTTTGCTATTGTGGTTATATCTCTTCCTATTATTAAAGAACCATTTAAGTTTGTTTAATTAGTTAAAACTCAAATATAATGATGAATTTTGAATATTCATGGATTTGAGTTATTTAAAGTTTTTATTGAGGTGTTGAGATAAATTATGTTATTGAGTTAAATACTTTATGGAATTTTTCATTAATTGAGTTTTAGTTTTGGAGATTTAAGTAATTGATTGAATATTGCATTATATTGATTTTTACGGCAAATTAGGGTGTTACATTAGGTCTTCTCACTATTTTGACCTTTGATGCATGATTAACCTTTTGTTGTTGTCATCAGGTTACTGATACTCAAGCATCGAGGCAAATGTCACCATTGAGAGTGTCTAAGACAGCTAGTAGGCTCTGTGTTTGGGGACAAATAATGAATGATGGAGTTTTGGGCCATGCATTTTCATAACATGTATATTACATATGTGAGTCTTCAATATCTTTACGTAACGGAGAATCTACGGATTTGTGATGGAAACTAATACGTGTTGTTCATTTTGGAAAGCACCTGAAAAATTTGTTGCAGCAACGTTGATCCCCCTTGAACAACAAGAATGAACAATAAGTGATCGAGTTTCACTGCTCTCTTGTTGATTATCTCAAGGTTTGTGATTCTCCGACTTGTTTCATTTTCAGAACTTAAATCAAATTAAATTGTCACAAAAGCATATTTACAAAAGAGTTTTAATTTTTCTTTCATCCATGCAGCCGAAGTTTGTAGCAAGTAATATTATTGAGATAAACAAACTCGACGATTGACAAGCCTTCTCAACTCACCAAATACCTTGAATAATCAAATAACGTTGCTCATATCCATTGCAAGGGTAACCAAGTTGCAGATTTTATGGCTTCTCATGGTCTTCACTTGAAAAATTCAATTATTCGAATTTTTAGTGCTGTTTTGATATCAGGGACATGTTTCCATTGCCCTTTTATTGTTTTTGTTGACCCTTCTGGGTTTGTAATTTGTTATTCTATTCTTTTATTTTTTGTTATTAATAAAATGATCAGTTGAAGGTTTGTATGCACATGATTTAAGAGCTTGTCAGGTGCCAACCTAGTTGGGATGTGTCAAGTTCCTTTTGATGCAACTACCTTTGACTAGATCCAATTTGGTGGAAAAATCAAGTTGATGATACAGTTCAATTGGTTCCAAAAAAAGAAAAACCGGTGAATTTAGTGCTACATATGTCTTACGTGCTGACCACTCTGATTTTGTCAACAATATTGATGATGCTCTATGCTGCTGATTTTGCAAAAGTTAGCTAATTTAATTGTCATTCATATAAGCAGAGAAAAGTGTTTTGAGAGGTCAAGACATAGAACTTTTGCATCAGTACTTGTAAAATTGTACATTAAAATTCTTAAATCTGATTAAGTTAACTGTATTAGAATGAAATTTTCTTTTGGAAGACACCAGACACCTACAATCGTCTTAAAGAGAAATATGTATAGCCAATGTAGAGCTGGTCACATGGTTTCTGTCTATGGGGGCAGATACAGAGAAGAGAAACAATTTTTATGAGATATGTTGTCAATGGATTTAAATCATTGAATTAATGTGTGTTGTGGTGAGTGCATTTTAAGCTAAAATTAATTTATATTCAAATTAGTATTAGTTACTTTCAATTAAAATTGGTTTTTCAATGTCTCTCTCTCTTTTTTTTTATTTTTATCTATATTGAATGTATAGATAAAAACATATTAATTTTCAATTAAAATTAGTTTTCAATTTTTTTTTTTTTTGAGGCAAGGTTTTTCAATGCATGTTTTGTGTCTGTATTGAATGTATATTCATATTCATTCTCAAGTCTGAACAAATGAATCCAAACTATTTCTATGGATGGACTATTAATAAAATTGTAAAAAAAAGGTATGGTTGTATAAACTATGTCTTCAAGTCCCAGCTCTAATGTTCACCACTCAAAGTCATTGAAATTTTAATTTAAAAACATGATACGTTTATTTCATGTTTCCATCGATTATGTATATTTACATTGTTCCTCAAAACAAAATAAGTCAAAATCTAATCAGTATCATTTATTTTCATTTTTTATGTGTTCTATCTAATTCTTGAATGTTATGATACATCACCATAAAAGTCATATAGAAACCTAATAGCTTCAAGGATGAAAGTTGGACAAATTTCGAAATGATCAATAGCTTCAATATGACTTGACCATACTACAATTTCATTCTTTTTTTAATGACAAATCGGATATTATATTTACCTTTTAAAAGGATTTTGTGAACCTAATGTCATCAATGAGCAAAATAAAATATATGTATTTGTGGAGGCACACAAGAAAATGATTTTTCTTTTTATATATATAAAAAAAATAATGGGAATTTAGCAAAATGACCCTTTTTGACACCTTATTTACATACTTACCCTCTCAATCAGAAAATTACAAAATTACCCTAAGTTACCTAAAGTACCCCTAATAAATTAAAACCAACTCATTAATACAAATTATTAATTATTTACCTACCTAAATAAACTACAATAAAATAAACAAAACAATCATTTTTTTAAATACCATCAACCCACATTAATCTATCCTCCATCACAAATTTACTTCAACAACAATCATTTTCTTTTTTTTAATATTAGTTTTGAGCGGAAGAAAACATGAAGAAAAGCTAAAGAAAACATAAAGGTTAGTGTTTATATTTGAGTTTTAAAAAAAAAAAAAAAAAAAAAAAAAAAAAAAAAAAAAAAAAAAAAAACTTATATTTGAGTTTGTTAGAGAATTAGGTGATTGTGTTTGAAAAAATGGGGAAAAAAATGTTGTTCAGATCAACAAGTTACCTGAATTCGGGTCAACCCAAAATCGAGTCACATTCTGACCCGAAATTATCATTTTGACCTAAATCGAGTTAGAATAATAACTTCAAGTCAGAAGGCAATCTGATTTCGAGTCACCTTCTGACCTGAAATTATCATTCTAGCTAGGCTTAGTTTTGTTTTTCAGGTTAAAAGGCGACTCGAATTCGGGTCTACCTGAAATTAGGTCGTCTTCTGACCCGAAATTATCACTCTGACCCCATCAAGTCAGTTGTCAGATGTCACCCGATTTCAAGTTGACTCGAATTCGAGTTGTCTTCTGACACAAAGATATCATTCCAACCTCATCAGGTCAGAATGATAATTTTTGGTTAGAATGTGATCCGATTTCAAGTCAATCCGAATTTGGGTTACCTTTTGTCCTTAAGTTATCATTCTGATCCCATTCGGTCAGTTTTGTTTTTCAGGTCAGAAAGTGACCCTAATTCGATTTCAGGTCACCTTCCAACCCGAAAAACAAATATTGCTTTTGGGTAAAATATTGACCTGATGTCGGGTCAGCTTCCGACCAAATCAGGTCAATTTTGTATCAGAAAGTGTAATTTTATGTTATTAAAGTATTCTTTAAGTATCTGATATCGGGTCAATTGTTGATTATATGTTGTTAAATTACTCTTTAATTCATCTAATAGTAACGATTATATGTTATCAAATTTTTAAGAATTTATTATACTTCAAAAATTTATTACATTATATTAACCTGAAAAGCTGTCATAAAACTATATAAATTTATTTTACTCGTTTTGCCTTTTTCTTTCACCAAAGAATTAAACACATCATTCAAATAACTAGATAGATACTTATACGACCTACAGTGTATAAGAAAACTTACTAAAAGCATATAAGTTATCCACCAATTGCAAAGTTCAATACTTTACGACATTACATTTATTTGTTCCACATAAAGTCATTTGAGAAAAAAAAAAAAAAAAAAAGACACTAAAGTTAACTTCACCGTATTCATGTCGCTGATATTTTTAGTAGCTTAAAAGACACTAAAAATATGATGATCTGATGGCTGTTGCTTTGATCGATTTGGAAAATGTGAGAGTAGGAATTTTCATTGCCTTAGGGATATCTCTAGGAAATGGAAATGACATGTCCACGTGTATAATCTAATCCAGTTGATGTTGGATTCACATTAAGTGTATGTTTGTACCTTAGTCTTTATATTATTTTGCCAATTGAGCAAACTATAATCTTAAATCACAGGTTATAAGATGTTGGTTAGTGCATGCAGCTTCAGTAGGTATGACATTCTTCACTACCAGATGCTGTGGTTGTTAACATCAAAGAACCTGAATGTGTGGTTGCTAAATATTGAGGTAACGGACCAGAGGTTGTTCTTGTGGATCAGCGTACAGCTCAGTGTAGGCTGTCACCTTTTGGGGCATATAATGAACAATGGAGTTTTGAGCCCTGCTTGACAATAACATATTACAAATGTGAGTCTTTAATATTTTTATGCAATAGAAAATTATATGGGTGAATTGTCATTGGTCAAAAAATCTAGAAATGATTTAGAAGTTCGTGAAGCCTTACAACCACCTTGGAATTTAAAGAGCTTATATATAGAAGGCTATAGAAGCATCACATTGTCTACTCAATGGATGATATCATTAACTCAGCTCAAGTCCTTAAAACTCGAAAGCTGCAGTTTAAAATCATGCCATGTCTTTGTTGTATGATTTGCATCTGCTTCTTGTTCTAAAATTCATGTAATTTCGCTGATCCAACCACCTTGGATCACAACTCTGAATATCGGTAATCAGAACATGCTTCCAATATTGTGCACACTGCTCAGTAAAGTTGGGTTACAGAAGTAGAAGTGGCGGTAAACAAAAGAGTTTCAGGTATAGATGAAGAACATTTTTCGGGTAAAATTCATTAAATGTTTTTGTATTATTGTTATTAACCTCATTGTTATCATTGCTACTGTTTGGTGATTTATCAAGCATATGATGCAGGCATCAGAACTAAATCATGGAAAAACCGAAACTCTTAATGTGCTATTACTATGAATCAGGTAATGTTTGATTTAGTTATAAGTACAAACATGACCAGATTTAATAGAAATATATTTAGAGTAGAGGATGCTCAAAATGCAACAAGAAGTATTCTCTATAATGGTTAACTTTAAGGTTATTGTTGATTTGATTTCTTATTAATAACTTCTAGGCTGGGGCAGATATTGTTAGAAGCCACATTGATTTGAGCTAAAGATCGATGTTTATTGCAAAGAATGCAAACTTTACTGGGAGTGTTGTAATTAAACACTCATGCAACTCTAGCATTACATTTGAATTCATGCAAGTCTAATAGTTACTTGCTTTATTCTATCTAGTAACAATCTTATATATGCTTACAAGTTACAATATTGCTGCTACTCTAAATATGAAGATCTGATGGTTGTTGGCATTATTGATCTGAAAAAGGGGAGATTGAGATTTTTTATAGATGTTTTCAATTCACAAAAGACAATTAAATGCAGATTTATAGCTGTTATGCCTATAGACCTAACGCTATAGTCCTAAATTACAGGTTCTAAGATGTTAGTGGGAGCATGCAGCTTCTGTTGCTATGACTTTCCTCATTCGGCGCAGATGCTGTGGTTGTTACATCAAAGAACTTGAATGTCTCTGGCTGCTGGGAACCCATTGATAATTTAGGTCTTCACTATTTTAACCTTAGATGCATGATTAACCTGCTGTTGTTGTTGTGATCAGGTTACTCATACTCAAGTATCGAGACAAATGTCACCATTGACTCATTGAGATTGTCTAAGACAACTAGTGGGCTCTAAGCTGTGTTTCGGGACAAATAATGAATGATGGAGTTTTGAGCCATGCATTTTCATAACATATACATTCCAGATGTAAGTCTTTATATCTTTATGCAACAAAGAATCTACAGATTTGTGATGGAAACTAATACGTGTTGTTCATTTTGGAAAGCACTTGGATAATTTGTTGCGGCAACATTGATTCCCCTTCAACAGCAAGAATGAACGATGAGGGATCGAGTTTCACTGCCCTCTTGTTGATTATCTTAAGGTTTGTGATTCTCCAACTTATTTCATTTTCAAAACTTAAATCAAATTAGTTTGTCACTGAAACATATTTACTAACGAGTTTTAGTTTTTCTCTCATCGTTGTAGTCCAAGTTTTATGTTGTCGGAGACAAACAAGCGTGGCGATGGACAAGCTTTCTCAACTCTACCAAATACCTTAAACAATCAAGTAATGTTACTGTTAGGAAGCAGGTTCAGCTTACTCAAGCTGAACATCCACCAATATCTGATGATGCTGAGCAAAGATAACATCAAGATGAGTCTGCCGGATATTTCCATTAGACTAACAGCATAGAATAATTATAGATTGAGCGGGACAGGTTTTTAGAAAAGGTCCAGCTCATCACTTCATTAACCAATCAGAAGAGAGATAGAGTTACACAGGCTTCTTGTGATGAAAAATAGTTAACAATGTATATAAGAGAGTGTTAAGTGTACATTAAAAATGATGAATAAAAATACAAGTCTCTAGATGTTTCGATTCAATTCTCTGTACACAAATGGTTTTTGCTTTCATGTTAGTCTTTCATTAGCTATCAAGATTTCATTCTAAGTTTCAAAAATCAAAGATTCTTTCAGTTACTCATAAATCGTGAGGGTAATCAAGTTGCAGATTTTCTGACTTCTCATGGTCTTCACTTAAATATAATAGTTCGTGGTTCAACTGTTTGGATTTTTAATGCTCTTTTGTTAATAGGGACATATCTCGATTGCCCTTTTATCGTTTCTGTTAACCGTTTGTAATATGTTAATATCCTCTTCTTTAATTTATTATTATTAATTAATTGATCAGTTAAAGGTTTGTGTATACATGATTCAAGGGCTTGTCAGATGCCAATTTAGTTGGGATGTGTCAAGTTCCTTTTGATGCAACTTCCTTTGACTAGATCCTATTTCATGGAAAAATCAAGTTGATGATTCAATTCAATTAGTTCCAAAAAACAAAAAACGGTGAATTTATCTTTTGCATGCTCACCACTCTGACTTTGTCAACGATATTGATGATCCTCTATTTTGCAAATTTTAATTGTTGTTCATATAAGCATAGAAAAGTGTTAGAGAGACCAGGACATAGAACTTTTGCATAAGTACTTGTAAAATTGTTCATTCAAATCCTTAATTCTGATTAATGTAACTGTATTAGACTGAAAATTTTCTCCTAGAAGACAGCAGACACCTTTAATTGTCCCAAAGAAAAATATGTATAGGCAATTCAGTAGTTGTTGCATGGTTCCTGTCTATAGGGCCACTTAGAGAGAAGAAACAATTTTTATGGGATGGATCTTCAATGGATTTAAATCATTGAATTAATGTGTCACTCTAATAATAATCATGGCACACTAAAAGAACGTTGAGGACAACAGAAGTTGGGCCGAGGCCAGCAAAATGGGCTTGGGTCGACCTTAAACAACCCACCCAAAACCCGGTCACCAAACCCTAGCCGCCATGTGACAAGACCACCAACCACAACTACCAAGGCTACTCTTTGAGACCAAAACGTGCAAGGACCAGAAGCGTGCGCAAGTCCGTCCAAGCGTGGGGCCCACAAAGTACAACCGGATAAAGCGTGATGAGTTTCGACGCAAAACAACAAACAGTGAAGAAGTTGAAACCATCAAAGTCACGTGCGTCAGCGCGTTCTTCCATTTTTTTTTTTTTTTTTGAGAATCGCGTGCTTCCATGTTTGTTCGTTCGACGTCGTGTCTTGGCGTCCCAGACACGTGTCGGATAATCATTTCAGCTACTGCCATAAAACCGAAAAAAGGTTTGGAAGCGAGTGGCTCCACAAAGGCTGCTATGGATCCTATCTTTGATTACCCTTCACTTTTCATATCAATTTTAGTTTGATTGACTATCAATCTTTTTATTAGATTTTATTAAAAAAATTCTTTTTTTAATGTAAAAAACAAAATTCATATTTTTAAACAAATCATATGCATATGATATAGGGTTTGGCTACCATATTTAATACTAATATTATCTATTAATTATAATCTTTGGATTGATTTCAATAACAACTCTTACAATCAATCTAAGGACTTCAATTGATAGATAATATTAATAGTTGGATAATATAATTAAACTTATATATATATATGATCATTTTAGGGTAAGAACATCATACAATTTTTAGCCGAGGAATATTAATTAAAACCATATATTTTTAATGGATCACATCACATCAAGTATATGACTAAGGCAGTGAAGTTGATGGGCAACCGTACTGATGCTGCAAAGCTTGATTTTTAGAAGGTAGGGTTCTCTTATAGATTGTCTTCTAGATGGTGCTTCTTGTGTGGTTGGTTCTGCTTGCTAGTAGATTTTAAGTTCTTAAACCTATCTCATCACAAGTTTTGTTCTGTGCATTAACTTCTGGGCCAACACATCATGTTGGCTTGCAGTGACACCGTACAGTAGTCATGTTGTCTTATCATACAATTCATATTCATTTGAGGAAACCTTGTACTGATGAAACTCTCCATCTCAAACCGAAAGGCATATGATTATCATTTTATTTTACTTTTTCTTAGAAGGTGGATAAAAAATCAATAGTTGTCAAATGTTGACCACTTAATACTTCTCATTTGAAATTCCACAGATAATACCTGAAGAAGTTGAGGCAGAATGGAAAGAGGCAGCTGTGATTTCCATGGGAACAGAAGTTACATTTGATAAATATTAGTGAAATCTATGATCAGGCTGTGTCTCTTGCAGAGTACAGAGCTCAACTCTATGATTATCTAAAAAGCAGAATGAACACAATAGCACCAAATTTGACTGCTCTTGTCCGAGAGCTTGTTGCTGCTCGCCTCATTGCCTATGGGTTCATGTACTGATGTCTTGTTGCCTCAGTGACTACGTGCAATATGTAAACAAGCAAACATTGCCAATATCTACCAGCATTGCCATAACTCATGCATAAAACGTATACCCACAAATGACAATGAGTAAACAAAATAAAAACTCATCCATCAAATATATTTGCATTGATCAATCAAAAGCCAGACTCCCAACAACATCAAAGAATAATACACAATAAATAGAATATCAGAATCATACATAAAAGATTCTTATTCAAAACATTAAAATGTGCTCTTCATTCTTCAAAGTAAAGATATAAATAATATGAATATTCTGCAGGAAACCAAGCAGCACAGTCAAAGCCGCACATTCTACAAAAGAACACAGAGGCTAACCTCCACATCAGAAAATGATATCCTCGTCTTTCCCACCTGCAGCAGATAACAAGTTGTGAGCTGAATCAATAGAAATTCCTTTTTGCAGAGAAACCTTCTCGGCAAACTGCTCCTCCGCAAACTGCTTGGCGGAAGCAAGCTGTCTCTCAATTTCCCTCTTCTTATAGCCTTGTATCTTCTTTAAGCGAAAGAAATCCTCCCTTTCGAGCTCATCCAACTCTCCCTTAATGTAAGCAACAGTATTCTCCAATCTAGGCTTGACAACATTCTCCAGAGCATTGACCCTCCGATTGGTGGTTTTGATGGCCTCATCTAGGGTCAAGAAGGAAGTCTGAAGCGAGGCAAGCTCAACAAGAAGCTCGATTGCTTTGACATAAGCAGCACGGCACATTTGGACCTGCTGGCCACCTCTGGCTAATCCAGTGAGATCCTTCTTGATCTCGCCTTCAGTGAAATACTCAAACTTAGGAAGCTTGACACCAGCGACATTCTCCTGTCGAGATCTTACTTTAAGAGAAGCATTCTGGACATTCTCAAGGACGATGTGCTTGATGTTCTCACCCGCAACGTACTTGGCTTCGGTTAACGCAAACGAAGAAGTCTTCATAACATCACCCATTGACTCCTTTGTAGTAACAATCTTCTTAAGAATCTGACGGAACTGAACGGTTAGAGCATCACTCTTCTTCTTGAGAAGAGCATGACCTCTTGTCGCACCAACCAGCCTGGCTTTCACAACTCCAAGCATTGTCACTGTTGGAACTACATTCAGCCGCTGGCTTTGCCCCGACATTTTGCCTTTTCTTTTTCAATAGTCAGCTCTATTAATAACAAACAAATTATAAACTATTTATTAAAAAAAAAAAAGGATCTTTATAGTCTATGATAATGATGATCTGATCAAGGGTATTTTTCAAAGATGCAACTTTTATCATTACGAAACATGATATTTAAAATTTAATTCGATTCTAACCTAAATTTTCGATCTAATCGAATCGTGCTATACTAAAGTGAAAATCAACAATTGAATTCAAACTAAAGTGAATGGAATCAAAGAGAGACAATTTTCGAGTTTTAAAATGACAAACTTAGAGGGAGAGAAGAATGACGTACTGGTTTCAGAGGAGCACGACAGAGTTGATTCTGCTACTTGTGTCTTCAATTACTTGAATCAAACAAAAATGTGATCAACAGAGTGAAAGACAACACAGATCTAAATAGACTCAAAAATTATAAAATTGAGAGATGATGAGAGCAAATTGATAATAAAAACAACCTATCTCTGCATTGAGACATGTAGAGAGATCAAGATTGATTCAGATGATATGATTATTGACTTTCCAACTCTTTCTTTAATTATGTGTGTTTGCGATTTCACTTATAATTAATTATTGACAAATTTACTTATTTGTGTCATAAAGATATGGATATTACACAGTCACCTCTAATACTAGGTCTAAATACAAATAATTACTATATTTTTTAAAGTTTGCATATAACACCTCCTGACTTGGGACCAAAGTAGTTGCATTGTAATTAGTAAATCCGTGTTTTGAAGTTATTGGTGTAGGAAAGTTTATAAATCCTAAATCAAAAAGGAAATCCACCTCTAACGGGATTGTTTTTCCTCTAGCATTCAAAAATATAACAAAACAAAAATATTTTGTTTTGGTGAAAGTACGTGTGTTGTTACATCAAAGGTTTCATCAACTACTGCCACCAAATGCAGGTAAGTCGAAATTACTGGTTTCCAGCTATATACTATTCACCCATTTAGTATTAAATAAAGGTAATATACTTGGATTACAGCTAAAACAGCATGCATTCAGCTTATATCCCGCAACAACACTATGAAAATGTTGACATAAAATCAAATTTGAAAGGGCAGACCTTACATTATATATTATACTTGCCCATATCTAACACCGACTTATGCATTAGTGTTCGAACTTGTAAGTTAATCACTAGGAACACAGCTGAACTGTAATGACTAATCCACATCAAAAATATATATATTTTATATATATAATTGATATAAAAAGAGTACTATATATAATTGTACACATATTCTCTGTAGAAGATCATCCACATTCATGAGTTTTCCTATATCATCTTAATGAACACAGATCAACCAATTCTGTTCCCAATCCCCTTTTCTTCCTCGAACAACTATCAATATCAGAACATAAGAACATAACCTCCCAAAAAATGAAAGCATAGATGTGATGAAACAACACATATATATAGATAAATGCCACCAACAACATGTCATCATTAATAAATAAATAAATCATCATTTACCATAGATACAGATGAACTAATGCACCTTACATATCAATCAAGAATAGAATTAAAATGGAGACCAATACATTTAAATTCATTGCAAGCTATTAGAGGCTACTATCCAGGGTCAGGATTGAAATCATTATTTCCTTTATAAAATCTTCAAGATCAACTTACACGCAAAACTTCTACCACTACAAAACCAGAACACATAATTAAAAGTCACGCATCCATGCATGAAATCTGAAGCAGTATTTGAAAGTCTTGAACAGTCAATTATATATTACACTTTTTGCCTGAAACAAAACAAGAACAAAACCTCTCAAAACGCTATCAAAATCATACCCAATACAAAACCCCACTATTTGATCATAAAACACCACCAAAAGCAGCTCCAATATAGTCCTAGATATCCATCTCATACAATGCAGTCCAATTTCTCCAAACAACCAAAAATTTAAACTTTACCAAACAATAGCTTCATTCAAGCTACCTGATTATTAAAAATCATCAAAAGCAGTTATAACAAAACATACCGTGGGTAAACCCTGCCCTGAGATGTGGAAAGCTTTTCCCAGTAAAGGAAAGCGAAACCGAATTCACTCTAGAGATCCTGCTTGCTCAATCAAACATCAATAACATCAATGGCACAAAAATAACCCAGATAATATATCACAGAAGATGCCAATGACACACAACCCAGATGCGAAACGACAATCTATGAAGGACTTGGGAGGCATAGATGAATCGAAGCAAAACCCAGATGCGAAAAACCCAGAAAAATTTAAACGACCTCGGGTTTTTTCAAAACAGACCTCGGTTTTGTTGGTCGGCGATGGAGACAGAGAGACGGAGACGTTCTGGTGGTCGGCGATAACACGGCGGCGATGGAGAGAGAGAGAGGCGCAGTCGAGCAGAGGAACGGCGGCGATGGAGATTGGAGAGAGAGAAAATCGAGAGAGTCGAAAGTTTGTGTTTTTTTTTTTTTTTTGAAAGGAAACGGGAATTTTTCGGGTCTGATAGAGACCCGATAAACCCATATCTAACCCGTAATTATGCACGTTTTCCAGAGCGGATTTTTTAAGGGTTTTTTAAAAAACGATTCGGGTCTATACTCAAAACGCATCATTGTGAGTATGACTAGGGTGTTAAGACCCTCTCCGTTTTGCTAAGCTTAGCTTATATCAAATAATCATTGTACTTTCATTTCATATTTACCATTAGAATTTGAGTCCCATTATACCCATTAAATAGTTATTGTACTTTTATTTCATATTTATGGATAGAATTTAAGTCTATCATGCTCACCCACCAATATTTGTAAAAGTTTTCCTCTTATATTGTAGGAGTAAATTTCTTTTATGTTGTTGATGTAGAATTTTGAGCTAAACATGGTAATTAATTCAATAATTTTCGACAACCATCTAGGCTTTAACTATTGGTGTTAATAGATTTTTTATTACACTGTATAATGAAAAAAATCGCATCAGTTGTAACCAAATTTTTTGCTGCATAGATTAAATTTGTTGACTGCCTCAAACAACTTCAAATTACAATAGATTGCACGTACAAACGCTTTTTAACTCTACCAGTTATCTCAGTTTAATTCTCATGTAAATGCACTGGTTTAATTCTTAAAATACACTGGTTTAATTCGTCGTTAGATTTTTTTTTTTTTTTTACTCCACTGTTTTTAAAAAGGAAAAGCTAATTAATTTGTCACTAAAATATAATTAATATTTCTTTCAGATTAATTGTACAAGGTAAATATTTTATTACATAACTAGTTCTACAATGATTTGACATAAATTTTTTCCTTTTTAAAACTTTATATGTTCGAAATTCTCACCATTAAATTTTAGTAAACATGAATTTTTACATAAAGATTGTTGATAAAAATTAATTTTTATTCGTTCTTTAAATTTAAAAATTTCATGTAAAAGTGTAAAATAAATTGAAATGATGTTACAATTCCATAAACTACAAATGAATACCGTAGGGGTCTTCTAGCGCAATTGGTGGCCCTAGTAACCAAACTAACTATCAATAGTATTATTATTATAATTAATAATAATAATAATACTATTGATAGTTAGTTTCTCATCAATTGTGTGAGTTGCTCTTTCACCCCAGTGTGGATATCTTCCTCATCTTTGTGTGGGTCTCTCCCCCTCTATGTGGGTGGTTCCCTCCTCAATGGGAATAGTCCCTCGAGTCGTACCACTAATATCATATCTCGATTAAAGGTCCTGGATGCCCCTTGAATTTATCCCAGATACAGTTGTTGTACTAAAAAAAAATGAATATCATAGGGGTGCAAGATAGAATCAATGAGCAGCAGACACGTCAACATAATTGGAACATAACACATGATCCATAATGAATACTTTGAGTGAAGACAGAGATAGATATGCTAAACTACGAGTATGATTTATCATCAAAGGCAAGGAATAAAAACTTTTGGAGGAACTATCCAAATAAATCAATGATAAACATCCAACATGCAACGATCATCTATCAGCAATAAGTCGATTAAAGCGACAATTAGCAAACACGCTCGCATGCTTTGCGACCAATAACAGACCCAAACATTTATGTTATGGGAGACACTTTATAATAAGTAAAATTGAATAAAAATTTAAACAAAAACAATTATAATTTATATGAGTTTTTTTATTTGTAAATTTTATCATGTAAAATAATGTATGTAAAACAAAAATAATGAGTAAATCAAGTCCTATTAAAATTAAACAACATTATATATTTTACTTTTATAACACTTAGAAATATCTACTCTTACAATAAAGAGAGAAGACTTTCTACATATATCCTTAAATATACATAATGGAACTCAAACTCTTATCATGAATATCAAAGAAAGTGTACTAACTATTTAAACTATAAATGGAGATGCAATTTATATCTAGTTATATATACTTTTAATTTTTAAAATTGGTAATGATAATCTCTATTAATTCAATGAGTAAACTCCATCAAATAACACTAAAAAACGAGTAAATTTATGCACCAGCACTAAAGAACTAAAATAAATTCATAACATTCACTAAGTCATAAATGAGATATAAGAGAAGACTAAAAGATTAAAAAACTAAAAAAATATTAATTAGTAATTTATGAAAATATAATATAGTTTGCCATAAGAATGATAGTTTATATACTTAGCGATACTAGTTTATAGTTCACAACAGGATATAAAATATTGTGAAGTCAAGATAAACTCAATGAGGAGATTGGCTTGGTTGGTAAACAACTCAGCTTGCTTTTCTTAACCAAGTCAGCAACCCAGGTTCGATCAGTCAGAGGCTCGCAGCTCATTGTGTTTGGAAAAAAATGAAAGAAGTCAAATGTGGAAAACAAGAATTGAGCCATGGTGGCGTCAAAAAGTAAAACACACCTTTTATCATCAGCACATTTTGTGGTCATATTTATTTTGAAAAAGTATATAATAATTTGTATATATATGTATATATATTTATGTATACATCATAAATCTAATAAATTTTCATAAAATTTCAAGGGAGACACATGCCTCTCTGGCTCCTATACTAGGTCCATCTCTGATTGCGACACTTGAAAGGTAGACTTTGTTTTTTTATAGAAGGTAATTTTTCATTTTATCATTGATTCAAAATGATTTGCTAGTAGCTATTAGTGAGATAAATAAATTTTAGAGAGATAAACTGATTTAAACATCGAGGATTATATTTCCAAAGACAACTTTCAAATCATCTTAACCAAGGTTTTTGCTAGTTTTGTAAGATTAGGTACGACAATCGATCAAGATCGACATTCATATAAAGAAAGGGTTTATTCGAAGTCGCGGTTTATATTCTTACGATATTTTTACTCGCAACAAATATAAATAAGTCAAACCATAGAAACATAAATTCAAGTTGTAATACACGTACATATATAGAGTAACCGATGGCCGGTTGAGCGCACACAAAATTCAGCACAAAATGCGAAACCAAATGGCCGATTTAAAAGATGAAAAAGCACTTTGATGGAAACTACATTTGTTGAGGTGTATATGACTTTAATATTAAACTAAATGTTGATGGTGATATGAAATTAATTGGAAAGGTTGAACGTGTGGTTGGCACTCGCCCACCACCTCTTGGTTTCTTCGCCCGAAGGTGCCACCACCAACTTTACGCGTTTTTTCTGTCTCCCTTCCAACTTCCAAGTAATTTCCAGCTTTGGAATGCTTTTCTACGTTGGCATAAATACAACACCACAGTAGAAAAATGTTAAGAGCATGTTGACACGTAACAAACAAGCTGGGGCGGACCCAATGCAGGGCCAGCCGGGGCACATGCCCCCCCCCCCCCCCCTCCCCCCGACATTCTATAAAAATGTATTAAGTTCACAAAATATGAAAATACTTGGATGGTTGGAGGTTTGTACAAAACTACAACCAATTCCAGGTTCAAATTTAATCTCACCAACAATTTTACTAGTTTTTACTCCTTTTCACATTTGCCAAGTTTTTATTGTTTTTTTATACACGTTTCTTTTGCACTTTTTTATATCCATTTGCTTTGCAATCCCTCCTTTTTTTATATATATTTACTTTTCAACCTGTCCTTTACAAATTTACTTATTTACATTTTATATATATTTATTGTTCAATCTCTTTTTTTTACACATTTACTTTTTTATATTTTTTAGTATAGTTTACTTTTCTTTATTTTTCCTTTTGAGATAAGTTCTAATTACTTACCAACTGGGTAAACCTTCAAACTTAACATATTTTGACTTTATAACCTTTTATATCTTATTACAAACTATAAAAAAAAATCCTAAACTCCTAATATGCATTCATCAATCAATTCTAATAAAATCTTAAATTTTAAGTTATCACATTAAAAATATGGTCCATTTATTATCATGATTCAACTTTATATATATATACACATATATTTTATTTTCAACTTTTTGCATTATTTAGTATCAATAAAAATTAGAAGTTCAAAAAAATTTAGAACATAGTTTATAATTCGTTGTATAAACTTATTATTGTTCAGTAAAAATACTTTTTTATTTTTTTTGTAAAATTAGACTGAAATTATTTTTTAATAAATACACGTGGTTTGTGTCTTATTTAAATTAATAATCTTTTGAGTAAATAATAAATTATGAAGTTTATGTTATTTTTGTTTTTATTTATTTTAATGATTTCGTTTTGATTTTTATTTACTTTGCTTTAGTGTTTTATGTATTTTATTTTATTTAAATTATATTATGTTATTGAACTTTGTTTTTATTAAAAAAAAATTATATGTTTAATATGGATATCGATATTTTTATTATTTTGTTCATGTGTCCCCCCTAAATAAATTTTCTGGGTCCGCCACTGCAAACAAGTATATTATTAGTTATCATCAGATCCATAAATTTAAGTTAATAAGAAGTATTTTAATTATAATATTTAAGATTTAAGGTTGACACATAACATATATTTATTATTATTTTTAAATAAAGTTTTTTAAATTGAAATATTAAAATATTAATATGATTTATTTATTTAAAATTTTTTGATGGTTCGATGAGAGGTTCGGTAAAATAGAACACTCATTCAACTTGTGTGTTCCAAATTTAAGCTGTTGTATCATGTTGATTTTTTTTTTAAAATATTTAAGTTTTGAACTGATACGACATGTGTTAATATAACATTATAATTATGATTTTTTTCATTTCTTTTTATATTCGAATTATATATGAGTTATATTTGTATGTAATGAAATTTAATATAGGGAAATTTGCAACATCTGTTCGCTTTTTCTAAAACAACTATTGTTTTATGGATTTAAAAGGGTTTTCTATACACAAAAAGGGGGTTTTCAACTAAATTTTTCGAAGTTCAAGATAGTTTTAGTAGATAAAAAATTAGGGTTTTAAGACTTGCCCACTAATAAAGCTCTCAAATAATTTCTTTCATAAAATGAGATAGAAAGAGATATCCAATGCTTACCTTATGATATGATGGGAATGAGAAAAGGTTGTGATGGCTTACCTTGATCAAGCATATGAAGATTTTGTACTATGTATACGTGGTTTATGTTAGTTACCACTGGATCCAAAATATGAAGTTAATTAAAAAAATTCAATTATAATATTTAAAATTTGAAGTTATGATACGTTAATAGTTTAAAAGTTTCTCACTTATATATGTAAAACAAATACACAATCAACTCAACCAGTAATTAGGTATCATTAGCTACTCCTACTCGTATGTTTTCTTAAAATATTTGCTGGATGCAGTATACTTTGATTATTACTTTCTGTTGTCGTAAACTACGTTCTGTTTCCGCATCTTTATAAAAATAAAAAAAGAAAAAAAAGTCGGTGCAAAGTCATATTATATTACCTTTTTATAGGCCTTTGATGTTTAAAATTGGTCAATTCAAAGAAGAAGAAAAATCACTAGTTAGGCCACACAGGCGCACACCCAGATAAGCCTTCACCAGATGCAATAGTTTAGTTGTTACGCCGACAAAGAAAAACTTGTAATTTTATTTCTCTTTATTTAGTTAACGAAGCTTCACACCTTGATTCTATCACAAGCCAATTAAATATCATAATATAAATATAATATGGCCCAATAATATCATATGGCTCAAAACCTATCAACTCTTGATTGAGTAATTCTGCATTTTCATTCCAGATTAATAATGGGATTTCTAGTCTTATTTTGTTCGTAAAAATTATGGGAAGATATGTTCCTTATCGTGGGAATAGTTACATATCCAAGGAGTTTTTATAATGCTTGATTTAGACAAATCTTGACATGTTACTGATTTGATTATTATGTCAAGTGAAAAAAGCATGTATATATAAATAAATGGATACATTACATTGTTCGAATTTCAAAATAATTTATGCTAAATAGTACTTGTCAAGTGTTTGAAATTGTAAATCGCTGTGACACCATTTGTGATGAATTGGGATAACTTTTTAGTTAGTGTAATATTAGCAAAGCAATGTTGATATAACTTATACAAGTTAAATGTATGATATTTGAATTTTTCTTGTCAAATCTCTAACTCTAGTCTTGCATAAACTGAATTATTATAATTAATTAATTCTAGGTTCAACCCACCAATCTTTCATTTTCATGAGAAAACTCAAATCGACATCAAACCCGATCAAGTCATGATTCATTAAAGAGTCATAACTATAGCCTAACTTTGCATTCATGAATTAATAAGTTGGTATACTAATTTATTAGCTACATAATCTGTCGCACTATGAAAATTCCCAAGCACCAAATTAATTAACTAAAAAATTAATGTCAAGTTACCAAACTTTTCCTTGGCTACGATTGTGGATCAACCTCAAAATAAAGTTCACCGTTAACTAATTTTCTTTGTAAACAAAATGCCGCCACATATCATAGTAGGCTACTATAATTTGTGAAGAAGCCGAATTTTTAGTTTCACTTGCATGTTAATTGCATAATTTTATTAATTATATTCTCTTTAAATCACCTTTAATATATTGAAATAAAGTATTATACGCGGTTTGAAAATTTATTCTCATAAAACCGAAAAATATATAATCTAACAATAAGAAAGTAAAACTTACCACACATGCTGCTAAATCTATATAGTAAGATTACCTGAACTCTTATCATAGATATGAAAGAAAGTTACAATAATCACTTGAGATAAAAAATGGATGTTCCTTTTTAAATCACATTGACATAACATGTTGTTTATGGCTCTTGCTTGTGTTAACTTGGTTTAGGTTATATACAAAAACAATACAATGCATCTAATTATTAAGATAATATTATTTGATTTTAATTTTTTTTAAATTTTGTTTTTAAAATTCTTTATATATATACACAAAAATTTAATAACATTAAACATTATATATAATTACAGATAGTATACGGTAGTATGACCAACATTAATGGTACAAATAGATTAATTTGTTTAAAAAAAAAAAAGAAAAAGGGAATATGAGCCAGTTTGTTAATCAAAATTAGCTTTATTCAATATGTGTGTGCAAAAAAATATTAGCAAAAAAATTCAAATGTTAGACCTAAGAAACAATATTGTATAAAATACTCTTTATCAATGAAAAAAAAAAGTTGGTTCAAAATTAATTAAAAGTCAAACCACGATTTTTAAGTAAACAAAAATATTTAATTTCATTTTTAGCCCTTGTTGGAACATTCATGTTGATGTTCATAAACAGTCACATTGTTTTAAGGGTCAATCTAACACAATTAACTGACTGAATTATGTTCAAATTAATATTAACACAATTAATAGGATACTATTTGACAAGATTAAAATACAATTTAAAAACAAAAACCTTTCTCTTTTTTATTTAAAAAAAAAACTAACCCCAAACGAGTCAGAGATTTATTGCAATCTACTAAGATCAAACATCAATTACACAACCTGAATGTCTATTCATGTGAATGAGAGATAAATATTCTCATAATACGAGAATAAAATTACTTATACAAAACAAAATATTAAACCATACATTTGCAGTCCGAATTTCTACTTTTATGAATGGAAGATAAATACTCTTATAATAAAAAAAGAAAAACTACCCACACAAGACAAAACCTCTCAAACTACCTATATAAGTTGTAATATGCACTTGATATAAATTAAACTCTTGAACTCTTAAAAAAAGAGAAGGTACATAATCATTTGTCATAAGATTTATTAATATGAAACTATATGATTGAAACTTTGCATTTGACATAATTAATAAAAGGGACAAATTCAAATGTGGCAGAAAATAATAATCAAATTGGTTTTTGTACCAAGATAATTATTCATTTTCAGTCACAAATGAAGCTTTAATCATTTTTTGCTATTTTTTAAATTCCTTTAGATTTTTCATATGCAACATTGCACGTAAAATGTTTCGTCTACTTAAAATGTTTTTCAATGACTAAAAACAATTTAAATTTGGTTTGAAACTAAAAACAATAAACTTTTTTAGAATCAAAAATAGAATTTTACTTTTTCCCTTGAGACATTTATAATAATTTTTTCGTTGAGATATCACATGTAATGCAATAACTCAAATCTAAAAATATTATCATATTGAATAAGTAATTTCGCCGTTAAATCACATTGGATGATGGTTAATAGTTTTCACTAGATCAAAAGTATTTGTGTTTGGGTTCATGCAAATTCAACACAAGAATAAGAATTAACATTACTACCTAAAACCAATTCCCCAAGTAGGTCGCGGTCTGTTGTGTACAACTTTATGTTCTTATTTTATTTTTTAATACAATTTATTTTCTTATTTTAGGTTTGACCATAAAATTGGAGACCAACTCGTGTCCTACTGCAATTTATATTTCTTCTACGCAAAATGTATCTTTTGAGTGTGGTTTCGTTCAAAGGATTAAATAACAAATAATTCATTCATTGGTTTCATAACATGACGATAAGAAAGATCATGGACAAAGTCAAAAATCTAATGACATCCCAATTTCGTTTGATGGAAAGAGACCATCAAATTTTTAAATAAAACCATTGTAATCTTTGACATTCATGACCATGAGTTTGAGTATCATTATATGATTAACAAATTGAATGACCAAGATTTTTTAAGATTATGGAAAGTTAACGAAGAATTTGCGAGATAAAGTTGAATTAGGTGTCATATACGTGTAAGATTATATACATACATCAACCACCCTTAAAATTTGATTAATTATATCTTTTATTTCTCTCAAAAATAAATTTTACTACCAAAGGTATGAGAGTCAAGCTTCTTTTTCAATTATGAAAATTTATATTTGGTTAAAATCAAAATATACACCACCCTTCAATATGGCTTAATAGCAGAGAACACTCATTTAACCTAACAATAGTTTAGGTGGGAGACACTACAATGTGAATAGTATTTAAAAAAAAAAAAAAGAAATATATGAATACAAATAGCTGATTACCATATAATTTTAATAATATCTTATTTTTCAATATGCAATAAGGAAAACATTATTCTCTATGTTATAATGGATGGATTAATTTATGAAAAACAAAAACAAATTTTTAACTCCTAAGTCCACCCAGCTTTGCTTTGCTCCTTTGAGCTGAGGGTTGGGTCCGTGTACCTTTGTCTACAAAAATGGGTAATTTTTCATATAGTTCATATTTTTCAAATAGCCCACAAATTATGAGTAATTTTCTAAAAAGTGTCATTAGTATACAGGCAGTTTTTCCATTTTATACGGATTCATTTCTCCCACCTAGTCAAGAGTAAAGATTTAGACTATACCCTAAAAGTTGAAATTAAGAGGTCCCGATTGTTGTAAAATGTATTTGTAATATGTCAAAAAAAAAAAAAATTATCATGTACTTCACACATGTTTCACAGGCTTGGCCAGACCAATGATAAATTATTAATCATAGTCCATGATAATTGATATTTCTTTCATATTTGTTCGCACAAATAATTCGTGGCTCACACACATAGAGATCACTTTCATGGAGGAAAGACATACATTTTTAAAATGACAAGTGAGCACATTTCTTGGGCATGGGGATGCCCAAATTTATTGCCAAGCCTTTTTTATAAAAAAAATAATAATAAAAAATAGTTGTTCAATAGTTTTTGCCTTATCAACAAAATCATCTACTTCCAACAACCACATTGTTATTACCCACATGCTCTTGGCTTCCCACCTACCCCAGGCAACTTTAATGTCACTTGTCACAGATTCCATATACATCTTATTCAATGAACTAAAGAAAATAGCAATAGAAAACAAAGAGTTTTGCTGTTTCATACTATTTTAAATATATATATAATTACATGTGAAAATCTATAATTTCTATTTTTACTATGATTAAGATAAATCTCAAATTTGCATAGTCATGCATAAAAAACCTACCTATTATCATGTGATCTATCGATATGTATAGTTCGATCATAAAAAATATTTTTTTATCACTATTGATAATTTTTCTCTAATCATGTTCAACATTTGTCTAAATTACGTAATCATGAATTTGATAATTGTAAAATTCATAAGCAGCCTTTAAAATTTTTAACGTAATTCCACGTTATGGCTAAATTTTGTTAATTTTATTAAATAAAAAGAACTCCATATAAAAATGCAGCTCATAAATAATTATTTTTTATGTGTAAAAGAATAGAAACTCGATACGTTATGAGATTGACTCATGATATAAACCTTACAAATATATACACGTCGTCTATAATATATTTACATATTAATACACCTGAATTAATTATATTATAAAATTACCGACTGTATTTTATTTTATTTAATTACAACTAAATGAGTCTATTAAACTTGTCCGATTACAACTAAATATGGTTATTGTAAATGTGATTAGACTCATTTACTTGTAATCAAATATAATAAATATACAATAAAATATAATAAAATTCAATCAATAATTTTAAAATATAATTATTTATTTATAATTGTTAGACATATCGATAATCAAATGTACCATGAAATATATCACATATATATAAAATTATGAAATAGATGAAAATAGCTTTAATCTAATGTGAAGATCACAAGTCGTCCACATTCTAACTTCAAAAGAGGTTATGAATTCTACCCACCGTAAGTCTCATAATTATAAATAATTTTCATCTTACGTGGATTGTCCTCTCTTTATCTCAAAGTCTTGTCTTAAGGCATCGGTACTTAAACAGGCGAGAGAGAGATAGAGAATAATGTGAAATCGAGATGAAACCTTATGAAAGGAAATGAAATTTATAGTTTAATAGACAGCTTCGGTCCTCTCACTCTAGTCCAACCGGCTACAAAACAACGAAGAGATAAATACTGATGAAATTAAGACATAAAAATGAGGGCAAATCTTGGAAAAGACAAAAGAATTAAGGGCAAGGTTGCACTTTTATGTGAAAGGACAGGCAACGGAGTGAGACAGGAGTGGCTGTCATGTTGTTGTTTTTGAACAATTGATTGGTTGGTTTCGCTTATGTGGCTGCTTCAGTACCAATACAATGGGAGGAAATTAAATTCATAATATTTAAGTTTTATTTGTTTTGAAAGGGATTTATTAGATTCTTAACCTTTCAGCCTCACATTATTGTCATTATTATTATTTTCGGAATATTTTGATTTTTTTTGAAAGAAATATTTTGAATAAAATAGAGTTTAGATTTTATTGGTATTAAATTTTTTATTTCTTTGGTTTATTTTTTGAGATTTATTATTAACTCAAAAAAAAAAACCACATACATTCTTTTGAAATCTATAAATTTATAAAAAAACTATGTATACAAAATTTATCAAAAAACTATGTAAAATAAATATTGTACACTAATATCAATGTCTTATGAAATTTACCCTATCGAATTTATATCAGAAAATTTAAATCATTTTTTTAAAATATATATATTACTGGACAAAATCTAATGGTATGCCTATTATAAAAGATTTTGAGATTGTGGCTACACACATAAATTATGTATTTGAATCGTGGCCTCCTCCCTAAATTCCAAATAATTATGTTTGACAAAAGCATTTGTACAACCTTAAATATATCTTCTTAATTTACAACTGATTTTTAACTTTTGATAAAAGATTTAATTGTGATAAATACTCGCCTAGGAATATCCCAAGTTGATGTTTTTGTTAGCTAACAAACACGTCACATATACCTATCATGCCAAAAATTTTTAAAAATAAGCATAAAAAAAAGACTGTTGCTTTGTTTATGAAAGAAAATAATATTAACAAAAACCATTTCCATGACCAAAAATGTGAAGGTCCGAGTAACTTGGACACCTTAATTTTGTTTTGTTGTCATCCTCTCCAACTTCAACGGGAAACCCATCGCATCTCCACAAGCAAGAGCCATGATCAAATCCTCCTGATGGAGAGTTTTATGCAAAATCCATACTCAAGACAAACCCATATGCAAATCACAAGAAATCCTTATCAATGGTTGAAAAGGGATCCCCACAGCTGTTACTGTGAGCCTTGCTGTTTCATATTCTCTCCTCTTTTCCGTATCAAATAAATTGACAACTTATATATTACGATTCAATACTATGACACAAAATTAGTAAGTTTAGAATGTATCTTACTGGGTTAGGTCATTATCATCTCAACATGCTCAATCAGTTAAATAAATGGATTGCCTTAAGGTTGAGCTAATTCAAATTTGTTAACCCATTTCACACAATTATTTTCGACTTAAGAGAATTTATTTAGAAAAATTGTGTTAACTTTTCATGAAAACTTATTTTACATTTATTTTGCATGGAGGTTATGTTATAGTTGATTACATTTATTTATTGAGTGAGCTTAGTAAATTGAGATTCTGCAATTAAGTTAAAAATGTTTTAATTGTTCAAGAAAATTATGTAGGTGAAATGACTAATGGCTAATGGGCTGTAATAGGCAATTCATTAATTTAATGGGTCATATTCATCATCTAGTTTACGATATGATAAGTTTAGCTTGTCATACTCAGTTTAACCTAAAAGGTGAACAAGTAATGGTTGAGTTTATACACATACTATATGATAACTTAGATTGCCACCTCATACCTACCATGACAAGAATCTTTGATAAAATCAACTAATACAAGTATCGTTTAAAGTTGTTTTCATGATACAATAAAGAGGTCTCCTACAATTTACAGTTAAACGAATCATTGCGAAACTTAAACGTTAATCTTATTACGATAAAAGGAAGAAACACATTACTCAATCATGAATGAGTGTGCATATGTTTTCATTTAAAGACAAATGAAAAATAAACGGTTCAATATATTCGGTATCAAAGTCATCCTTAATAAAATATTTATAAGACACGACGTGTTATCGTTGGATTGAACATGTTACACACGAGACATATTGAAGCATATTTTTGGATGAAAATGATGTTATTCTTGGATCCTTGAACGAACTCCTTGTTATCATCGATTCAAGAAGTGGAAGTGAGGCACACTCTTGCGAAGATCGGATCCCAGCCACATGCACAGCACACAGACACAACACAAAAAGTCACAACCATGCAAAATCAACCCCACATACTTTGCTAGGGACCACCGAAGTCAGATCAGAATCAGATTGTTCAACTTGGCATGTGATCAAACCCCCCTCCAGAGGACCCCCCCAACATTTAGGATAATCATCATAGCGTCACAGAAATCATGATTAGTGATCACATTACATGTGGCACCAAGGACAACCAAATGTTTGATTTCTATGTTTTGGTTTTAAGAAAAGTATATATAAATCTGAATGGGTTTGTGTACAAACTACAAAGTGATTTGAATATGATGTAAATTACGATTCGATCCGAAATATTAATTTGATTTCTATTAACATAATGTGATATGGCTTGTTTAATCATTATGTTCTTATTAGACAACTTAATTAATCACCTTCATCTGCTAAATCATCCTCCAAAAATCATAATTATAAAAAAATAAAATAATGTTTTAAAAAATATAAAATTAAATAAAATTAACACTTTTCACATCTACAATAAAAAAATATATATGTATGGAAAATACACGTAATGGATCCACCTTAATAATTTTTTAAGAACACAAATGGTATGACCAAACCACGTACTCAAAATAGAATGCCATTAAAAATGTGATAAACTTACATTTAATGGGTCCATAAAATGTGACCACTATCAGTGAAGCTCACAACCATAAAGACAACCTCCCGTTTAGTCAATGTAAATGTCCATTTTTTATATATTTGAAATGCCAGGTTGTTTAAACTTTTCAATATCACGTGATAAGTGATAAGGTACTATCATAATTAATATAATATTGATAATTTAAATACTATATTTAATTAATTTTGAAATTTTTTTTGAGTAACATTTATATTAGATAACATATTATATTCATCTCAAGCGATGTTCAAATTGGTGTCTTTCCAACACAAACATAATCCATCGTACATCTATATAGATGACATAATACATTCGATTTATTAAAGTAAATCCACACTAAAATCCCACTATAATTGGCACCCACAATCAGATACCTAAATAAATAAAAAGTACATAAATCATAATGCATCAAACACAAACATAGATAAATCGAACATACATCTTCAAAAATTAGTTGTCTCTCCAACGCATGAATTGTGATCTATCAAACACAAATATAAACAGGGTTAGTTATTTTACTGGTTGACTAAAGTTACTCATCAATAATAATCCTTAAATATTTTTCAATAATTATTCTTACAACCAATCGAAAAGTTGTGATGGATAACTTTATCCAACTAATAAAATACCAAATGTATATAAAATATATCAAATGCATTATAATAATATAACGAAAATACTACACTTCCCAAAAAATTGCATAAGATATCAAATCTATATAAATATATCAAATGCATCATAATAATATAATGAATAATGCTACATTTCTAAAAAAAAAATTTTATATGATGTAGTAAGTTGATTTGTAGTTAACATATTAATTTTGAGATGATATAATAATTATATATAAATTTATCATATTATTTAAATAATAAATTTAAATAAATTTTTAAATAACGTAATATTATTTTAATATAATACTTCAACATAGTATTATTTTTTGTTTTTAAATAACTTAGCATTACTTTAATATAGCAATACTTTAATAGAATACGGTTGTGTCATTAAAGTAAATCTTCTCTAGGAGTCAGCTGAATGGAATCCAAGATAGGAACCAAGGGTACGAATGACATCACGCGAGAAAACCAGGGATTGAAATGTAATTTAACAAAGACAAAAAAATAGAGAGAGACCAGACCATAGACAGAGAAAAACCAGAGACACGTTTTCAACTACTTAAGCTGCCATTTTGCCTCAACTCCCCCTTTCCCTCCTCTTTCTTTCTGTGTGTCCAAATACTAGAGAGAGAGAGAGAGAGAGAGAGAGTTAGAGAGAGAGAGAGAGCTATTTAAGCTTCTTTTCTTTGATATCTAACACCTTCGCTGAAGACTCTCTCTCTCTCAACATTTTTTTTTTTTTTCATTTTCTTCTTACGAAACGAAGAGAACCGGAAGACTCTCTCCAGTCTTCACACATTTCTCTCGCCATGTTTTCGTTGAACAGAAGCTGCTTCCTGGTAATATAAAATCTCTTCCATTTTCTTCTCTCTTTTCTCTTATCTCAATTTCAAGATCACCCATTTCTCATCTCACGTATCGTATATATCAACTCTTCATTGAATCCATCAAAAAGTTGTGTGTTTTTTTACATCAAAGTTCCAATCTTTCCAAGCTTTTTTGTGTCTTTTCATTGTTTTTCTCATCTGGGTGTGTTCTACATTCTGCTCATTGCTGTGTATGTCACCTTGCTTTTGATTTCATTGTTTTTGGTGCTTTTTTAGCTGATCATATGTTCAAAGATTTATTTTTTCTTTCAATTTTTGACTAAAAAAATCACTGATCGATGATTTTTTTTTTTTTTTTGGGTCAAAGTTTTGTGATTTGCCTATCTGGATTGTCTTTTTTCAGGTCAAAATTAAAAAAAAAAAAAAAAAAAAAACAACACAAAATATTTAAAGCTAGTGAAGTCCATATCTGGGTCTGTTCGTTGAACTCACTTTACATTGAAAAACAAAAAAAGAAAAAAATTCATGAAAATGGACTCAACTTGTTCGTTGAACTCTTATATGTTGTGTTTTGTTGATATATTGGATTGATGTTTATTGGTGTTGATTGTTGAACAGAACAATACGAGCATATCAGGGACTAGCAGCCCCTTTTCTCATAACCAGAGAAGAAGATTGCCTGCAAAGGTGGTAGCTTTGAGCAACTCTAACAGGGTCCAGTCCAAAGGCAGCGTTTTGATGGAGAACCATAGTGGCACAACAGCATTGCAGGAAATGAGAGATGGATATGCTGAAGTTGTGGACCCCAAGTCCACGGTCACCGGTGGGGTCCAGGACGTCGACGGTGAGGACACTGCCACCGAGGACATGCCGGTCACCCCGTGGTTTGTCTCGGTTGCTAGGTAATGATCACATCAATTGATGCTAACGAAACTGATCCCTTATTGTCGTTTTTCAGATTTTGGGTATTTTAAGTGTAATATGTCATGCGTTGTTTATATTTTATGGTAGTATTGGAGTTTGTAGTTTTTACTTTTTAGATTGAATATTTACATTTTGTATTGTTTACTGGTAATTCGTGTTGTGTATCTCATTAATTTGATATTTGTAGCCATCCGATGAGAAAGATTTAGTGGCTATTACTTTTTCAATCATATTTCTCCTAGTTTTCAATAGCCTTGAAATTTGGCTGGTATGATAGCTACGTTGTGCACATTGAATTCAATAGGTTTTTTTTTTTCTTTTTTTTTGTTTCCCTGTGAATCAGTTAAAAACATGGAGAAACCTCCACGATGTACTCCATTAGATGCTATTATATAGATAGTTCATTGAGCCATTATTATTTGTGTCATTTAGGATCATTTGTTTTTCGTTAACATTTGTTGCACAACTTGGGATACAATAGCCTGATAAGAAGACCATTTGTGTTTCAGTGAATTGTACCTTTTTTGTTAAATTTTCTACTTTCATATTGATAAAGTTTCTCCATTTTTTGGTTCTGCAGTGGTTATTCTTTGTTAAGAGATCCACACCACAACAAAGGGCTGGCCTTCAATGACAAAGAGAGAAATTCGCATTACTTGTGTGGTCTTCTTCCCCCTACTGTTGTATCCCAAGAGCTCCAGGTTGTATACCCAGCTCTATCACTCTTCCCTGTCTGTTTGTTTGATGGATTTATAGGATATTTGCTGAACCTTTTTGCCACTCTACTTACTCACCAGGTAAAGAAAATGATGCACAATATTCGCAACTACCAAGTTCCCCTGCAGAAGTACATGGCCATGATGGATCTTCAGGTATCATTCAGTCACTGCTGATGTCGTGCTTGTAAGCTTATATCTGGAAGATATATTCCAGCCACTGTATTACATTTGCGGGTTACAACTAAGCGTTACTTCGAGAACTTTTAGACTGTTAATGATTGTTTTCTGTTTTGCGTTGCCTATATTTCTTTCCTCAAGCACAATTCTTAAGCTTGCACAATATTTTATATCCTGATGTATTAGTATGGAAACTCTAAAATCTTATAGTTGTTAAAATGATTTATCTGTTTACAGGAGAGAAATCAAAGGCTGTTCTACAAGCTTCTCACGGACCATGTTGAGGAGTTACTTCCAATTGTATACACTCCTACCGTTGGTGAAGCATGCCAGAAATATGGGAGCATCTTTAACCGTCCTCAGGGTCTTTTTATCAGTTTGAAAGAAAAGTACGTTTTATAGTTTTAGAATCAAGTTCCCTAGCTGTTATTTGCTTGAAATGTGCAATGTAATGCTTTACCATCGGTTTTCCATACTGATTATTAATTTCTTGCAGAGGCAAGATTCTTGAGGTGCTGAGGAACTGGCCTGAGAAGAACATTCAAGTCATTGTTGTCACTGACGGAGAACGAATCCTTGGGCTAGGGGATCTTGGCTGTCAGGTATGCATTTTACCTAAAGCTGCTTATTATCCTGTTGAAGTGTGATACTTCAATGCTGTTATTGTTCTTTAACTGTTGCTCCTGCTCTCTCTACTGACTCAAATGAAAAATTATTTACTTAGGGTATGGGAATACCAGTAGGCAAGCTTTCTTTATACACAGCACTTGGAGGAGTTCGTCCATCAGCTGTAAGTATGACATGATCAATGCTATTGTTATTGGACTCAGCAAAGCCAATCTCCATGCATTTCTCTAGTTCACAATGATGTGTTTCTTTCAAAGTGGTATCTTTAACTATAATGAAACTAGTTTTCATCTCTTGAAATATCTTAATCTCACCATACTGTTGCAGTTTTTAAGTGTGCTGTAATTATTCCTAGATGATCAGCTAATGTTGTTTCTAACAACTAATTAAGGTGTTACCATATCTGTTGTTAATTTCAGTGCTTGCCTATAACCATTGATGTGGGCACCAACAACGAGACGTTGCTGAATGATGAGTTTTATATTGGGCTCAGGCAAAAGAGGGCTACTGGACAGGTTCTTACTTTGTTTTACAACTCACCTGGTCTTTTATGAGTTCATTTGAGCGTCTGTCTAGATTGATGTTATACTAAAGTGTTTTTCTCTTCCTCACTGCAGGAATATGCTGAACTTCTACATGAATTCATGACAGCAGTGAAGCAGAACTATGGAGAGAAAATACTCGTTCAGGTAGGTTGGCAAGGAGCCAAGGTTTCAATTAAGTAGTCCAGATTTCAGACTAGTTTACTTATTGGTAGTATTGATTTCACTAAGCACATTATGTCATTTTGCAGTTTGAAGATTTCGCGAATCACAATGCTTTCAATCTTCTAGAAAAATATGGCACAACTCATCTTGTATTCAATGATGATATCCAGGTAATTAATTGTGGGTTGATGTTTTCAAATATCGATGGTGGTATTATCTCTGAAATTTCGTTAAATTCTATATTTCAGGGGACAGCATCTGTGGTACTTGCAGGACTAATTTCAGCTATGAAATTTGTTGGTGGAAGCTTAGCCGACCAGAAATTTTTATTCCTTGGTGCAGGAGAGGTTAGTGCACCATATGCTGTGTCAGAAAGTCCTGAATATGCTTATTCAATAGTGTTTCATCATATGATATAAGTGGTGAAATACAAACCAAGCATCTGAGACTTTAAATGTTAGTGAGTAGCGTCTGCGTGGCTTATAAATGCTTGTTTCTGTGTAAAGAGCAGCCATGTAAAATAAGGTTCCCGCATATCGCATTTTTATATTTGTATGTCATTCATCTTGTAATAACATCAGTCTGCTGAACCTCTATCGCATCTTATTGCTGTGATAATTTCTGTACCTCACGAATTTGCTAAGTGTTTTGTGGGATTCCTGAATTATTAAAAAAAAAAAAAAAATGGTTGTGTGTCTCACTTTGACTGTTTGGGAAAAACAGGCTGGCACTGGAATAGCAGAACTCATAGCTCTTGAGATATCAAAACAGGTATAACCTACTATTAGCTTAAGTTTTTGGCATGTTTAATTTTGGATGACATTATACAAGCTGAAAGTGGACAAAATTTACTGGCATTTTAAAGTAATTACTGGTTCTTTGTGCAGACAAATATGCCAGTAGAGGAGGCTCGCAAGAAGGTTTGGCTCGTGGACTCAAAGGTAGAAAATCCACTCTGGTACTTTACGTGAAGTTTATCTCTCTTTGTTATTGTTTTGTTTTCTCTTTTCTAGTCTTTTAAAGTTGCATGCATTGTCTTGTTACAGGGATTAATTGTTAGTTCTCGCGCCGAATCTCTCCAACATTTCAAAAAGCCATGGGCCCATGATCATGAACCTGTAACCAAACTCGTAGATGCTGTTAATGTATAAAACCTCTCTCCTTCTCTCTACATATGTATAACATTTGCCCCCAAGCAAAACGTTTCTTAGTCTCTGCATTTTCTTGTTATTATGTTAGCAAATCAAGCCAACAATTTTAATTGGAACATCTGGAAAAGGAAAAACATTTACCAAAGAAGTTGTTGAGGCTATGGCTGCCTTGAATGAGGTAAAATTTTTTGCCTGTCCGTCTACTAGTGAATTACAAAAATATATTTGCTATCAAAGAAGCTAGCTTGACTTTTGTTGTTTCCGCTACATGAAGAAACCCATTATTTTTGCTCTCTCCAACCCAACTTCACAATCTGAATGCACGGCAGAAGAAGCTTACAATTGGACTCAGGTAGTACAAACATGCAACTAGTATGCTCTCTCTATCTATCCATACAAAACATGTATCATCAGCTTACTTTCTACCTAATATAACCTCTGCATGTCATTTTTGCTTAATATAATTATTTTCATGTAGAACTTCTCTAATTCTTCACTTCCCTTCCCTTTGTTACTTGCCAGGGCCGTGCCATATTTGCAAGTGGGAGTCCGTTTGACCCAGTTGAATATGAGGGCAAGGCTTATGTGCCTGGCCAGGTATGAACTTTAAACAATTCATGAGTATATCCTATATAGGTGTATCATTGATGCTGAGACATCAACATTTTCTTTGTTATTCAGGCAAATAATGCATACATTTTCCCTGGATTCGGTCTGGGGTTAATAATGTCTGGCACCATCCGTGTTCATGACGACATGCTTCTGGCAGCCTGTAAGTGCACACGTATATTTATCTTCTTTATAGGAGTCGAGTTTTAAGAATCAGGTAGAGAGCTACAAAGCTCATTTAAGTAGTCTCACCAACAAATTATAAATTGAATAGTCACATTCAATCTTTCAATTCATATTATATTAATAGCAGTTTTACCCTATGAGAATGATACCATCATGTCTTTTCCTTGAAAATATCATCAGCATATGATCATCTAAAGCAAAATATCATTTGACATGTTCATTTCCTTGATACAGCGGAAGCTTTGGCTGAACAAGTAACCCCAGAAAACTTTGAGAAGGGACTTATATACCCACCATTTAAAAGCATCAGAAAGATTTCGGCACATATTGCTGCCAAAGTAGCTGCCAAATCATATGAACTTGGTAAGTGGCCTCTAACAATTTGGTTCTAGTTATAAATTTATCAGTTTTTCAATAGAGAAACAAAATGTTAGAGCTTAAACAAAATCTCTAAGGCCATGCAACATGACTGCATTTTGTATACCATTTTCGGGTCAAGTGGTTGCTTACAATTCATGTTCGTCATTTTATTATCGATGTACAGGTTTGGCTACGCGTCTCCCTCAACCTAAAGATCTGGTGAAGTATGCTGAGAGCTGCATGTACAGTCCTGCCTACCGAACCTACCGGTGAAACAGGACTAAATGTGTCAGTATTATCATGGTGATGGAGTCTGACATTATTCATAATCCGTTGTTTTATTGTTTTCTTCGTCCCCTTTTTTGTATTTTTCCAATTTCTCTTCCTCCCCCATGTTCTGGCTGGTCCTGCAAGTTGTTAGGTGGGTAAAAGAAGCATGGTGATGGGTGCTAGTAGTTGGATGAATCAAATCCATTAGATATAAGCACGAAAATGTTGTTTTAGACCTTGAAATTTTTTCATACACGCAATCAAGTTGGAAGTTATATAACGGGTGCAATTATCTTGACGAGTTTTGTTCCATAGTGGGTGGTTACTGTTTTCCATGACTCTTAGGTGTGCAATATTTGCCAAGTCACAAGTGGGATAACTTTTGGTTTGAGATACCAAATATGGCATGTAATTTGAATCTAATAATCTGAATCTAGATCATTGACAGATTGAATGAATAGTCTTTGTCGTTAAATCAGATTGGGCGTTTTGTCATTGAGTCACATTGAACACCAACAATGGTGGTGAATAACTATTGGTCGAAGAGTGTTTTAAAGCACTTTTTTTAATTAATCTTGATGGTAAGAAAGAAATTATAAGAGTAAAAATAAATTGCAACTTACTCTTGCTAAGTCACAAGTAGGATAAGGTTTGAGATATCAAATATAGCAAGCAATTTGAATTTAGGTTATTGTTAGATTAAAGGAACAATCTTTATCGTTAATTCACATTGGGTTTTTTATTATTAAGTCACATTGACTACCAACAATGGTGGTAAATAACTGTTGGTCGTTGAGTGTTTTAAAGCATTTGCTTTTTAACTAATCTTGATGGTACGAAAGCAATTATTAGAGTAAAATTAAATTATAACTTATTCATGGACGCATGGAATGAGCCTTCCCTGTAATATGAGTTCTAAGTGGAGGTGTCAATTTAACGGATTGGGCCAGTTCAGACCTGAATTTTAAGCTTGAATCCTGATTGATGAGGGTACAAGTCGGGCCTTAAAAGTTTTTCGGGGCGCTGTCCATCAACTCTGTCCAGACTGAGCTTGTCCACCAATTTAGTGTGTGCCCGGCCCACCCTCTGCCCCCTACCCCCGCCCGCCCCCCTGTGTCCCCGTCCTCATTGTCCCTCGTATAATTTGATATTATCGTTAATTATCCCCTATAATTTTGAATAATCTCATTTAATGCCCTACAATAAGTGCCATTACTGAGATGACTAAAACGATCAAAGTACCTTTATAATTTTATTTTTCCACATTAATAGTCAAATTTTTATTTTCAACGTCAACTTTAACTATAAGAGGTTTTTATATATATATATATTTCCATGCACTACAAAGAGTATTTGATTTATTTCATAAATCGATAATAGGATATTAACGAATTCCAAAATACTGAAGGATTTTAGTATTATGTCAAACTACAACTAAAAAATAGGTTTATCCACAATTTTTATTTATTGTTTCCATATTTTGAACTTGAAATAATTGCAAAAATAACCCATTTGAGGAGGTGGATTGCAACACTAACCCTTTTGTTTTTGATAGTACAAAAAAGAGCGTGAATGGACAAAAATACCCTTAAAAGTCATTTTGTACAATTAATCTCAACCTTGAGGTTGGGATTCCTTATCAATCCCAAATATCCAAGGTTGGGATTCTCAACTTTTTAGTTGGGATCCCAACCTAAAGGTTGAGAATCCCAACCTTAGATGTTTAGTCAAGTTTGAAATTCTCAACCTCAAGATTGAGATTCCCTACCAATCCTAAATATCCAAGGTTGGGATTCTCAACTTTTAGGTTGGGATTCTCAACCTTTATTCAAGTTTGGAATTCCCAACCTCAAGGTTGGAATTCCCTACCAATCCTAAATATCCAAGGTTGGGATTCTCAACTTTTAGGTTGGGATCCCAACCTGCAAGTTGGGATCCTAACCTAAAGGTTGAGAATCCCAACCTTAGATGTTTATTCAAGTTTGGGATTCCCAACCTCAAGGTTGGGATTCCCTACTAATCCTAACTTTCAGGTTGGGAATTCCAACCTCGAGGTTGAGATTTCCAACCTTAATTGAGATTCCCAACCTTTAGGTTGGGATTCCCTATCAATCCTAACTTTCAGGTTGGGAATCCCAACCTCGAGGTTGGGAATCTCAACCTCGACGTTGGGATTCCCAACCTTGAAGTTGAGATTCCCAACCTCCACGTTGAGATTTTTAGGATGAAATTGATCTTATTATTATTTTTTAAAAATTTAGGATAAAATTCGTAATTAAACAAAATTTTGAGGTTGTTTCGTAATTATAATATTTATTATAGAGGGCGCTTCTTACCCAAGAAGCGTCCTTAAAGATATTTTCTAAAATTATAAAATTACACTTTTAGTTTTCTGAATTATCAAAACTGATCTTATTATTATTTTTTGAACAAAAATACCTCTCCCATTCCTTCAATATCAAAATCCATAATCTCCCACAATTCATCAACATCATCAACCACAATTCATCAACATCATCAATCCAATTCATCAATATCATTATCTCCCACAACAACAACAACATTATCAAATCATCATCACATTAATAAACAAACAAACAAAAAGAAAAAAAAAAAAAAAAAAAGATGGTGGTTCTGGTTGGCGACGGGTTCGTTGCGTCGCCGACCAGAACCAGTCCCAGAACCAGTCTCTGGTTCTGGGTTCGGCGATTCAGGAAAAAAAAATAGGAAAAAAGAAGAAGAAGAAGAAGGAGATGAGAGTTCTGAAGAGAGAAGGGGTTAGTGGGATTGATGGGTTAGTGGTAATTAGGAATGTAATCAAGGGTATTTTTGTCCAAAAATGGTTCATCAGAAAAGATTTGAAACAAAAAGGGTAATTACGCAATGGGTTATCCAAAAGGGTTATTTTTCAACAAAACCCTTTAAACTTTGATTTTGTACCTTAAATTTGGGCCTTTGGACTCAAAGGCCGTAAAGGCAAAGTTCGGCTCTCAACAACTTAAAGGCTTTGAGCCCGAGCAAGAGTCCATTTGAAAGTCTGGTGCAGGCACCTCTAAATTCATAAAATTGAGTTTTTGTACTATTACTTGATAATACATTTTGGTGTTTCTCTAGGAGATGTTTAACGCACTTTGGGAGGATTATGGTATGATTAAAAGTTTTGCAAACAAAGTACTTTTCTAGTTTGTTTGGTAAAAATATATATATATATATATCAATAAACTCTCTTACAAGTTTTTGCTATAAAACATATTTTATCTTAATCAAATATTGCAAAATAGATGATTACCTAATTCTTCTAAAATGCATGCTTCTTCAATACACAGCCTCATTTTGAACAGTTTCTCTATTTTTTATAATATTTTTGGTTTACAGCTCATTATATATATTGTTCATTTTGAACATTTAATCGTTAATGAGTTTGCTTTGAGCTTTACAACTCAAAAAACATTTTCACTTTATAAGGTCCTTAGAAGCTACAAGGGAAGGGATAGATCCTCCAAAAAGAGTCTCACAATTATACAGTTTAGTCCATGTATGCAAGCAAAATGATATAATACTATACATAACCTAGACTATTACTTCTAAAACTCTTATGTCTCAAAATATATTTCAAATAGCAATCGCTTAATCATTTAAAATTAATAAGATCTGTGGGCTATAATCACATCCTTATCATTTGATCCATCACCCTACTTTTATAGGATCATTACAGGTTTATTGCTTTTGGATAAGACAAATTAACAAGTATTACAATATTAAGATTCTTAAATCAACATAAATCCTGTGACATTTAAAGTGACATGCTAAGCAATAAAGTCGAATGCAAAGTGGTACTTCTTATGGTAACATTGTATACTAGTAGAATTGGACAATTTGTTACGAGTTTTATGACTCATGAAACTATAGTTAAGGATATAAAAATAATAATAATAATAATAATAATAATAATAATAATAATAAGAAGAAGAAGAAGAAGAAGAAGAAGAAGAGCCTATATTTATGCCAATCGAATCAACCAACCATCTGCACCAAGTGGGATGGCTAAGTCGTAGGCACCCCCACCCCTACCTTTAATGCCAAGGTTACGAGTTAATAATAATAATAATAATAAGAAAAATAAGAAGAAGAAGAAGAAGAAGAAGAGCCTATATTTATGCCAATTGAATCAACCAACCATCCGCACCAAGTGGGATGGCTAAGTCGTAGGCACCCCCACCCCTACCTTTAATGCCAAGGTTACGAGTTCGAGCATTAAAACTCTTTCTTTCTTTGAGTAATTTTTCCACAACTGAGTGATCAGATGAAATTAATATTCTTGGGCCTATTTTGGCCCAAAATACCTAAACAAGTAAATCTCAATACTGGCCCAATAAAGCCCCAAACAAAAGATCATCTCCCATTTTGATCTCAATATATTGCTGTTTGTTCACTTTATTCATTTTTGAATAATATCAACGGTTAGAAGAACACTAATAAATAAAACTAAAAATATACCTATATAATTAAGAGCATAATATCACATTTTTTTCCACTTTATTGTATTTTCTTTCATGCCCTCACTTTTTGACTTCATATATTTGTTTATCTAATGTCATTTTCACAAAAGAATTAATACATAGATAGTGTTGACAAAAATAAAAAGGTTGTTGTTTACTTCAATAAATGGATTACCAAAACCAAAACATTCCAAAACCATTCAATTTTTTTTTTTTTTTTTCTGTTGGAATATCATATTAAAATGCCCTAGAAAAGGTATGTTTGATTTGTTTCAAAATGTGTTCAAAATTGCAACTAAAGAAATAGATTCTTTGAGTCATATCGATAAGATATAATTTTTAGGGCAAAAAATACAGGTAGCCTATTTTTAGTCACATTGATAAGGTTAGTTTCTAGCCATACAGTTTTTTTGTTTGTATTTTTTTGTTCTGTCATCCTCACTTTTTGACCCTAGAAAGAGTCCAAGAAAAAAGGGCAATCTATCTTGGTCATAAAAACTTGTCAATCATACTTTTCTTTTTCATTTCTTTTCTTTCACTTTCAATCTTTTTTTTTTCTTGATAGAACAAAATTGAACTATTTAAATCTTGTTTTTTATGAGCATAATTTTAGGATTTATTATCACATAATGTTTCTATCTCTTTATTGCTTTCATATTTAAAGAAAAAAAATTGGGGTTTTGTATTTTTGGATCAAACATTATAAGTATATATTTTTTTGAAATAAGTACATTCTTTTTTTCAAAAACAGTAAGACCTAAAATTATTGAAAAGCACTTTGGTAAAGTTATATGTACAGTATCTATTATATATTTATTTGTAAAATGATTTAAGTATTTTTTTAATCCAAATAATATATTTTAACCACTTGATAACTAATTTTATAACTATACAAAATCACTTGCAGAACACTTTGCTTTTATATGAGAGAAATTCATGACTGAATTGTCTTTTGCTTTCAATTCTTTTTAAAATGTTTTTGTTAGAATTGTTTTCTAACAACAAGTAATAACATATTTCTATTATTTAAACATTTTCTTTGTTAAAAAATATTTAGGGCATATATTGAAAATTAAAAAGATAAATAAAAAATTTACATACTTTTGTAATACATAAAAAAATCAAATAATTATGACATGCATATTTAGCTTGCTTTGACTCTATATATTAGTATGATTCATTTAATTATTATTTATTATTATTATTAAATTCTCAAACGTAATATATTTTTTGTTCATATAATTACATCAAATAATCAGTACACAT
The DNA here is from genome assembly GCA_019925255.1 of Litchi chinensis. Taxonomy (NCBI): domain Eukaryota; kingdom Viridiplantae; phylum Streptophyta; class Magnoliopsida; order Sapindales; family Sapindaceae; genus Litchi; species Litchi chinensis. Next base: position 8,113,477 of record CM034464.1, on the reverse strand, counting down.
CACTCAATTTTCAACGAGATATAAGTACATGTAGTTTCATTAATTTCTTGTATTCAGCCATAGTAGGTCTTTTGTTTTTGTTTTTCCTTATTATTATTTTTTTTAGTGGTAGGGAAGATGGATTAAATTTACAAAAAACTATTCATACAATTAGTTATCATCAAACATAAAGTTTTAAGTTTAAGTTTATAAAAAATGATCTAACTATAGAATTTAAGACTTGAGGTTGATATGTGACACGTCTCATCACGTCTAATATGAACAGATAATAGATGATTGACACATACAAAACACCCCTTATCGGATAACATATGTAAAGAGAAGATTTTTAAATCAAATGGGGAGAGAAGGGTTGAATCAAAGGCCTTCAAACTCTGCTACCATGTTAGTTACCATCAGACTCAAAAACTTAAACTTATAGGAAATGACCTAACTATAGTATTTAAGACTTTAGGTTGATATATGACACACACCTTGTGTTTTAGAATAAAGGTAAAACTTAAACCCATGACCTATTAAGATTAAGGAAAGTATTCAATCATTCCTGTTAAGAGATGGTTTGTAAGCCATGGTAGGTCATTTTTTTTTCTTATTTTTTTGTTTTACGGTGGGGATGAGAGATTAAATTCATAAAAAACTACCAACATCTTATGTTTTTGGATAAATATGGGATTTGAACCATTAACATTTTAGGATTAAGAAAAATATTCAATCTCTTTTATTAAGAGATGAACCAACAATATATTCCGAGCCACAGTAGGTCATGATTAGACGGGGAGTTCAAGTTTTTTGCAACTTAGATGTCATTGATATGTCGAATTGTTATCGTCATTTTTTTTATTTGTTATCGTCATTGAAGTTGGAAACTTGAACTTGTTTTATAAGTTAGAAAGGAAAAAGACCATTTTAGTATACGGCAAATAGGACAATTAGGTGGCCCGATACTCATGATTATCTCATGCTTCGGCAAGGCTTATCTCTCTAATGGCAATTTTTGACACCTCAAATTCCAATAGAAATGGTAGAGCATTTTACGATAATAATATTTAGCTTCTAAAATTGGTCTACAAATAAAGCTATTTAAATGATTGGATTGAATTAGAATTTATTGATTTTTGATTTTTTCATGGTGGGTTCTCTTTCTTTCTTCTTTTATTTTTTTAATATTGTCTAAACTCATTTAGAATAAATATCCAACGCTGCCAACCCTAACTATTAAAACTCTTTCTAAGTTTTTTTTTTAATCCAAATTGAGCGTTTACATTTAATATTACAAAATTTAAAGTCATTTGATCAATTGTCTAATTTGTGAGACTAAATAAAATATCTAAACCAGTTCATATCAAATCATTATTAATTTAAATTATGTGTGGCCCGTGGTTATATATATTGGAATCATAATTTATTTGGAATAAATTTAAAACTGATTAAAAAAAAGTGAAAAGAAAATTGTTTTTGAACTAAAAACCTTATTCATTTTTATCTCCAAAAATGACTTAAATTGTTTTTAATTGTTTTCAATCTGTTGAAATATATCACATACGATATTATATGTGAAATATTTTTTAAATAAAAAAGATTAAAAGCGATCATAATATACTTTTTAAATTAGAAAATAAAAACTGTTTTTTGGACAGAAATGCATTTTCACTTTTTTTGGGTCTATTTTTAGTAATTTTTATTATTTTATTTTTATTGAAATAGGATTGAAATTGAAAATATCTTTATTTAAAAAAATAAATAAATAGAATAAGTTTAAGGTAGGCAAGTGGACCAATAGTTGTAAAGAGAAAGTTAGGGCGGCTTTGAGAGTTACTAGGCTTGACTTTGGAGAAGTGGGTGACTCCATCTCATCAAGTCGTTGATTGAACGAAAACGATAACACGCTTGTAAACTCAACTTGTACATTTTATATAACCACATATTCACGATTAGATTATTAGTTGACTAAATTTTCAATTCAATTCAATCTAGAATCTTAAAATAAATAAAGACAATCATTTGAAAAATAATACAATATTTCAAGTGCACTTCACCAATAAAAAAAAAAAAAAAAAATAGAATTCATAATGTGAAATGTCCATGCACCACTGAGTTATTTTTAATTCAAGATACCAAGAAGGGAGATTGGATTACAAAGTACTAGATACTTAAAAAATATATACTAAAGCTATCTCGAATTTAAATTAATACAAATTCTATTGAACTTAAAAGTAGATATGACCATTCATTAATGTGATTTAACTATTTAAAGATAGAAAGTTTCGTTCAATCTCACGATATTACAAACTCAAATCTTTTGACTACAAGTAGTATTTATTAAAAAAATAATAATTAAAGCTTATATTTATCCATAATGGCTTCATTTTTCTTCTAGTTTATAGATAACTATATAGTTTTTGCCTTACAACCATTCAAAGTCTTAAATCTAAGAATATATTATTTGACTGAATATTCTTTAGATTTTTAAGAGCTAAAAATTATTGCAACTGGCCGATTGAGTTTTCCTATTCTTTATTTGTATTATAACAAACTTTCTTGTACATTTAGCATGAAATCTTATATCCGATCTTACTTTTATTTATTTATTCAACTAAGAGATTTGAATTAAAGATATCGTTTTTTCTATGGTTTCAGTTCATACTCTTGTCTGAGTTTTTTTTTTTTTTTTTCCAATTGATAGTTATTAAGAAACATTTTGACTACAAAACTAACGATAATATATTATGCAGTCTTTGAAAGTCCCTAAGAAGATTCTTGTCAATTTTATAAAACGAAATTTATTAACTAAATCAGTCAAGTAATTTTAGTATACAATCTGACTGCATAGGCATTTAATGAAAATTTCCATTAGATATGTAGTAGAAATGAATATGAAACAATATCGAGTCTTTAAAATTATTTGTATTTAAGAATTTTTCTTCTTGGTATTATAAATGTTCAATTAGATATGTATTTAAGTGGTCAATGTACTTCTCTATCATATTTATGATAGGATTTGAGTTCCACCATTTATCAGCATGAGGGGTGTGAATCATATACATTCATCAACATATACATGGGGAGTATTTTCATTTTACAATGGGTGGTAAGTGTTCAAATGTCAGCATATGTATTTGCATCTTTTATAGTAGGTGTGAATCATATACATTCATCAACATATACATGGGGAGTATTTTCATTTTACAATGGGTGGTAAGTGTTCAAATGTCAGCATATGTATTTGTATTCTCTCTTTATAGTAGGTGTGAATCATATACATTCATCAACATATACATGGGGAGTATTTTCATTTTACAATGGGTGGTAAGTGTTCAAATGTCAGCATATGTATTTGTATTCTCTCTTTATAGTAGGTGATTGGGGCTTGAGTTTCACTAGAAGTACTTTTCAATGTGTGTGTGTATATATATGTGTGTGTGTGGAAGTATTTTCTCATTATAGTGGGTGATATGTGCTGGATTTTCACTAAATACATATACCTCTTTTTGGAAAAAAAAAAAAAAAAAAAAAAAAAGTTCAATTTAAAAAAAGATCACATACGGTGAACAAGAATATGCCACTGTTGCCATTACCTAGATGTACTTATCAAGTACAAAAAAAAAAAAAATGATTTCCACAAAAACCCACATGCAAATTAGTCAAATAATGCATGAACCATGTTCACATACGTTAGATTAATTTTTCCAAATATTTTATAATCTCAAGATAAAGTTTCGGCTGAGAGATTCCTGGAAATTCATCTCCAAGATAACTTACTTTATTTCCTTTTATTTCTTCTTTTAATGGAAAAAGATTGGAACAAATTTTTTTTTTTAAAAAAAAGTATTTAAAAACAAATCTGCCCTAAGTCTTGACTTTACATCATGAAAGCATCACTTGCCACGTGGCGCTTCGAAAAACGTTGCCCTTATCCCATGCCTTTACATGTATATATCCTTATCAACTACTTTAAAAATCTTTAATTGTCTTTGTCCTGAGATAAGCTACTTTATTAAAAGACATCTTACGATTGTTATTATTATGTTAACTAATGATTATTTTTATGGAAACAATGGGTTTGGTGATGGTTGTGATTAGAATCTCAAATAACTCGATAATCTTTGATAGTATTATCAAAATTTTAAACTACTGTTATTTATATATATTTTTTTTATTATTGAAAAAGTTTAGGATGTTGTCCGAACTCACTATAGTTTGACCTTAAGACGTGATCCAATGATCAACTCTCAAAAGACTGGAGGGAGCAACTCACTTGCATGGTCATGTGGAGAAAATGTCCACATTAGTGGGACTTAAACCAGATGAAACCATGACCTCTATCACTATTATTTTCTTATTGATGATTTTCCTATGATAATTATGATATTCTAACATGTTTGTTTCGTTTATAAAATATCATATAATCAAGTTAGAGATTTTAGTTCTAAATAATCGAGTGTGATTAATAATAGTGTTATAGGGTTAATAAGTCATGATATTAAATTACGATGGACATTATATTATATATTAATATTAAAATATATAATCATGATTTGTGAGATATATCATAATTATATTAAAAATTCGAATAGTTCTAAAGTTACAAAATAGTCGTGATCCATGATTAATTATTCTTCATAGAATTATTCTATGATGATTGTGACATGCGGTCACAATCAAATTGCAAATCATAACAATCCTAATCTCCTTGAGCTAATCAAGGATGGATATTTATATATATATATATATGATTATTAGATTGTAAGATATTGTCTACATTTTTTGGGTTAATTTAATGATGCACTACGTATATATTATGTCTATTAACTTATCCGAGATGTTTATATAGTAATATTATATTCTCAAACTTTATCCTTATTAAGCTTTGGGACAAACCCCCATATAAGATAACGTCTACTAATCTCTGTTTTTATTATTATTATTATTATTATTTTTTTATTTTGAAGTACTCATCTCTGTTTTTCAACCACAAAATCAAAAAAGTTATTTAGAAAGGATTGATTCCTAGAATGTCACTATATATCATTAATTAATTGAAAAACCAATCAACTAAAAAGAAAAATTGCATACCTCATACTAGAATAGGTGGTTGTGCATCTCCCCCATTAACTTTAGTTTCAAATTCCACTGGATGCATTTTACAAGCATTAAGCGAAGAACTTTCACTTGTATCGAAAATGGTTGTCTTCCAATTATAAAGATAAATATCCCGATAACACAAATAGTAATTGATTTAAACAAGTTATGACACATAACAAATTTATTGGGCGTGAACTTTAAAAAATAAAAATTAATGTAGAAAAACTAACATAATATAAGATAAAACCATCTTTTATATGAACTAGTAAATAAAGATAATTTAGAAAAGATGTTTGGTGTTATCTTTACGGGATAAGATTAACAACAATTGTTTTTATATCATTGGGATGATATTTAATGTTTTCAATAGTTGATAACTATAACAGTTTTAGAGAAAAAAAAAAATAGTTGATAACTAATAATTATCCATATATGTGGAAATATTACAGTTTTAGAGAAAAAAAAAATAGTTGATAGCTAATAATTATCCATAAATGTGGAAATATTACAGTTTTAGAGAAAAAAAAAGTTGATAACTAATAATTATCCATGAATGTGGACAGCTAATTAACATATTTTATATTCTTTGTTTGCAAATGAAGTTTTCGTTAAATAAGACTTATCAAAATGGATGTCTATGATATGAAGACAATTAAATCTAATTTAATTTGTTAAAATGATAAATCTAATCATAATTATCTGTATTTTTATTTTTTCATTCAATATAAATTAAGTCAATACTTCTTTATAATATGCATAAGATTGAAATCAAATTGAAAATTTAATGCATTATCTCATATTACATTGAATTAGAGTTCGAGTTTTAGTTGCAAAACACACTTGAACAAATGCGTCATCGGAGGATCTTAATTAATTTAAGCTATGTAAAATTAAACTAATTTTAATTATATAATGTAGTTATAAAAAGACCATTATCTATCTCCAACTTTTCTAATTCTTACATATATTTTTTAAATTACTTATTTATTTATATAGTCATATAGAAATTAAAAATCATGAATCTGAACTACCCTGTTTGTGCACATGTGGGAAGTGCACAGGTATTGGCATTTTATGGCATTAAAATAGTCAAGTTCGATTCAACAAAATTCATGGACTACAAGCTTTTAGTGTTGTAATATTAGAAATGCATGTTATGACATCTGATTTAGTTTGCAATATCAGAATAAATGTTACAACAAATTTTTGTTCACGGGGTAGTACATAACTTAGAAGTTGTATTAAGTTTGACTTGATTTCGTAATTAATAAAAATTGATTGATTTGAAGATTATTCTTGTATTTAAATGACAATATTTTTGTCAAGAATATGCGATTATTTTCCTTACATATTTAGGGATTATGATGATACTTTTAATAAGGAAATATAATGACGGTTTGACTTATTTTTATGCAATAATCTTGAAGGGAAAATCTTACTTGTTCAGGAAAATCTTTTTGGTCAACTAGTAAACTTAAATACATAATAGGTCAAAGATATTCCTTAAATCAAATTCGAACAAATAAGGATCTTAATCAGTCAACACTATGAAATAGGAAGTTGCCTTACTAATTTTTTTAGTTGGTTTTAATTACTAATTTTTTGGAAACTTTATTCCTAGTTTATTTATTTTAGACAACTGATTTTTTGGTGTTTCCTTTAGAAAATATTTGCTACATATTTCTTGAATAAAAGAGAGACCAATTCGTTCCAAGATGACAAGCAAGCAGTGCGTGTAGATTGAGCTAAAGAGTGAATATTTGTAAAAATTTAGAGAGCTTGTTTTCCAAGTAATTTCTAAACTTAGAAAAGAGTTAACTAGGTCTAAGTTTTGTTTTACGTATAGACTTGTTAGGATAATAGGTTATTAAGTCTTTGCAAAAAGACAGATTTGTAACGGTTGAAGGAAGTTCAAGCTGTAGTCAACTATTGAAGGTAAGGAGAACTTATGACAACTTGTTAGGTGAATGTATACTAATTTTGCATCAATTCTAGGAGGGAGTCTTAGCTGGAATAAGTCAAGAGTAGGTTATACTTTGTTTATGTTTATTAATAAATTGATTACTTTAGGTAAGGCCTTGTGAATATAGAGTAAAACCACACAATGTTAAAAATGTTCTAATGTTCATATTCTATGTTAAAAATGTTATGGTGTTCATTTTTAATTTCTAAGTTAATCATATTGCAACATATAGATTGTTTGTTATGACATGTTCATTTTGTTACAACATTTAGTTCAATGTCATAACATTGCTTAGTTTGTCACATTAACGGTGAAAAATTAGGTAGTCTACACTGACAGATTATTTCATACTTATTTATAATTACAAATTTTGCATAGTAATAATGACCCTAACTACACATTTTAAACATTGAATTCAAAATATTATTTAATAATGCATTTGACTAGTTTACCGATTGGATAAGGTTACTCATACCCATCAATAACAACCTTGAGATATTCTTTAATAACTTCATTTACAACCAATTCAAAAATTATTATTGATGAATAATTTTATTCAATCACTAAATTAGCCAAACCCCATAATAAAATAATCCTAAGTACTTATATTGACATACAAATACATTCAAACTTAACAAACTTTCTATTCATTTAATGAACCACTGAGGTATTCATCTCCCATTATAACAAAAATAACTCCACGTACATAAATTTATAATTAAACTCAGCAAATTTTATGTTTAAATACACATTCCTCTTCTATCTCAATAACAACAATTCCATATATGCTCATTTACCTTTAAAACTTAATGAATTTTATGGTAAATTACTTACTCTATTCCATCTTGATGACAATAACTCCATATATATATTAATTTGCGTTTAAGTTCAATGCATTTCATATTCAACCACATGGTGACAATTCATTTTTTAAATTTTTTAGTGAAAACAATAAGCTAATGGTTGATTGGATGTGACAAGTAACCGGTTCCAAAGAATTTGAAGCGAAAAAGATAATGAAAATCATGTAAAGCATAATAATTAGTGGATATCTTCCCGCATGGATTAGGGCAAGATTTTAGAAAAAGAAAAAAAAATAGTTAAAATTCCCAATCATTTCGTCCGTACACGTGCACGTCGATCCACCAACAAAATCCTTCCCTTCAACCCCACACAAAGTCACATGCACCCCACTCAATTCCGACGTGGCACAATCCCACTGGTCACTTACATGCTCTGGACTTTGATTCGAAACGCATCCGCATCAAAAAGAGAGCACCACCAATAATTTCACTTCAGGTTACACGTGACGGGTGAGGGCATTTTGGTCATAAAATATAAAAACAAAAACAAAACGAGTGTGAACACGTTTTTGTTTTCTGACAGGAACCGGAGGCCTCTGATCCCGGAAATGTTGGATAATTTTTGTTTGCTGACGTGTCAGTTATTGGGACCGTTCATTTTTTTCATGCCCTAAATGAAGTGTAACTAAAAATTGCTTCCCGATTGACTGCAGATTTCTTCCCCAGTTTGGCGACAAAGCATTTATGATTTAGTTGTTTATATTACTTATTTTTACCGAGACAAAAGTACATTTTATTAAATTAATAACAATTTTAAAAAATATATTTTAATTATAGAAATAGGTATTTGAACCATAAATTTATTTCATGGTCAACTTATTTTATGTTTAATTTTAAATAATATTAATAATATCTTACAATAAATAGTTCAATTTATCCAAAATTTTCTCTTTAAATATATTAAGGTAGTAACTTAAAACTACTTACCTCTTATATTTTTGAATCATTGAATAGTTAAATTCAATAATAATTTTATTTTCTAATATATATATATAATTTTTTAATATTTAAAGTGATTATATCAAAGTAGTATAAATCGTGGCAAAAAAGAAATTAAGGTTGTTGATTTATGTCCAACTAGTACATTATCTATAACACTTTTTAACTAATTAATTTTTTTATATAGTTGAAATAGATAAAGATGGTTTGTTAAATTGTTTTTATTTGGAGATTGATGTTTGCAAACGTAATTTTCATTTTCATTTTCATCAATAATTTTATTCAAAACACTCTAATTAAAATAATTTTCTTATAATAAACCTTACACGTTTTTTCATTCATAATGCTTTAAACATCTATAATTTTTTATTAAAAAATATTTATTTTAGTAACACAATATAACATAATTAAATAATGAATTTTTTGTTCAAATTTATATGTAAATAATATGATATATGAGCTATTAATATATAATAAATATTGAGATGATGTGATAATCAATATAAAATGATATTAACAACTCACATGTTATAGTATTTTGGTATGAATTTGAATACAAAATTTGAAAAACACCCAATCAATAATAATAATAATATGAATGCCTTCTTGAAAAATATTACAATACCTATTTTAGAGTTTCAAAATATTTTGAGAAAATCCAATGTAAAATAAAATTTTTAAAAAATTATGTAATGACAACTGATAATTTATTTTTGAAAGCGATAATTTTATTTTGTTGATAGCCATTTGTCTTGATGCATTTTGTCTTCCTACTCTTTGAAACTTAAAGTTTAAAAATCATACAAAATTATCCATTAAAATTAAATAGCATGCATGACGTTTATTTTCTTCTCATATTATTTTCAACTCTTTGGGATCATCTACAATTTCTCCACCCTAAACATGATTTAATTTCATGTTTTAAGAACAACCAAAAAAATCATAAAGATAAATTCCGTCCACACAGGAGATGATTTAAAAATTGTAATAACTAATTAAAAAAAGTATATTATTCAATTCCATGCACTTTTTAATTAAACAAACCAAGTCGTTAACCCTATCTTTGATATAGTATTTTGAGTATAACAAATCACTTAATTTTACAAATAAGATTGTTGAAATCCACCTAAATTCCTATAATAAAGCTGTTAAAATTGTTTTCACTATCTTTCCACTACAATTATATCCTAAACATGAAACGTTTTTATAAACAATTTCAGATTACAATAAAAAAAAAAAACCTTTAACGTTAACAAATCCTACAATCCACAACCATTTTCATTCTATTTGATGTTACTGAAATTGTTAATTATTTTTTGTTATTTTTTTCCCATTTGAGCACTCTATTATCTATAACAACAAATACAAGTAAAACATAATATAAATATAGAAAAATATTATTTACAATAATCGCATCTTTCCCAAACTCAAACAATTGTCAATCTTAAAATGTGACACTTACACGTCATAATCTTAACAGAAAACACAAAAATAAATAAATAAAACAAAAGCAATCACAACAGCAACCAAGCCAAGTCGCGGACGTTATCCTTTTACTATTAAGGGTAAAATGGTCATTTACTACTCCCACAACGAACGTTCCACCGCAAACCTCCATTTCCTGGTAGGTCCCTAAATTTATGAAATCCCCATTTTGCCCCGCCTTTCTCTAATAAATTTGTCCACTCGCTCTCGTTCCATGCAAAAATCAATCTCTCTCTCTCTCTCGGTCTTTCTCTCTCTAAAACTCTCTCTCTCTCGAAATGGGTTGATTTTAATTAATTAATTAACAATTGGTTAATTCTTATTATAATCTAATAACTTCGTCGGTTCTATATCGACGCGGCGACGTCGGCGGCGGAGGCGGAGGGTGGTAAGTCGGTGGAGCAGTTGAGATGCCGCGGCGGTGCTCGCATTGCAGCAACAACGGCCACAACTCGCGCACGTGTCCGTCGCGGGTTGGCGGCGGAGGAGGTGGAGGTTCGCTAGGCGGAGGCGGCGGCGGCGGCCTGAGGCTCTTCGGCGTGCGGCTGACGGACGGCTCTATAATCAAGAAGAGCGCGAGTATGGGGAACCTACCGGCCTTGAACTACCACAGCTCCTCGTCCGCCGCGGCGTCGCCGAACCCGGACTCGCCTCTTTCGGATCATGGCCGCGACCCGACCCACTTGCCTGATGGATACTTGTCTGATGACCCGGCCAACGCGTCTTGCTCCACCAATCGACGTGGAGAGCGAAAAAAAGGTCCTTTTTTTTCTTTAATTTTGTTTAATATTAATCCAATGGCAATTTCGTAATTATAAGTAAATATTAATTAAAATTAAATTTTGTTACCATTTCAAAAAAAGAAAGTTACGTTTTATTAGTTTTAGTAATTTATTTATTGTTTGAATTTTGAAATAATTGTTGAAATTGATTTATTTTATCATTTTGTGATTAGATTGTAATTATTTGTTTAATTTTGTTAATATTTAATAGTTCGGATAAATTAAATTTTCATAGTACGTTGTCACTGTTCTTGTGGAAGTTGAATTTTGCAAATTCCGGTTTATTTTAAGCTTATTTAATTTGATTGCTTGTTGAATTTGAATTTGAATTTTCCCTTTTTTTTAATATTCTCTTTGAGTTTGTGGTGTTGATTGAGGGTTTCTGATATATATATATATATATATATATATATAAATATGAATGCTTAAGAGAACTGTGGTGTTTCAGGTCTTAACATGATGGAAATTCAAGCTAAGATTTTAACCATTGTTGGCAAAATTTGTGTATGAGTATCTCTAATGGTTGGATTTAATTGGGTTGGTGTTTTGGTTTTCATGGTAGGCGATAAATAAATACAAAATACAATAATTGCCTTAGAGGAATGTTGAAATTTGGAAATCAATGCGTATATTTTGGTGTGTATTTCGGCTGTCTTCGGGGTGTCAATGCCATATGTAGATTCTTTAATTGTTTAGATGTTTGACATATACACTTTAATCGGTATAAAGTATTTTTGGCATACCATATACGTGTATTTTGGCTGTCTATAGGGTGTCAATGTCATATGTATATCCTTTACTTATTTTGATGTTTGAGATATATGAGTCTATTGATATAAAGCGTTTTTGACATACCATACACAGGTATTTCGGCTATCTATAGGGTGTCATTGCCATATGTGTATTCTTTACTTGTTTAGATGTTTGAGATATATGCGTCTGTTAATATGAAGTATTTTTAACATACCATACACTTTTTTTTCGGCTGTCCGTAGCCATATGTATATTCTTTACTTGTTTAGATGTTTGAGATATACACGTTTATTGATGTAAAGTATTTTTGACATACCATACTCGTGTATTTCAGCTGTCTATAGGGTGTCATTGCCATACGTACACTCTTTACTTGTTTAGATGTTTGAGATGTACACTTCTATTGATATAAAGTATTTTTGACATACCACACTTGTGTATTTTGACTATTTATAGGGTGTCAACGACAATATAATTCTTAAATGTTTAGATGTTTGATGTACCATACACATGTTCATTGATATAAAGTATTTTGATATGCTATAAATGTGTATTTCAACTGTTTATAGAGTGTCAATGCCATATATGTATTCTTATTTGTTTCGATATTTGATATACCATGTATGCATCCATTGATACAAAGTATCTTTGATATATCATACACTTGTATTTCCACTGTTAATAGGGTGTCAATGCCATATATATTCTTAATTGTTTAAATTGTATCAATATTCTAAATAAATGGTGTCAAGGGGTTTCAAACTCGTCTTTTTGGTTATGTGCCCCACCCCTCAAACACTAAGGCTAACCACTTGGAGAACTTCTATAAATGTAGAAGGATTAAGATGCAAAGAAGGCCATATCGAAGTTCTGTCAACCTGTGTTTCATTGCAGTCTTCATTCTTAAGGAGGGTGTCACCTCTTATTGCTATTTTCAATTTTATTGCAGTACGTAGATGACCTCTTATAATTTCACAAGCTTTTTTTTTTAATTAATTTTTTGTGATACTTGTTACTTATGTTGACTTCCATGAAAGTGAGCAGATTGTGTAACAATGAAGTATCCTAAGAACCAAATTTATATAATTGAGAAGCAGAGGGTACACTATGATCTAGAAGATCAACATATTGTGTCTTTCCAGCTTAATTAGTAAGCAATTCACCTTGTTGTCATAGGCATTCATGTGAAGTATTGCGTTGATTACTTTTGAGAGAAAGCATATAAAGCATGGATCATCTTAGTGTAATTTTGGGAATAACTTTGTATTGCATCAAATTTTCTCTATGTTGTTGCAATTGCATCAATATCTATCTGTTGAATCTGTTGGCAGACAAAACTTCATCAGTATTATGTTTTGAGGTGGTATTTGCCAAGAATTTCTTTCCCTTTTTGCTTGTCATGCTCTTGATTTGCATGTCCGACCCTATCATACTTGCTGTCTTTTCCTTTCTGCCTGTGGATCTTATTAACTAGATTGCAGCTTGTTAGCGCTTGAAGTTGTTTTAGGTGAATCCACTTTCAACTAGTCAACAAATAGTATGGTTTATCGAATCTAGCATCAAAGGGTACCCGTTGCTGCTTTTATAGAGTATGAAAAATTAATGAAAATGCTTGGTACTTTGGTATCACGTTTGGTTAACTCTTAAATTAGTAGCTCATGACTTTACGAAATTGTGAGGCAGAACTAGGATTCTTTCACTGACAGATGAGAACTACCCTTTATGTGAAATGGATTTTGTTTACAGGTGTTCCGTGGACAGAAGAAGAGCACCGGTTGTTCTTGATTGGCCTACAGAAACTAGGAAAAGGAGACTGGCGTGGAATAGCTAGGAATTATGTCACCTCACGGACTCCGACCCAGGTTGCAAGTCATGCGCAGAAGTATTTCATTCGGCAGAGTAATGCTACCCGAAGAAAGAGGCGCTCCAGTCTCTTTGACATGGTTCCGGATGATATGGTTTGTCTCGTTTCTTTCGTTTTACTTTTGTATGTTAGCCACATAAATAAATAAACACAGATAGTGTGTAGAGTTCAATTTAGTATTTGGTTGACTAAGTTGGTATATATTCCATTTCAGGCCACAGACACCCCGTCGGTGCCAGAAGAGCAAGTATTGCACCCTTCTCCCCTGGCAAGAGAAACTGACAATTCAAGCCCTATACCATCCCTCAACCTTTCTCTGAACTCGGAATTCGAACCTATGGAAGCTGCACATGAAGAAACAGTCAAGGAACCAGAAGAATCCGCTATTGGTTCAAACGGAATCACACCAATGATGCATGGTTTCTTCCCAGCTTATATGCCCGTCCCATATGCATACTGGCCTTCCAATTCAGCCTCTCCTGAAGAAGACAAGGAAGAAGAGAGCTCCCACCACCAGATTCTAAAGCCAATTCCAATGCTTCCTAAGGAACCGGTCAATGTAGACCAACTAGTTGGCATGTCTCAGCTCAGTATAGTAGAGATGGAGAGAGGATTCAGAGAGCCGTCCCCGCTGTCCTTGAAACTACTGGGAGAGCCATCGAGGCAGTCAGCGTTCCATGCAAGTGCTCCAGTCAGCAATGGCAAGACAAGCCCGATTCAAGCAATTTGAATGCTTCTTCTGGTATCTTATTTTTGTACAATCATATATTAGTTCTCCGAGGCATCTTTGTCTTAACTTTTTCATAGTATGAAGTTTTGCTGCTTCTTGATATATAGGTTAAAATCAAATTAAATTTGGTCGGAAATATTTATTCTTTGAAAATGTATTATTAACAGCTAGCAGTTCTAATAATTTAATGTGTTTGGCAAGAATTATCCTATTTTTCACTTTCACAATTCTTTCTGTTTTGTTTCTCCATCTCTTGTATTGTTTTTGAAGTTTGGTTTCTAGAGGCATACAAGGTTAGGACAATCTTCAAGTCGTATTTTGTCTTTCGGATAAGTAATAACTAATTGAGTTGAAAGCATGAGCAACCTTATTCACTTCCTCCGATATTAGAGGGCAAACGTAGTCGGATGACAGCCATAATAATCGTGAATAGAGCCTGAACCGCAAATGAAGGATAGCCACTCACTTTTAAATCTGAAAGCAACATCCACATGCATATTTCATTTTCAGCATAATAAGATTAGGGGGCAAATGCGAAGTGATAGCGAACCAGAGTCTGAATCCCAGACAAAGCAGTGCTTTTAATTTGAAAGCAACATCCACGTTCATTTTCAGCATATTAAGCGGTGGAAAACACCATCTTGGCAAAGGAGGAAACAGCAGCTTGAGACTTGACCTTTGGAAGTCGTCTAGCAAAGTTTTGGCAAAAATCAGCACATTTTTTAAGAAGTTCCGTTAGACGTCTTTGGCTTCGATAGCCTATACTCTTATTATTACGATACATTGTTGAGATCTCTTAGTTTGTGCTTTAAGTACAGTCAACCTGCATGATAGAGCAAAAATTAAAGAAATTGGTTTGATTTCTTTTCTTTTCTTTCTTTTTTTTTGAAATAAAAATTAGTTTGACTTTGAGGCCATGATGTTCAAAAAATAAAAAAAGTTGAGGACATAATTAAAAAACATTACTTTTTTTTTTTTAATGTTTTAATTGTTTGAGAAAGACATTTAAGATAGTGCATCCAAAACAGTATCACAATTAAAAAAAACTAAATATATCATCTCTTAGTAAGAGTGGTTGAGAACCGTAGGATTAGGGTTCAAATTCCTCTCATTCCATTAAGATACGACATGTAGATATGAGTTTCCTTTTAGTAGAAGTTGCATTCCTAATTGTAGGAGTAGTTATTTAGACTGTACTATAAATAATCGATTTTAATAGATCTTAACAGTCTTTTGACCGTATTAGTGTTAAAAAGAAAATAAAAATAAAAAACTAGAAAAATATCTTAATAATATTTTAATATTACCAAAAATTTTATTATATTTTGGGTTGTACCAAACCAAGTTTTTGAATTGAAATGAAAAACTTTAAGCAAATATATTAAGAAACGGAGAAACAATTTGTACAAACATGTCTTAAAAAGAAAAATTAAATAACAAAAGACATTCAAAGCCGGAGGTTCATCTCCAAAAACACTTTTCAATAAAAGAATTTAGGGGCTACTTGTTTTTTTTCCACTTGTTGACGTCCGGAAACGGTCAACCAGAGATTCTGGGGCCCAGACGGCGGACTTGGTAATTAAGGATTGATTGGTACTGGTCGAAAGGTAGTAAATGGTGTATTAATGGGATGCTAGGTTGGTGATAATTAATTCAGGTGGAGGAATGTTGTTCCTGGTAGTTGGTCGGAATTAATAAACTGATGAACAAGTAATTAAAGGAAATGAGAGAAAGAAAGAGAGAAAACACAGGGGTTTTCACGTGGTTCGGTGACTGCACCTACGTCCACGGTCACTCTGGAGTAATTCCGGCAGAGTGATGGTTATCTAGTATTCAGCTTGTTGTACAGTGAAAATGTCTCCCCTCTTTATAGAGGAAGGGAGCTCACAATAAAATAATACAAAGGAAAAGTTTACACGTAATAGGCAACGGCTAGTTTCAACTAATCCTGACATTGCCATGCTGCATTAATTGTAAAGATAATGATGATTTCCTCCCTGCACAAGTCTGCATTAATTACACCTGAAGAAGTCTTCACTTCATTAAATGCTTCTGGGTAATTGTGTAAACAGTATCTTGCTGGAAATCATGGGGGTTGGCAGTTCTGACAACTTGCTGCACACGGTTTCTTATAGGTGGACTTTCTGGTCAGCCAGATGTATGCTGGAGAGGAGGTGAGGCGAACTGGAGGTTAGCGCGAGCTCGCGAGCTCGCGATTGGCGCGACCTCGCGGGCTCCTCGGGCTGAAAGCATTGGCAGGTGACATGCTGAAGAACTGTTGCTAGCTCGCGACCTGGATGGCCTCGCGAGCTGGACTTGTAACCGTTGCCTCTGTCTTTGGGCTTTCTGGGCCCTTGCTTCTGTTCAAATTAAATGGGCGTGTACTGTTGCTAGTTGGGCCGAACCAGAAAATGGGCATAACATCAAGCCCCCCAGCTCTCTGTGCGTTTTGCGGACTGGGAGCTGAAATAAACACACAAATGGCGCCCATTTTCAAATCTTCTGGTTCCGTTTCAATTTTCGTACTGTAACCGCTGACACGTGGCGTCCATTCAGGCGTTGGAGCCGAAAAACGTGTCTCGGGACCGTACGCATTAAATGCGCACGTCTTGTAACTGACAGACGTGATGGCGTGTGACCGAGATCGATGCTCAGCCGTTGGATCTTTGGCGGTTACACCTTTATGCTGGATCGGATGGCTAGGGATGGACGAGCTGGCCTATATAACCCACGGGTCTCCTCATCTTCTTCTTTTTGCTTTCTTGGTACGACTACAACACTTTTTCTTTCTATCTTCCATTTTTTCCTTCACTTCTGCTTCTTCTGGCCAACTGTTTGTCACTGGACAACCCCTTCGAACTTCGCTACTACGAAGATTAGCCACCGTGCTCAGCATATCGCACTCGGTTCGAGCAAGGTAGTCCTCTTCTCGCTTTGTTGTTGTTTTTGTTGTTTTTTTTTTTTTGTGACATGGTCTGTCTCTGGTTAGGATTGTCGTTTTCTGCCTTCGTAACACGTCTGTTGGTCCCTGTGAGCTTGTTTGGCCCTTAGGGAGTCACTGTGTCGGTTGCCTGAGTACCTCTGTACGCTAGGGGCGACCTGTAAACATAGGATTAGAAATATGTAGACTTGGGGTGATATTGTACCTGGCAGATTCGTGTCTCTGGGCCTTTTCTGGTCCTTTAGAGACCAAGTGCGCGACCTGACAAGTAGGACAGCTGTCTTAGGAGTTCTTTTCCTGTGTCTTGTTAGGATCAGTATGCTGTAGGCGTCCTGATGTCATTCCTTCTGTGTTGTAGATGTCAGGTCGTTCGCGCACAGGTCGGGGCAGGACTGCTGCTTCCAGGAGGCAGGCAGGTCGCCAGGATAGCGAGGCTGAGGCTACGACCTCGCGAGCTGGTCCGTCGAGCGAGGAGATCGCAGGAGGGGACGAGGTCGCTGAGGAAACGGACACCCCTCCCTTTAAACCCATGTTCTCGTCGCTCACCTTTGATAAGTTGGAGGCTTGGGCACGGGAAGTAACCATCCCCTTGGGGTGCAGGGCTAACGTTCCCGCGGGCACTGATCAAGCCGCTTATCCCCCTACGGGCTTTATTGCGATCAGCAGAGAGCATATGGAGCTCGGCTTCAGGTTCCCTATCCCTGGATACCTCATGGATTTGTTAAACAGCCTCAATCTCGCACCGTTCCAGCTGACCCCAAACTCATACGCTCATTTGACCACCCTGGCTGCGGCGTTTCGTAAGTACGCACTAGGATTTCCCACACCCCGCATCATCCGCAGCCTTTACAGCTTCAAAGCGATCACTGGAAAGGAAGGGTTGTACTACGCCACTCCTCGCCAGTCTTCTGACTATAGGGCGTTTCTGCCTCAGAGATGTACTAAGTCAAACGTAGGGGAGTACAAGTCCAACTGGGCCTGGTTCACGTGCCCCTCGATTGCTGGACTGAATAACACGAGCTTCGTGGAGGAACCTAGTAGGGACATGAGTGCTCAAAACAACATCAGTAGCATTATTCATATGTGCAAACATGCATAATGTTCATTTACTTATTTATTTATTTATTTATTTACGAGCTGACTTTTACTGTGCAGACGTCACAGCTCCTAAGGGTAAACCCAGGCAGGACGAGCTCGCTATTCTGAACTCTTTCGCAGCTGCCAAGGAACCAGAGGAGGACAGTTTCCCTTCCGGCAGCGAGCTGGTAGCTCGGGGTCTATCACCATCTGCTTCAAACCCTCTCTTGAATACAGCTCGGGACCTGGGAATAAGGGGGAGAGCGAACGAGGTCGCTTCTGCCCTTGTTGATCCTACCCAATCAGAGCCAGAACCACAACCTCTTCAACAAAGATCACCGAGCACGAGCTTCACCACCAGCACTTCTTCGGATAATATGGGAAGAAAGCTCACCATGTCTGTCCCTCCCCTCAGGTCAGTTCCACCTGCTAAGCCGGCCGAGGTCGTCAACGTGGACGACACCTCCTCAGACCACTCTCAAAGAGCGACCTCACAAGCTGCTGCAGTTGCCCCCTCTCAGACCAGGGCAGCTGCAGCTCCTCAAAAACGGGCTGCCCCACCCGCAGGACGGAGCTCTCCTCCAGCCAAGAGGGCCGCAGTCCCTGCCGGGGGGGACTTACCTTCGGGGCAAGAGTCTGAGGCCTTGACCAGGAAAAGAAAAGGAAAGGCCATAGCTCCTCCACCACCTCCAAAGCAGAAGGGCTTCGTTGCCGTCCCTTCGGTCGGTGGGGTCGTCATCGGACGGGAGCCAGGTACTGGAGCGCCAGCACGACCGGCGAGGTCTGCAACAGTTGAACAGGCAGATTCTGGCCCTCCTCCTGATGCAGTCAAGGAGATGGAATTTTTTAACAGCTTCGTTGAGCTCGTTCCTGAAGTGATGGGAAAACGAAGCCCGCAGCTACAGAAAAAAGAGCTTTCAGGCCGTACTTTAGCGACCTATATAGCTCGCCAAGTTGCGCTGGTAAGGTTCATATCCTGTCATACTTTGATTCTGATTTTTCCCTTCCTTTTTAAAAGGATTTTGTACCATTTCTTTTGTTGTTTCAGCTCGGTATGGCGTCTGCAAAGTTAGTAAGGGAGGCAGACATTCACATCAACGAGGAAGAGGCCTTCAGGATTTCTCAGATACAGTTTGATGAGGAGAAGAAGCTGCTGCAGGAAGAGACCAATCTCCTTCAGAAGAACTATAGTGAGCTTTCTGCCAAGCTCAAAGATGCTGACGCGGCCTTGTCGCAGGAGACCGCTCGCAGGGAAACCGAAGCCAGCAAGGCCCAAGCAGAAATAAATAAGCTGAAGGGCGAGCTTGCTGATGTAAAGGTAAAGCTGCAGGTCGCTGAAGATAAAGTGAGCCAGCACTCATGGGACTTGGCAGCAGCCAAAGGGATGCTCGCGAAGTCTGAGGAGAAGCGGGCTGAGGCAGAGGCGAGCTTGGCTCAGACTAGGGAGAAGCTGACCCAAACTGCGGAGGGTATTGAAGCTAGGGTAGCTCGGGAGCGGGATAAGATCGAAGAAGAGGTCGAGAGGGAGTTCCTGTATAGCATGTGGGAGCACCATCCGAACTTGGACTATTCCTTCTTTGGGTCAGAAGGGGTCAAAATGATCCAAGAGTTCGTGGAGCTGGCTGCAGGTGCTCAGAGCACGCAACATGCTGATACTTCCTCTGCCCCTCCAGATAATCTACCTGCTGACTCAACCCCTTCGCCAGAGCAGGTCCCCGAGGTACCTTTAGTTTTAGAAAATCCTCCCATGTCTGAGCCCACAGCAGAAGCTCCTTCTGATTTACCAGCTTCTGAGTCCGTTCCTGAGGCAGAGCCCCCAGCACAAGCAGTAGTTGGTCCTGCTCCTTCAGACGCACCTGCTGATATCTGAAGCACTTTTATTTTATTTTCTCCTTTAAATTTTTGTAACTTTCCTTCATTTGTTGGAATTCATATGACGAGCTTGAAGCTCGGATTTATAAAACTAAATTTCCTGCACAATCTCGATATTTTGTCCAAGCATATATATGTATATTTAGTTACATAATAGGTAGCGAGCAGGTAATAATAACACAATTTTAAAGTGTTAGAATTTTGTTAAGGAGATCACAATCGCGAAAATTATATTAACTTCCGAACCTGCTAATTGCAATAAGCAATTTTACTCAAGCGCTAGCTCGTAAGGGCTTGGGCTCAGCAAACAACTTGGCTGAATAAGACGTTTTGTAAGCCTTAGAAGATTGGCACGGACTTACTGTTAGTGAGGAGTTCGGAATTTCCTTGTCCTCCATGTTTTAATGATATAGAGCGTGCTTGTCAGCAGCATTTTCCCAAACTTTGAGAGTTTAACTCGTCGCTTCATTCGCAGTCCAGGACTGAGTCAATTTGGTGAATCCGCGGGCAGCTTTATATATGAGAGGCGTAGCCTTACCCCCTCCCGCGAGGTCGCGGGGCAATTAATACGCGAGTCCGCGGGCAGCTTTATATATGAGAGGCGTAGCCTTACCCCCTCCCGCGAGGTCGCGGGGCAATTAATACGCGAGTCCGCGGGCAGCTTTATATATGAGAGGCGTAGCCTTACCCCCTCCCGCGAGGTCGCGGGGCAATTATGGCTGCGAGCTAGTAAATGAACTTGATGCATGACGTGAACCTCCGTTAATGGGGGTAACACGGATGAATTAAGCATCAGTTGATGAGGCGTTCTCAATTGAGGCCTTTTGTGGAGATTTATTGCCAGAACATGGTCGTGACTTTGGCAGGCCATTTCATGTGAGAACTCCGGTTAGCGAAAGATTCCTTGGAATTTATACAGATGTCTTCAAGGAATAAAAATATGTATATAAACATTTATGATAATAGATCGCAGCTTGATTACTTTGAGAAAGAAATTTCATTAGCTTTGCTCTTTTAACATGTACATTTACTGGCTTATCCAGCCCGCTTTCTGCATCACATTTGACATATACAACAGAAAACAGGTGAAAGCATGTTTACAGACAATCGTCAAGAAAGAATCATGTACAAGGTTAGAGCGAGCTGACAGTTCTTAGGTGTAATATGGCCGCAAGTGTTCAGCATTCCAGGCACGAGGTAACTCAGCCCCGTCCATGCAGGCTAAATGATAGGCTCCGTTCCTCAGGTCCTGCTTGATGAGGTACGGTCCCTCCCAGTTGGGTCCGAGTACTCCTTCACTTGCTTTGCGAGCTCCAGGAAGGACTAACCTGAGCACGAGGTCTCCGGCTTTGTAGCTTCGAGCTCGCACCTTTTTGTTGTAATACCTGGCAACTCTTTGCTGGTATACTGCTACCCTTAGGCGAGCTGTCTCCCTTGCTTCCTCGGCTAAGTCCAGACTGGTCGCGAGAAGCTGGTCATTGTCCCCAGGTCGGAACGAGGCCCTTCGCTGACTGGTCACTTCAAATTCTGCCGGTATCATGGCTTCCGTTCCGTAGACCATAGAAAACGGGGTCTCACCTGTGGAGTTGCGGACCGTCGTCCTATAAGCCCAGAGGACTTTCTGTAGCTCATCAGCCCAAGCCCCCTTTCTTGCTTCTAACTTGGTCTTCAGATTCTGTTTGATGATCCTGTTCACGGCCTCGACCTGACCATTGGCTTGAGGATGGTCTACAGCCGAGAAGCTCTTCACGATTCCGAGCTCATTACAGAAACCTATGAACTGTTCGCTGGTGAATTGGGTCCCATTGTCCGTGACGAGCTGCTGAGGGACCCCGAACCTGCAGATGATATTGTCCCACACAAACTTTTCTATCTTCGTTGTGGAGATTTCTGCTAATTCCTTAGCTTCGGCCCATTTAGTAAAGTAGTCAACAGCGACTACAGCGTGCTTGCAGTTTCCTCGAGCTGTGGGCAAAGGTCCGATCAGGTCCATTCCCCAGATCGCGAACGGCCATGGACTCACCATCTGCTGGAGGTAGGCTGGGGGAGCTCGCGGGACTTTAGCAAATCTCTGGCACTTATCACATTTCTTTACCAGGTCTAAGGCATCTTGCTTCATAGTTGGCCAGTAGAACCCCTGTCTGAGAGCCTTCTGGGCCAAGGACAATGCTCCCGCGTGGTTCCCGCAATGACCTGCATGGATATCGTTTAGCACTACCTCACAGTCTTCATCATCTATACATCGTAGCAGCGGGGTTGAGAATCCTTTCTTGTACAGCCTGTCGTCGTAAATGCAGTACCGGGCTGCTCTAGCTCGGATGCGGCGAGCTTCCAGCTTGTCTTTTGGCAGCTTCCCTTCCTGCAAGTAATTGATTAACGAGCTCATCCAGGAGTTAGGCCGAACCTGTACGGTCATCATTGCACCTTCGCCGTCGATGCTTGGAGCTGGTAAGAATTCCATAGGGAAGGACTCAAGGAGATCTGCGTCTTGGGAGGTCGCCAAGCGGGCGAGGGTGTCCGCATTGACGTTCTGCGCTCTGGGAATTTGGTTCACTTCAAATCTCTGGAAAGCCCCCAGTAATTCCTTGACCTTTTGGAAATACTTTGACATCCTTTTCCCCTTGGTCTGATATTCTCCCCTGACATGACAAACGATAAGTTGAGAGTCACTGAAAATCTTTACCTGTTCAGCTCGCACCTCCCTTGCTAGGCGAAGCCCGGCGAGCAATGCTTCGTACTCGGCCTCGTTATTGGTAGCTGGAAATTGAAACCTTATGGCACTCAGGATCTTATGGCCTTCCGGGCTGATCAGCATTATTCCAGCCCCTGAGCTTCGCTCGTTAGAAGATCCGTCTACATAAAGCTCCCAAACTTGGCCACCTGTTAGCTCCTCGTACTCTGGTACTGGCCCCGTGAATTCCACAATGAAGTCTGCAAGTGCCTGAGCCTTGAACGCCGTTCTAGGCCTGAACTCCATGTCGAACTGAGCGAGCTCGATGGCCCACTTGAGGAGTCTGCCAGAAGTATCTGCTTTCTGAAGGACTTGCCTGAGAGGGTACTGCGTGAGGACCTCAATCTGATGAGCTTGGAAGTAGGGGCGTAGCTTTCTGGAGGCGGTTACTAGGCAGTATGCGAGCTTCTCCATTCGTGAATACCTGGTTTCCGCGTCAACCAGTCTTTTACTGATATAATATACGGGCAACTGCGTCTTATCCTCTTCTCTTACCAAGGCCGCGCTTAGTGCGTGCTCAGAGACTCCCAAATACAAGAACAGTCTCTCCCCCTCCTTGGGTTTGGATAGGAGAGGGGCTTGGCCCATATATTCTTTTAGCTTCTGGAATGCCTCCTCGCAATGCTCATTCCATTCAAAGTTCTTGGCTTTCTTTATGGCTTCAAAGAATGGCACACACTTGTCAGTGGCTTTTGAGATGAAGCGGCTGAGAGCCGCGACCTGGCCAGTAAGGCTCTGCACGTCCTTGATTCTGGACGGGGACCTCATTTCCACGAGCGCCCTGATCTTCTCCGGATTGGCCTCTATCCCTCTGCTGTTCACCATGAAGCCAAGGAACTTACCAGATGCTACCCCAAATGCACACTTCAGCGGGTTCAACTTCATCTGGTATTTTCTGAGGACTCTGAACGTCTCATCCAGATCGCGGACATGATCTGCTGCTTTCTGGGACTTCACCAGCATATCATCTACGTACACCTCCATAGTTTTCCCAATCAGGTCCTGAAACATGGCGTTGACTAGACGCTGGTAGGTTGCTCCTGCATTCTTTAGTCCGAATGGCATCACCCTGTAACAGTACAAGCCCCTATCGGTGACAAAAGAGGTGTGTTCCTCATCATGCGGGCTCATGGGAATTTGGTTGTATCCTGAGTAAGCATCCATGAAACTTAGGAGTTGATGTCCCGATGTTGCATCTACCAGCTGGTCAATCCTGGGTAATGGGAAACTGTCCTTCGGGCAGGCCTTGTTCAGGTCGGTGAAGTCAATACAAGTCCTCCACTTTCCGTTCTTCTTCTTCACGAGGACTGGATTGGCGACCCAAACAGGATAACGAGCTTCCCTGACGAACCCGTTAGCTAGCAACTTCTCAACCTCCTCCTTCAGAGCTGCATAGCGTTCTGGTGTCATCGGCCTCCTCTTCTGCCGGACTGGCTTGTGCTGGGGATCTATATTCAGTCGGTGACACAT
The DNA here is from genome assembly GCA_019925255.1 of Litchi chinensis. Classification (NCBI taxonomy): domain Eukaryota; kingdom Viridiplantae; phylum Streptophyta; class Magnoliopsida; order Sapindales; family Sapindaceae; genus Litchi; species Litchi chinensis. Next base: position 8,088,925 of record CM034464.1, on the reverse strand, counting down.
AACTCCAGGGTCTATCCCCACCATATCCTCATGATTCCAGGCGAAGACATCAAGGTTTCTCTTCAGGAATCCTACGAGCTCGGACTTCACTTCTGGCAGCAGATCTTTTCCTATCTTCACATATCTTTCTGAGTCCGCCTCACTGACTCGTACATCCTCTAACTCCTCAATGGGTCCCGTGGCCCTGTCTGCATCCACCTCGCGAGGGTCGAGGTCGTCACTTACCCCACTTTCAGAGGCAGCTCGCGGTTGGCCACCCGAGACCACATTTACTTTCTTTCCCCGAACTCCCATTTTTACTGCATCCTCATAACATCTCCTGGCTAGTTGCTGCTCGCCTTTGACACAGCCTACTCCATTGGGAGTCGGGAACTTAACTGTCAGCGTTCTGGTGGAGGTGACCATATCCAGTTCGTTCATCGAAGGTCGCCCCAATACTACGTTGTATGCTGAAGGGCTACTGATAATAAGGAAGTCTGCAAGAACGGTAGCTTGTCGTCCTGGCTCCCCGAGGGTGAGGGGCAACTTGATCTGGCCGATTGGCACCACTGCATCTCCCGTGAACCCATAGAGAGGCTCGGGCGAAGGTATCAACTGCTCAGCTCCTAAACCCAACTGGTCATAGCAGTCCTTATACATGACGTTGACTGAGCTGCCAGTGTCTATCATTATTCTTCTCACCTCGACATTACTGATCTGAGCTCTGATTACAATGGCATCGTTATGGGGCCAGTGTACTCCTCTCTCGTCCTCCTCCGTGAACACAATGCTGTCCGAGGACGCCTTTGCCCTTTTGTTGGGTCCCTCGACTCCTCCATATTCTGCCAGTAGGGTATGGTTGGCTTCTCGGATATACCTCTGGTGTGACCTGTTAGATGTACCTGCGACATGAGGTCCACCATAAATGGTAAAGATTGTTCTTACAGCAGGCTCGCGTTCTGGTTCTTGAGCTCGCTGAGATTGCTGCTGCTCGAGCTGCTGATCTTGCTCCTGAGGTCGTTGGTTCTGAGGTCGCCTTCCAGCGGGCTGTATTACATATTCTCCTAGGCGGCCTCGTCTTATGAGTTCCTCGATGGCATCCTTCAACCGCCAACAGTCTGAGGTATTGTGCCCGTTCTCGTTATGGTAGGCACAGTATTTCTTCGGATCCCGATGTCGGTTAGGGGGTCCGGTTGGAGGTGGCTTCCCAAAGTTCTCCCTGTTTCTTTCTGCGGCGAAGATCCTGTCCTGCCTGTCCGATAACAGACTATAGCTGTCATATCTGTTCGGGCGCCTGGGCCTCTCCATCCTTGGCCCTGGCCTAGCTCGCTTCGCCACTACATTGGCCGACTGGTTCCTCGGCTCCCCTGGCCTATCACCACCAGGATTCTTCCTTTTCTCACGATGGGAACCACTTGCTTCACCCCGCTGACCACTGGGTTTCTTAGCCCCAAAGGCTTCTTCCCATCTGACTTCTTTAGCTGCCCTGTCGTAGAACTCCCCCAGATCCTTCACAGGGGACTTGTATATGCTTTCATACAGCTTCCCATCTTTCCTGAGCCCTGCAGAGATAGCTGTTAAAATACTCTCGTCAGAGGGTGTTTCCACATTACTCACCTCCTCTCTGAATCGAGTAATATAATCTTTAAGGGATTCATTTTGTCTCTGGAAAATGGTTGCGAGGTGGCAGGCTGGCGCGAGCTGTTTCCTTAATGCCTTATACTGATCTAGGAACTTCTTCTGACATTCTCTCCAGCTTCCGATGCTGCGGGCTGGAAGGCGGTTGAACCAAGCTCGCGGGGCGTCCCCTAGAGTAGCTGGGAATACCCGGCATTTGACCAGCGGGTCATCTGTCTGAAGATCCATCTGCACATTGAAAGCATCCAAATGGTCATAGGGGTCCGTCCTGCCGTCATATTGAGGGATACTGGGGAGCTTGAACTTTGCTGGTAAAGGCACTGTCTCGATCTCCCGAGTGAATGGTGCTCGGCGGTTGTCTCGCTCTCCCCCAGTCTGGCCTCCAGGTCGGGCTTCCAACTGCTGAACCCTCTGCAACAACTCTTCGACTACTGGGTCCTGGGTCAATGACCGCTGACTGGGGTTCCATCTACTGGTACTCTCCTGCTCCCCAAAGTAGCGGTTCTGCGACCTGCCTTCTTCACCTAGCGCTTCTGCCTGTCTGGCAGCCCTTCTTGGCTCGGGCTCGTAACCTGCGCGATGTGCACGTACTCGCTCGGGCCCACGGCCATCCTCTTCGCGCCTGGCGCCCTCGATACTTGCCCTCGCCCTTATCTCGTTCTGGCGAGGTGGGATCCCCGCTCTTGGTTCCGCTCTCTGATTCTCCTTGGGTGCAAGTTCGAAGAGCGGGCTGACCCTTCGGTAAGCGACCTTTCCCTTGCGGCTACCCCTTCTGGGGTTGGTATCTCTTCTGAAGGTCGGCGGCGAGCTCTGCCTGGGGGTGCCACATTTGCCTGCCTCGGCGCCGCGTGGGCTTGGACTTCCACCAACGCCCTCACTGTTGTTGTCAACTCCCTCACTGCATCCTCCAGGGCTCGCTGGCGTTGCTGCCATTCTGGAGCGACCTCGTTTCTAGAGGGTGAAACGCTCTGTTCTTCTTGAATCTCACGTCGCTCCTCTGCTACTCCAACACTCCTCGTTGCCTTGATCCTAGCCATAGCAAACAAGTACAGATGAAAATGACGTAATAACTAACTGGAGATTACCAGGTCGCTGTTGGGCCCTCCTTCTAGCGCCAAAAGATGTTGACGTCCGGAAACGGTCAACCAGAGATTCTGGGGCCCAGACGGCGGACTTGGTAATTAAGGATTGATTGGTACTGGTCGAAAGGTAGTAAATGGTGTATTAATGGGATGCTAGGTTGGTGATAATTAATTCAGGTGGAGGAATGTTGTTCCTGGTAGTTGGTCGGAATTAATAAACTGATGAACAAGTAATTAAAGGAAATGAGAGAAAGAAAGAGAGAAAACACAGGGGTTTTCACGTGGTTCGGTGACTGCACCTACGTCCACGGTCACTCTGGAGTAATTCCGGCAGAGTGATGGTTATCTAGTATTCAGCTTGTTGTACAGTGAAAATGTCTCCCCTCTTTATAGAGGAAGGGAGCTCACAATAAAATAATACAAAGGAAAAGTTTACACGTAATAGGCAACGGCTAGTTTCAACTAATCTTGACATTGCCATGCTGCATTAATTGTAAAGATAATGATGATTTCCTCCCTGCACAAGTCTGCATTAATTACACCTGAAGAAGTCTTCACTTCATTAAATGCTTCTGGGTAATTGTGTAAACAGTGTCTTGCTGGAAATCATGGGGGTTGGCAGTTCTGACAACTTGCTGCACACGGTTTCTTATAGGTGGACTTTCTGGTCAGCCAGATGTATGCTGGAGAGGAGGTGAGGCGATCTGGAGGTTAGCGCGAGCTCGCGAGCTCGCGATTGGCGCGACCTCGCGGGCTCCTCGGGCTGAAAGCATTGGCAGGTGACATGCTGAAGAACTGTTGCTGGCTCGCGACCTGGATGGCCTCGCGAGCTGGACTTGTAACCGTTGCCTCTGTCTTTGGGCTTTCTGGGCCCTTGCTTCTGTTCAAATTAAATGGACGTGTACTGTTGCTAGTTGGGCCGAACCAGAAAATGGGCATAACACCACTTAAGACTTAATGATATTGAATTGTACATATTAAATTATTTTCATTTATTTTTTTAAGTGGTCAAATCACTTAAAACTGTAAAAACCCAATAGAAAAAATTTAATAAAATTTTTAATTTTTTACTTAATTACAAATCACTTAATGATATTTAAAAATTTTTATTCCAAATCTATCCTTCCAAAATAACATAATGTCAAATTCATCATAATTTTATATTACTCAAATTATCTTTTTTTTTTTTCTCTTTTTATACTTGCAAAAAATACATTTGAAAAGTAAAATTTAAATGCATCTCATTTCAAATTATCTTGAAATTAAACTAATATATTTTAATTTACAATTTAAACATTCAATTTTTTAGTTGTTTTTCCAAATATATTAATATATTTAAATATATAAATACGATTAATACTATTATATTTTTAATCATATTTTAATTATGAATAAAATATTATTAATATATACATAAAAATATTTTAGAATTTATTAAATTATTTACTTTCAGATGTTTGTATTAAATTAATTAAAATTATATAACAATAAATAGTAGAAAGGGTATAAATGTCAATTTACTAATTTTCAGACAATTTTAAATTTGAAAAACAAATAAGTTTACAATATATTTAGAGGTAAGAGGAAAAAAAAAACATGTTATTTAGATTTCATGTTTTAGTCACTATTTAGTCTTCAATCTTCAATAGACTATTTAGTCTTCAGATAAAATACAAACGATCCATTTATAAAAATATGAGTTTTTTTATTGTTTTTCCTTTAAAGACTTTGTTTAATACAACTTTTCTAAATAGATCTTTTAAAAGTAGATCTTTTGAAAGTAGATTTTTTGAAAAAAGTTGTTAACTTTTGGTTGTCAATTAAAACAGCTCTTTTAAATTATATGTTGTTTGATTAAATTATTTTAAAAATACTTTTAGATTATTAATTTACCAAAAAGGATATAAGAGAGAAGAATAGTATATTCATTTTAGAAATATAATTGTTTCAACTTCAACCATAAAAAATTAATCAATCGTAGTGGTAATAAAAATTTTATTTGTTCTTTGTCAATTTTTCATTCTTGGTTTAATTAACCTCAAAAAATAAAAATGTCGTATTTTTTTTTTTTTTTTATTCATTTCATGGTTCTCGTAAAGTTCACTTGTACTCATTTCAGACTTGTGGATTGATTCCGTTTCTCCTCTTTTTTCAAAGGAAATAAAAAGATTTTGTTTCTCTCTCTCTCTCTCTCTCTCTTTTTCCCACCTGTACTAATTGCAGTATATGTATATACATAACAATGAATCAATAACAAAACCAATTGCAATATATATATATGTATATATATATACAAATGAACCAATAACAAAAAAGTTTACATTATCAGTCAAAATCAATTGAAAAAAAAAACACAAAATATATAAAACTTACTGATTAAAGATGAGTTATTAGATATTTTTATGAAATAAAAAATGAATGAAAGTGGAGACTATGTATTTATATTTATAGAAAGTGTAAAAGAGTTATAAGGGCATAAAAATATTAATAAAATAAAATAAGGATAGATTAGATATTTTAATTTTTTAAAAAAACTTTAAAAGATTTACTTAAAAAAACTCAAAACTTGAGCTTCTCCAAGTAGATTTTTTTAAGTTTTTTTTTAATTTTTTAAAAGCTCTATTGAGATGTCAATCAAACGATGTAAAAAGAATCAAGTAATGCTTTTAGTATTTAAAAAGTATTTTTAACCAGTAGATAAATTGTATCAAACGTACACTAAGATTACTTTATTGCTATTAAAAGAAACATTTCTAAAATGCATCTTGATTTTCAGCTACAAAAGCAACTATTGTATCTGTTTTTTCATGCTTTTGTATATTTTCACAATTTTCCTTGTGAGGAACATAAATCTTCTTTTTTGTGTCTTAGGCTTTATATTGAACTACATTTTTTTACAAGCCTTAAAAAAAAAAAAACCACCTTTCTTTCTTTCTTTCTTTCTTTCTTTTAATTAATTACAAGTACAGGTAATAAAAATATATACAAAACAAAGAATGAAAATGATATCAATTGTTATCACCCAAATTTGATTAGATAATAGAGAATTTCAATCAATTTAGTAATATTTTAGGTTAAATTGCAGTACCACAAATAACATTTAAAAGAAATAATATCAGTCGCTTCTCTAAGTTTAGTTATTGTTGGTTTATTGGATATTGGATTAGGTCCACCCAAGTTGATCCAAATCCAAAACCCATTACAAATTGGATCAGTTTGAGTAACTGATGAAATAGTTACTAACAGTTGCAATATTAACTGATGAAGCAGTTATGTAAACTGATCATATGCAGTTACAATACAACTGCTCTGTGAATTTTTACTGAATATATAATGCAGTGATAGAGTTGTTCAAAAGTATCATGAAAAACTGCATCAAACACGTACAAAAACCAAAAACAGAAAACTTTTGTTTCTTGAGTGAAAACAGAGAACAAAAAGGAAGTGCTCTTACATCATGAACTCAGGTTTTTTTTATCAAATTTGTGATTGAAATCTGACTCCAATTGAACAACCAGTGTCCACATCAAATTCTACTGCAATTCAATATGTTTTGTGCATTTTTTTTTACTGATTTTCTAAGCTTTTTACTTATACATGTATACTGTTATTATGATGAATGTGTTTATCAGTTATATATTTAAGTGGAAAGAGTGTAAACTATATATTATCACCATTTCTAGCTTCCCTTGTCAAAAAGTTATTGAACTAATAGTTTGAGTTTTAATATTATCTAAGAGTTCAAACTGTTCAAAATACCCTCATAAGAGCTTTTGACTTTTGACCTTCTTTGTTTTCCATTTTTCTCCGTTTTGCTAGGCAAGACTTGGCATCCAAAAATTAAAATAATGAAAAAAATCATTGAATAAAAAACCTATCTCAGAGTCATCTTAGAATTTTTCCAATTGCCATGGCAAAGGCTAATTCTTCTCCTCTTACATGCTCCTACAATGTCTTTTCATATTTGACACTTCTCCGTCTCCAACTTTGTTTAGAGGAATAGCGATTGTCATGGTGGAGAAGGAATTCGCGGGGAAGTAGAACTTGCTACTCTTCAGTTAGCTTTGACCTCACACCCACTGCTATTACATAAGCTAACAAAAGAATTATACACTGAGACTCCACTTTTTACAACAGGAAGTGCCTGTTGTCGTTTTTGCTTTTTGCAACAAGTAATGCCTGCTATAGACAACAACTTCTACAATAGGCAAAACCAGTGTTAAATAGGTTTTCTAACATGAGCATTGCGTGCGGTGAATAGTCTCACGATTTTTCAAAAAGAATTAAATTATATAAATAAATTGATAAAAAAATAAAAGTTTCATCAATTTGTTTATATAATATTTTATTCATAGTTATTTATTTTGTTTATAATTATTAATCTTGTTCATGATTATGAAATTTGTTTATCCATATCTTTTATAGATATTATTCAAATAAGATTCACAAGTTTCTTATGTGGTATTCAAACAAAAAATATAAAAATCTAAAGAGGATGAAGAAATAATAATTATAACAACCATGAAATTAAGAAATTAATTGAAGATCCTAATAAAATCAAAATTTAAGTTTCATAACTGAAAAAATGATAAACTAAGTAAGAATCCAAATACTTTAAAAAGGAGAATCATAATATTACTGAAAAACATCTATGAAGCTATAAAAATAAAAATAGAAATACAAAAATAAGAATCATAATAGTAATTAATAAAAACATATGCCAACCAAACATTGAAAATAATTATTCCTAAAACATTTATAAAATAGGGAGGGTAATGCATGAAAGACGTTTAGGGGTCGTTCGTTTTTTTGTCTGAAGACTGAATAGTATTGTTGAAGATTGAAGACTGAATAGTGACTGAAATCTGAAATCTGAATAACATGTTTTTTTTTTCTCTTACCTTTGAATATAGAGATAATCTCAATTTTTCCCCTGTAGTTTGAACAAATACCCAAAATCCCCCTCATAGTTAAGCGATTTTTCAAAGCCAGGGGGGATTTTGGCTATTTGTTCAAACTACAGGGAGGAAATTGGGATTATCCCTTGAATATATTGTAAACTTGTTTATTTTTTAAATTTAAAATTATCTGAAAACTAATAAGTTGACATTTATACCCATTTTACTATTTATTATTATGTAATTTTAATTAATTTAATACAAACATTTGAAAACAAATAATTTAATAAATTCTAAAATTTTTTTAGGTACATATTAATAATATTTTATTCATAATTAAAATATTATTAAAAGTATAGTAGCATTAGTCATATTTAGATTTAAACATATTAATATATTTAAGAAACAACAAAAAAATGAATGTTTAAATTATAAATTAAAATATATTAGTTCAATTCCAAGACAATTTGAGATAAGATGTATTTAGGTTTTATTTTTCAAATATAATTTATGTAAGTATCAAGAAAAAAAATTGAATAATATAAAATTAAGATAATTTTAAAATTATGTTATTTTGGGAGGATAGATTTGAAATCAAAACTTTTAATATTATTAAGTAATTTATAATTAAGTGAATAGTTAAAAATTCTTACTTAATTTTTTAAGTTATTTTTGGTAATTTTAAATGGTTTGACCACTTAAAAAAACAAACGAAAACAACTTAATATATATAATTCAGCACTATTAAGTTTTAAGTAGATAAAATAAATGTCCTTTTTATTTTAAGAAACAAAGACAAGTGTAGTTAACAAGAAGCAAATCACTGTTATTACTTTTGTTGCCAAACGTTATTGAAAAAATTAATTAGCTCTCAAAATTCTCCAAAATTCAACTTGTTTTACGGAAAAGATAAAACGTCAGGCAGTACCATTTAAATTGCATCTTGACTTGAGTAATGAACGTTATAAGTACTTCCATATATGGAGAAGTTAACAATCACATAAAAAATGATGAATTCATGGTCAAAACAACAAGATTTGTTTAAAAATTCTAACACGAAATCTCCAAACTTATTCTTAATAAAATCAGAGTGAAAACCTTAAAACAAAGCACCGATATTACAGAATTCAAATTAACATCGAACCGTTACTTGATTATTTTAAATTGATTTAATTAATAATTAACCTAACTGGAATCTATTTAATAAGGAGTTATCTTATTTCGAATTCTCTAAGGCAACTGTATGCTTGTAATATTTAACATGTATTTTGGATCAGAATTTGTATCAAAATTCAAAACTTGATCCATAGAACAAGTATGCGATTAATTAGATGATTTTATATTATTATTTGAATAGATAGAGTTAAGATGTTTAGATTTACAAGTTAAACATCCGTTACTTTAGTAAATTTTTGCACGTTTATTATCACATTTGTTGTTTCTCACTTATGCCTTGCTGGCAAGCAGTCCTTAAAACCAGTAGTGACCAGTTGTAACCTCGGTAGCAAACTCTAATTTCTCCTTTGTTACACATACAATTTCTACCATTGAAATCTTCTATTGATAAGAATCTTTCCATCTTCGATATGTCTTTGGTGCATCATCGGATGCATCCATTAGAAATCAATAGAGGCTTTTACTTGTATTTTGAAAACTTTGCCAGCTGGCAAAAAGTCTATTAGAGATTTATTTAAGAATTAAACTATATTGTACAAGCAAGAATTCTCTCATAACTTTTTATTTAGAAAATGAAATCCTCTCCCATACTAATCTTTGTGCTGAGCATAAAAGATCTAATGACATAAGTCATCAATTATTGAGATAAGTTTTTTTGTTTCACTTTTATTATTTTTAAGTATTGTAACTTATCTTTAATTTTTTGTGCTCTGCATTCATTCACAAAAGGTGTTATAAGGTTAAGATTTATTGATTTATTTTGCTTTTATGCATATAAACATTTAATTTCAATTTAAAGTAAGTATTAAGGAGAAAAGGAGAAAAAGAAATCAGGAGAGAATCCTGAATCGTGTAGTTGGACGTTGAGAACGTTATTTATGCATGGATGCCATGTAAAAATCATGCATCTTTAGTAGAGATTCTCTGCTCTTATCTATTTATGTTTTCCCACACAATTAAATATCCACCATTCCACTCTCTAGAAATTTTGTCTTCACTCCTCTCAATGGCCTCCCAAGAAGCAGCCTCCCTCAGCAACCTCAACCCCACCACGACCATTGCCTCCCCCTCCGCCGCGGACACCGTCGCCGCCGACATCTCAAGCCTCCAAACCACCCAAAATTCAATGGATTTTGACTGTATTTGCACCAACAACACCTCTCCTTTCAAAGAAGCCCTTGACGAGGACACTTGCACCGCCCAACATAACACACCCATGGAGGTGGACACCACTTCCACCGCCGTGGTCACCACCGGGAACACCCACATCACTAACACCCTACAAAAAGGTGATAATATCCCCCCACTTGGTGCAACTTTTGATGACTATTCAAATTCTAACAACAACAAAAACCAACCCACACCCACTAAACAAACATCCCCTCCTACCACGACCACCGTGGTCGGCGCCGGTTCTGATAATAAAAACAATGACGTGGACTTGACCAATGACGAGAAGGATCAGAATGGGGTGTTTGTGGTGACGAAAAGTTGTGTTGGGAAGTGTAACCAAGGAGTTACATTTGCGGTGGTTTCGAAGCAAGGACTTAGAAGGACAATGGAGGACGTATGCGCCGTTTACCGGGAATTCATGAATCTTTCTTGCAACGAAGTCGGCGGCTGTACGGAGCTGTCGTGTAGGGATGCGTCGGCGAAGTCACCGGTGCACTACTTCGGTGTGTTTGATGGTCATGGTGGCTCTGAGGTAACCCGTTATTTCTCGCTCAAAATTCATTTTAATTACCCTACGCTTTATCATATATATAGTATTAAAATAATGTTTGTTTTATCATATATATGATCATAATATTCAATTTGTTAACCATATTAAATCATGTCTTGTAATGCTCCATTAATTTGTTTTTTTTTTTTTAAGAAAAATCAATTTTTCATTTTATCGTTTAAATTTTTGGATTAAGTGATTACTATTTATTAGTATAAAATCAACGTTGACATAACTTAAACTGAGTTCATATTTTGTGTTCGTTACCACTACATCTAAAAGTTTAAGCTGATAGAAAATGACTCAATTATAGTATTTAAGACTTAAGGTTGACATGTGATACGCCCTCTCATATGCAACGTAGACAGATAACAGATGATGAACACATACCACATGCCCCATACCGTATAACATGTGTAATGAGATGATTTTGAGATAAAGGGGGGAGAGGGGATTTGAATCAGGGACATCCAAGGTCCAATATCATATTAGTTACCACTATACCCAAAAGTTTAAGCTGATATAAAATGATTTAACTATAGTATTTAAGACTTGAAGTTGACATATGACATTTTGAATTTAGGTTCCTTGGTTGACTGTTCAAATTTTTGGATTAAATGGTTACCAATACATTATCTTAGTCATCCAAATTGTTTTTTTCTCATTCTTCTTAGCATCTTCTATCTCTAGATTGCAAATGTAATAATAATTTAATTTTGATTGAGTAGTCCTAAACAAAATTAGCAGATGTTATTATATCATCAATTGCTTGTGTTCTTCCGTTTCCAGGCCATGCACGAGCTTCCTTATCTTTATCATTGATGATCAAATCCAAGTTATTAATTGGGGATTTGTTTTAATGTTCTTTAATTTAAATTTGGTTTTAACAAACCATTTGTCAATACAGCTTTTGGAATCAGTTGAATAAATTAATTTAAAACCCCTTTAATTTTCTTCTAGAAGAATGTATTCGTTTATACACATTTAATTTTTTTTTTAAAATAAAAAATTTCCTCATCATTATTAGCGAACTCAATGGAGTGTGTTAAGTGTCGATAATACAAGCTTTGGAGCACATATAACCTTAAACGTGGCTATCTTGGCCGAGCTGTCTGCTAACTCTTGTGACAGCTCATCTCCATTATTTACACGTGTACAACAGGATTTTTTTTTTTTTTTTCGGTGGGGGAGGGAGGATGAAATTGGTAGACAATGGGTGTTGAACTTATCACTGAAACAGGGGATAGTTGATACTCTAACCAACGGTGCCAACTACCTGTTGACAAAACAGGATGAGACAAAATACAGCAACGACTTTTGTAACTCCCGTGGAGCTCTCCTTTTCAATTGTTGGATTTTGACTACGTGGGCCCAACAGTAGTCATCCACCATCGAAGAAGGCCCATGAATTTTGTATACCAGAGGATGGAGCCCAACAAAATATGAGTAGAGAATTTGACCCACGTTGCCACCTGCAATAATTTTCTTACGAGTCTTTCTTCTTCCTCTTCTTCGTCTTCCTCCCCTTTGATAATTGTTTGTTTGTAGCCCATCACCAATTATTACAAATAATGAGAAGTCTTCCCTCGGCTGTTTTTCTATAAGCAAGGGAGGGGGAAATAATTAGAGTAAATTTGAGGTTCATAACTTCTAAATTATAAGTATGAAAGGTATACCATTGAACTAATTTCATCTTATCTTCTATAAGCAAGAGTTGATGTACCATTTTAACACAAATTTTAAACGTACATTTCACTTGTATAGAAACCAAATTCAATGACCCTTCTTTTTTTTTCTCCAGTTTGTATTGTTAAATTTTTCTCCTTATTGTTACTTTTAACTCTATTAGTAAGGACAGAGTCAGGTGGCTAAAGCTTTTAAAGTAAAAACAACCTGTCTAGAATTTGATCCCTCCCAACCAACCTTTGGAAAGAAATTTATTTAAATTAGGCCCTCTTATGATGTTATTTCCGTAATTGATAACCATGGGATTGTATTTCAAGCAATTGAATGCAATTCAATAGTCTCATTATCTTAAAAAAAAATTTCAATAAAATTACTAAATAGAGAACATAGCAAGATCAATTTGTTGACCAAATAAGCCTTTACATGGAGAAGAAAGTCTTTGAGAATCATATTACGTTACTAATAATATGTCTTAATTGTTGATTAGGTACACATTATTACCTCTCTTTTATACTAGTGGTTTATTTGGATTATTTATGTTCTTTTTGTCGCCTTTATTTGATGCACATGTAAGATTATTTGTTGTGTTTATTGGAATCTAGTTAATTGATACATGCCATAGACACGTTTGAATTTAAACTTTCTTTTATCATGCTGAGGCAATTATGGTAGTCGGAGTTGCCCAACGATTAATCACATTTTTCTCAAAGCGAGCTATTTGGCATTACGAACAAGCTATGTACAAGCTTTATAAGTGGGATATGAAGAGGACTACGTTTTGTGCTCCATTAGAGAGTCTCCATCCTTCGTAGACATACATTTTAAACATACATTTCACTATTATAGAAACCAAATTCAATGACTTTATTTTTCTCCAGTTTGTATTGTTAAATTTTTCTCCTTATTGTTACTTTTAACTCTATTAGTAAGGTGAGAGTCAGTGGCTAAAGCTTTTAAAGTAAAAACAACTTGTCTAGAATTTGATCCCTCCCAACCAACCTTTGGAGAGAAATTTATTTAAATTAAGGCCCTCTTATGATGTTATTTCCATAATTGATAACCGTGAGATTGTATTTCAAGCAATTGAATGCAATTCAATAGTCTCATTATCTTTAAAAAAAACTCTCGATAAAATTACTAAATAGGGAACATAGCAAGATCAATTTGTTGACCAAATAAGCCTCTACATGGAGAAGAAGGTCTTTGACATATATTTATAAACTTCAACACGTTAGTCAGTCAAATCATATTACATTACTAATATTATGTCTTAATTGTTGATTAGGTACACATTATTACCTCTCTTTAATACTAGTAGTTTATTTGGATTATTTATGTTCTTTGTCGCCTTATTTTGATGCACATGTAAGATTATTTATTGTGTATATTGGAATCTAGTTAATTGATACATACCATAGACACGTTTGAATTTAAACTTTCTTTTATCATGCTGAGGCAATTATGGTAGTTGGAGGTGCCCGATGATCAATCACATTTTTCTTAAAGCGAGCTATTTGGCATTATGAACAAGCTACGTACAAGCTTTATAAGTGGGATATGAAGAGGACTTCCTTTTGTGCTCCATTAAGGAGTCTGCATCCTTCGTAGATTTGTTGGTGCAATTTGGCTTTTTAAATTGGTGGAAAGGAATGCGATTTGTGAAGCTTCAGCGATTCAATGATAAGGGCATTTGGCTGGCCCTATGAAAATGGAGTGCAAAGTTGGGGTCTAAATTACCATCAATAATTATAAATTTCATGTTCTCCAAGCGAATCTTCAGGTTTTATGACAACCAAATTTTGGATGTTATTTGTACAAATAAATGAGAAGGTTTCGTTAATGACAATTGTCAAATAAGCTACTACGCAATTCCTAACATAGAGCTCATTGTTCTATATATGAAATGAAAATGCTGGAGTTGGTGTTTTGTTTCTTGAAATTTGGTTTTCATTAGTTTTCAGAGTAGTTAGTTCAAACAGTTTAATTTATATAAAACATTAGTAATTGATTGTTTGATGAAGCAATGATTCTTGATGAACTTGTAAATGACATCCTAGTCTAGTTTTAGGAGTTACATTAGCATAATATGAATCTACAAATTCAAATCGTTGGAGTAAAACTACTTTGAATTTTTGGTAAAATCTAGATTAATCTCTATAAGCAAGAATATTATTTATATATAACCAACTTAGGGACAAAGGTGAATAATTATAAGTTTCTAGGCATGAAGAAAATTTTAATTATTTATGCTCATCAACTATGATTCATGATGAATGAGTTATCTTATGATGAGGAGCAAAATTTCGTTGTGTCGAATTAATATTAGGAAGTGGAATTGATTTAGGCGTGTAATTTGATCTATGTTAGATGTATGATTAAGGAAATTAATCTTTTGGATTGAAAACAGATTTCTTCAATAAATTTGTTTAAAGTGTACGATATGTTTTAGAGCATGGAAAAGTTTTTGGCAAATATACGGTTTTAATTAGAGATCTTAATTGAATTTGATGGTTCGCCATTTTGACCTTTACATAAAGTGAGAAGTGTTATGGGCATTTCCTTAGAACAATTATAGACCAACGGTACAAAATACTATATAGAAATAATTGTCATGATCGTTGGTTATAAATTAGTGTGGTGTCTTAGGATCCTAATTATCCCACAATGAATAAGTATAGATTTATCTTAGTATTTACAATAAACTGAAAAACATACTTTTCTTATAAGTTACGTGTCTATCAGAAGTTCAATTTAGATAGATCCAAGAGATTTCAAAGTATCTTAAAAACTGTGTGTAGAAGGAATGAAGTGGAGATTTTATTATTTTCTTGTATTAATTCAAGTATATATAATGATATGTAATTAATATTTTTCCTTAAAGCGTTCCAATCGTATGTGTTCGAATTGAATTTTAGCTCTTTAAACATGTTTTCTGTTTTCCGGACAAGACATCGACGCTTGTGTGCAAAAGAAGTTGTTAGTAAAATCTGTAAATGCACTCAAGTACTATGTGGAGACTTCTCTCATTATTTGAATTGTTAATCTGGAGGTGAGTTTTCATTGTGCAAATGAGCTCCACGTCAAGGTAGCTGAAGAGTGGGGGAAAGGAAGTGGCATAGACGATTGGTGCAAGAGGTGGGCGGTAGCATTGTGCAGGGCTTATGAGAGTGTAGATGATGGTCTCAAAGACAAGACATTAGCTTCAGTTGGATCAACAGCTTCAGTGGTGATTCTGTCAGCTTGCCAAATTATTGCTGCCAATTGTGGCGACTCCAGGGTTGTACTTTGCCGTGGGAAGCAAGCAATCCCCTTGACAGTAGATCACAAGGTCTCTCACTAATTCTTATAGATTTCTCACGTTTTGCCTGGATTAATATACATCTTATTTTAGCCAATTTCAAGCGTTCTGAGAAATTAATTTTCTTTAGATGATCTCACAGCATCAATATGGATTTTACACCATTTGCTTTTGTAAACTTGTTGTTTTTATCCACACTTGCGCTTTTTGTCGGACTTACATTTTGCCAAGCCCAACATTTAATTATTTATCACATCCATATGCATCGTGTCATACTATGTTAATTGATCTGATATATCTAACATCTCTACCTTAGGCCTATTTTGCAGCTTAGTAGAGAAGATGAAAGAGCAAGAATTGTCGATGACGGAGGCATAATTGTGGAGTGAGACTAGTGTTTAAGGGTGGAGGGGGTTCTTCCCATAACAAGAGCAATAGGTTTCTCTATTAACCAAACCTTCAATAGTATTGAAATGTTTATATTAGGATTTGAGGAGTGTCTATAATCTCTGTATCCTCTTGCATTAAATGTTTTTCTTGTTTTTTTTTTATCCAGCTTATGTAATGATATTAATTTAACATCATTTTATCCAAAATCATTCATGTAAATATGTTGCATTGATCTTTTATACGCTTTGAGATGCTAGGAATTTTTTTTTTTTTTTAATGCCTAAGTAAAAGCCTTTCAATTGACTCTCTGTCATGTTCAATTAATCTATAATGTTTGTCACATTCAAAATGTTTTTAATAGATTCCCGTTTATTAAATGTCTCCAGTTTAACCTTTTAAATATATTGAAATTCTATAATTTGCGATATTTGAGTCCTATTATGGCCTTCTTTCTTTTTGCTTTTGATATGTATCTAATTCATCTCTAGATCATTTAATTTGTATATTTGGTGTATGTTTTGAGTTTTTAGGTGACCATGGTTTGAAGCCATATATAATTCCAGTGCCCGAAATTTCTTTCACAAGAAGGAGTGCAGAGGACGAATTTTTGGTTTTAGCAAGTGACGGCCTATGGGATGTCTTATCTAATGACGAGGTTATAAAGTTGGCACGCAAAGAATTGAGAGAGCGAAGTAAGTAACCAAAATCACATGATAATTCTTCCTCTCCAGCTTCTTATGTTGCTCAAGGTCTCTTCAAGTGTGCTCTTGATGCTTATAGTCATGACAACATCTCCATTATTGTTGTCGACCCGAAATTTCCAACGATAAAGGTCCAACCGAAAAACGAAAAATGGTTTGTGAACTTAATATTTGAAGTTGAAACATGTAAATACAATGACTCACTTGCTTAGTTTTTTAGTAACTTGAGGAAGTTGGGAATTTTATTGGCAGCTTATACAACTTGAATACCTATAATTTGTTTATCACCTTAATTTATAACTGCTAGGATATTATTTCACTTATAGCTCCAGTCTTGTTCTTTCTTTCTTTAATAATTTGTGAATGGTTTTTACTATTTGTGTTTATTGTATGTTGTTCATTGTGTGGACTAGAACACACTAACCATTGCATAGGCATTGGTGACTCAAAATCAAAATGCATGCATTTTGATTTTATTGATTCTTCACTTGGTGGTTTGATGATTTAATTTATTTGTTTTTTTATTTGCATGACAGGGATGGAAATTAAACCGGCTCTGCCTCTTCTGTGGGGACGAAACAAAGGAATCGATGCTGTTGGAGTAGCTTGATGTCATTGTGGTAAAGATAGGAAGCCCTTATGATGATAGTAATGTGTCTAACTTTATATGTATACAGAGTATGTACATGCTACACTTCCTTGTAAATAACGTAAAAAAGATAATTATGTTGATAAAAAGATGGATGATTAAATAAATAACGATCATATATCGTCTTTCTTGTTGGAACTATATATTTATTATTATGGTAGAATAGTTTTTTCACCTTTCATGCGTAGATAATCGGCTCCAACTTGCAGTCATTTGATGCTTCTTGTAGTTGACCTTTGAACCCTTGACGAGGGGGCTTCATTTTAGAGTTATTAAGTATTGATTCATTTCTGTATTCTGAATGATGGAGAATATTGCTACTTGATTTGGATACTGAAATCAAGTATCTTAGGTTACTTAACGCAACTACTTTTACCTAGTTGCATTTAATAAAGACAAAAAAATATAGTTTCTGGTGTATCTTGAGCTCTGTGTGTTGTTAGATGTCTGTGGCTGTCTTTTTAAATATCTGTTCACCGTCATATATATATGCTTACTGATGATGGTAGGAATTAGGATATGTTACTGAGCAGAAATGGAGTAAGTTTGTTGGAAGAGATGGATTGATTGATGAAACAGTAAAACAGAGAGAGTGAAAGAAGCAAGAAGATTCCTATTACTGAAATCGTTATATATATATATATACATAATACATAATACATACATATATATATGTGAAAGAGAGAGATTGTTGAGCAATTGAGACACAAATAATCAAGTATGAGGAAGAAAGAACATTTGAAGTAAATTGCCTTTTAATGAGTTTCAATGCTACCTAATATATTTTATCATAATTAAATTATTTGAACTCTACACACAAATTAAGTGTGAAGTGTAACTACAAACAAAACTTGAGTCTCTTTCCTTACCTACAAAGGAACTAACTTCCCATTATATTTGCCGAAGCACCCTATTTTATATATATATTTTTTGAAGAACCACATATGTTATGTAAATATGTGCATTTATATAATTAACTTATTTCCTCTCTTAAAATTTTAAAAGTTTGTACACACTGTAATAGAGTCTTGTAATTTAATTCCAAAGGCTCCTCTTTTCCTTTTCATCGAAGTTCCATTCCTTTTCATTTTCATTCTTAATGAGTAAACTCACCCCAGTGCTTGGAAGTTGGGATAGTCTTAGATGCATCAGAAAAGTTCTTGGATTAACATTGGTAGCAAATTTTGCTGAAGTAATCTGAAAACCTCTATTACATTCATCAAATTAGATCGGTACCTGCTGATGGCAATGATTTGCATTGTATTTGTGCTTACCTTCATTGTAGTGAAAGTTTCCACAGAAAATTTTGATGAATTTTCGTTTCCTTCATTGTTTACATCTCTAAAGGAAGTAAATAGAAGCAAATGAGTGACCTAGTAACTGTTCCATGTCCATTATTTTTCACCTGTACTTGTTCTGTATTTGCCTATTTGTTGAGCCAACTAATATTTGCTACATCAAATTGTGAATTTTCCAATTATAAATGCTTTTAATAAATGAAATGATATAACCGAAGATGCAAGCAGATCATTTAGCAATTCAGTTACCGCAATTGTGAACTTGCTGGCATTAAAAAAGAAAAGAAAAGACAATTGTCTGCCATAAACATTGATTGAGATCATTGTTCAAATACTTCTTCTATCAGTGTGGGACTATGATTCTTGAATGTGTCCATATTAATATAGATATAAACCGCTAACGTTGCACTTGTGTCCTTGTTGAACTTCAGAGCAGAGGAAGTTTGTTTGTTCAATTCTCTTGCATTTATCTCCTGACAGTTCTAAAAGCAAGTGGCCTTCCCATAGTGACTGGATTTCCCGTGTTTGAAGTGTTCGCTAGATGGAATCTGCCAAGATTCATATAAATCCTGTCACGTTGATCAGCACTAAAATTAATGCAACTCATACTTATAACATCTTTTAGGAGAAGGGGTTGAAGTTTTTGAATTGCAAAATTTAACCAAGTCTATAATATCTAGTACCTGCCTTCCAGTCCAAGGCACCATGTACAGCCTCTTTTCCGGAACAGAGTTGCATGTCATTTATTTATTTTTTTTGGATGAGCTAGAGATTTATGAGTTATGAGTCATACTTTAATTGAAGATAAGAATCAATTTGATTTTGTCAAATTTAAGGCATCAAGCAAGGACAATTAAAATGATATGTTGTTTGTATTTGGAAATATAACTTTAAAATTCTCTGTATGAACTAGACAATATTACAGAATACGTAAAATAAGTTTCAGGGTAAGTTTCAATGGTTGCAAAATATCAGCTGAGTGCGTCAGTGTTCAATCTATACCTCAAAAGAGAACAATGAAACTTACACTTGGGTTGTAGACGTCTAGGCATTTTAATAATTACTTTGTTCTGTTTGTAATAATTAACCATGTTCATGAATATATGCTTGCAACATACAGTCAATATTAATGTCACCTGATTAGTTTATTTTTGTAAGTTTCAGGATAAGTTTCAATGATTGCAAAATATCACCTGAGCAGTGTCAGTGTTTAATCTATACCTCAAAAGAGAACAATGAAACCTACACTTGGGTTGTAGACATCTAGGCATTTTAATAATTACTTTGTGTTAATCTGTTTGTAATAATTAGCCATATTCATGAATATATGCTTGCAGCATACAGTCAATACTAATATGTCTACAGGAAGTAGAATTTTTGATCCATTTTGAGTGCCCTTCCGTATTTGGCAGCTGTTCTATGATCAGTAATTAGGTGGCTCCACAATCATTCCTTTTCGAGGGCTGCTACAAGGATCAAGTTTCAATTGGATATAACTTTGGCAGGATGAAGCACAAGTAGCTTATAGTGCGGTTGCTTAATTGCTTTCAATGATAATATGTCAAGCAAGCAATGGATTCTTATAAAGATGAGAAGAATTGATGCTGCAAGGAGAATATCTATGGAAAGGCCAGTGATCAGAAAGCAACCTTAAAGCTAACTTCTGTATATTGCATCAATGCCCACAGGTTCAGTTTATTCGCATGACACATTCTTCGCGAAAAGAAAAAAACAGATGTTTCTCGAGAATGTCCAGCCAGCAGCAAATTCTTTTATGTGGCAGCATTACCTCACTTCTCTTAAAAATCAATTAGCTTTGCCAAATCCCTGTCCCTTTCTTGTCATTGAATCTACTAGCTTTATTTGTTTTTGCTAGAGCTACTTGATGTTACATTGATTTTTTTATTTTTGGGAAAAACCAGTTTTGCTAAGAATCAGAGCCAAGTGTCATTTAAATTACCACATCTAATGTGTTCAAAACTTCAAATGATTTCTAATATACAATATAATATATGTTATCGTATCATAATCTTATACGTTATATACTATAGTTGTGTCATTTCCTATTAGCTTAAACTTTTATATCTGATGGTAACTAACATGGTATCAAAGTTTAGAAGTCCCTAGTTCAAACCCTCTTTCCCTTTTATTTGAAAGTCTTCTCATTGTATATGTTATATGGTAAAAGACGTTTAATATGTGTCCGACATCTGTCACATATCCACGTTGCACGTGAGAAAACGTATTAATATATCATAATCTCGTGTCTTAAATACTATAGTTGGATATTTTTCTAATAATTTAAATTTTTAGATCTTATGGTAATTAATAGTATTAATATATCACAATCTTGTGTCTTAAATATTATAGTTGGACATTTTTCTATTAGTTTAAACTTTTGAATATGATGATAATTAATAGTATATAATTTCAATATAAACTTCACCAATTTGATTACTTTCTTGTCTTTTTAAGATTTTTTTTTTTTTTTTTTTTGAAATGGTCTTTTTAAGATTTTTGACATTGTAATAATAGAAGCATATTGGAGCTGTTGTATAATTCTACATACACTTTCTGCTGCATTTTTGCGTAGTATATCCGTTATTGTATATGGATAGGATGTTTTTTAAATGTTTCGTGACCAATGCAAAATTTGGTGTGTTGATAGATATACAGTCATGATGATAGGAACGTATCACATTCATTATACCACATATATAATGGTTAGTGGTTGATGTCATTGACCATATCGTGATTCGTGGTTATAATATAGACAGATTTGGACGACCTGATATTATTTGTTGTGTATGCAGACAAGTAAATGTTATTGTCCCCTGATTGGCTGGGGAAAGTGACAACCAGAAGCTAACAATGTCATATATGGTTTGCTGATGCAAAATATTTGTAATGATCTGATGATGAAAATTTTGAAACATACATATATATATATATATATATGTATTTATCAAGTTCCAATTACTAGCAGACTCAAAAATCATCCTGGGATGATGATTGTACAGAGTGGGATTCTTATCAACATAGGAGACAGTGATAGGGAAAAAAGCATCACAATCTAATTGTGCTAAATATTAAAACACAAATTCATATTCTGATCCCTCTCCACCAGCTTTATTTCTACTCTTTTAACAAAGAACCAGATGTGATCATACATTCGTTCATAAAAAATTTAATTAAAAAATCATCATTCAATGTGATTTAATGGAAGAAAACTTATTAAGTTCGATAATATCTCAAGTTCGGACAAAAATGTTCATTCAATTTAAAAATATCTCAGGTTTAAACTATTCTTATTATAAGTGGTATCTAAGCAAATTATTAAAGAAAATAATAATAAAAAGATAAACTTCTTCACTTCTCTTCTTTTCTCTCTCAATTGGGGGTGTGGCAGAGGAATAAAAACAGAAATTCTTCACCAACAATTCTTTCCTTTTCAACATCTTGCTAAAAAATAATTGTGCAGGTAAAGACATGGAAAAGGACCACTTTTCTGGAAGGTTTTAGGTGATGGTGTCAATCATTATTAGGATGGTTTTTTCCCTTTTGGGTTTGTTTGTAGAGATGATTCTTTGCTTCTTGTTGGTGTTTTCTGTTGTTATATATTCTCTGCCCACCATATCTTCCTTACCACTAAAAACAAAACAAAACAAAAAAAGAAAAGGAAGGATTTATCTTAAATAAAATAGAATAGCATATAGAAATAAATAAAATGTAATTGTAGAATAATGTCATCCATTTGAGCTTTAATAATTATTCAGCCAATTGGCATTTGGCCTATCAAATTTTGGGGATTTTATGTTGTCTTATCTTTCTTTCTGCTAGTCGGTTCTCATGTTTTGTATGGGGATGAACATAAGAAAAGTTTTAAAACTAATGGTATAAAATTTATATTTTAGATGTTATGAAACTTTAAAAGCTATAATATTAAGATTTACAAGCTCGTGAAAACTTTTAATCTGTCTATTACACTAGTTTTTAAATAGATTAACATAGTTATTACAATAATATTAAAAATACTTTGCTAAGATTATTATTAATTAATTTTATTTTATCATTACTAAAAGAGAAAAGTTATAGTTGTTACGATAATACAAAACATATGATTACTTTGGTTACTAATATTAATAATAAAAGTTTTATAACCAATGATATAAATTAATAGTTTAGGTGATTGTGTTACAGTCGACAACCTCTGTCAATTATGCTCTTTTAATTTTTCTTTGATTTATATTTTATTTTTTTATATATGTAATTGTATTTTTTGTTTGTGTTTTTCGATGTGGGTTCAATTTGTTATCCATAAAAATATCCCTAAACTGGCAAAATTTGACCAACTTTTGATTAATAAAAAGATGACATTAATAGATATATGATAATTTAATAATAGTACAGGTAAAATAATACAAAATTGCTAAAAAATTGATAAATAATAAATTACATAGAGATCAAACTAATGATCACCTTATTCCAAATGATTTAAAATAATTTTATAATCTTAAGAAAATTATTTGTGATGGTTAAAAAAATATATATAGCCATTTTTAACCCCAAAAAAAGGCTATAATTTTATATGAAATACTATTTCACAAAAACACCAAATAAATCTTAGTATCATAATTAGTCAAATTAAAAGTAAAATATTTGTTTAAAAAAAAATTATAGCCATTTTTAACAAAAAAAAATATATTTCCGACTAATTACATCAGACCTCTGAAGATAAATCTTCTGCTAGCATATTAAATATATTGCTTTTAATATCCACAAAAATCACCTTCAAAAATTGAAAAAGCAAAAAACACGGCTACAATTTACATTATATTATTTCTCTTCGTAGTCGAGGAGTTTGTATGGTTTCAGGCTGTCCTTTTTGTTTGCAAGAAGCAGAGAATATTGATCATATTTTCACTAGTTGCAGGTTTCCCAAACACGTTTGGACTAAGCTTTTTCAAGTCTTCGAGAAATCCTTGGATCTTTCATATGGTTTTTATTATCTTTTTATTCAAGTAGTGTAGGTAAATACATTATGTCCATTTGGCGTCTTGCGTTTACATCCAGTATTTGGTCTATTTGTAAATCAAGAAATGATTTAGTTTTCAACAATATTAGAGCCTCAGTTGATTCTTCTTATTCAACCATAAACTGGTCCTACGTTTAACTCTCAATTGGAGCTTTTGCTTTTGCACAAGCTGTCACTTCATTGTAGGCCTGCTAAGACTCTTGTGCAGGTGGGAAGCTTCTGTTCCAAATTGGGTTAAAGTAAAAATTGATAGTAGTGCAAAGGTTAGCCAAGTATGGTTTCGACAGGTGGTATATTCAGAAACCGAAGTGGCTTTGTGCTGGGTTGTTTAACATCTCGTTTTGGAGTTGGTTTTGCTTTTGAGGCAGAATTAATGGGTGCCATTCTTGCCCTTGAGGTTGCAGCTCTCAGAGGTTGGAAAAATTTATGGTTGGACCTTGATTCTTCTTATGTGGTTCAATTTCTTTCAAATCGTTTGCTGAGAAAATGGTTGTGGCGTAGTGGAAAGCTATAGCTCACCCATAATACATTGAAAAGTAATGGGTTCTACTCTCATCAAGACCCACTTACGTGCGCATTTTCTTCCCACACATGTGGGTCGTTCTCTCATTCTCTTGGAAGCTAATCCTCAAATCGCGCCTTAAAGTCGTATCACAGCTGATTCCGATTGTATCTTGACCAAATTAAAAGCTTTGCATCTTATCTTTTTTCAAAATAGAAGTTTCATTAGACAAAGGGCTATGATCTAATGATAAGATCACTTAGCCATCCATTACCTCTCATAGGTGGTGGGTTTGACATCCAAGTGGCCAAGTCCCACAAAATGGAGGTTCTATTGCCACCAAATAAATATTCTTCCCATACCTAATTACTCATTACAAATTTACAAATTAACCATTTTCTCATAAAATATCAAAATTTTCCATAAGTATTATTAATCCCTTTAATATGGAAGTAAGAATAAATCTTACTAGATGCAATTCTTAGTTTCCTAATATGACGAACAATCAAGGAAAAAAAATTAAAAGTTAATTAATTATTCAATAAAAATTTTTAATGATTATGATTTGAATTGGAGTTATGAGAAACTATTTGACTGAAATTTCATTTAAAAAAAATGATTTGAATAATTTTGATGAAATTTAATGAAAAACAGAGAAAATGTCAGAAATATAGTTCAAGAATTAAAAAAATTACTTTTTATGTAGATATATTATTAAACTTTTTTATAATATATCTAAAGAATGTAATCAAAATTATTCAAATAATTTTTTAATAAAATTATATTCAAATAATTTTCATAGAGGTATGTTAAATACATTTTTTCAATAATTCTCTTAATATACTCTCTATTTAATGTATGAGACGTAAATAAATTATACTTTTATAACATAGATTTTATCCCAAAGAAGTGAAATTTGAGATAATAATATAATTTGTATATATTATCTATATTGAACGGAGAATGTCTTGAGAGGATGTATTAGACAAGTATTTAGTACTTTTCTTCATCATAACTTAAAATAATATTATAATCATTAAGAATTATTATCAAATCATTAATTAATTTTTAGTATTCATTTGCTTGATTAATATTACTTATTGTAGAAATTTTGGTATTTTATAAATAATAAATAATTAATTTAAAAATTTGTAAAGCAAATGTAGAGAGTAATTGAATATGGAGAGAATTTTTTTTTTTTTTTTTTGGATTGTAATAGAGTCACCGTTCTGTGTAAAGTGAAAAAGAAAGAGATTGTTGTAATTGAGAATTTTCGGCTCTTATATTCTCGTAATGAAAAAAAAAAAAATGAATGATGTAATTGAAGGATAGTTTAAGCTGATATCATATGGGACCCTCCTTCAGTTTATTCTTTTTTCACGGTGGGAGTGAGGCTGTGACATCAAATTGGTCACAGGGCACAGCAGGTGTCCCACCACCATTTGTCGTTGAGGTTGTAAGGTTTGGTGTGAAATACACGCACTCCTAATATGTCACGTTACCTGTTTGTAATGTTGGTATACAATCATATATGATATTCATACGTGACGATATGTTGTGAGTGGATGGGGACAATCACTCACAACGTGCCATTGCAATTTTTAATTGAAAAGTATAGATAGGATTTGCTCATTCACAACGTGCAACATGCTACATGACATTCACAGCTTCTATTGCATATGTTATGTGGGTGCACGTGCTCACTTCCAACATGCCACCAACCTGTTATATTGGAAGAATTTATTTTAGTCCCTATATTTTTTGATTCATCATTTTTTTAAAGATGCGAAATCACTTTAGGCTGAATTGGTCTCTCTATATTTTAAAATACATCAATTTCGGTTAAATTGGTCTTTCTATATTTTAAAATACATCAATTTAATCCCTATCATTAATCAACTATAATAGATGGAGGGGAATTTTTGTCTTTTCAATATTTTTTTATTAATTTTAAGTAAAATAAAGTAAATAAAAATTATGATTAAGAATAAAAGATCTTCATCGTCCATTTCAAAGATAATCGATGAAGATAAAAACTAATTAAAATAATTTTTAATTAATTAAAAAATAAAAATCTTCATGATCCATCTCAAAAATGGGATAGTAGAGATTAAACTTAATTAATAAAAAAATTTAAAAACGTAAAAGTAAAAAAATTCAACCCAGATTTGCGTCAACCCATAACCCAGATTATGATTCTCATCATTGGCTACTTAGAGCATCGCATACCACTCCTCTAATCTATTGTTGCCATGTACTCTGCTTCTTGACTAGTCTTCTTCGTGTTGGTTCCATGGGGAAACTTACCCACTTTAACAAAGATTCTCTCTCAATTGTCATGGAATCTCTCTCTCTCTCTCTCTCTCTCATCCTTCCTTGGTGTTGCATTGATCTTGTTGGTCAACTAGTTAACCAATAGCCTTAGTGCCCGATGTATCCCTCTATCATCGATCTAAACACTAGTTGTCCTAATTTGTGACAATGACGTGGAGATCGAACTTGAATTCTTTGAATTTGCATTTGGAGTCTGGTGGAGACAAAGTTGAGATGGCATCAGTTAGTTGACGAGATGCACAACCGTGAGGATACACTAATGAACTTTGTGGTGGTGGAAGAGACGAAGGCAAGGTCGGTGATGGTGGGGGTGAGAGATTGTGGGGATGTGAGGAATGAGAATGGTGGTGATAGTTTTTTCTTTTTCTTTTTTTTTTTTTCTTTTTTAATTTTTTAAATTTTTTTTTTATTTAAGTTTAATCTCCATCGTTCATCTTAAAGATGGATGATGGTGATCTTTTATATTTTTTATTTAAAAAAAAAAAAAAAAAAAAGTGGAGATTTTTTTTAAAAAAAAAACTTTATAATTTATTTTATTTTATGAGGGGTAATTTGCTCATTTTAGTTGTTTAGAGGGTACACTTGTTGCGTTTTCTGTTAACATTGAAATTTTTCGTCAGAAGAATTAAAATGATGCATTTTGAAATGTAGAGGGACCAAATTAATCGAAAGTGGGTCACGTTTAAAAAAAATGATAATTCGAAGAAAATATAAGGATCAAAATAACATCCTCCCTTTTAATTGAGAGGATAAAATATAAGTGGGCATGTTTACTCGTTATATGCCCCATAGTACGTGTACGATCCAATCATACAATTATATGTAATTCTTATATCTCATAATTTGCTGTGAGTGGACACACTAACATATCGTGTTGACCAGTCCAAGATTTTCTCCAATCTCCCACCAATTGTGTGGGTCGCTCTCTCATCCCAATGTGGGTCTCTTCCCCACCTCCGTGTGGGTCGTTCTCTCCCAATTGAGAGTAGTCCCTCAGGCCATGTCACCAACGTCATATCTCGATTAAATGATCCCGGATGTCCCCTGGGCTTGTCCCAATACAGTTGTTATATTAAAAAAAAAGAAGTCCAAGATTTTCTCCTGATGGTGCTGTGATGAATAAATTACTAAAGAAGTATCGTGACAGTGAGTTGACTAGTTTAGTCGGAGTAATATTTCTCTCACAATAAGGTGGGAAGAAGTTTGATTTATATATTGCCAGACTAATTGTTTTTAAGAGAATAGAAGTTTTCAAGTACTTTCTAAACAAATTTATTTTGAATAAAAGTTCTTGTGTTGTAGATTCTTTAATTTTAATACTTTTTGGATCTTAAATTAATGGGTTTTACTAGAAAAACTTAAAATTATGATTTAAAAAAGTAAATTCGGTATTCATTCATTCATTCATTCATTTTCACTTAATCTAAGATTTGTTATCAATTTTGAATTCATTCGCTTTTTTTTTTCACTCTTGTATGATGGATGAATATTGAAATTATTTTTTCTAAGCCAAAATTTAAGTTATTCTAGTTTAACCTAAATTATGGTTATATTATTTTTTTATAAATGAACTGTTGGTATAAAAAGTATTTATGAATTAATATTATTTGGTAAAATTCATAACTCCACATGCTTCAATAATTTCTTTTAAACTAATCAGTTACTTAATATGTAATCATCATATGAGTGGGAATAAAAACTATATTAAAATGTGTACTTTTTTATTAATTAAATTGGGAATATGAATCCATTCCAATTAAATTGGTTGATGTAACTTATCATCACATTATATCCCAAATCTCTAAATTAATAATTAATTCTCTAACATGGCTATTATTTTTACTTTATATTTGATTAAGAGAAACAGATCGAATTCTGTAATTGAGATTGATTCGCGGTTTGATTAGAAAGTTTACAATTATGTAATGTTGGAAAGGCTTGTCCGTACATGATCTTTTTTGTAGAATCAAGACCTTCGCTGCCCCACTTTTGCCTATCGAACTCTCTGGTTTATTCTAATTTTCTTAATTAGTGGTTAATAAGCCTTATATTATCTTTATTAAAACTCAAAATCTAAAAATTCTTTTGAAGTTATGGTTATTTTCATTTAGGTTGCATTCTATTAAAAATAAATAATCTATTTAAATGGTAATCAGTTTTAATATGCTTTTGACGCATTGCATTGCACTAATATATGGTAAAATTAAATTGACCAACCACATTGACAAGTTGGATTCTTAGATATTTTATAATTATTGATGACCTGATATATTGAATGAGGAGACATAACCAATCCTACCTCTTAATGATTGTAATCTCTTCACTATAATAAAATTGATACATTACCACACGGAAGAGACATGTTATAATTGATAGAAAAATACTTTAATTTATGGTAAATTTTGAATTTTTTATATTTTTAATGCATTTGTATTCACGATAAAACGATTGCGATAAATATAATATTTATTTTATAATGACTTAACTTTCTCTTTTGCTTATCATTGAATATAAAATAAATAACACAAAATTTAAAGTTAATATGACCACACCTACACTAAGAAGCCTAATACATGCATGCAGAACAGAAAGAACAAAAAGTGATATATATATTTAAGTAGAGTTCTTTGCTCTCTTTTTCACTGAAAGAGAAATTAAAGAAATGTATTTTATCTATTGTGTTGTTTGAAGAAGAATACAATTTGAATGATGTAAATTTGTTATAAAATCAAGTAGTTTTCATACTATTTGTAAGGGACCCTCATAATCAATTCCTTTGTCTCATCAATACTCAATTAAAATATGTCAACAACTGTGAAAACAATCGCCCAAAAGCAGTTGAAATGGCATATTCTTATTACACCAAAATTACTTATGTGGGTATTTAATTTCTTTTCACAGAATTTTGCTTTTAGATAACACTTCTACCATTTGTCATTAAAGCATCAAACCTACTCCTGACATGCTAAAAGAAGATTTCGTTTAGGTTCATCTGTTTACATTATCACCCTATCATTAATATATATATATATATATATATATATATATAAGATTTATCTTAATTTTTCAGTGGCACGTACAATTGTAATTTTGTTATAAATATTAAAGAAATTATTTTTAATGCATCTCACCTGAAAATTGTTTTAATTGTAGTTGTTTTTTTACTTAAATTTTGTATTATATATTAAAAAATAATTTTTTAATAAATCACACCTAAAAATTGCTTTAATAAACGACGGCTCTCTTTTGTAATTGTTTTTATTTCTAATTTTGTGTTATATAAAGCTGTAACCTCTAAATTCTCTTTCGATACAATCTTTCATTTTTTTAAAGATATTGAGAGATATAAATAAGAATCATTAATAGATGTTAGAAGGCCAAAATTGATAGTAACTTGTTTTCGTTACAGATTTCTTCTCAAAATCTATCCGAAGTAAGGTTCAAGTATGTTAACCAAAATTGTCAAATCAATAAGGAATATGTGTGTTTGTCAGACTCAGTTTATGCACAAATGATAGCCTGTCAACATACTTTAGAAGTAAATTTATCAACCTTCACTTTTTATCATTAACCATATAACCCCAATATTAAAACAGCCACAAATTAATGGAATCAAACTTGACTGTGACTCGAACTTCAACATTATAATTCTATGATAAACGTTGTCTTGATACCATATTAAATAATCACAGTACTTTAAAAATTAACCATGTAATAAGTAAAGATTCAATCAGTAATACTAATTAAATTCTAATATATCTTACATTCAAAAAACTAATTCAAAGAATCTTAAGGGATAGAGTAAATAAAACGCTAGAAATCAATTTCTTGAAAGAAAATGGTACGCTAAGATTCTACATGAACTTTGGATGAAGAAATGTTAATTATAAAATAGATAAAGAAATGTGATATTTTTCTTCCTCAACAGAATCAGTATTATGCATGCCAACTTTCCAATACGCAAATACAGCTTAGTTAGATACTTAGATCCTCCCTTCTCTCCTCACAATGACAATATCTGTCTACATGCATCTCATCAATCATCTATTCTACTCTCTCTCTCTCTCTACGCTTTTCTTGACATAAAATTATCTTTTCAAGTTTTTTTTTTGGGAAACATTTCTAGGAACAGTTATTCTCTCTCCTCTCTTCTATAAGAAGTCTTGGCTTCATTACATTTTCATTACAACATTGACACCAAGTTCTTTTCCTCTCTCTCTCTCTCTGATTTCTATAATTTTTTGGTTGATTTCTCCAACATTGTTCTCACATGGAGAGAAACCATCTTTGCAGACAGCTTGCAACCATGAGGCAATCCCTCTTTGATCAGGTTCTTATAAATTTTCTCAACTTTTTCTTAACATTAGAGCTTTGTTTCATATCCATTATGTGTCACAACTTTTGTTGCATTAAATTCAATCCTGAAGGGTAAAAGCTCATTATGTCCTGGTCGAGTTATTCCCTTTTATTCTAATTTAAATAATAAATTTCCCTCGTTTCAATGGGGTTTGGAATAAAAATTAATCTTAATGTAAGAAATTAACATTTTTATTTATGAATTTTGCTTGAGCTATAATCTAATCTGAATATTCTTCATTAATGATCCTAATTTTCCTTCTCTATGAAGTTACATTTATAAAAGAATTGAATTCACATAAAAGCCATGCTAGTGCATGAACTCATATGTAAATTGTACACTTACAAGTAATTGCTTTAAAGGGTTCTTTTTTGGTTTCCATTCAAATAATGAAAAATTGAAATCTGGGATATTTCAGGGATATCTTGATGAACAGTTCATCCAATTGGAAGAACTCCAAGATGATGCTAATCCTAATTTTGTTGAAGAAATTGTTACATTGTACTATAGAGATTCAGCCAGACTAGTCACTAGCATAGAGCAGGCACTGTAAGTTATTTATTTATTTATTTTGCATTCATTATAATTTCTTGCTTCTCTGTTATAATATTAGTAACCATAAATAATCATGATGAATGTTGTGTTCAATTAGCAGGGAGAAGAGTCCTCTTGATTTTAATAAACTGGACAGCTATATGCATCAGTTCAAAGGAAGCAGCTCAAGGTAATTAATTAATTAATATATATCATAAGAATAATTTTAATCAAAAAATAAAATAAATAAATAAATGAAAGGTATCATCAAGTGTATATTCTGTGTTGGCTTTATTACAAACAACTTGTTTGTTTGTTTTTTTTTTTTTCCCAATTATATTCTCATTCTTTCTCTTATTGGGTGTGTAGCATTGGAGCTAAAAAGGTTAAAGCTGAGAGCACACAATTCAGGGAATATTGCAGAGCAAGAAATGCTGAAGGGTAATCAACTCATGATCTTCTATTCCATTTCCCTTTCCTCTTTTTCATATCATATCAGTCCAATAAAAATTCTTATTTATCCTATCAGTCTAGCTAGTTTATATGTCACCACAATATATGAACTACATTCATAAAATTAAATGCAATTCAATGATTTTCTATCATGATAATTCTGATGAAGTTATTATATACCTGTTATTGTCATCTTAGGATCTGTCTTAAAGATGAACTTTATAGGCAGAATTAATTTGTCTTTCTCAAGATTTTGTAAAAACCATCTTGTACATCAATAAAATTATCCATCCTCACTACGACTTCTTCTTCTTCTTCTTCTTTTTTTTTTTTTTTTTTTTAAATTATTATTTAATTATATAAATACAATTTGAAATTTAGAAGAGAAGGATAATGACTTGAATTTGCAATCTCAGTGGAATTTCGTCTATAACTTTTGGCATTATGTGTATATTTAATTTGAGTGCTTAACAACAATAATAATAATAATTAATATTGCATGTAATAAGCAGATGCCTGAGGACTTTCCAGCAACTGAAGAAAGAATACACAACACTGAAGAAGAAGCTTGAAGCTTATTTTCAGGTTTCCATGTCTCTCCATACTTAATATTATCTCATATTTAAAAAATTAAAAATATATATGTTATATATCTCATAAAATTTACACTGATAAATTTTCATTTTTGTTTTTTTTATAAACAATTCAGCTGGCAAGGCAAGCTGGGCCCCAAGAGACTGCAGGTCGTCCAAAGTAATAACAAATTGTGTCACCATATGTATATATATGTGATCGGTGCAAGTCCACTAAAGAAAAAAAATATTAGAAGGCTCTTTAGAAGAGCCTTTGGATAAAGTACTTGTTTGCAAGTTTGTGGTGTGTATTAAATTTGCTTCCTTTAATGAACATGCTATGCCAGTTTTGGTTTCCCTTTTACTTCTCTCGGTCTCATTTTTATTATGTGTGTGAAAAATAAGTAGCTCTGGATAAAAACTGGAGGTGCAACATGTTTAACTGCCAAAACTTTACACCACAACGTATCGAATTATAAATTCGTGTCTAACAACGTGATATTATTGGATTTGGTGTAACGTACTCCAGCTTAATGAAGCAATTCTCTCAAGGTCTGAGGGACACTTAAACATCTTTCTCCTACACTTTGGACCTCCTTGCACATCTAATTACTTGTGCCTAAAATTTGTAATAATGTTCAAACAATACCTTACTCGCATACACAACTTACATCCATATATGCTTTATACAGTTTAATCAAGTAATTATTTGGAAGTGCAATCAAGTAATTGTTTGTAGGTGCTTTGTATGCTATTTTGTGCATTAATTTTGCTTCGTTGAAAGTTTGTTTTTTATTTGAGGTATCATTTATGATGGGATGACTTAAATCTAGATTGTTATCAGGCTGAGTAATCATTCTCTATCACCAAACTACAGTGAACAGTTGGTTGTTAAAAGTTGGAAAAAAATCCTATGCAAGTTTTTATTTTTTATTTTTTATTTAAAATTAAAGCCATGCAAGAGTATTTTTTTTTTTTTTAGAAACTAGCTATGAAAGTTTTATGTGTAAAGAAGGCATAAAGCTTAATCTTAGGACACTGCAAATTAATTGGTTTGGTTTGACTACTGGGCCTTCAATTGGAGGAAGTCCAAGTCAAGAAGTGGATCTACCAGCCCATTAAACCGAAAACTCTACACTTATTCCATTATCTGGATCCACTTCAACAATTAACGGCCCAGGTGGGTTCTCTTTGGGTTCTCTCTCAATTAAACATAGGCTACGATAACATTTTAGCTAACACATACTTTCAATGGTTGAGATTACAATTGAAAGGTGTTTCACGATCGAATTAGCCAAAAGCTTAATAGCTCCATGAGTCATCAAATTTATGTTAAATTGCACGCAGTTTACTATCACATTTCCATAAATATAGATTTTCAAAAAAAAAAAAAAATGTTTTTATAAATATAGTGTTCAACCACAGTACATATGATAGAATATTTATCTATTTGGTTCTTATTTTGATGATTTTAATATTCATTCTGAATTCTGCAACCGAACCACCTTAACATGATGTAAATTTTAACTATAATGCCCACCTTTTTTAGGTTAAAGGACAAATGAATTAACCACCAATTAATTGTGCATGACATCCACTTGTCCTCAAAGATAAGAAAATGAGTTACAAAAACATATGGAAACATCGTGACAATGTAACGTGTAACAATTTATTACATTCATATTATCATGCACTAGTGGCACAGATAATATCTAACTTTTTTCTTTGTAAAATAATATCTAACTTTTCCTTTTATTGATCTTAATTTTTTTACTTTTTTTTTTGTTAAGATCAACAATTCAAACTATTATAAAACATATTTTAGATAACTGCATATTACCAATAAATAAAATGTACTGCTAAGTGATAAAGTGTAATAAGTAATATTCAAGTAAAGTAAATCATTTTAAAGAAGGAAACATAAGTGAAAATTATTGCAAAATAACAAGATGTGATAAGTTATCGAGTCTTATGAATGGCCGTCATGCATATATGACAGCATAAGCATTATTCATATTGTTTGCCAAATATATATTAATTATTTTTGAGGACGAAAATTACATTTAAATTAATGATAATGTTATTTATTGAATCATGTTTAAAAAAAGGTATAGAAATCTGTTCCCCCCAAAAAAAAAGTATGGAAATGTAAATTGGTAGTAACGTAAATAGCAAAATGCTTAATTGTATATAAGTCAATACCAAATGCAAAATATTAATTGTAAGCGGTGATATTTAGTAAAATCTTATATAACCGTGATGTAATAGCAAGATCTTCATAAGTTATATTGCCAAATGAAAAATACAGCAAATTATAGCATATAGTATTATGTGGTGTCATTTTTTTTTTTTTGTTTTGAGAGTATATGTGGTGTCATATTGGATGCACATTATTAAAATTTTTTCTCAAAATAAATGAGATTCATTTACTTTTAGAAGGAAGAAAATTATATCTAAATCAATAACTCTATTGCTATTTTAGAAAATTATGATGTAATCATTGGATAATTTTTAAACAAGAAAATAGAGACAAGCATATGTAAATGACAAGATGTATTAGTTGTTGTCAATTGAAAAGCATTGAACGGTAACCTACAATAAATCTTCTATTAAAGTCATACGTCAGTGTTACTATAAATAATATATCGAGATAAACTAAATATTCTTTAACTAGGAGAAAATTGCATTTAAAATCAATGTCTGTAATGATATTTTAGAAAATAATGGTAATTGTAAGTCATATATTATTGCCCAGTGAGAAAAACATGCGTGGCTGCCATGCGCAAACGCTGCTAAATTCTAGCAAAATATATTAAATATATTAACATTTAATACATTTAAAGGGGGAAAATCACATCTAAATCAATGGTTTTAGTGTTTTTTTTCAAAAAACAACGACAATTGTTGGATCGTTTTAAAAAGAAGGAAATAGGAAGTTAATGTAAATGCTAGGATGTGCACAAACTATTGCCAAATGGTAGCCGTAACATACAATAACTCTTACGTGGTTGTCATGCATGCACAATAATAATTATTCAGAAATCTACCATATATTCTTTTAAGAGGATAAAATTGCATCTAAATCAATGACTCCGGTATCATTGTTAGAACTAATAATAACCGTTAGATCACGGATTTTAAGTTATAAAATCAACCAAAGTGAAAGAAGAAAACACACAATACATTTCACTTTGGAGGTTGAGTGGCAATAGCATAATGTCTTCTCAACACAATTCTTCTCTCTTTGAAGTGCAAATGGAAGCAGAACTCAAAAACCTTCGCATGGTGTAAGTGTTCATTCTTTTCGCTTGACCATATCTATATTTTAAAGTAATATTTTCTCTTGAAATATCTATATTTTTTTGTTAGATTATGATTAATTGATCTTCTCATATGGTTTGTTTTTAGATATAGGTTTAAACGTTAACAATAGCATGGCTAATGAATTTGGATCATCTTTTAATTTTTTTCCTCAGTTGACTTTTGATGATCTATTAAATTGAAAATAGGGTCGTTAGGATAAAAATGAAGAGACAAAGAAGAGATGTATTCAATTTAAAATCATTAAGATTTAAAACATTCTAAAAATTTGAATGTGTTAATTCAGATTTAAATAGAATTTATTAAAATTTATTTGTTCAATCTCGATTTGTACGAAATTTAATAAAATCTACGTATATTAAAAAAATCATCAGTTTTATAAATTTTATTTAACCAATGAATTTTATAATGATTTTTATTAAAAAAAAAAATCTATAACACATTTTACCATTCTTTTAAAAATTTTATTAGATTTCATAAAAAATTATAATAAAATCAATATAAATTTTATAAAATTTATGAATTCTATCAAAATTTACCATTAAAAAAAATTCATCAAACTTCCATCATCAATTTTATCCATTTTGTCAGCTTGTTAGTTTTTACACAACCTTATCCTGTCTAGTCATAGTCAACTTGACCACTGCTGACTAGTTAAGAAGACCATTTTACCCCCAAATCAGTCAATTTTATTTAAAATAAATAAATTTAAAGAATTTAAAATAAAAACAAAAAAGAGGCCAATTTCATTTACCTTTTTTTAATTAATTTAGCACTTTTTTTTTTTAATTTAGAAAATTATGATTTTATTTTTATTTCAAACAATGAAGGGATTTTATTTGGTTCTAGGATGAGATACATCGAATTTGTACTCACCTTTTATCTCTAAAAACCAAAAAATTTAATGTTAGTGTTAATTTCACGATGGTCACAGGCTATTTCTGACAAATGGAATTCATGCCAAGATGTAACGGTTGTATATGATATCATGACCATAAGATTTAGATATGGATAGTTTTGTAGAATGAGATTTGGATTTTTTGTTTCCTTTTATCATCAAATACTATGTTAGAATAATATAATTTATTTAAATATCTAATCTTCAAAGAGAGTAATACTAAGTCTTTCGCTGCTAGCACCATTGGTTGGTGTCAGCAGTCCCCATGTCTCCCATTATGTGTGATATGCGTTCAACACCCTCCTGTCAAATCCAAATAATTAATAATAATAATAATAATTCTTCAACCATTCTGTGTGAGTTAATTTCCTACTCTTGTATGGATCTCTTCCCAATTTTCATGTACGTGGATTTATTTCAATTGAGAGCAATTGTAATTCGAATTGTATCAACAGTATTCCTACCTCGATTGATCCCGATAGTTCTTTAAATCCGTCCCAATAAAAAAAAAAAAAGAATAATATTAAAAAAGTTTGAACTTATATACAGAACATTTATGGAGTCTTTAACAGGATTAATTATGTGACAAGATTATTCTATTAAGCAAATATTAATTAATTAATTTATTGAACATTTCATTTACGTGGTCACCTTGTTTTAGAGAATTTTAAATTGATAATTAATAAGGGTGAGACAATATTAATTTAAATTTATAACTTCAATATTCATGTATATATTTTCAATAAATTCAAAGGTCGGAAAAGTAAATGAATTATAAATAGATAACAATCTTTAAATAAAAAAATATATATATGGATGGGTAATAAAATCTCCTTTTATCTTTCGTTATAAATATAAACATTTAAATTATACGTAGAATAATTGATATTAATATATTTCGACATTACTCTATATAGTATTACTAAACGTA
Organism: Litchi chinensis; assembly: GCA_019925255.1. Lineage (NCBI taxonomy): Eukaryota > Viridiplantae > Streptophyta > Magnoliopsida > Sapindales > Sapindaceae > Litchi > Litchi chinensis. The sequence continues at coordinate 8,051,470 of CM034464.1, read as the reverse complement.
ATATCATATTCTAGTTCCCTTCGTAAAAATAGGTTTTTTCACATCCATTTAAAAAAATAAAAGTCTCATGGAAAAACATAAAAAAATAAAAAAATAAAGAAAAACGAACAAACATGGCAGTACCAGAAAAGAGTGACTAGTGTGATGATACAAATCTTAAAACTCGAAAAACAATGTGTGCTCACATCACTTGTTGTTGTGTATAAATACCCTCTTCTTCTTCTTCTTCTTTTTCATTGTTTTAACTAGATTCTCTCTCTCTCTCTCTATTCTCTCTCTCTCGCTCTTCTTGTTTGCTTTCAAATCTTTTTCAAATTCAGCTATTTTGTAGTTGTTTGTTTTAATCAGTTTCAGCTCTTGAATGTTGTTTCATTGACATATGTTTCTGAGGTTTCTGTCTTGTTTAGTCTGTTCAACGATCCATGCCTGCAAAGCTTTGTTCTTTTTGGATACTAGATTGTAAAAAAAGCTTTGATTTTTATCAGTGAATCCGAATTCTTGTCATTTGAATTGACACAAACCGATCAGTTTTCTGGGGTTTTTGATGTGTTTGTGTTGAAAAAACCAATACCCAGAATCAAAGTTTTGATCTTTTTGTTGTTTTCTCTCTCTTAGGGTTTTTTGAAGCTAAAAAATTTAGACCACAGAAGAGATTTTGGATCGCATTCTCTGTTAGGGTTTTGAAAATCAAGATTTTTTGGTTGTGGGTTTTGTTTGATTTTTGGGTTTGAGTGGTTTTTGGTGAGAAAGGTTGGATATTTTTTGATCATTATGTCGTCATATAGACCATACCCACCTCCACAATCGTCATATCCACCACCTCCGCCGCCGCCGGCGACGAACCCACCTCAGCAGCCACCGCCGCCACCACCCCTATCACAACAACAACCACCACATAGGCCTAATTATACTCATAATTGGGGTTACCCATCTAGGCCACCACCACCTCCACATCAGCAGTATCCATATGCTGCTCCTCCGCCACCTCCGCCGCCGGAGGCGGCGTATCCTGCTCCTCCTCCCCCACCACCACCACCTCAACAGGGAGGTGGAGGAGGAGGGCAGGGTCCAATGTATTATCCACCTAATCAATACTCACAAGGTGGTGCAATGTATAATGTTCAACCACCTATGTTGCAGCCACCGCTGCCTCCTCCACCACCATCGTCTCCACCGCCTCCAGGGTCCTCCATCCCGCCACCACCACCACCACCTAGTTCCCCACCTCCTCCTCCTCCTAAGGAGATTGATGGAGGTGGGGATAGTGGAGTGGGGGACCGCGATAAGAGGGCGGCTAGGGAGGTGTCTAGGAGAGAGCACGGGCATGGTCATGGGCATGGGCACGGGCAAGGGCACGGGCATGGGCATTCGAGGCAGCAGAGGCCTCCAGTGCCGCCATTAGGGAAGAAGGCGAATGGTGGGAGGGTGGAGACCGAGGAGGAGAGGAGGGCGAGGAAGAAGAGGGAGTATGAGAAGCAGAGGCAGGAGGAGAAGCATAGGCAGCAGATGAAAGACTCACAGAATGCCATTATGCAAAAGACTCAAATAATGGGTGCTGGGAAGGGTGCAGCAGGAGGAGGAGGTGGTGGAGGAGGAGGAGGAGGAGGACATGGGTCCATTGTAGGGTCTAGAATGGGGGACCGGAGGGCTACGCCCCTTTTGGGTGGTGAGAGAGTGGAGAATAGGTTGAAGAAACCCACCACCTTTGTGTGCAAAATGAAGTGAGTATGGTTGTTGTGTCAAGCATGGATCATGCTTTCTGTTTTGAATTCACATAGACTATGTTTTTGTGGATGTTGAACATTGAACTTGGTATTTGTTCAGTGTATATCTGCTGTATCTAGTTATTAGAGCTATGATTTTAGTGGCATTGTTATGTGTCGTAGGAGTAGTTTATGTTGTTTAGTCTGGAAATTAACCATTTGAGCTCTTTGTAGGTTCCGAAATGAACTTCCTGATCCAAGTGCGCAACCGAAGCTTATGTTTATGAAGAAGGATAAAGATAGGTATGTCATTGTGTCTTTTCTTTATAAAATGTTGATGTCATGTTGGAGGATCAGCAACAGGTTTCTATTGTGCTTTGTGATGCTCATATTTTGATTGGAGCATGTTTGGGTGATAAAGCAATTTATTGAGCTACCAGAATTAGTTTGGAATTAGAAGTAGATGATCATATTTTATTTCTTGTTTCAATAGTTTAAATGTAACAATCTTGAAGAAGTTTGTGTCTAAATGTGCTAGTAATCATGTGATATGTTACTGCAGATTTACGAGGTACACAATCACATCCCTGGAGAAAGAGTACAAGCCCCAACTTCATGTAGAGCCAGATCTTGGGATACCTCTTGACCTGCTTGACTTGAGTGTATACAAGTAATCTCTCAATACATGGTCAAACACTTTTGAAAGACCTCTAGTTTTTGTAACTTGTCAGTCCTGATCTCTCTCTCTCTCTCTCTCTCTCTCTCTTACCCTGTTCATTTAGTCCTCCCAAGGGCTATGTGAGACCACCTCTTGACCCAGAAGATGAAGAATTGTTGCGTGATGATGACGTAGTTACCCCTGTAAAGAAAGATGGCATCAGAAGGAAAGAAAGGCCTACCGATAAAGGGGTTTCTTGGCTGGTTAAAACCCAGTATATATCTCCCCTCAGTATGGAATCAACAAGACAGGTATTAGATAATGTACACTGTTTTAAATGTGATGCTTATAGACAAACACTGCTTAAGTCTGTGCTACTATAATGGATTGCATTGGTGTTTGCAGTCTTTAACTGAAAAACAGGCTAAAGAACTGCGAGAGATGAGGGGAGGCCTTAACCCCCTAGGGAACCACAACAGCAGGTCCGTTCTATTTGAAACTGTCCATTCAAATGCAGTATTTGACTTCAAAAAAGCTTGAGGGATGAATGTCTATTTTTGTTACTGAAATCATCGACTACTTTTCAGGGAGAGGCAGATCAAGGAAATTGAGTCAACATTTGAGGCATCAAAGTTGCCCCCTGTTCATGCAACAAACAAGAATCTGCACCCTGTGGAGATTATGCCTTTGTTGCCTGACTTTGAGCGGTATGAATAATTTGTTTTGGTTCTGTTTTCGAGGAGTTGGGTTTTGTTCAAGCTTGAGCCACCTATATGCCCTGCCTCATGTGAATCAGTTTGTTTATCTTCATTTATGAAGATATACATTACCTATGTAAAATAAACAATAAATGTCCTGTTTTCTGCTCTGTCAACTTTAAAAAGAAATCTTATACTCTCTGTTTTCTCTAGTATGACAAATGATTGGATTCTTAATGGAGGATCTGGTTGATTGATGATGATACTGTCATCTTCATAGTAATTCTGACACTTGCCTTTAATGCTATTTTACCAGGTATGAAGATCAATTTGTTGTAGCTTCTTTTGACGGTGCTCCTACTGCCGATTCAGAAGTCTTTGGCAAGTTGGATCAATCAGTTCGTGATGCTCATGAATCACGGGTCAGTTGTTGGGATAATATTTGTTCACGTCTTTCAGGGGTTTTCAGTTTGCGCTACTTTTTTGCTAGGCTCTTTGAATTTCTATCATCTTAGCTACTGACTTTTTAAACATATTACTTGTTTGTCACATTTGGGAGAACTGCTCAACATGTCTTTGCCGTTTTCCTTCTGAAGTAGCTGCTGGTACATTATATGCTGATGTTCTAATCTTTGTGTTGTCTTCAGGCTGTCATGAAAAGCTATGTGGCAACAGGTGCTGATCCAGCAAACCTAGAGAAATTCTTGGCATACATGGTCCCTTCTGTAGATGAGGTAAATATTTCTTGGTTTGAATTCCCCATTTTATTTTTGATCCATTCTTATGGCTTACAAGCTATTTCTGTAAATTCTAAAGATAGTCTACTTTACTATTCATGTAATAATCTTTTGTCTGTATGGTGACAGTTATCGAAGGACATATACGATGAGGATGAAGATACCTCATATTCTTGGGTTCGAGAGTACCACTGGGATGTATGTACATCAATTCTTTTGAAACACTATCTAGCCAACTAGCATCTTATTCTTTGGTGATGAATAGCTTCCCTTATGAAATTCGAACAGGTACGCGGTGATGATGCGGATGATCCGGCAACTTACCTTGTTAGTTTTGATGATGGAGAAGCCCGCTATGTGGTATGTGCACTTCTACACGACTATGCTCCCCTTGCTTATAGTTTTCGATGGTTGATCCGTGCTCTTACATATGTTCTCATCTGGTTCAGCCTCTTCCCACAAAGCTCAACTTGAGAAAGAAGAGAGCCAGAGAGGGAAGATCCCAAGAGGAGGTCGAGCATTTCCCAGTTCCTGTAAGAGTGACGGTAAGGAAAAGACCTACTGTTGCAGCCATAGAACTGAAGGATTCCGAGGTATGATCATAACTCCCAATATTGAAATCTACATTATACTATCATATACACATTATGTATTGTAAGTTCACAAAAATGTACACCGTTTTGACATGATGGTTTCAGGTTTACTCAAACCATCCAAAGGGGAATGCTTCCAGCTCAAAGATGGGAAAGTATGATACTGAAGATGAGCTGGGAAGGTCAGGTAGGGGCTCCAGGCACCAAGACCTCTATCACTCCAGTGGAGCTGAAGATGACATGTCTGAATGAGTTTTGGGGTTGTCATATGTACCTAGATTATCGCCTTTTTCTTTTCTTTGACACAGAAAGGTTGTATCTATAGTTGGGGAGGTTTTGAATAGAAATTCTAACTGTATTTGTTTCAAAGGTGAACAGTCTAACTATATAGCAAAAACATAATCTCTCTCATGTGGCAAGTCCGTCTTTCCCACAATCTCTCCTTGTAGCATTACTCGAGACTCCTTTCCATTTGAGTTTGTGGGGAAAATAGGTGTCACATAGGATTTTAACTATACAAGGTAGTGAGGTTGATCACTCTTCACACCAAGATTGATGAAATTGTGATTTCTTAGTCAAATATTATGTGATAAGAAAAACTTGTGACTATTTGAAACTGTTTATAAATACAATATATGTAACAGAATGGTCAATGATGGAATAGAATTGGTCTAGTGATACATCCTCCACACTGACGTAAATATTACATAAATATGATAGTGAGCAAACCATATCACCTTCCCCGGTTTGTGACAAATCCTGGATGTTTGAACATGGAATTTACATCAGGCTTGTGTTAGTCTTGCTGACTTGCTAAAAGAATTTAAGTCAAACACAAATGATTGTGGCCAGCTTTAATATTTACAAATTTTCCTGATCATGAATGCTGTTTGATCATATTCATGTTTAAAACAAGTCTTTACCTATACTTCACTACAAAAATTTTGTAACCTTCATAAATATGAATACTTCTTCACACAATTGATGCCCTGCAAAACAGAAGGAAGTTTTATGGCAATTGATACTAATTATCACTAAAAAGGAAAATGATTGTACACAAAGGCTACAGTATTAGATTTAAAAAGCTGACCATGCTTGTCGGCATTTGACAGCTTCTCGACGAACAGCTCTTTTTGGGTCATCAAGTGCTTTCGATATAGCTTGCAGTACCTAATGGGAAAACAGAATTAGAAAAACAAAAAAGGTGATGGTTGACTGCAATAAATTCAATTTGTTTCAACAAGCAAGAGTGCTGAAAATGAAAATAAATAACTACAAACTGAAGAAAAGTAGAACACTTGATCGCAACAATGCTGATTACTGCTCCAAACTAACCTGCATTCTCAGCTTATAAGACCGAATACGTGGCAATCTAGACAAGGCAGCAATACACTGAATAACCGTCTCTCGAACAAGCTGAACAAGTTAAGAAAAGACCAGATAAAGTCAGTTAATGTTAATAGTCAATAACACGAACAAAAAAAAAACTACAACACATTTTATTCCATTAATTTCAGTTCAAAATTGGCAATAGTGAACTACAGATAACCTTGTCTTTCATGTTTTGCATTCAAAATCATATTTCTTGCTAGAATACATAATCAAATCACCTAAGATTCAATATGCATGCCATAGGAGGCATTTCTTGTTTCTAACTCTTAATTTTTGGAATGTGACATCTAAGTTCAGGTATGTCCTAACTTACAGTAATTACGCAATTGCCCCTTCAATTTGATCCATAATGTTATCGAATCATATTAAGTCACAGAAAAAGGGTTTATGATAATTACTACCATTGAATGAGGATATGCAATAAATCCAATGAGACGATCTACAATTCTATGAGCACATTCCAACACAGCTTCTTTCCCTGCAGCCACAAGTGCAAAATTAGAGCACCAATTATTTACTTTGTAAAGGGCCATCATAATATCGATCATGATAGAATGCAGGCACAATTTTCTAAGGAATACGAAGTTTTTGTTTTTGCAAGTTTGTCAGAAATGCATTGTCAGATGGACTTTATCGGTGATGTTGATACTCATCACTGAAGATAACTACAAAAAATATCTACAACTAATGATTTTACATGACAAATGAAAATGGACTCCAAAACAGAACTAGGTATATGTTGAACAGGGCCCCTCCAAGAAAGATCTTTGACCAAACCAAGCTTTATTTTAAACATCCTTTTAGGAGGTTAAAATGACTAGTCTATTATCCCTTCCTTTGATCCTCCCCTGTGAGTTTTGGTTGAAACAGGACAGGTAGCTTATTTGTTTTGTGTAGTCCAGCAGCGGAATAATAAATTAGGCAACATAAAGAAAGGCTAACAGTGATATACTTTGTAAAAGAGATGTTCTAATATCCAGAAACAAATGTGCATACAACAAATTTACCATTTTTATCTATCAATATTCCAGATAAGGCCAGCAGGAGACTGTACATGCTGTCCTTGTCTGAGATATCATTACTTAACTCAGACAGGCCATCTAGCATAACTGGGATCATCTGAAAAGCAAGAAAAGTCACACACAAATTGCAACATTAAAATACAATTAAAAATACTTGTCTGGAGAAATATAGTGTATAGGAGTGGCATATTTCAACACTAACCTTGTTTGCATCATGTAAGATAACACTTAGGGGAGTATCCGATATAATATGTGCAAATGCCCGGTGCAGCATTGATCTGAAAACAAAGAGCATTTGAAGTAAGCCATTACATGTTAATATAACTTTCCACTATGGATCAAAACCTGGGAAATGAATATTTCCTCATGGTGAACAAGCTAGTAAGTTGATTGTGCTCTGTGCACATAGCATGTAATAAACACTCTAGGTCAGTTAATTATGTCAGAAGGAATTTTACATGAACTATCACTTTTTGCTTTATTTTACAGGTGCTTTAGAGACCAGATGGTTCTATGTCAGTAAGTGAAGATGTAGACATTTAGGGAAAGGGAACAACAATTTCTTGCAGTGATAATAACAACAAAATCACAAAGCTATAGAGTAAAATAAAAATGTTAATACTGGACATGAATCTTATAGATGAGCTTCATTGGTTACAATCATATTGATGGTCAAAAGACAAGTCCCAATAAAAGCTAGCACACAGAAACCAACCATATAAGCCAAAAGAAACCCAAACTCAGTATGAGGTCCTTCTGAATTTGTTAAAAAAGAAATTAGTAATGCTTGATATTCCAAAGAAGCACACTAAATCTTGTTCGTCAAACAGTGTGACATATTTATAATTAGCACGTCGTTTGATACATCATTTCATGATCATCTCAAGATCTACAAGTAGAATGCCAGGTCAAATAGTTTCTAGATTTTGTGAAACGTTTAGAATGCCTAACATTACTCATAAGGAGTATCAAACTCAATCAGATTCAGCTGCAAAGATAATGAATTACTATTGTACATATTGGTATAACAAGCATCAAACAATGAGGCACTAGTATAAGAATAGTCCTACAATTATTACTAAAAACTAAAGTGATGCTATGTTAATAAGAATGAGTGATGCACCTTGAGGATGATGACTTAGACTCCACAATCAAGGACTGCAGAATGGGTGTCATGGTAGAATAATAACGTTGCTTATAAAGTGGACGCATCGTTGCATGAAATTTTCGGTTCAAACAATCTTCAGAATCACCCATAAGAACTTGGAATGCATCTGCAGCACATTTTGCCACATCCTGCTCAGAATTGTCTTCTGAGGAATCCTGATCCGGAAACAATGATCCTGTTTTCTCATCTGATGATAAGCACTCTAAAAAAATCATAGTTATCTCTTTAATTTTTACATGGCCCTGCATAAGCAAACCTTTTCCAATCCATGCTAGCCCAGTAATTGCGTGAATTTGAAGCAATTTATTATTTACAACACCACGACAGATATCAGCAAACCCCAACTCACTGTCATGGTTCATGCCACCATGTTTGCTTGAAAGACCATTATCATCGAAACTCCAAGAACTCATGTTGAAAATTATATCCACTGCTTCTTCCAAAGTACAGTCACTGCATATCTCTGTTCCAGAGGATTTTACACCCAATTTGTTAATTACAGAACCCAATGCCTTAGCTGCGGCTACATTACCCTTAAGGAGGGTGGTCATGAATAGACATATTACCAATCTCAAATTTGGAATGCACACTTGAGGACGAACTCCTATGATTACTGATGCAAATAGTGAATGGATAAATAAATCTCTACTGTAACAAGTGTTTCTTTCTTGAGTAAGTCGTAATCTTTTCAGTTGGATTGGAATGGCCGACATTGGCTCCTTCAATGGAAAAGAAGTGCCTAGTGAAAGTATACCATAGGCCTTTTGGATTATTATGTTCTGGCTTTCCACTGAACAACTCCCAACAGCGAGCCTCATCGCCTTCATTGTCGCATCAAGAAGGCCCTGCAGAAAAAGAGTATATTAGCACCACATAATCCTGAAGCCAGATGGGAACTGTGAAAATAAACTCAAAGAGGCTTACATTTTCATGGGCCTTAGCACTGAAAACTGCAGAATTTTCAAGTGAGCTCCAAATATTTAGAGCAAACCTGAGTAAGGCTTCCTCAAAACCACCAGCTTTATCCATCCTGGAACCATTCCGACCATGGTATTACATCAAAGGAAAGGTCATGTCAAATAACGAAAAGCTAACACCAGGAATATAAAAATGGGATGGAACAAACTACAGTTCCTCTTTGCTGTGACAGTTCAACAAAAGCACTAATGAGAATCGTTTTCATTATATTAATTACACATATTATCTGTTAGCTTAACAATGTAGTATAGGTTTCATAAATGACCCAAAACGCACTGATAGCCGATGAGGAATGGTGCTGAACCAACACACCAGAGAGTTTAATTTACCTAGAAAGAAAAAAATAGACAATGTGACGTCCATTTATAATTAGACCATTATTGCTTTACCTAGATACATCACACACACTGCAGCAATCAACTTTGCAGTTTGTCCATCCATGACATAACCTTAGTATTCAACAAAAGTTTTCCAGGAAAAGGAAATAAGAAAGAGAGATACAACAGTGTCAAATTTGTGTGATTATCAGAAGCATATCCTCTTGACTTTTTAAATCATTTTACCTTTGCAGATGTTTAATGAGATACCATACAAAGAGAAAAAAACAATATGATGCTTGTACTTTATTTGGATGAAAATTTAGAACAGTAACAGGCATAAGATGCACAAACTAATAATGTTGTTAAACTCATGACATGAGGGAAAGACAATATAAAAAATTGCAAAACCTTGGCAATAAAAATAGTCAATGAACTAAAATACAAGAAAATCACATTCAGGGTAGGCCATATACCATGGAAGCACCTTATTTGAGCAGCATTCCAAAAGCTGAACTGCGACTTTGGCCAACTTAAGATTCCCATGGACCTAGGACATAAAAAGTGAAGTTGAACTATTGTTAGATTATAAGAGTTAATATTAAGAATTAACTTTCACATGGGAAGAAGTCCATGACACATCCTTAGCACAGAATGGATAAACTACTACTGTGATATAGTTCAGTGATACTGCTCACTGAACTTTGAAAAATGAAACATGCAAATCAAAAAGAGCATCGTCTCTAGACAGATGCAACATTTCATAGGACAGCACAAAGATGATGAACCAACATCTTGACTCAGTAAGGGCATTTTATAACCCTTTAAGTTATGAAATGAATAATTTATCGGCTGTACTTACATAGACCTCTGACAAATTCGCACATATAGCTTCTTCTAATCCTTGAACAGTTTTCACCATATAACTGTGTCCACTTGCACCAATAGCGGAGACTGCTTCTAGTTTCAGTGGCAATGACACAGTAAAATCATGAAAAGAAGTTGTTGAAACAGTATTTTCAATGACAATATCCCTATAGCTGAGTGCCTTCTCAACATCTTGACATCTATCAATGAAGGAGCCAATATGCACCAGTGCCTTCAACGCCAGCTTCCATAATGAAGTCTTGTTGAACTCAGAAGTGATAATTGATGTAAATGCCAATAAAATATTCTCAAATATGGATCTTGATATTATCAAAAAGTCTCCAGGAAATGTACCCAAAACCAGCAGACCCTTCACTATATGTTTAATTCAGAGGCAGAAAACAAATAAAAATATCAATCACTTAATCAGAAGAAGAAAATTATGAAACAATTAGCCAAAAGGGAATTAACAAAAAACAGTTCACATAACTCATAATGTTACATTCTATTTTTTTTTTTTTCCAGAATAAAAATTATAGTCAATAAAAGAACATTGAGTTCAGTTAAATCATAAATCACAGAAAACTAATTAAATTCTCCAACAAGTAATCATATAGATTATACCAACTTCATTATGTCTGAATACACACAAGATCTAGTAATTATACTGTTATTCAATCATGAGCAAGCACATATGCTGTTCATAGAAAGAGTGTCAATAATTCCTTCCATTTATCATCCAGGCTTCAAATTTGACTTTGTTTATACCAAAATAAAACAGAATTAGGAAAAACTGATATATGAACATCTTTAAACATGCATATAATACCCACCATGAATGCATAACAACACTTTATACAATTCTGGAACCAGTGTCAGCCGAACTAATGGATGATATCAATCATGTCAGACAAGGAAATGATTCAATAAAAAAAAAAAAAATCTTTACTTCCACAGATTATTTTGAAACACATCAATGCCAAATGTCTGGAAACAATTGCATAGATACACTCAATGTCATCAATCCACACATGGCAAGAAACAGGATATTGAGACAAATAAACATCTAAACACATAAGCAGTGTCCATGGCATGCAAGATTTGTGTATTACAAAAATTTTCACATGTTCACATGTTTCTGGCATGCAGTTCTATGACTTGCATCCAAATTCATGAAAAATATAACTAGGATGCCCCGAGTCATCACTAGGCAAGCTTGTTGAGATATAATGAGATCAAACATGCACATACACAAGAAAGTGAGGAAAGTCATCCACCTGATCAAGAAGTAATTGGTGAGCATGAAAAAAAAAAGAAAAAAAAAAAAACTATGTTTACTGAATCTACAAGCAGAAATATTCACCTCCCAAATATAAATTTGCATCATAAGCATCATCATCTGTATTCGTTGCGAAGGTTGAAATGAAGGCCTTGGTTAATAAAGCTGAAAAGTTCTCAAGCAAGGAACATGTCACATGTGCTGGAGCAGATTCTGCTAAGAATTCTTTTGAGCTTGCTATCTGATCTCGACATGCCGCAAGAAGTTCAATGCTAAGAAAAAGAGCACCATGATTAAGCCTTTCAGCAAATACATGATTGTCATTTGGAAACTGATTCTGAGACAGCTTTCCAACATAAAGCCCCAAAGTGTCCATCAAGCGGGGAAAGAAGATTTCAAGAATTTTATTGCATGAGGTAGTGGAAGCCTTGGCAGAAACCGAAAGGATAAGACCAACTGCATGCAGCTTCTGCTTATTTTGCAAGGGCACGTTTTTATAATTTTTGTAACTAGTCATGGTGTTGAATATCAGGTTTATGTCTTCATCATCAATAATCTTAGTTAAAAGAAAATCATCATTTTGCTTCAGAATTGTTTCCAAAAGAGTTACAGCTTCTGATAAAATTCCACTCTCCTGAAAGCCAAGACCATCTATTGAGTCTGGTGCAAAAGACAAGTCCAGCTCAAGTGAAGTGTACATTACTTCTTTAATTGAAAACCAAATTGCTTCAGAATGTTTTCTCATTCGGTCTGCTCCATACTTCAAAGTGCAATTTCTAAGGTACTTTAAAGAATCAACCTGAGAACATATAAAATTAGCAATCAAATCCAACAGCACAAAGACATTCCTATATCATAGAAGTGAATATGAAGCAATATGATTAATCATGAGTTATACTCAGTTAACATTAATACCAACCTTGGCTGAAGGCAGAGAAGAAGAAAGTTTCTCAAGAAGCAACGGGATGGAAAAGGGCTCAAAAAGAGGAGTGCAAGAAAATGCCAGCTGCAACAAAGAGAGAGAAATCAGAAATTCTAAGTCAGGCATTGTGCAGTCATGAGGTCACATACACAGCATGAATTAGGGTGTTTCATATAAAACTAAACTCATTGAAGATGGTCGTGGCATTTTCTTTAAATATCTTAAGTTATATTATTGATTTTGGGGTAGATTCATTAACCAGATTACAATCATGTTAAAAGCAATTAGGAGTTGAACACAAGTAACAGTTTAGCAGGATCTGCGCATCATTTCTTAAGAGAGGAGACTGGAGACAGAATAAAGCTTTATTTCATAAAGAGCATATAAATATGTATACATGATTTGATCAATTTTCTATCATTTACTTGATTTTAAGTGGCAAAATATTTTATTTTTACTTGATTCTAAATCTCACTACATTTTCAATCATGTATCTTCTGTCAATATATTTTACGCTGCAAGTGTTGGCAATTAATTCATGTCTTGATGTCACTATGAACAATTTTGTAATTTCTGAATCATGAAAAATGTTACAATATTCCTTTAATTAACAGGCCAATCAATTCTAAATTGTCTAAAATATGTTTGGACTCCATGTTCTCATTCCATTGTTTAGATTATTTGATGTTATAAATAAAAAGAATAAAAATGCTCTTTCAAGTACTCCCAAAAAAATCCAATAAATAAGTTGGTACCTAACTCATGAATGAGTGCGGACAACAAAATCAAGCATCAAGATAAACTTTATTCTTCACAAACACTTAGTAATATTCACCTTGCACTTCAAATTGCTCCAAGAATACCATAGTATCACAAGCTTGACAAAAGTTGATTATAAATATATAAATATATATATATATATATATATAAGGCCATACAGACCCAAACTCATTGCATGCTTTCAAATGAATGATGATACAAATGGAAGATGGCTTTTTTCATGACCAATTAACTTATCACACAGTACAAAACTGTGGTGCAACTTCTGTATAGGTCCAGGTTTCAAGTTTCAAGAATCAAGACTAGCAAAACTTGAAATATATGCTCTTGGTTTTTTAGCCAATGGGATGCCAAGGGCTCTTCAAGCATATGGCTAATCACCAAGCGTGTGCACTCCTCTCACACACACAGAGTCCAACATCAGGAAAATTTCTAACTTAGTTCCAAGTTGTTGGCAGCAAGAGCTAGGACAAAATTATAATACACCACGAGGTTCCTACTTGCTCAGGGTGACATGACTTTCTAGACCAAAGTGTTTGACCTAAACAAGAAGCCCATCCACAAAATCCTCAAAAACTAAGCACGGAAGCCCACACTTTATGCACTGCTAAGTACTAGACAAAAATCTCATGTTTCAGGAAACAATTGCACTAATTTACAAATTCTGAAATTAAATTCTTTTGCATAAAATACAACAAAATAATTCCCACTTTTGAGTAAAAATATATAACAAATTTGAAACACCAGTTGGAATATAGCACAAACAAGTTCAAGCAAATGATTAACTACAAGATCTCCGAAAGGGCAGCAAATTTTACATCGAAGCATAACATACCATTAATGTCTTGGAGAGATCATCCTGTTTCACATCTAACTCCTCAATTGTAGGCTGTAAAAGGTAAACATAAACAAAGATCACACAGCATATGTCAGTAAAATGGATGACTATGTGGTAAAAAATCCAGGCAAACAAAGAAAATCCGTCTAAATCCCAGGGTGAGAATAAAAGCAATCAAAAGGCGGGAATCAGATAATTCTCATGTTTAGAACCAGAATAATAATATCAGAAAAGTAGAGAATAAAAAAGTTAAAACATATTTATTTTTAATAGAACTAAAAATAAGAATCATTCAACCAAAAGTCAAACATTCAAAACTAAGTTCATATACTATTGATGGTTCTAATAATAAGAATCATCCTTCATGCAGCACACTTCTGCTTCTCTATTTCGTTTATTTGCTGCTGATACATGAAACAGACGGACCATGTGAATTTGTTTTTGACAAGTAAAATAGCAAAGTTGGGAAAGGTAATCCTACATGGACATCCCACTCAAAAGTTATCCCTTAATTGCAATGCCCAGTTTTAGAGTCTTCATTTCCCAGTCCATAAACTGTCTATGAACCCTAGTAATAAAGCCTCTTAACATCCAAATGTCTATTTAATAAATCATTGATAAACTGACAATTCTCAGAGACTCTTAAGATCTGCAGTTACCACACAAACCCAAGAGTATGCCCATAGCCAAACACACTGCTATATACAATTATCATGATTGAATTTTATCATTTAATTTCCCATTTTTTATTTCAATACATATCATGGTGGTTTCAGAATGACACACCAACCATAAATTTTCATAAACCAGTATTATTTTTAAAAGTACCTCAAGTTCAATGGAAACAAACCTTAGCATGATTGTATGACTCAAATGATGTTTTTTTTTTCAAACTTCGGCTACCAAAATAACTGCAATCCAACCACAATTGAAGTTAAAAACCGAGCAATCAACATTGAAGTGTTACCACGGTTTCGAACTTCCAATTCTTCACCACTTGCTTTCATTCCCATTTCAGAATTCAAAGTTGAACAACAAGTTAGCATTTCAGACCTTGTTTCATTATTCCGCATAAACTAACCGACTACAGAATGGTTATAGTTAAAACAGAAATTCAGCTCCAAAAGGTTTGGCACTAAAATTCACTATGGCATGTGAAAGAGTTGGGTATCGTAGCTAAAGTCAAAAGATAAGTTCAAATTGTGGTGTGAGATTCAGAAGCACGAGCAACTGGGCTTCACTTATAGGTGAATGTGTCTTTCAATTTTCATGTCTGAACTCTAAATGTTGTGAACAGATGATGGCTTGTGCAAATTATTATAAAGGCATAAAAGAAACAGATAACCAAGATGTCATCTAGGATTAATATACACAAGTTATTGATGTCAGTTTAATGGTTGCTGTAGATGATTAATGAATTTTGTATCAGATAAATAACAATCAAGTCAAAATAAGTAAAATGATAGATAGATAGAGACATAAATGGCTTGACTCTGTTTCTTCATGCTAATCATGTTCGATTAGGTATCAAGCAGAAAACTAAAAATAATATAAAGTAATATATGCATCAAAGCAGGAACTTGAAACAAAGTGAGACCCTAATAACATAAAGGGTCAATTAAAATAGTAAACGAAGCTTAAAAAATCCGGGGAATAACACTGGATTTTAAAGAAGTCTATATATATATATATATATATATATGTACACTCAATGTGGTTGAACAAGGTACATTTCTTCCTGTGGTTTTTCAGATGTTGAAAATAGTCTATGCCAATTCAGGATGGAAGGCAGAATAAATATCAAAAGAATAAAACAGAACATGGCCAGATAAATTAAGCTTACATGTGTAAAATGAATAGGGAAGTAACACCCTAGAATTTCAAAAAGTTCCCCTGCAAAATTGGCAAGTAGATCATCTGGAAATACTCTTGCCACAAGCTCAACAATGTGAAATGTTAGCATTAAACAATGAGGATCCTTCTCGCCATCAATAGCTTCACAGACTGCATAAAGAAGATCCTCACCCTAAACCACAATATGCATTCAGGTTGTTACAAAAACAGTCAAAATACACTAAGAAAATCAACTGAAGAACGAACAAAACAGAAACTTATTGTCTCTATTGAGTACATTTATGGGTATAAGTGCACACATAGCAGGTCAGTGTGTCTGCAAGCACATGCAAGAGCATTTGTTTATATGTTGTACATGTGTTTGCATATGCAGGCATATAAACACACACAGATGTGATGGGACAGTCTCCTCTGCCAATCATAATGCAAAGATGCACCGAAAATATACATACAACAAAAATGATGCCAGTTTGTTATCTCATTTAAAAATGTGATGTAAACTCACCTAAGAAAGATGACCGGAATTATTGGCTGATATATTCTAGTTCCAAACTAAAAGCATTCAACACCAAGAATTTGGATGTAAAATTAAAACTAGCAGTACACATGCATAAGATGTAGTTCCTAATTATAATTTTGATACAACACAAAAAAGCATCAAGTAGCAAAAAAATTTCACAATTAATACAAGTGCCTTAGTTGCTTATGCTTGTTTTTTTCCTTAAAATGAAAAGGAAAAAAAAAAAAAAAACAATTAGCCAATAATTGGCTTCCATAATTTTAATGCAATTTTAAACAAATTAAACCATACAAACTTTTTGCAACAAGATAATCATCTCAAATTTAAAGCCCTTAGCCAGTCTTAAAGTTGAAAATTCTACAATGTTTTTCCAGACCTTAAACAATAGCAATAAAATAGCAAATTTCCAATTCATTAAAAAAAAAAAAAAAATTCCGGTATTCAGGAGACAACAAGACATCTTTGATAAATTATCATGATAATTACCATATTTGGAATATATGTGATAAATTCTCACTTCAAAGCAAGATCATGAACAATACCAGTGAAGCAACAGCATCGGGGTAGTGTTGTAATAAGCATTCCAAAAGCTCAAAGCAAAGCTGCAAGAACATTTATTTAGCAGCTAAACCAAAAAGCTGAAATGTCAAAGAGAACCATAGAACTTAGAAGGTAGATCTCCTAGGCAACATTTAATGTACATCGGCTTGGGTGAATCAATCATTTTACCTTCCTGTCATGCTGTGCTAGTGCCTGCACCTGTAGATTTTGTACATAAGAAAGGGCAACAGCTTTTGCATCATTTGCAGTGACCAAGCCACCACTACTTTTCCTCCTCACCAGTGCCAAACAACCAACAAGTGCACCACGTAAAGCTTTCCAGTCTGCCTGATGTAAGTATAATATCATTTATCTAATCTTGAAATTATAATGCAGTAATGGATTAAGGAAAAACATATAAAACGGAACATATGAAAAGATTCATGTTGTTAAAATGATCACATGTTGCCCCAAACAAAGGATTCATATAAAATTCAGTAATGTTTGCAATGTAGGTATAGGAACAGAAATTATCAATCTTATGAAAGAGTCGTTTTTCCTTCAATACAGTTGTCTTTAATAGGGAAAAAAAATAAAAACAAAAAATCTTATGTGATAATTGCTAGAGTGCTTATATATTATGTTCAGTCATTTCCTATTAACTCAAACTTTTAAATTAGTTGGTTACTAGCAAGGTATCAAAACTTGGTTTGTCCCATGAATCTTAGGTTCGTCACCCTCAAATGATAATATTTAAATTTCTTACTTGTTACATGAATTTATTGTGTATTTTTGTTTAGGCTTGATCCATGTGGCAAGTCAGTTAGTCTTTCATGTACGCATGAGGGTGCATTAGAGTGCTTAAATAATATTATGAGGCCATTTTCTATCACCTTAAGTTTTTGAGTCTTGATTATTAACAATAATGAAGCTAATGAAAAATGCCAACTCACCAGTCTATCTGTGAAGAATCCTATCAGGCTATGTATGGTTGCATCATCCAATGGCTTTGATGCAAGATGTGTAAGCACTTCTCCGAGAAGAAGGATACCTGCAGAAGATTTGCATGATTCATTATCTACTCAGGCATAATTTTCATATTCTGTCAAAGAAAAATAGAGAATAATATACAAAAGCAATAGCAACCAAACTATTAGATGGCAGTGCTGACCGATCATTGAAAATAATTCGCCAAAATTTTTCAAATAATCAAATTTAAATGCACTCACTCACTAATCCTCTTATCACACATAATTCAATCTAACAAAACAACATAAAAAAATTACCTCTTGCACGAATAACATCATCCGTAGTAGTCAAATACAAGTCCATCTCTCTTACCTATGAAGCAAATCACAAAACAACTAAGACAAAAACACAATAAATCCACAATCCCCCATCAACCACCCCCACGCGAAAAATCCCAAACAATAAAAACAATTATATGCCAATTCGGACCAATCCTTCAATGGTTAACACATTGTTCTTCAACAACGAGGCAATCGCATCCAAGCTCGCAGCCTGTAAATTCACACACACAAACAAGTAATTCAATAACCACAGTCAACAGAACTAATCCGCACCCAATAAAACATACAAAATCTTGATAAAAACTTTCATTTTCAAACAAAAAAATCAAATACGCAAGATTTTTGCCACGAAATAACAAAAAATTTCAAATTTTGATTTCAACCCATGTTAAAGCACTTTTCATTATCATGAACACAAAAAAGAAAAAAAAAACTTGAATTAAAAAAAAAAAAAATCTTCTTTCAGGTTTTCGAATCAATTAGCAAACAATGACATAATTTAAGTTTCAAAAATCTAATCTTTTTACACAGTTACACAATTCTCTCACTCTAATTATTCAAACAAACTATATATTAATACTCTCAATGTTTTTCTACAAAAAGGACAAAAATTTCATAAATAAAAAATGAAAAGTGAAATAAAGGAGAGAGCGATAGAGAGGACCTGTTGAGTGGGAGAGCGAGAGAAGTCGACGAAGGACTCAATGTGGTGAGTCAGCTGAGTCGGCTCTGTCATTTGTGTGTTGTGTAGTCTGAGAGCTGTGTGGTCAGGGTTTTGCGAGTTTTCTGGAGAGAGAAGGAGGGTTTTTGTGAGTTTTTCAGAGAAGAGAAGAAAGTTTTGATTTGTTGTTTGGCCCCAAATGTTTTGGTTATTTGCTACATAGTGACACTTCTTCTGTGTTTCTCATTTTTGTTCTTTTGATTTTTCAGTTTTTGCTTGGGTTGTTGGGTAAAAGCAACACACAAAAACTTTCCCTCACCTTTTGAATACCTGTTGAATCGATAGCAATTAGAGAAGATTTGTTTTGTTTAAATGAAAAATAATAATAATAATAAGGTTTTCTATGAATTTTAAAGGGATATTAATGTTTGATTTAAATGTTAAAATCACCTCTAAAATTTTAAATGTTGTTAGATAATTAGAAAAATAATTTTCCTCAAAAGCTTTTCTTCAATTTGATCGTGGAAAAATCTGTTATACCCTTAAATAACTATTAATTTTTAGAAAAATAATTCAAAGACTAAAATTATAAGTAATTTTCAAGAATTGAAAATAATATAAATGCATTTATTATTTTATTAAAAAAAAAAAATGGTAAACTTGAGTTGAGGGAAAAGTTGTGATTCATTGTGAAAATAGGAAACACAATACGTTTTTTGTTTGTAACTCTTTAATTATAATTCTATAATATTTTATGCTTCTTCAAAAATATCAATATAAAAACATATAAATAAAAAACGTTTAAACTCATTTTTTGTTTTTGAAAACAAAAAAACTACCTAAAAAAAACACTTCCAAACATCACTCAAGCTTTAAACTTCAAAATTGTAAAAGCCTGAATCTTTGGCCTGTTAAAAGGAGGTAGTAGAGATAGCAGCATAAGCAGCAGCAACATAGCTTACAAGAAAGAACATTATTTTACACTCTCTTACGACAAAAAAAATACAACAAAAACAACATTATTTTACACTCTCTTAGGTGGTGCTATTGCAATGCAAACTTCAAGTAGTTCCACTTGTAGAACATGGAAGAAACTATACGTTATCTCAAACCATCAAGTGAACCTTCATCATCGCAGGATGCCTCTTCTAGCATGTCAAGAAATCCTTTCCTAGCAGTCCTCTGAAATGCAGAGGCGTTGTAATGAATCCCGAAATTAGATGCTGCCTCAAACTTTGTCCACAATTCCTTCTTTAGAGTATTCTCACCAGGACGTTTGCTCGTCCTGAATGAGCTCTCAGGTTCGTTCCACAAGGGAGTGCTTTCTATGAATGATAAGTTGCTTCTGACATGTTCTGTGGAGAAAAAGGAAAAAAAGTTCACTCATGTTCAATAGGGTACGCATCAAACAGGTTTTAGTGTATGCAACACCTAGAACATAAGCAAAGATTATAACAGCAATATAATACCTGGGTGGCGAGATGTTTGCTGCTGATGGCAGCCAGTATGAGCATTGTTTTCTTTTTCGTTTGATGGAGATGTGATCGTATCTAGAACACTAGAAGTGGTTGGTAAGTCGTGATCAACTGCAGCATTTTCTTGTGATTTCTCATCTAGCAGTTCCAATAAGACACAACTTTTAGGAGGAGAGAACAACCAGTCTGGTGATGTGTCTAGTTCCTTTTTTACGATTCCTGATTCACAAGCCTGTCTTCTTATTCCTAAGAGCTCTGGATACTTAAAAGCCAGATCCTCAGAATCTTCACTACTAGAGGAATCTTGGCAATTTTGGATTCCAACAGGAAATGGGGTGGATTTGCGGATTCTGCCATTGGGGCGATGAGAGGACTCAGAAATGGGCTCAAGTAACGCACAAGATTTAGGAGGAGACATTTTTAAGCAAGGAGTGACAAGCACAGAGTTGTCCCTTTTAGACAACATCATTGGTGGGGAAGTAACAACACCAGACTCGAGTGTGTTTGCTGTTGTTCTAGTTGTGATAGAATCAGAAGGCTTTCTTGGAGTTGGTTGTATTGATACTACACCTTCAAGCAAATCATCATTTGCATCTCCAGGAATAGTTAAGAGTGGTGGGAGCTCTACAGTTTGATCGAAATCAATCCTTTCGAATGCCAACTTAGAAGTACCTTGGTGTCTGGATGAGAATGCTTTTGACATAGGAAGAGGTGTCAGCAGAAACAGTTGTCTGCTTCTCTCAATAGTGCAATTGGCACGCCAGGACACGAGTGGGGAAGGTGAGATTAATGTGTCCTCCTTGAGATCTTCTGGACTCCCAAATTCTGACTCTCCTCCATTCTCATTAGAAGCAGGTTTACTTGGTCCCAGCTGATTCTCAGACTTGATGGGACTGAAGACAACGTTTTGAAATCTGGGAACCCATGGCTGCAAACATGACATTCCAAATAAGTTTGGTAGCAAAATCTATGGAACTCATTGATCCAGTCACACCCACATGCATAAAACAAAAAACAAGGAAAAGGAAAAAGAACAAGTTAACCTTCAAAGTGGAAAGCATTTCGGACAAGACACCTGTGAAAGATTCAATTTCCTTGCTCCCCTGTTTTGTTGTTGCCTTCACTTTTAATGCTTGCACAACAAGTTCATCAATCTGTAAATCAATACATCAACACTGCATAATTACCTATAGCTTAAGGAAACTACTAACTATAAACCACAAGAAAAAAGGTATATATATGTGTGTGTGTATATATATATTTCATCTAAGCCACCAATTAACGTCAATACGATAAATTTAGACATTAGGTCAAACATTGCAATTGTATTTGTGTCATTGTGACCAAAGCGAAAATGCTATCAAGATCACTTTATCAGTTATATGGAGTAAACAAACATCAAACGATAACTCCTCACAATCAAACATAACCTAATCGAAAAGGCGATCAACATCATTTATCGATTATCCACGATTCAAATCAACAGCAAGAAGACGACAAGTATGCATATATACCTGACGAAGTAGAGCGGAGAGATCGGAGTGGACGAGAAGGAGGCGGTCAAGTGAAGCGCCGCCGCCGCCGCCGCCGTCGTCGTCGCTGCATTTTTTCTTAGCGTTGGTTGATTTCGATGACTTTCCGGCTCCATCGTTGTTGTTGTTGGATAAATCTCTCAACGGCTTCCTCACTGATTTCGGTTTCGCTTCGTTCCTGGGCATTTCTCGCTCTCTCTCTCACTCTCAATCGCTCTGTGAATTGGAATCTCTGTGTGCGTACGCTTCGATTTGAAATTTTTTCACTGGCGGGATTTTTTTCTTTTTTTTTAATTGAACGTTCGATTTTGATTTGAATTTTCTGGAACAGCTGCTGGATTGTGTTTGGGCCCACTCGTTGTTGAGACCGGGTCCAATTATTTGGGCTTGTTTTGGGTCTAATAGAACCACCGTTCATGTCATGTCATCTCTTTCTTCTTTTATTATTATTTTTTACGAAATGGTGGAGATCTAATTTTTAAATTTTCTTTTCATATCGTGTACTTTACTTTTTAAAAATATCAAAAAATAAAATCAAAATATGAAAACGGACTCTACACGATTAAATTTGGCCTACTAACATCACAAGAGAAGGTAATTGCTTTTAAATCAAAAAGTCAGTTTCCACCTATAAATAAGTTAATATTGAGTAATCTATGCATATTTTCATCTATATTTAATATTGTTTTCATAAATTTATCTGACTATATATATATGATTTCTTTTAAAAGCTTCTATAAATGAAATATTATATATATTGATTTCTTTTAAAAGCTTCTATAAATGAAATATTTGAATACACTTTTTAAATAGTAAAAAAAAAAAGGGCAAAGCAAATATAAGTTTAATTAAATTTCACAAAAAACGTTTTTGCACTATATAAATATGCGTATGAACTGAGAAAACACGTATTTACACTATAAAAAGGCATTGTGTTTTTATAAAATGGGTTTCATCTGAATTTTTATCAAGTAAAACATCGCTATATATAGACCTTCAAAACACCAACAATCCAATACAAAAATGGTGCGTAACAAAGTCAGGGACATTAGGGAATTGATCTCATCTATTATTTTATGAATCTCTTGTACTTTTTTCAAAATCAAGGCCTTCAATCTTTGATTTTGTGAAGAAATTGGCGATCTTAGGGTTTGATTTGGTGTCTTCCATAATTTTATAAAACTGAATATTTTATTACGCAATAAAGACAAAGTTGGCGTTATTGAAATGGGTTTTAAATTTGTTCCCATCGACAGTTGCATTATCTTCTATAGCACGTAAGATAGCAACTCTTTCTCCATATAAGACCGTTCTTTCGACTGTTTTTGTTGATTCCTACAGATCGGACAGCAACATACATGGCTCCAATGATCATGGCTAGATCAGTTGAGTTCTCCCTGAATATAAAAACTGAGTTAAAGTTGGTATAGTGGGAAAATCAAGCTGTGGAGTAGTAGGCATGTTTGCTGACCTTTTACTGCCTACCTGCCAGAAGATTATGCAAAGAACAAGAGCAGCTAACATTATACGTTATAGATTGTGCAAGACCTAAATTATAGAATAGGACTTTGGTCTGTTACGTGAAAATAATTATTGTCTTTTCCTTCTAAGCATCAATAAACCAAGGATAGATACTTATATTGATACCATTTTCTTGTAAACATGTGCATTAATAAGGCCCGGTAACTAGGAGAATTAAAAACTTTTGCTGGTGATATAATTCTGCTAAAATTATAGCAAGGATAAAACCTTCCAGCAGAATCAAGACGAGAAAGGATCATTGTTCCAAACAATCCAGCATCCGTTTGTTGAATCAAGAAAATTTACTTCAAGGTGCTTGAAAAACCTGGAGAAACAGTCAAGAATTATACGTTAAACTTGTGGTCGTATTTCAAGTTGAACTGAAACATGTCTATCCAAGGTACTTCAACAAAATATTGCCTAAGATGTACTTAATATGAGCTACATTAATAGTTTAGGCATTAACTTTTTGTCAACTTCTAGCTTCTAATGCATATTCCATAGACAAATACGGCTTACAGGTCCATTCCAATAACCATCTCCCCTGCATCAAGCAAGGCAAGTTAAGAACCTCATATAAGAAAAGGGGATGCTTGCAGCCATCCGGACCCAGTAAACATGGATAGATTGTAGTATTTGGACCCAACATCTAGATCCGTCTTTTGTTGGACCTCTTTGCACCCTTAATGTTTTCTTTTTTTTTTGGTCTATTAGCACATCAGCTTATATTCATGAGGTCATACTACCTTATTGAACCAATAATATTGGGAAGTAAAATAATGAATTGAAATCTAATTATTCACAAAAATTCTATTATCTATAAAATTTACCTTTTTGACATGATCAACATTGGTTTCTAGGCAAATTCTAGCATCAAATTCTCCCTTTGCAAGTTCTTTTAGCAGGCCTTAAAAAATTTTAAATTTATGAACCTATCATATTTTTTAAATTAAATTTCAGTGACTTTGAGTGGGAACATTAGAGCTGGGACATGAAGATACATAGTCTATGCCTTTTTTTGAAAAATTTTTATGAATAGTCCATTTATAGCATTAATTCAGATTCATTTGTTGAGACTTGAGAATTAATATGAATATAAATTTAATATACATAAAAATATACATTGAAAAACCAATTTTAATTGAAAGTAACTAATACTAATTTGAATACAAATTAATCTTAGGTTAAAGTGCACTCACAACGCACACATTAACTCAATGATTTAAAACTACTGACAACACATCTCATAAAAATTGTTTATTTTCTCTATGTGTGCCCCCATAGAGAAAAACCACGTGACACCCACTACATTGGCTATACATATTTCCCTTTGAGATGATTGTAGTAGTCTGAAGTCTTCCGAAAGAAAATGTCCCATCATCCCTAAGGTGCTGCCTCTATCATGAGATTGGATATAACCAACGTTGATATTCTCAATGGTTTTCTACTCCCAATCCAGTGGTGAGTAATGATGAAAATAATGATTACACATTAATTTAAACTTCTATTTCATGTATGTTATTTTATTTTTTAAAATAAAATTCTACTTCATTTATATTATACCTCGGTACTATTATACTTAGATTAGTTTTTAAGTTATTAATTTTAATTTCATCAATTTTAATGAATGAATGCAAATTTAATACATGAAGTAAAGTAATTGACATCAAATTTAATGAATAAAGTAAAACACTTAAAAAATCAATCTACGGCTTCAACATTGGATAAGTTTCAATTTAATCAATTAAGATGAAATTACGTACATAACATATATAATGACTTTTTGGTTACTGGGAACTTTCAAATATAGTGGAAAAATGGTAAAAATGAGAGAAAACATAAGATCGATTTTTCAGTAGGGTTAAGAAACCGATTTCGGTTTTTAAATCCTTGTAAAAAACCGATCATGGATTTTTCTTGATGTTCTTATCTGATTAATTTTTCAAGCAGGTTGGAAAACCAATTTCGATTTTTAAACCCTTTTAAAAAATTGATCACGTTTTTTCTTGATTTTCTGGTCAGAATATGGCTTACAATGACCATCAAATGACCTCAAAATTGCTTAAATTTAATCAATTAATATAGAATTGCGTAAATAACTTACATAATGACTCCACTTGGTGACATTAAAGTAAGACATGATATTTAGGTGACAAGGTTTTATCTTGTGCAAATCTCAATGTTGATTCATCCAATTATATTTGTTTGTAATGTTGATCTGTTATGGGATATAACCTCAATTTTATGGTTTTTGTATCTTTTTGATCACTGGGAACATTTAAATATCGTGAAAAGGGGATAAAAAGGGGAGAAAACATATAATTGGTTTTTTATCAGGTTAAGAAACCGATTTCGGTTTTTAAACCCTTTAAAAAACTTATCATGGGTTATTCTAGATTTTCACATCTGATCGGTTTTCAAGTAAGTTGAAAACCCGATTTCGGTTTTAACCCCTTTAAAAAATCGATCATAGTTTTTCTTAATTTGCCTCGCTTCAGATGACTTCCAATGACCAACAAATAACCCCAAAATTACTTCAATTTAATCAATTAACATAGAATTGCGTAAATAGCTTACATAATGACTTCAGATGGTGATATTGAAGTGAGACATGATATTTAAGTGACAATATTTCACCTTGTGCAAATCTCAATGTTAATTCATCCAACCATGTTTGTTTGTAATGTTAATCTTTTGTGGGATATAACATAGTTCTATGATTTTTGTGCCTTTTTGGTCACTGGGAACCTTTAAATACGGTGGAAAAAGGGGTAAAAAGGGAAAAAAAAAACATAGGATCAATTTTTCAATGGAGCTAAGAAATCGATTTTGGTTTTTCAATCCCTGTAAACAACCAATTATGAGTTTTTCTTGATTTTCTCTTCTAATCGATTTTTCTAGCAGATTGAAAAACCGATTTCGGTTTTTAGACCCCCTTAAAAAATCGATTTCTTGATTGATAACTTGACAATATTAACCTTCAGTATATTATTTTCGTAAAATAGTTTTTAACAAAATGAATAATTAATATATAAATTAATATATTTACTTACATACAACCTTCCATCAGAGTCTAATGTTCATTTTTCAAATTTATTTACTTTATACAATAGTGTCGAAAATATATATAGATCCTTAGCAATCTCTGCCCTCAATATAATGATGTTTGTAACCTAATAAGGTCATCTTGATTTCCACGTACTCTCTTTCGATTGTAAAAGGTTGCGTATGTATATTGCTATTTACACTTTACAACTCGTCCTGTATCAATAATAAATTAACTGAATAATATTAATATAACATTTAGAATATATATATTAATTAAGTTATAAATTCACCCACTCATAAGGTTGATAGAACACAACTAATCTATCAAGACGCTCAAATTTCCACCGCTCATCTACAGGTGGCATAATTATATGGGTTTTCTTACAAAATCCCATGAATCCACAATAAGATGGGCATGAAAGACACTGGCTACTCAAGTGGTTTGATTTGTTCACTATATCAATATTTGTAAGGGAATCATATATTAGTGTTTTTTGGTTTATGAAACACACTTGATAGAGGATCCAGTGATTTTGATTCAGACTACATGATAATAACACCTGTAGTTTGAAGAAGTCAATGGTATAAGACTGATTTGGATTATCAAATAATAATTTTTAATCTTCGAACAACACTTACATTTTCAACACGCCACCATAGGATTGATGCGTCTATCAAACCATAACTGAATGTAAGCCAGTTTGAGGGTACATCAGCTGTACCCGGATCAAATTTTATTCCTTTACCGACGTAATACTCTTTATCATACAATATCATAAATGCCTACAAGATAAAAATTAAACATGTTATTTAACTTCAGGGACACATGATAAGAAATTATAAATGCATAACTGATTGAAATGTAAACACTCACAAATAAAGAATTCCCATGGATTGTGTATCTACTGTCTTTAACTTTATTCCACTATTTCTTTTGTAGGCACATCAAATAAGAATCGATGTGCTATGAAGTCAATCATTAGTTCTCAGCCTTAAGGGTTTACAATGTATTCGGTATCACACACCATCTATAAAGATGAACTGCATGCCTAAATTAGAAAAAAAAATAATAATTGATTGTAAATTTTATTATATTAACAACTAGGATAAAAGGATAATTATGCTTTTTATCAATACCTAAGGTCTAAAGATGTGGAAGTTTTGTATTTATTGTAGACAACCTTTACGAAATCTACATACTCTGCCACTTCCTCGACTTGTCGTTGGGGGATTTTTTTTTTTTTCGACGGTCCAAGATCTGTGTATGACATCCACAGAAATGCCATTGGTTTCGTCTTTCATTTGCCCCATTCCTAGATAACCTCATCCTATAATTGTAAGCAAATCAAAAACATGAATTACACATTTAGAATTATATGCTGGATTATAACACAATAGATATACTATATGTACCTGGTCATCACCATGCTAAGCTTTTATATTTGATAAACCTCCCGAGACTTTCTAGGAGTGGTAGATCTCCCGGTCCTCTTACTGGTAGGATGATTGGTAGATACCTTGAGACTGATAGACCTTTTGATCTGTTTGATGGATGGTTGATCGATTCTCATAGATAGGTGACTGATGGACCACCTGGTCTTTATGAAGAGGTGACCAATGAACCCTTTCAACCTAATATGGTGATAGGCAATAAATATGCTCATCCCAGACAAGGCTCCCACCACCACCACCGTCATCATCATCATCATCATCATCATCATCATCATCATGTTGTCGTTATCGTCGTCATTTAGATCATGCTCACCAACTGGAGACTATGGAAATTTTAAATGATCTTCCACTTGTCTCAACCTCCTATCCATCTCCCTAACAATCTTGTAGGTTGTCATTTGCCTCTTATCCATTCTACTAAGTTTCTTGTAGGTTGTCTTTTATAAATCATAAAATACTCAAACAATTGCTTCACCTGTAGAATATATATATCATTTTACACAGTATACACAACTGTAAAAAATTTTGACAGAGTCTTCCTTATTTTTTGAGTATCCAAGGAAATATAACATGCATATTTAAATAATTATACTTCGTCTATCATGTTTAGAAACTCTGTCTCTCTGTCTCACTCCATACTATTATATAACATGCCTACAACTTTTGCATTTACTCAAATGGTTATTCATTAAACAATAAAATAAATAGAATATTTGTACCTCAAAATGTAGGTTTCGTACATCGTACGATTTTTTTGTCCTAAACTTTGAAAATGTATCTTTCGATTGTGTGCTTGGGACGTCTTTATTCCGCTCATCATCCTCCCTTCCATCCTCCACCTGGTAATTATCATCACTTTATGCACCATTATCATCGTCATTATCATCATCATCATCATCATCATCATCATCATCATCTTCACTCCATCCGTCGCCAACTTTATATACATCTTCGCCAACAAATGCTTCGGATTGAAGATTTCCAATAATCCATATCTCTTTTAGCGTCAGTGGGCTTAAGGGTTTACGTCATGCCAAGTATCTATAATATGTATATATATAGTTACATTATTATTATATACTTAATATAAATAAAAATAATTAAAATGAACAAAAAATGAAACCAATTTAGGTTAGGTTCGCCACTTATAGGGGAAAAATCATTAAGACTTTTTATGCCTTTTGGCATCTTCTTAAGTGTCCGTCTCTTATATCTTAGCATCTTCTTAAGTGTCCGTCTCTTATATCTTAGCATCTCATTTTCCAAGGATTGATTATTTTTCCCTATATTCTCTTTTAACACCGAAAACATTTAGACTAACCACCACTATAATGCAAAAATGATTAAATAAAAAACAAACATATAGTTAGTGTATATATATATATATATATATAACCTTATATATTAACCGTATTAGGAGAAAATTATAAATATTAACCATATTAGGTGTACTTGAAATACCGGGATATAACCATAAATATTAATGGTACTCGATGGGTTTTTAATTTGCTTTTTATTAATCACCATATGGAGGTAGTGGATCAGTGTACTATAGCTTAATGTACCCCAAATGAATGAGCTCCATACATCCACATTCTCTATCATGACCCACATAAAATGAGTAATGTTGGCCTTATCATCCTGCCCATGAAGAGATGGAAAACGATCCCTACATTAGCTAACTTCAATAGATCTTTATCATTTATTATGTCGTTAACTACATGGTCTTGGCACGTTGTATAGCTCCTTGCCTCGAGAAAGGTGGTTAGGGTGGACACACTCGAGGACACTCCATTGAACAATCGATATAGGATACTGTTCTTGCCAATTTGCAATGTACTGAAGATTTCTCTGTCAATACCCCTAAAAGCAAGTCCTATTACCAAAAAAAACTTCTGTTTTTTAAACCTATATGTTCTTCCCTCGATTTCAAACTATATTTAATCACAGTGCCCACCGAAGACCTCTACCTTTCTAGTAAGAACCCATAATATCCTGGAGGTAGTAGTCATATTGTTGCTGCTTATTTTCAAAATATGTTCGAACGAGCACTTTTCTATGAACTGTTCGTACAAACTTCGTCTAGTAACAACTGTAATTATTTTACTAAACCATTTTTGACCAATGTATATATTCCCGCCCGTATTTTTGTCAATTGTTTGTGAACTATATTTATACTTGAAATTCATTTATAAGAAAAAAAATAACAAACGATTAGTATTTTGGATGTGAAAAATCAAATCAATTTTTAACTGTGTCTAAAAAACCAATGATGTTATAGATTGGTTTTTCACATATGATCAGTTTTTCACTTTGTTTTTTCACATCTCAGTGAAAAATCGTTGTGTAAAACGGAAGTAAAAAATCAAAATGAATAACCGATCATCTATAAAAAACCGAACTAATGGTAATGACGCCGCTATCATTAGAATCAACCATTTTTAACTTAAATCCAATAAAATATAATCTATTCTAAACCTAATCATCATAACCCAACATCCATAACATAAAAAGCATTTCAAAATCACAAAACAAAATTAAAAAAATACAAACTTTCAAATGGAAACCAAAGTTTGCGTACCTTGGCAAACGGAGAAGGTCACCGGTGGTCAAAGATGCTCTAGCTAGGTCAGAAACTGCTAGAGAATAGCCGAAAAAGGTCGCACGGGATCATCGACTCTCGATCGGGTACGAGTCACAGAAAACGGGTTGAGGTTCTAGATCGGTGATGATAATAACTTTCCATCGATCCTTACGCTTTATTTATACAAAGGTTGTTTCGTAATTACGCATTTCGATTTTTTATAAAATTTTATAAGTTAACGATTTGTGGGTGAAAATGTGTAGGGGTATTATGGATAATTTAGGTATATGATGAAATTAATTTATTTCGGAGGTTAAAAACAATTTTTTTAAATAGTGAATAAAAACAAAAATAACCCTTTTAAAATGGGCTTTTTGGTAATTTCCACATTATCAAATATGCCTCTTCTTTTGTTATCTATTAGGTGTTTTCTCAATTGGTCCGTCCTTACCTTGCTATGAGGAAAAAAAATTACTATTGATTATGGATTTTCTTTTCATTTACGGTCCAGATAAATTTTCAATTAGTCATAACCTCCATATGTTAGCCTCATTAGCCTCAGTATCTAAACCTTTGATGTCTCTAATAGTAATAAAGCTCCTTTCAACATTTGTAACTTCATGAAACTAATTGAGTTTTCTGGGTGAAATTTATTTAAAAGTATGGATTTTACATATTTAATTCGGGGTGGTGCAGTTAATTTAACAAACCAAACAACCGTGGTCCAAGTTCAAATATCCAATTTAAAACCATCACCACCCTTCTCTATCCATTACATTCATCTGCACCTAGACACCACCGCTGTCTAGGTGAAACCCCTCACAAAAACAAAAAGAGTTCAATTGTTTATCTAGCAATACTATTTCTTCATCTAATATGAATATCTTATAAGCACAAATACCCAAATTATATTTCACAATTCTACTTGTATGACATGCACATAAACAACTACACCAATTTTTTGTTTTTTTGTTTTCTTAAAAAAAGCCTTTAAATCATCGTCCGTGTAACATTTCTTTTTTTTTTTTTTTTCAAATTCAAATCATGACATATTATACAACTAATCATATTAATTCCTCTCTCGAATGTAAGGGGAACACCTTTGTATTTTATTTATACGTTTGAAGAGACCTTTATTATATATCTACAATGTTTTAATTAATCTCGATTTACTTAATCCCAATAAATTTCATAAATTCCTAAATTTTTTTAACACTGATATTTGATGCATCACAGGATTATCGGACCTATCAAGATAATCATTGATCAAGATTACTATTTTTATATTTATGATTTTTTTTTTTTTTTTGGATATTAATATCTTATGGATTAAAAAATTGCTAGATCAATCGAGATGATCAATAATAATATAATTTAAATGATTAGTCCCATAATTAAGAGTTGAGAAAAGAGTTACATTCATATTTTAAAAAAAAAGACTAAAGTTCAAACCTTGATATTTTAAGATAAATGGAGATATTTAACCATTCTAATGATGTTATACAGATAATATTGAAATCCATCGGGAAAAAAGACATTGAAAACCAGACAAAACAAGAAGACATCACAAACAAGAACACTCAAAACTCGTGTCTTGTCACTCTTCTTCACCCTACACAAAACAAACCCAAGTTTTCAAGGACAAAACCAAGTTACAAAACCATGGCAGATCATTTCACAGTAACCCAAGTCCCCCAACAAAGAGCCTACAATTCAATCACTTTCCCTTCAGTTCTGTCTCCAAACCCGACAACAGCAGCGGTTCCACTTTCCTTGTCTCATCTGACGCAGACAATCACAACCCAGAAACCGTTTTTGGATTCTCTGCTTCACAAGACGGGGGCAGTCCTTTTCAGAGGCTTTGATGTGAAGACAGCCAACAACTTCAACGACGTCGTCGAGGCTTTTGGGTACGAGGAGTTGCCGTACGTGGGTGGTGCAGCTCCCCGGACCAACGTTGTTGGTCGTGTTTTCACTGCTAATGAGTCTCCTCCTGATCAGAAGATCCCTTTTCACCATGAAATGGCTCAGGTTTGTCGTTTTTTCATCATTACGGAGATTTGTAAAACCGACCCCTGATGTTTAATCTTTTTCTAGAAATAGCCTGTTGATTTTGATTTTAGATAGATAGTTTGAAATTAGAAAAAATGATGGATTTTGGATTTTCGTGTATGATAGGGGTGTTTTTGTCTAAAGTTAAAATTGTAGGGTAATTTTTAAAAATATATCAAACTTTAGGGGCGCTGCATCATTATAGCGTATGATATTATACTAGCAAGTGACAAAAAATATGTGATAGTTTTAATTATGGTTTTCTACATATAAATAGTATTCTATGTTTGGTGTTGTAGGTAATAAATTTGTTCTTGTGGCATTTATTTGGCTCTTAATGACTTAATGTGGTCGAAATGGTTTCAATTTTTGACATGAATTAGAAAAGACTGTTAGTGTTTCAAGTTTGAGTAGATGTAATGGGTGTTTGGTTCTTTGGTTATCTTGAGATTGATATTGAGAAATTGAGCATGTTTGAGTAAAATATTATTATGTTTTGGTTTGGGTGTGCACCTGAATTGGCTTGTCGACGTAAATGACATATCGAGGTAGTTTAAAAGTGGAGACTTGTTATACATATTGATGAGTCTTGTTGGTAACTTGGTATGTTGAACTAATTGGGGTTGTTAGTCTACAGGTGCCTGAGTTTCCATCCAAATTGTTTTTCTTCTGTGAAGTAGAGCCCGGAAGTGGGGGAGAAACGCCGATAGTTTTAAGCCATGTGGTGTACGAGAGGATGAAAGAGAGACATGCGGATTTTGTTGAAAAATTGGAGGAGCATGGATTGATTTATACACGAGTGTTAGGAGAGGATGACGATCCTTCCTCTCCAATTGGGCGTGGTTGGAAATCTACGTTCTTGACGAATGACAAAAGTGTTGCTGAGGAAAGGTTTGTGACTTGATCATCCACGTAACGATACGAATTGACGTTCAATTGTTACGTTGGAACTATGTTACGTGTTCTAAGAATGTGGTCTTTTGACAGGGCTGCTAAGCTGGGTATGAAATTGGAGTGGATGGAGGATGGTGGAGTGAAGACGATAATGGGACCAATCCCAGCAATCAAGTACGACAAGTCTAGGCAACGCAAAATTTGGTTCAATAGCATGGTGGCTGCTTATACGGGCTGGAAAGATGCACGGAATGATCCTGTTAAAGCAGTCACTTTTGGGGACGGTACTCCTTTGCCTGCTGATATCATCTATGACTGTTTGAAAGTCCTTGAAGAGGAATGTGTTGCTGTGCCTTGGCAGAAAGGTGACGTTTTGTTGATAGATAACTGGGCTGTGCTTCACTCCCGAAGACCATTCAATCCTCCTCGGCGTATATTAGCTTCACTTTGCAAGTAATAATGGAGAACTCCCTCATCTTGTGTATGAATTCCTTCTGCCTGCAATAGATATAGAATGTTTTTAGCATGGGGAGTTCACCTTCTCTGCTTGACTTTTATATGATTGAATAAACATGGGGCGTAATTAAGCTATGGTTATAATTTAGTTGATGTACAAGTGATTATGACTTTGTATAAGTTTGAGCAAATGATGATTTAAAGTAAAGCTATGGTTAGAAAGTAGTTGATGTACAAGTGATTATGACTGTACATAAGTTTGAGCAAATCATAATTTAAAATGTCATGAGATGGTGATTTAGCACAATCATAAATGATTTGTAGTAAATAACTTATGCCTAAAAAAAAAGAACAGCTAATGGTAAATGGTTAAATAGATACAGAATTTTCTAAATTTACATACAGAAGTAGAGAGATATTTGGCTGGGGAAGTGTACAATCACAACACTCCATTGGACATAGGTATAGATTGTTCCTCTAATCATATATTGTATTGACAAAATTGTCCATATTGGGTAACTATGCTCGTTTAATCACATATACATGGCACGTGAAATGTTATAAGTGGATGATTGCACTAAGTGGGATGACATAGTTGAGAAGTGGTTTGGCTAACTTAATGACACATTATATATGTTCATTTGTTTATTATTTATTTTAATAAATAAAAGATCGGTCAAAATTAATCATTATATTTTTATTAAATTATATATATATATACATATATGGATATCAAATGAGATGTTATAAATGAAAGGTCACTTTGATAAGATTTTATACTTTAACAATAGTTTATCTAATTTAACGTTGTGACAGCTGATAATTATGGTATTGCAATAATCTTTAGCATTTACTCATAAAAACTAACGACAAAATGCATGGTAAAAGGAAAATGATTGTGCAACTACACGACACCGAAACTGACGACAAGGAAGACATCACAAGCATGAAATTCAACAAGATGACACCGACTCTTCACTCTACATTATTTTTCAACAGAAAAGAAAAACAAAAAGACTCATCAACAACAAGACCACCATGGCAGATCATTTCTTAGAAATCCAAATCCCACAACAAAGAAACTACAACTCCATAACTTTCCCTTCGGTTCTGTCTGCCAGCCCAACAGCAACAACGGCAGTTCCATGTTCTGTTTCTCATCTGACTGAAACCATTAGAAACCAGAGACCGTTTCTGGATTCTTTACTTCATAAAACAGGAGCAGTACTTTTCAGAGGATTTGATGTCAAGACAGCCAAGGACTTCAACGACGTTGTTGAAGCTTTTGGGTACGTGGAGTTTCCTTATGTGGGTGGTAGAGCTCCAAGGACTAACGTTGTGGGTCGGGTTTATACAGCCAATGAGTCACCATCTGACCAAAAAATCGGTTTTCACCATGAATTGGCTCAGGTTTGCTTCTATGTTTAATGTTTTGTAATA
Source organism: Litchi chinensis (assembly GCA_019925255.1). Classification (NCBI taxonomy): domain Eukaryota; kingdom Viridiplantae; phylum Streptophyta; class Magnoliopsida; order Sapindales; family Sapindaceae; genus Litchi; species Litchi chinensis. The sequence goes on along the minus strand of CM034464.1, from coordinate 8,016,179 downwards.
TCATCATAAAACCATATATAATATGCTGATCCCTAGTCAGCATCGTTTATGGTTGAGATTAGGACAGTTGCTGATCATCTTCAAGCCTCCAACTTTCATCATTAGTTGATGAAAACATGAACTTGAAGAAAAAGTTTTCTACGAATTTTCTTATTGCATTCCACGCATCGTTACAAGCAAATTAAAAACATAAATAAATACAATATCACCCCAATTGGAATCATCAATTTTGTTTTAAATGCTGTTTTCTCTTGACCTGAATTTGATATGTTTATGACCTTAAACTAGTTATCACTGGCCCTTGTAATTTTTGGCTGGGGTATATAGATTTTGTGTATACACTAGAGCATGTACTTGGACTAGATTTTGTTTATATAGATTTTAGCTTGATTTTGATTCAATTTGTTGAGATTTACTTGTTGATTAGTAATTTGGTATATAATTTATGGATTCTAGTATTGGTTTTTGTTAATGTTACAATTTTTGTGTTTGAATCATTGAACTTTGTCAACAGGCATCTGAGTCTCCAGCCAATTTGTTTTTCTTCTGTGAAGTAGCCCCAATAATTGGAGGAGAAACTCCTATAGTTTTGAGCCACATTGTCTACGAGAGAATTAAACAAAGGTATCCCGAATTCGTTGAAAAACTGGAGGAGCACGGATTGATTTATTCACTCTTATTGCAAGTGGATGATGATCTTTCATCTCCAATCGGCCGTGGTTGGAAATCCACATTTGCAACTGAAGATAAGAGTGTGGCTGAGGAAAGGTTTGTGAAATGATCATCTTATTAATATTTAATATGAAAAATGAAAAGCCCTTTGTGTCAAAACCACCTTGTGTTGTGTAACTTGTATCGTAAGAAAGTGATGTCTCAACAGGGCAGCTAAGCTGGGAATCAAATTGGAGTGGATGGAAGATGGTGGAGCGAAAAGAATAACAGGTCCAATCCCGATAATTAAGTGTGACAAATCTAGGCAACAGAAAGTTTGGTTCACCAGCATGGTAGACTGGGAAGACGTGGGGTGTGATCCTGTCAAGGCGATAACTTTCGGGGATGGTTCACCATTGCCAGCTGATTTCTGCTATGAGTGTCTGAAAATCCTGGAAGAGGAATGTGTTGCCATTCCCTGGCAGGAAGGTGATGTTCTGCTGTTAGATAACTGGGCTGTGCTTCACGGACGAAGACCAACCAATTCTCCTCGTCGCGTATTAGCTTCACTCTGCAAGTAATGAAGGTGCACTCTTGCCTTGTGTATGACTTTTGTATGGCTGTAATAGGTATTGGATGTTCTGGTAGCATAATGATACCATGCCGCCTTCTGTGGTATACTATGGCCTTATCTTTGCTCTTCTCTATTGCCATTTTTAGGTGGAATTTACAACGAAAAGTTAGAACATGTAAGTGTTTAATAAACATGGAGCATATAATGCTATGTGTAAGTCTGATTTTGAGTACTGTCCTGTCCATAGTTCTGCTATTCAAAGCTCCATGTACCATATGATTATGCGAAGTGCTGCATCCTATCTAATAGGGGTTAGATATATATATTTTTTGTGTACTGCATACCAAGTTTTTGATTGCCACTAACTTGTTTGCCATGGTGCAGAATATTTGAAAACACAGTCTTGCAACTTTTAAACATGTTTTATATACTTCATTTCGCGATATTTAGTCAAGAATAATATTTGAAACATTTACTAATCTTGTACAGTATCCAAACATATAGTATTTTAATGATAGTTTGAAAAGAATGGTTTTTTTTTTTTAATTATTAATAAAATGAATCGCATGATCGAAAGTTAAATAAACAATAATTTATAATTAGAATCCTAAGACATATTAAGGGTTTAACTAATCTGTTGGTACGCTGGTATTATTTGATTGTTGATAATTATCATATTATTTATGTAATTTAATTTATATATATATAAATATGTTAACATTTTTCAAATTATATTTGACACAAGCATGTATTAGCACCACCGTACCAGTCATGAATGAATCTAGCATTTCACTTGGAATACAATTAAGCTAGGAATTTGTGAAAAAATTGTGGGCTTGTTGGCTTATTTTTGCCATTGCTATACCTTATTTTAAAAGATTCAGTTAAGTGCCCCTGTTTCTATTGAATGACAATTCTACCAGCCACAAAACTTCCATATTTCGAATTGTAATGTTTTGTTTTGGTTTTTAAGTTAAGGGGTTGTTTGTTTTTTCCATTTAAGATTTAATAGTGTTGAATTATACTTATTAAATTGTTTTCATTTATTTTTTTTAAGTGGTTAAACTATTTAAAATTATCAAAATAATTGAAAAAATAAAGTAAGAAATTTTAACTTTTCATTCAATTGCAAATCACTTAATGACATTTTAAAGTCTTTTTTTTTGTTTTTTTTTCAAATTTATTTTCTCCAGAATAACATAATTTCAAATTTATCCTTTTTTATTACTTAATTTTTTCTTTTTCTTTTCCTTGATACTCATAAAAAAATATATTTGAAAAATAAAACCTAATTACATCTTACCCCAAATTATCCTGAAGTGAACTAATATATTTTAATTGACAATTTAAACATTCATTTTTTAATTGTTTTTTAAATATATTAATATATTTAAATATGAATATGACTAATACTACTATATTTTTTAATCATATTTTAATTATGAATAAAATATTATTAATACTTACATAAAAAATGTTTTAGAATTTATTAAATTATTTATTTTCAAATGTTTGTATTAAATTAATTAAAATTATATAACAACAAATAGTAAAAAGAGTATAAATGTTAACTTACTAGTTTTTAGATAATTTTAAATTTAAAAAATAAACAAGTTTACAATATATTCAGAGGTAAGAAAAAAAAAATAAACATATTATTTAGATTTCATATTTTAGTCACTATTCACTTTTTAATTTTCAGCAGTACTGTTTAGTCTTCAGACAAAAAAATAAATGACCCCTAAGATGTCAATTATACCTTATGGCCTCATTTGGTGCGCAGATAGGACTGGATAATTTATATGAGATTAGATTGAATTGAATTAGATTGGAATTGATGAGATTATATATTATCCCATGTTTGGTAAAAATAGTATATGATTAAAAATAAAAGGTATAAAATTAGATTTTAAAGCAATTTTTCAGGGACTTTTCACAAATTTCACAAATTCCACCAATATTAGGATTAAAAATAATAGTTGGACCACCGTCCCTTACCTCCTCCACCACCACTCTCCTCTATCTGCCATTGATGATGCTAAAGAAAATGGTGATTGATAGTGACGAAGATGCCGAGGAACTTGGCAATCAACGATGATGAAGAAGATCTAAAGAAGTTGGATGATTAGGGATGGCAAAAAAGATGTCGACAATGTCAAAAAAGATGGCGATGAAATTGAAAAAGATAGGCAATTGACGATGGTACGCTCAAAAGAGTGCGACAAAGATGAAGCGAAAGGAGAGAGAGACGAGGGAGAAGAAGAAGCAGTATAGGTACGTGGAAGGAGAGGGAAAGGGAGGCGATGGAGGTGAATGGAGACGAAGGCGGCAAGGCTGGAGTTGAAGGAGAAGAAGCAAACGACTGGGAGTATTTTAACCCATCAAGAAGATGGGTTGGATTTATCCCAAACTAATGAGATAAAATCAACGATGGATTAATTTAGTTAAGGGTGATGGTGCACACCAAACAGGGTTTGGACCAAAAAACAATCATATTCCAGTCCTAACTCGCATAACAAACAGGGCTTATAAGTAGTGTCTAGTGTGTAGTTCCATTACAAGTTAAGGAATAACATACCCTAATTGGATACCATAATTTTTTTTTAAAAAAAAAATTTATTTATTGTTATGTTTAAAATATCAATTTACCTTTAAACCGTCAAGACCACCATTAACACTAATTGTGCAGTTTGTATTTCTACTTTGGTATTTTTGCCAGGATTTACATAGATTAAATGCTATTTACGTGATTCAGATATCTACTTCTAGATTTATATATACTTCGGCATTTTACTAAGATTTATTGAGATTAAACACGGTTTGTTGGGTTCTAATATGTTTACGAGATTCTTATATCTACTCTTATAAGTAAAAGATAAAATAACTATTCCAAAAATAAGGTAAGAGAACCATCATATGGGGTCATATGGAGAACTAAACCCCAACCTTAAGGGGAATGATAAGATACACAACAATCTAAATTGGTGGCAAAAGTACTATTTTCATGTTTTATGATTTATAGAATATTCACTAACGTCAGACAGTTTATGTTATTGAAATTTTGATAAAAGAATAAACAACATATTATGACGACTCGATATTATTTTAATTCTAGTATAAATCTTGAGAATAATATGAAAAGATTAGAAGTAATAAAATAAGAATGTAATTGACATAAGATTTACGTTGTAAAATCTTTAATTTTAAGGAAACATTTTGGACTAAGACTAGAAAAATTTTATTAAACTAACAATAATATAACTTCTCTTTAAAATTTTAAGAAAGAACTAAGGAGGAAAAACTCTTAAATGCTCTTAAGATATTAGAAATGGGATGACAACTTACAAAGGTCAATTGCCTATTGTTATGGGCATATTTTGAGTTGCTCAAATGGGCTGGTAAAAGCCCAACAAGTTGATCCAATAGATGGACTCAAGCCCAGCAAATTGATCTAGAGGACCGACTTAGCATGTAGAGGCCCAGTTCATTAATTACTAGCTCGTTGAAACGATCAGCTCGCTATTGCAATACGCAGGTCATAGGTCAGCCATTATTCAACTCACTTCATGCTCAGTTTGAGGTCGTTCCAACAAGGCTGAGCTTGTAGCTTGAAGCGCACGTTTAAGGAATCTTTCCAGAAAATGAACAGTCTAAATTGATCATGATTCCACTACCAGAATTAAAAACTAATTCAAACTCCTGATTCGACAGAGTATTCTTCCTAATTAAAACAGTTCAGTTTTGGAAGTGCAATTAATGCGTGATTCTGATTTTGAAATTATAATAAATGTATGATTCTTTCCTTTTTCACTTGGATCAAATTGTATCACTCTACCTTATAAATAGGAGTTGAAATTTATTGTATAGAACGACTGATAATAATATACTGTTACTTTGTAAAATTATCAGAGAAGCAGTCATGGAGAACCACATAAAAAACTTTGCGTAATGTTCTTCCTTTTCCTTCATTCTCTTGTTTTTGTCTTTATTTTCTTTGATTGCAGGTATTGGACTTTAGATTTTAGTCTTTGGTCGACCAGATTCATGCGTCGACACCTATAAATAGGTAATATATGGAGGTGATGAATTAATTTACCATCTCATCTACTCGTCTCTCACCTACTTGTCTCTTACCTACTTTTCTCTCATTAAACAACTCGAAACTGAAACACTTGAAAAGAAAGCATCAAAAGTGAACACATTCTGTAGAAACAAAACCACCATGGCAGATCATTTCACAGAAACCAAAATCCCACAACAAAAATACTACAATTCCATCCCTTTCCCTTCAGTTCTGTCTCCAAACCCAACAACAACAGCAGCTGCTCCATGTTCTGTCTCTCGTCTGACCGAAACCATCAGGAGCCAGAAGCCGTTTCTGGATTCTCTGCTTCTCAAAACAGGGGCAGTGCTTTTCAGAGGATTTGATGTCAAGACAGCCAAGGACTTCAACGAGGTCGTTGAAGCTTTTGGGTACGAGGAGTTATCGTACATGGGTGGTACAGCAGCTCGGACCAAGGTTGTGGGTCGTGTTTTTACAGCCAATGAGTCACCACCTGACCAAAAAATCGGTTTCCACCATGAAATGGCTCAGGTTTGCTTTGTATATGTTTATAGTGAAATTTGCTATGTCTTGGTCCTTAAATTGTTATTTCGGTTATTCTGGCTCAAGCTTACGTGACGCCTAAGCCTAGACAGTGCCTAGGAACCACATAGGCTGTTAATCTTTAACTATTGGTCAACCTTAAAAGATATAAAAAAAAATTAAAGGGCCGATTTGCCATTGGCTGCCTAGACGAGAGACCGGAAACCCCGATTAGGGGGTTTTTGGAGGCCGCTAAGGCTGATTTTTAGCACAGTAAATTTGGAGATGGTAAGAGTTGTTTTCCCTACTTGAATATGTAAAACAATGGGCTTGGTAAGTGCTTTTGTTGGAGAACATTTTTCTTAAAGATCGTTACGTTATAAGCGTTGAACCCTTTTCTAAGGAGTTCTACGTTTGAATTTTACAACATGTTATATTTGAATTCATTATTTACTACTTAAAATTCTTGCATTGTATGTTTATGTTTAGATTTAAATGACGTGATAAAATTATTGGTTTTATACGTGAAAAGAGTATATTTAAGTGCTTAAATACTATTTTTGAAACTTTTTCTATTAACTTGAGTTTTGGAGTGTGATAGAATGCTTTAATGCTATTGTTGAATCATTTCCTATTGACTTAAGTATTTTAACCTTATGATCATTAACAAGCACATTGCTTTTTGGAATAATGCCAATTGGTTTGTTCTCCACTAAAATATGCCAACCAGCTTTCTTTAGTCTAACACTGCAAAATAGAGCTATAACGTTTTCAACTATATAAAATGCTTTTTCTGATAACTGAAGCAATCAAAATGAAGCATAAATTGCATACAACCATTTTAGCTTGACTTAGGTTCAATTTGTTAAGCTGTACATGTTTGTTAGTAAAATTTGTTGTGTTGCTTTTGTTTATGTTCCACTATTTACTTTTGACTTACTCGACTTAATTGACAGGCACCAGAGCCTCCATCCAAATTGTTTTTCTTCTGTGAAGTAGCTCCTACTAGTGGGGGCGAAACTCCTATAGTTTTGAGCCATATTGTCTACAAAAGAATGAAACTGCAGTACCCAGAATTGGTTGAAAAATTGGAAAAGCATGGATTGATTTACTCATATATATTAGGAGAGGACGATGATTATTCATATGCAGAAGGCCGCGGTTGGAAATCCACTTTCTCAACTGAGGACAAGAATGTTGCTGAGGAAAGGTTCGTGATTTAATTATGTAATTGATAACTACAATGATTTGAAATTAAAGAAATTCAAACTATATAGTTTTAATCTGTTCTGGTCATATAATCTTATAGTGTTATGTACATAATTTACCTTCCAAATTGAAGTTGCCTAAGCACCTTCCGTTCAAACTAAACATCATACACTATTTGAATCATGAAAAATTGGAAATTAATCTATGAAAAGTTTTCCATGTCAAAATTATGTTGTGTTGTGTAACATGTATTGCTAGAAAAGTAATCTTTCAACAGGGCAGCTAAGTTTGGAATCAAATTGGAGTGGATAGAAGGCGGTGGAGTAAAACGAATAACAGGTCCAGTTCCAGCAATCCGGTATGACAAATCTAGGCAACAAAAGATTTGGTTCACCAACATGGTAGGCTGGGAGGAAGCGGAGAATAGTCGTGGTAAGGCGATAACTTTGGGGGATGGGACGACATTGCCAGCTGATGTCCGCTACGAGTGTCTCAAAATACTTGAAGAGGAATGTGTCGCCATTCCTTGGCAGGAAGGTGATGTTCTGCTGATTGATAACTGGGCTGTGCTTCACGGGCGTAGACCAACCAATTCTCCTCGGCGTGTATTCGCTTCACTCTGCAAGGAATGAAGATGCACTCCAATCTTGCATATGATTTCTATATGATTGCAATCAATATTAAATGCTCTGCTTTATTGCCATTTTAAGTGGAAATAAAGATGAAAAACTAGACCACATAAATGTTTGAATAAACTTGGAGCATAATGTTATATAAAGAGTCCTTCAGACCAGTGCTGGTTTTGATTGCTAGCTATTACCCATTTTGCTACTCTTAACTAGTTCTATTGTTCTTTTATACAAGTTCATTTCATAATTTTGGATGCTGCATTCTTATAATAGCAATAGTTGGCAAGGTTACCATATTCATGATTGAATCTAACATTTCACTTGGAATACAATTAAGCTAGGAATTTGTGAAAAAATTGTGGGCTCGTTGGCGTATATTTGCCATGTTTTAAAAGATTCAGTTAAGTGCCCCTGTTTCTATTGAATGACAATTCTACCAGCCACAAAACTTCCATATTTCGAGTTGTAATGTTTTGTTTTGGTTTTTAAGTTAAGATGTCAATTATACCTTATAAGTAGTGTCTAGTGTGTAGTGTTCCATTACAAGTCAAGGGATAACATACTCTGATTGGATACCATAATTTTTTAAAATTATTTATTTATTGTTATGTATAAAATATCAATTTACCCTTAAACCGTCGGGACCACCATTAGTTGTAATGATTGACCATCATTAGTTCTAATGATTGTAAACGCAATAAAGGATAATACATGTCATTTGTGTCTATCAAGGCAAAAGTTCTATCTTTTTTCTAAACAGTCAAATGAAAAAAATATTCTACATAGATCTATCGATATCAAACACTAACTATATAGTCTGTGTTTCTGTTTTGATATTTTTGCTAGACTTATATAGATTAAATGTTACTTATAGGATTTGAATATCTATTTGTAGGTTTGGATATATATTTCAACGTTCTGTTAAGATTTATATAGATTAAATATGGTTTGTTGGGTTCTAATATGTTTACGGGATTCTAATATTTATTTTTATAAGTAAAAGATGAGATTACTATTACAATAATATGGTGAGAAAACTATCACATGGGGAATTAAACCCCAACCTTCAAGGGAATGGCAAGACGCACAACAGTCTAAGTTGGTGGCAAAAGTACTATTCTCATGTTTCATGATTTATAGAATGTTCATCGGTGATAAACAATTTATGCTATTGAAATTTTTGATAAAAGAGTAAACAACATATTATGAAGATTCGATATTATTTTAATCTCAACGTAAATCTTATATCGAAAATAATATGTAAGAAATTGGAGGTAATAAAATAAGAATATAGTAGATATAAGATTTACACGATAAAATTCTCAATGTAAGAGAAACATGCAGGACTAAGATTAAAAGAATTTTATTAAATCAATAATAATATAACAAATTACAGAGGTCAATTGCCTATTTATAGGCAATATGTGGAGATGAATTAATTTACCTCTCACCTACTTGTCTCTCACCTACTTTTCTCTCATCTACAACAACATGAAACTGAAACAGTCGAAAAGAAAGCATCAAAAATCAATAGACTCTGTGAAAACAGCACCACCATGGCAGATCATTTCACAGAAACCAAAATCCCACAACAAAAATACTACAATTCCATCCCTTTCCCTTCAGTTCTGTCTCCAAACCCAACAACAACAGCAGCTGCTCCATGTTCTGTCTCTCATCTGACCGAAACCATCAGGACCCAGAAGCCGTTTCTGGATTCTCTGCTTCTCAAAACAGGGGCAGTGCTTTTTAGAGGATTTGACGTAAAGACAGCCAAGGATTTCAACGAGGTCGTTGAAGCTTTTGGGTACGAGGAGTTATCCCTCATGGGTGGTACAGCTCCTCGGACCAAGGTTGTGGGTCGTGTTTTTACAGCCAATGAGTCACCACCTGACCAAAAAATCGGTTTCCATCATGAAATGGCTCAGGTTTGTTTTGTACATTTATATAATGTTTTGTATGTGCTTTTGGTGTAATTTTGTTTTGCGTTGGTCCTTAAATTGTTTATGTATTATTTTTTCGGTTATTCTGGCTCAAGTTTACGTGACGCCTAAGGCCTAGACAGTGCACCACATAGGCTGTTAATCTTTGACTATCGGTCAACCTTAAAATATATATAAAAAAAAATTAAAGGGCCGATTTCTCTGCCTGACGGCCGCCTAGACAGAGCTAGGCCGGTCTCTGCCTAGAACCCCCGATTTGGTTTTTGGAGGCCGCTCAGGCCGATTTTTAGAACAGTGTTTTGGAGATGGCAAAAGTTGTTTTCCCTACTTGAATATGTAAAACAATGGGCTTGGTGAACTTTTTTCTTAAAGATCTCTACATTATAAGCTTTGAACCCTTTTATAAGGAGTTCTGGGTTTGAATTTTACAACATGTTATATTTAAATTCATTATTTGCTACTTGAAATTCTTGTATTGTGTGTTTGTGTTTAGACTTAAACCACGTGATAAAATTGTTGGTTTTATATATGAAAATGGTATGTTTTAGTGCTTAAATACTATTTTGAAACTTTTTCCATTAACTTAAGTTTTGGAGTGTGACAGAATGCTTAAATGCTATTGTTGAATCATTTTCTATTAACTTAAGTTTTTTAATCTTATGATCATTAACAAGCACATTAAGGCTTTTTGGAATAATGCCAATTGATCTGTTCACAAAAATATGCCAACCAGCTTTCTTTAGTCTAACACTGCAAAATAGAGCTATAACATATTTAACTATGTAAAATGCTTTTTCTGATAACTGAAGCAATCAAAATGAATTATAAATTGCATACAACCATTTTAGCTTGACTTACGTTCAATTTGTTAAGCTTTACATGTTGGTTAGTAAAATTTGTTGTATTGCTTTTGTTTATGTTCCACTATTTATTTTTGACTTACCCGACCTAACTAACAGAAATCAGAGCCTCCATCCAAATTGTTTTTCTTCTGTGAAGTAGCTCCAACAAGTGGAGGCGAAACTCCTATAGTTTTGAGCCATATTGTCTACAAAAGAATGAAACTGCAGTACCCGGAATTCGTTGAAAAATTGAAAAAGCATGGATTGATTTACTCATATTTATTAGGAGAGGACGATGATTATTCATATGCAGAAGGCCGCGGTTGGAAATCCACTTTCTCAACTGAGGACAAGAATGTTGCTGAGGAAAGGTTCGTGATTTAATTATGTAATTGATAACTACAATGATTTGAAATTAAAGAAATTCAAACAATATAATTTTAATCTGTTCCGGTCATATAATTTTATAGACATGGTGTTACATACATAATTTACATTCCAAATCGAAGTTACCTAAGCATCTTCTGTTCAAACTAAACATCATACACTATTTGAATCATGAAAAATTGGAAATTAAACTGCGAAAAGTTTTCCCTGTCAAAATTATGTTGTGTTGTGTAACATGTATTGTTAGAAAAGTGATCTTTCAACAGGGCAGCTAAGTTTGGAATCAAATTGGAGTGGATAGAAGGCGGTGGAGTAAAACGAATAACAGGTCCAGTTCCAGCAATCCGGTATGACAAAGCTAGGCAACAAAAGATTTGGTTCACTAACATGGTAGGCTGGGAGGAAGCGGGGAATAGTCATGTTAAGGTGACAACTTTGGGGGATGGTACGCCATTGCCAGCTGATGTCTGCTACGAGTGTCTAAAAATACTTGAAGAGGAATGTGTCGCCATTCCTTGGCAGGAAGGTGATGTTCTGCTGATTGATAACTGGGCTGTGCTTCACGGGCGTAGACCAACCAATTCTCCTCGCCGTGTATTAGCTTCACTTTGCAAGGAATGAAGATGCACTCCAATCTTGCATATGATTTCTATATGACTGCAATCAATATTAAATGTTCTACAACCATAAGGATGTCACTTTCTCTTGTATACTATTCCCTTATATTTGCTCTGCTTTATTGCCATTTTAAGTGGAAATAAAGATGAAAAAATAGACCACATAAATGTTTGAATAAACTTGGAGCATAATGTTATATAAAGAGTCCTTCAGACCAGTGCTGGTTTTGATTGCAAGCTGCTACCCATTTTGCTACTCTTAGCTAGTTCTATTGTTCTTTTATATAAGTTCGTTTCATAATTTTGGATGCTGCATTATTATAATAGCAATAGTTGGCAAGGTTACCATATTCATGATTGAATCTAACATTTCACTTGGAATACAATTAAGCTAGGAATTTGTGAAAAAATTGTGGGCTTGTTGGCTTATATTTGCCATTGCTATACCTTATTTTAAAAGATTCAGTTAAGTGCCCCTGTTTCTATTGAATGACAATTCTACCAGCCACAAAACTTCCATATTTCGAATTGTGATATATATATATATATAAGTATATTGGTTTTTAAGTTAAGATGTCAATTATACCTTATAAGTAGTGTCTAGTGTGTAGTCTTCACCATGAATTGGCTCAGGTTTGCTTCTATGTTTAATGTTTTGTAATATCATATAAAACCATATATAATATGCTGATCCCTAGTCAGCATTGTTTATGGTTAAGATTAGGATATTTGCTGATCATCTTCAAGCCTCCAACTTTCGTCATTGGTTAATGAAAACATGAACTTGGAGAAAAAGTTTTCTACGAATTTTCTTATTGCATTCCATGCATCGTTACAAGCAATTTAAAAAAATAAATAAATACAATATCACCCCAATTGGAATCATCAATTTTGTTTTAAATGCTGTTTTCTCTTGACCTGAATTTGATATGTTTATGACCTTAAACTAGTTATCACTGGCCCTTGTAATTTTTGGCTGGGGTATATAGATTTTGTGTATACACTAGAGCATGTACTTGGACTAGATTTTGTTTATATAGATTTTAGCTTGATTTTGATTCAATTTGTTGAGATTTACATGTTGATTAGTAATTTGGTATATAATTTATGGATTCTAGTACTGGTTTTTGTTAATGTTACAATTTTTGTGTTTGAATCATTGAACTTTGTCAACAGGCATCTGAGTCTCCAGCCAAATTGTTTTTCTTCTGTGAAGTAGCCCCAATAATTGGAGGAGAAACTCCTATAGTTTTGAGCCACATTGTCTACGAGAGAATTAAACAAAGGTATCCCGAATTCGTTGAAAAACTGGAGGAGCACGGAGTGATTTATTCACTCTTATTGCAAGTGGATGATGATCTTTCATCTCCAATAGGCCGTGGTTGGAAATCCACATTTGCAACTGAAGATAAGAGTGTGGCTGAGGAAAGGTTTGTGAAATGATCATCTTATTAATATTTAATATGAAAAATGAAAAGCCCTTTGTGTCAAAACCACCTTGTGTTGTGTAACTTGTATTGTAAGAAAGTAATGTCTCAACAGGGCAGCTAAGCTGGGAATCAAATTGGAGTGAAGCTGGGAATCAAATTGGAGTGGATGGAAGATGGTGGAGCGAAAAGAATAACAGGTCCAATCCCGATGATTAAGTGTGACAAATCTAGGCAACGGAAAGTTTGGTTCACCAGCATGGTAGACTGGGAAGACGTGGGGTGTGATCCTGTCAAGGCGACAACTTTCGGGGATGGTTCACCATTGCCAGCTGATTTCTGCTATGAGTGTCTGAAAATCCTGGAAGAGGAATGTGTTGCCATTCCCTGGCAGGAAGGTGATGTTCTGCTGTTAGATAACTGGGCTGTGCTTCACGGACGAAGACCAACCAATTCTCCTCGTCGCGTATTAGCTTCACTCTGCAAGTAATGAAGGTGCACTCTTGCCTTGTGTATGACTTTTGTATGGCTGTAATAGGGATTGGATGTTCTGGTAGCATAATGATGCCATGCCGCCTTCTGTGGTACACTATTGCCTTATCTTTGCTCTTCTCTATTGCCATTTTTAGGTGGAATTTACAACGAAAAGTTAGAACATGTAAGTGTTTAATAAACTTGGAGCATATAATGCTATGTGTAAGTCTGATTTTGAGTACTGTCCTGTCCATAGTTCTGCTATTCAAAGCTCCATGTACCATATGATTATGCGAAGTGCTGCATCCTATCTAATAGGGGTTAGATATATATATTTTTTGTGTATATATTTATAAACAAAAGAAGAACCTGCATACCAAGTTTTTGATTGCCACTAACTTGTTTGCCATGGTGCAGAATATTTGAAAACACAGTCTTGCAACTTTTAAACACGTTTTATATACTTCATTTCGCGATATTTAGTCAAGAATAATATTTGAAACATTTACTAATCTTGTACAGTATCCAAACATATAGTATTTTAATGATAGTTTGAAAAGAATGGTTTTTTTTTTTTTTTAATTATTTAATAAAATGAATCGCATGATTGAAAGTTAAATAAACAATAATTTATAGTTAGAATCCTAAGACATATTAAGGGTTTAACTAATCTGTCAGTACGCTAGTATTATTTGATTGTTGATAATTATCATATTCTGTGTATAATTTAATATTATATTTGGATCTTTAATATCTACCTTATGGTAGTACCAACAACTTTTATACTATACCATTGATGGTGTCTCTAGCATTAAAACTATACAGTGAAGCCAGATTTAATGGACGATGAGGTTGGGACTTTGCGTAACCAATATCCCAATGCGTTGGCTGAAAGAGAAGTAGTCCATGGGCCGTGGCTCCTAAGAAGACATGATTCCAAGGGTATGATCAACATGTTCCTCCTCTTCTAGGCCCACCAGAAAGAACGAAGCCCAACTTCAGTTCAACGTTTTTTGGGTCTCGTTGTTCAATAGCTTCCTCCTTTTCTAAGTACAATTGCGAGTGTAACTGTATGTCTATATAAATAACTTGTATCAGAGAATTTATAAATTTTATCTTTATATGTTTTAATTGAAACTGATAAATGAACTTAATTTATATATATATATATGTTAACATTTTTCAAATTATATTTGACACAAGCATGTATTAGCATCACCGTACCAGTCATGAATGAATCTAGCATTTCACTTGGAATACAATTAAGCTAGGAATTTGTGAAAAAATTGTGGGCTTGTTGGCTTATATTTGCCATTGCTATACCTTATTTTAAAAGATTCAGTTAAGTGCCCCTGTTTCTATTGAATGACAATTCTACCAGCCACAAAACTTCCATATTTCGAATAGTAATGTTTTGTTTTGGTTTTTAAGTTAAGATGTCAATTATAACTTATGGTCTTGTTTGGTGCATGGGATAAGATTGGATAATTTATGGGGAATTAGATTGGATTGAATTGGATTAGATGGGATGAGATTAGATGTTATCTCATGTTTGGTAAAAATAGGATATGATTAAAAATAGCAGATATAAAATTAGATTTTAAAGCAATTTTTTAAGGACTTTTCACAAATTTCACAAATTCCACCAATATTAGGATTAAAAATAATGGTTGGACTATCATCCCTTACCTCCTCCACCACACCCTCCTTTATCTGCCATCGATGATGCCGTAGAAGATGGCGATCGACTGTGACAAAGATGTTGAAAACTTGGCGATCAACGGTAACGAAGATGATCTGAAGAAGTTGGACAATCGAGGATGACAAAGAAGATGCTGATAATGTCGAAAAAGATGACGGTGACACTAAAAAAAATAGGCGATTGACGATGGTGAGCTCGGAAGAGCGCGACCAAGATGAAGCGAAAAGAGAGAGAGGTGAGGGAGAAGGAGTAGCAGTACTAGCATGTGGAGAGAGAGGGAAAAGGAGGCAATGGAGGTGAACAAAGATGGTGGTGGCAAGGCTGAAGCTGGAGGAGAAGAAGCAAACGATTGGGAGTATAATAACCCATCAAGCAGATGGGTTGAATTTATCCTAAACTAGTGAGATAAAATCAGCGATGGATTAATTTGGTGAAGGGTGATGGTGCGCACCAAACGTGGGTTTGGGCCGAAAAACAATCATATCCCAACCCTAACTCGTGTAACAAACATAGCTTATAAGTAGTGTCTAGTGTGTAGTTCCATTACAAGTCAAGGATAACATACCTTGATTGGATGAAGTAATTGCACAATACCTTCCTGAAGTTTGCCAAAAAACAAGAGAAAACAAATTTACCCTTTTATTACATAATACCCCCACTTTATTAGTCAAATTCTGTTAAGATTAGTCAAATTAAGTTGACTCAAGGGCAATTTCATCATTTAACATTTTAAATTTTTTTAAATTTCAAATTAAAGGAAAAACTAATTAAAAATTAATGGAAAATTAAAAAAAAAAAAAAACCTTCACTGCAGATTAATTTTTTAAAAAAAAGTTACCCAAAAATTGAAAAAATTAAGATTGAAGATTTGGGTTCCAGATTTTCAACTTGAACATCTAGAACTCAGATCTTTTCAAAAGAGAAATTTAAAAAAAAAAAAAAAAAAAAAAAAAAAAGAGAATGAAGATTTGAAATCAACAACAATTTCTAGTGAAACCCCAACCAGTTCATCTCTAATTAGCATCGACCTCTAACTGGATCATCAAAAACAGAAAAATCAACACCAACAAATTCCATTCTTCATCAACATCATAATTCTTCAACAACAAAATCAATAGCAACAACAATACAACAATACCACAAAATCAACAGCAACAATAACAAACAAACACCACAAAATCATTAATAACATCAATCATTTAAAAAAAAGAAAAAATTAAAAGAAAATGAAGTCCAGAAACTTAGGGCTCTTTTGTCGGAGACTAGGATCTTCGGCGAAAGAGACCTAACCATCTCCATCGCGGGCTAGAACTGGTCTTTGTGATATGGAGACCAGAGTGGTGGAGTTTTAGTCCAAAAAGGAGGGAGAAAGAAGAATAAAGAGGAAAAAGATAGAGAAGAAGAAAGGGAAGAGAGAGAAGGAAGGAGAGAGGCGATGACGTTCGCGCGACAGTGAAGGCAACGGAGATGCCATTGAAGCCATCTTCCATGTTGACGACGGTGAAGTCATAGCCGGCTAGGTTGGAGATCTCGACAAGAATGGAGGAGAATGAGAGGAGAAAGATGCCATTCGCGTGACAGTAAGGGTAATGGAGATGCCACCGAGGCCATGCTCCATGTCGTCGATGGCAAAGTCGTCACTGTAGAGAGAGGGATAGGGAGAAGGGTCGATGACAACATTGGTGGCAGAGGGATTTGGTAGGGTTTGGGAGAACTTGGAGTTTAAAGAGTTGGAATCATTTGAGGGTAAAATGATCATTTAATTGAAAATTTTGATCAATTGTTAAGATTGAATGAAGTTGACTAACGGCATGAGGGTTTGGTATAATTAAACGGTAAATATGTTTCTATTTGTTTTTTGGCAAATCTCGAGGGGGTTTCGTGCAATTACTTCCTAATTGGATACCATAATTTTTTTAAATTATTTATGTATTGTTATGTATAAAATATCAATTTACCTTTAAACCATCATGACCACCATTAACACTAGTTGTGGAGTTTGTATTTCTATTTTGGTATTTTTGCTAGGATTTACATAGATTAAATGCTATTTATGAGATTCGAAAATCTACTTCTAGATTTGGATATATACTTCGGCATTTTGCTGAAATTGATCGAGATTAAACATAGTTTGTTAGGTTCTAATATGTTTACGAGATTCTGATATTTACTCTTATAGGCAAAAGATAAGATAACTATTCCAATAATAAGGTAAGAAAACTGTCATATGGGGAATTAAAACCCAACCTTAAGGGGAATGACAAGATACACAACAATCTAAGTTGGTGGCAAAAGTATAATGTTCAAGTTTCATGATTTATAGAATATTCATTGATAATAGACAGTTTATATTATTGAAATTTTTTATAAAAGAATAAACAATATGTGATGACGAGTCGATACCATTTTAATCCTTATATAAATCTGTAATCAAGAATAATATGAAAAAAAAATTATAAATAATAAAATAAGAATATAGTAGACATAAGATTTACGTAATAAAACCTCAATGTAAAAGAAATATCTTGGACTAAAATGAGAAAAATTTTATTAAACCAATAATAATATAAACTCTTTTTAAAATTTTATGAGACAACTAGGGAGAAAAAATTTTCAAATACACTTATTAAAGATATTGGAAATGGGATGACAAATTACAAAGGTCAATTGCCTATTTACAGGCAACATATGGATTAGATGAATTAATTGACCTCTCACCTACTTTTCCCTTATCTACAACAATTCGAAACTGAAACAGCTGAAAAGAAGGCATCGAAAGTTAACAGACTGTAGAAACAGAACCACCATGGCAGATCATTTCACAGAAACCGAAATCCCACAACAAAAATACTACAATTCCATCCCTTTCCCTTCAGTTCTGTCTCCAAACCCAACAACAACAGCAGCTGCTCCATGTTCTGTCTCTCATCTGACCGAAACCATCAGGACCCAGAAGCCGTTTCTGGATTCTCTGCTTGTCAGAACAGGGGCAGTGCTTTTCAGAGGATTTGATGTAAAGACAGCCAAGGACTTCAACGAGGTCGTTGAAGCTTTTGGGTACGAGGAGTTATCGTACATGGGTGGTACAGCTCCTCGGACCAACGTTGTGGGTCGTGTTTTTACAGCCAATGAGTTGCCACCTGACCAAAAAATCGGTTTCCATCATGAAATGGCTCAGGTTTGTTTTGTACATTTATATAATGTTTTGTATATGTTTTTGGTGTACTTTTGTTTTGCTTTGGTCCTTAAATTATTTATGTATTATTTTTTCGGTTATTCTGGCTCAAGTTTACGTGACGCCTAAGGCCTAGACAGTGCTTAGGCACCACATAGGCTGTTAATCTTTGACTATCGCTCAGGCTTAAAATATATAAAAAATAAAAATTAAAAATTAAAGGGCCGATTTCTCTGCCTGACGGCCGCCTGGACAGAGCAAGGCCGGTCTCTGGCTAGAACCCCCGATTTGGTTTTTGGAGGCCGCTTAGGCCGATTTTTAGAACAGTGTTTTGGAGATGGCAAGAGTTGTTTTCCCCACTTGAATATGTAAAAGAATGGGTTTGGTAAGTGCTTTTGTTAGAGAATTTTTTTCTTAAAGATCTCTACATTATAAGCGTTGAACCCTTTTTTAAGGAGTTCTGGGTTTGAATTTTACAACATGTTATATTTGAATTTATTGTTTACTACTTGAAATTCTTGTATTGTGCTGTTGTGTTTAAACTTAAATCACGTGATAAAATTATTGGTTTTATATATGAAAAGAGTATGCTTTAGTGCTTAAATACTATTTTGAAACATTTTTTATTAACTTGAGTTTTGGAGTATGAAAGAATGCTTAAATGCTATTGTTGAATCATTTTCTATTAACTTAAGTTTTTTAATCTCATGATCATTAACAAGCACATTAAGGCTTTTTGGAACAATGCCAATTGGTTTGTTCTCCACAAAAATATGCCAACCACCTTTCTTTAGTCTAACACTGCAAAATAGAGCTATGACATTTTTAACTATATAAAATGCTTTTTCTGATAACTGAAGCAGTCAAAATGAAGTATAAATTGCATACACCCATTTTAGCTTGACTTAGGTTCAATTTGTTAAGCTTTACGTGTTGGTTAGTAAAATTTGTTGTATTGCTTTTGTTTATGTTCCACTATTTATTTTTGACTTATCCGACTTAACTAACAGGCACCAGAGCCTCCATCCAAATTGTTTTTCTTCTGTGAAGTAGCTCCAACAAGTGGAGGTGAAACTCCTATAGTTTTAAGCCATATCATCTACAAAAGAATGAAACTGCAGTGCCCGGAATTCGTTGAAAAATTGGAAAAGCATGGATTGACTTACTCATATTTATTAGGAGAGGATGATGATTATTCATTTGTAGCTGGCCGCGGTTGGAAATCCACTTTCTCAACTGAGGACAAGAATGTTGCTGAGGAAAGGTTCATGATTTAATTATGTAATTGATAACTACAACGATTTGAAATTAAAGAAATTCAAACAATATAATTTTAATCTGTTCCGGTCATATAATTTAATAGACATGGTGTTACATATATAATTTACATTCCAAATCGAAGTTGCCTAAGCATCTTCTGTGCAAACTAAACATCATACACTATTTGAATCATGAAAAATTGGAAATTAAACTGCGAAAAGTTTTCCCTGTCAAAATTATGTTGTGTTGTGTAACATGTATTGTTATAAAAGTGATCTTTTCAACAGGGCAGCTAAGTTTGGAATCAAATTGGAGTGGATAGAAGGCGGTGGAGTAAAACGAATAAGAGGTCCAGTTCCGGCAATCCGGTATGACAAAGCTAGGCAACAAAAGATTTGGTTCACCAACATGGTAGGCTGGGAGGAAGCGGGGAATGGTCGTGTTAAGGTGACAACTTTGGGGGATGGTACGCCATTGCCAGCTGATGTCTGCTATGAGTGTCTGAAAATCCTGGAAGAGGAATGTGTTGCCATTCCCTGGCAGGAAGGTGATGTTCTGCTGTTAGATAACTGGGCTGTGCTTCATGGACGAAGACCAACCAATTCTCCTCGTCGCGTATTAGCTTCACTCTGCAAGTAATGAAGGTGCACTCTTGCCTTGTGTATGACTTTTGTATGGCTGTAATAGGTATTGGATGTTCTGGTAGCATAATGATGCCATGCCGCCTTCTGTGGTATACTATTGCCTCATCTTTGCTCTTCTCTATTGCCATTTTTAGGTGGAATTTACAACGAAAAGTTAGAACATGTAAGTGTTTAATAAACATGGAGCATATAATGCTATGTGTACGTCTGATTTTGAGTACTGTCCTGTCCATAGTTCTGCTATTCAAAGCTCCATGTACCATATGATTATGCGAAGTGCTGCATCCTATCTAATAGGCGTTAGATATATATATTTTTTGTGTATATATTTATAAACAAAGGAAGAACCTACATACCAAGTTTTTGATTGCCACTAACTTGTTTGCCATGGTGCAGAATATTTGAAAACACAGTCTTGCAACTTTTAAACACGTTTTATATACTTCATTTCGCGATATTTAGTCAAGAATAATATTTGAAACATTTACTAATCTTGTACAGTATCCAAACATATAGTATTTTAATGATAGTTTGAAAAGAATGATTTTTTTTTTTTAATTATTTAATAAAATGAATCACATGATCGAAAGTTAAATAAACAATAATTTATAATTAAAATCCTAAGACATATTAAAGGTTTAACTAATCTATCAGTACGCTAGTATTATTTGATTGTTGATAATTATCATATTATGTGTATAGTCTAATATTATATTTGGATCTACCTTATGGTGGTGCCAACAACTTTTATACTATACCATTGATGGTGTCTCTAGCATTAAAACTATACAGTGAAGCCAGATTTAATGGACGATGAGGTTGGGACTTTGCGTAACCAATATCCCAATGCGTTGGCTGAAAGAGAAGTAGTCCATGGGCCGTGGCTCCTAAGAAGACATGATTCCAAGGGTATGATCAACATGTTCCTCCTCTTCTAGGCCCACCAGAAAGAACGAAGCCCAACTTCAGTTCAACGTTTTTTGGGTCTCGTTGTTCAATAGCTTCCTCCTTTTCTAAGTACAATTGCGAGTGTAACTATATGTCTATATAAATAACTTTTCTCAGAGAATTTATAAATTTTGTCTTTATATATTTTAATTGAAACTGATAAATGAACTTAATTTATATATATATATATGTTAACATTTTTGAAATTATATTTGACACAAGCATGTATTAGCACCACCGTACCAGTCATGAATGAATCTAGCATTTCACTTGGAATACAATTAAGCTAGGAATTTGTGAAAAAATTGTGGGCTTGTTGGCTTATTTTTGCCATTGCTATACCTTATTTTAAAAGATTCAGTTAAGTGCCCCTGTTTCTGTTGAATGACAATTCTACCGGCCACAAAACTTCCATATTTTGAATTGTAATGTTTTGTTTTGGTTTTTACGTTAAGGAGTCGTTCGTTTTTTCCACTTAAAACTTAATAGTGTTGAATTGCACCTATTAAATTATTTTCATTTATTTTTTAAGTGCTTAAATCATTTAAAACTACCAAAAATAACTGAAAAAATTAAGTAAGAAATTTTAATTTTTCACTCAATTGTAAATCACTTAATAACATTTCAAAGTTTTTCTTTTCCAAATCTATCATTTTTAAAATAACAGAATTTCAAATTTATCCTAATTTTATATTACTTAATTTTTTTTTTCCTTGATACTTATAAAAAAATATATTTGAAAAACAAAACTTAAATACATCTCACCCCAAATTATCTTAAAAGTTAACTAATATATTTTAATTTACAATTTATACATTCATTTTTTAATTGTTTTCTTAAATATATTAATATATTTAAATATGAATATGACTAATACTATTATATTTTTTAATCATATTTTAATTATGAATAAAATATTATTAATACATACATAAAAAAATGTTTTAGAATTTATTAAATTATTTATTTTCAAATGTTTGTATTAAATTAATTAAAATTACATAACAAAAAATAGTAAAAAAGAGTATAAATGTTAACTTACTAGTTTTCAAATAATTTTAAATTTAAAAAACAAATAAGTTTAAAATATATACAGAGGTAAGAAAAAAAAATAAACATGTTATTTAGATTTCAGATTTTAGTTACTATTCAGTTTTTATTTTTCAGGAGCACTGTTTAGTCTTCAGACAAAAAAAAAAAAACGATCTCTAAGATGTCAATTATACCTTATGGCCTCGTTTGGTGCGCCGATAAGACTGGATAATTTATGTGGGATTAGATTGAATTGGATTAGATTGGAGGAAATGAGATTAGATGTTATCTCATGTTTGGTAAAAGTAGGATATGATTAAAAATAGAGGGCATAAAATTAGATTTTAAAGCAATTTTTCAGGAACTTTTCACAAATTTCCGAAATTCCACCAATATTAGGATTAAAAATAATAGTTGGACCACCGTCCCTTACCTCCTCCACCACCACTCTTCTCTATCTGTCATTAATGATGCTAAAGAAAATGGCGATCGATAAGGGTGGACGTTTTCAGGTTCGGGTTGGGTTGGGTTGAAAATCCCCCAACCCAACCCAATCAATTCTTCAATCCAACCCAACCCAACCCAACCCAATAATTGTCGGGTCGGGTTGGGTTAAGTCGATCGGATTGGCACCTCATTGATATACAAAACATTCCTACTAATCAACTTGCTTAAGTACAAAACATTTCCATTGATTACATAATATGTTTAATATAAATAAAGTTTAAGCCACTATATAATTTAAATGAAAAAAAGTTCAATTCACCACAAAAAGGCCAAAAAAAATAAAAATTAAAATAATAATCCGAATAAAATTAATTAACGCAACTTGTTTGTTGTCATTAAAGTCTTCACAAACATCGAAAACTACAAAATATTATGTCCAATTGGTAGCTCCCAAGGCATCAACTGCATGCATCACATCTAACATCAAACAAAAGATTTAAGTCAACCTAAAGTGTAATTAGCTAACATGTTTTCAACTTTTGCAAATCATAAAAGAACAAACATACGTAAATAAAATATAAACTTTTTATTTAAAATAATTACCTTAATAGCATGAAAAAGAATCAATTCACATTATTTTTCATGGATCCAAAGGTATGCTCACTCCAATCTCTACATAAATGGAAAAACAAAATGTTAGTATTTGTAATACATAAAATTACACATTTAACAATAGCATAATAAAACAAATCATTTACCTTATTCAATTGCTTCATACAACTCTGTCTCATCCGTGGACGGTGTAAGGTCCAAGCAAATATTTGTAGACTGCAACCAATTTTGCAAGCAAATCAATATCTCTACCATCTTTGGAGTCAAGCTACTCCTAAATGGATCAAGAATACGACCTCCTGTGCTAAATGCTGACTCGGAAGCCACAGTAGACATCGGAATGGCAAAGACATCCCTTGCAATATGAGATAGAGTCTTATATTTAGAAGAATTAACTTTCCACCAACCCAAAAGATCAAAGTTCTCATCATCCAAATGTTCATCAAACTCTATCAAATACCTCTCAACCTCATTCTTTGAAACAATCAAATCATTCTTTTCTTTCATTTCCTTGAATTTTTTGAGTCTTTCTGAGCGAAAATCAAAACCTTCATTTGTCTTTCCTACATCATCCTCACTAAAGGAAGGATTGGAGCTAGAAACTTGTTGACCACTTGAAATGTTATCATCACTTTTGTAAAACTCATAAAGTTTAATAAAAAAATCTTTAATGCCACTAGTCAACTCCAAAACCTTTCTATCATCAAACATATCACTAAAGCAAAATTTGACATAATCCAACTTGTATCTTGGATCAAGAACAAGTGCAATTATCAATAATTTATTCACTTCCTCAATTTTCCCCCAATATTTGTCAAACTTCAATTTCATTCCAATTGCCATATCACACAACAAAAAATCATCACTCTTACCCAATCTAGTTAACTCATTTTCAATAGAGCATAATTCATGAAAGAACAAATTGGAAGTAATGGATGTAGAAGCACTAAACTTTAAAGTAATATCATAAAAAACATGCAAAAATTTAACAAATACTCTAGCATTACTCCAATCTTTCTCTTTCGGCGGCCCTGCCCTTTTTTTCTCATTTTCATCTTCAACAAAGTATAACCCATAACGTCCATCATCCTCCAATAATCTATCAAATACTTTTTCAAAATTTAAAGCACTAGATAACATTAAATAGGTGGAGTTCCATCTAGTAGACACATCTACTACCACAAGACTTTTGCTCTCAATTGTTACATGCTTAACACAAGTTTTAAACGTTTGAAGTCTTGAAGGTGAAGACCTAATATATTGTATCGCATTACGAATGCGAACAATTGAATCATTTAAATCTTTCAAACCATCAGACACAATTAAATTTATAATATAAGCAGAACATCTCACATGCAAAAAATTTCCACCTAACACAAGTTCAGATTCTTCCCACTTTTTCAACTTTTTCTTTAGATAATCTATAGCCACTTTATTGGCCGATGCATTATCTACGGTAACCGTAAACACTTTTTGAATACCCCAATCCTTCAAACATGACTCTAAAACTTTTCCAATTGTTTCCCCTCTATGATCAGGAATAATACTAAAACTCAAAATTCGTTTATACAACTTCCATTCACAATCAATGAAATGAGCAGTAATTAGCATATAATTAAAATTTTGAATGGAAGTCCATGTGTCTGTGGTTAGGTAAACTCTTGGTTTTTGTTCAATAAAAAATTTTTTAAGCTTACATTTTTCATCTAAGTAAAGTTGAAAAACATCCCTAGCAAGTGTTCTTCTAGATGAAGGACAAAACCTTAGATTGAGAACACTACAAAAATGTTTAAATCCTTCTTTCTCTACAAAAGAAAAATGTAATTCATCTATAATAATCATCTTTGTGCAAGCTTTTCTACACTCTTCTTTATCAAAACCTACGGCCATAAGTTTTTTGTTATCATCAATAGGTCCAAAAGTTAAGGTTTTTTGTTTTTTATCCCCCCCAGCCTTTACAGAATTGTATTGTGCATATTGTGTTTGCAAATGATTCCACAAAGTCGTAGTGCCACAATGTTTAGTAGAACATGTATAATCTTTACCACAATAGTTGCACTTACATCTAGACTCATCACCATACTTGGTGAAGCATTTCCTTATATCTGACTTTGACTGACCTTTTTGGAGGATTCCCATGTCATTGTCAACATTATCATCATGCTCGTCCACCTACAAAATAATTTTAAAGGATTTAATAACAAAAATTCTAGATGATTAACTATTCGAATTTTAGAGGACTCTATCAAAAAGTGTTTGAATTTTTCATTACCATATTAAATGTAACCTTCCTCTTCTTACTCATAATAGCCTCCCTCTTCTCAAATTTCAATAATCCAACAAATACTTAAATGGTAACCTAGCCTATAACAACAAGAAAAAATCAATAAAACCAAAATAAAAAATTAGTAATACAAACAAATATCAAATTAATAAAATACATAAATAAAATACATAAAGAATTTATATATTTTTTACTATGTTTGCTCCACTAATACCAATATAATATTTCCTCACAACACACAATATGTCCTTATTTTAATCACACAACACAATTAAATTATTATATAAATATTTCATAACTTATATTTATAGTCTAAAGTCACAACTTCTAACAGTCTACACATTAAAGGACATAAAGTCAATATTAAATGAAATTAAATCAAAGTCATGTTAAGTTATAAGGCATCCACTATACACCATCACTGCCTTACAGTGTCAGCTATTATATAGTGACTGTCTATTATAAATAATTTATTATAATTGACTGTCTATTATATAATGACTGTCTATTATAGATAATTTATTCAATTTCTATCATCAAACATATCACTAACTTATACAGTGACAATCAGCTAACAGTCCACTGCCATTGAGTCATTGATTGTCTTACTTAATTTGGTCCACCAATTCAAAATAACTAAATAAGTATAAAAACTTTGGTCCCTCGCAGGTTCACATAACCATTCACACACGACACACCCATATAACCATTTGGACAATTTCCACTCACGGTCCCACACACACATATGATTATGACATATCCAATGATTCCATTACTGGTCCACACAATTCAAATTCATTGATCTGGTAACTGGTCCACACAATTCAAAAGGTGTCAGAACTTCTGCTCATGTTACAAAATTTCAGTCTGACTTAGAAGACTTCAGTCCTTCACACAGTCGCTCACACACACATATACCTCTCAGCCTCTCATTCTCACTTAACCAACCAACTGCACCTGCATCTCACCTCTCAGCCTCTTCTCCTTTCCGCCCACGGCTCCACCCTTTTCTTCTTCCCGTCCACCAGATCATACCCTCTCAGCCTCTCATTCTCGGCCTCTCCCTCCATGATCTCTTCATATATTCCACTACCTACACCTGCATCTCACCTCTCGATTTCTCACTCAACCAACTGCAACTTGCCTCTCGTCGGTTCAAGGAAGATTGAAGGTTAAAAAAATCAGGTTTTAGGGTTATTTGATTTTAAAAAAAAATTGAGATTAAGGAGAACTTATACCTGTGGAGCATGCAGACCAAAGACTAAAGCTGGAGGACCACCGGCCTGTCGTGAAGGGCGACTATGAAGGTGTGAAGGCGGCTGTGTGTGGAGAGTGTGAAGGTGGAGAGAGATGAGAGAAAAATCGAGAGACAATAAGGGCAAAACTGATGTGGTCGGCGATGTGTGGAAAGCTGGTTTTTTATAGTACGGGTTCGGGTCGAGTTTTCGATTTGATCTCATAACCCCACCCAACCCGAAACTATAATCGGGTTATTAAATACAACCCGAATTGGGTATTTTGATTCCTATAACCCGATCCAACCCGACCACAAATGCTCGGGTTGGGTCGGATTATTCGGGTTGGGTTCAACATGCTCACCCCTAATCGATAGTGACGAAGATGTCGAAGAACTTGACAATCAACGATGATGAAGAAGATCTGAAGAAGTTGGATGATTGTGGATGGCACAAAAATGCTGACAATGTCGAAAAAGATGACCACAAAATTGAAAAAGATAGGCGATTGATGATGTTGCGCTTAGAAGAGCATGATGGAGATGAAGTGAAAGGAGAGAGAGACAAGGGAGAAGAAGGAGCAGTATAGGTGCATGGAAGGAGGGGGAAAGGGAGGCGATGGAGGTGAATGGAGACGGCAGTGGCAAGGCTGGAGTTGAAGGAGAAGAAGCAAACGATTGGGAGTATTTTGACCCATCAAGAAGATGGGTTGGATTTATCCCAAACTAATGAGATAAAATCAGTGATGGATTAATTTAGTTAAGGGTGATGGTGCACACCAAACATGGGTTTGGACCAAAAAACAATCATATTCTAGTTCTAACCCGCATAATAAACACGACTTGTAAGTAGCGTCTAGTGTGTAGTTCCATTACAAGTTAAGGGATAATATACCTTGATTGGATACCATAATTTTTTTAAAAAATTATTTATTTATTATTATGTATAAAATATCAATTTACCTTTAAACTGTCAAGACCACCATTAACACTAGTTGTGGAGTCTGTATTTCTATTTTAGTATTTTTGCCATGATTTATATAGATTAAATGCTATTTACGGGATTTGGATATCTAATTCTAGATTTAGATATATACTTTGGCATTTTACTAAGATTTATCTAGATTAAACATGGTTTGTTGGATTCTAATATGTTTACAAGATTTTGATATCTACTCTTATAAGCAAAAGATGAGCTATTCCAATAATAAGGTGAGAAAACCATCATATGGGGTCATATGGAGAACTAAACCCCAACCTTAAGGGGAATGACAAGATACACAACAATCTAAGTTGGTGGCAAAAGTACTATTTTCATGTTTTATGATTTATAGAATATTCACTAATGTCGGACAGTTTATGTTATTGAAGTTTTTTATAAAAGAATAAACAACATGTTATGACGATCAAATAATATTTTAATTTTAGTATAAATCTTGAGAATAATATGAAAAAAATTAGAAATAATAAAATAAGAATGTAATCGATATAAGATTTAGTTGCTAAAATCTTTAATGTGAAAAAAACATTTCAGATTAAGACTAGAAGAATTTTATTAAACTAACAATAATATAACGTCTCTTTCAAATTTTAAAAAGAATCAGGGAGAAACTCTCAAATACTCTTAAGATATTGGAAATGGGACGACAACTTACAAAGGTCAATTGCCGGCTGATAGGTAATATATGGAGGTGATGAATTAATTTACCTCTCACCAACTTGTCTCTTACGTACTTTTCTCTCATTCAACAACTCGAAATTCGAACAGTTGAAAAGAAAGCATCAAAAGTGAACAGACTCTGTAGAAACAAAACCACCATGGCAGATCATTTCACAGAAACCAAAATCCCACAACAAAAATACTACAATTCCATCCCTTTCCCTTCAGTTCTGTCTCCAAACCCAACAACAGCAGCAGCTGCTCCATGTTCTGTCTCTCGTCTGACCGAAACCATCAGGAGCCAGAAGCCGTTTCTGGATTCTCTGCTTCTCAAAACAGGGGCAGTGCTTTTCAGAGGATTTGATGTCAAGACAGCCAAGGACTTCAACGAGGTCGTTGAAGCTTTTGGGTACGAGGAGTTATCGTACATGGGTGGTACAGCAGCTCGGACCAAGGTTGTGGGTCGTGTTTTTACAGCCAATGAGTCACCACCTGACCAAAAAATCGGTTTCCACCATGAAATGGCTCAGGTTTGCTTTTATATGTTTATAGTGAAATTTTGATATGTCTTGGTCCTTAAATTGTTATTTCGGCTATTCTGGCTCAAGCTTACATGATGCCTAATGCCTAGACAGTGCCTAGGAACCACATAGGCTGTTAATCTTTAACTATTGATCAACCTTAAAAAATATAAAAAAAAAATTAAAGGGCCGATTTGCCATTGGCTGCCTAGACGGAGCTAGGCCGGTCTCTGCCTAGAACCCCTGATTAGGGGGTTTTTGGAGGCCGCTGAGGCTGATTTTTAGAACAATAAATTCGGAGATGGTAAGAGTTGTTTTCCCTACTTGAATATGTAAAACAATGGGTTAGGTAAGTGCTTTTGTTGGAGAACATTTTTCTTAAAGATTGTTACGTTATAAACGTTGAACCCTTTTCTAAGGAGTTCTACGTTTGAATTTTACTACATGTTATATTTGAATTCATTATTTGCTATTTGAAAATTTTGTATTGTGTGTTTATGTTTAGATTTAAATGACGTGATAAGATTGTTGGTTTTATACGTGAAAAGAGTATATTTAAGTGCTTAAATACTATTTTTGAAACCTTTTCTATTAACTTGAGTTTTGGAGTGTGATAGAATGCTTTAATGCTATTGTTGAATCATTTCCTATTGACTTAAATATTTTAACCTTATGATCATTAACAAGCACATTGCTTTTTGGAATAATGCCAATTGGTTTGTTCTCCACTAAAATATGCCAACCAGCTTTCTTTAGTCTAACACTGCAAAATAGAGCTATAACGTTTTCAACTATATAAAATGCTTTTTCTGATAACTGAAGCAATCAAAATGAAGTATAAATTGCATACAACCATTTTAGCTTGACTTAGGTTCAATTTGTTAAGCTGTACATGTTTGTTAGTAAAATTTGTTGTGTTGCTTTTGTTTATGTTCCACTATTTACTTTTGACTTACTCGACTTAATTAACAGGCACCAGAGCCTCCATCCAAATTGTTTTTCTTCTGTGAAGTAGCTCCTACTAGTGGGGGCGAAACTCCTATAGTTTTGAGCCATATTGTCTACAAAAGAATGAAACTGCAGTACCCAGAATTGGTTGAAAAATTGGAAAAGCATGGATTGATTTACTCATATATATTAGGAGAGGACGATGATTATTCATATGCAGAAGGCCGCGGTTGGAAATCCACTTTCTCAACTGAGGACAAGAATGTTGCTGAGGAAAGGTTCGTCATTTAATTATGTAATGGATAACTACAACGATTTGAATTTAAAGAAATTCAAACTATATAGTTTTAATCTGTTCTGGTCATATAATCTTATAGTGTTATGTACATAATTTACCTTTCAAATTGAAGTTGTCTAAGCATCTTCTGTTCAAACTAAACATCATACACTATTTGAATCATGAAAAATTGGAAATTAATCTACGAAAAGTTTTCCATGTCAAAATTATGTTGTGTTGTGTATTGTTAGAAAAGTGATCTTTCAACAGGGCAGCTAAGTTTGGAATCAAATTGGAGTGGATAGAAGGCGGTGGAGTAAAACGAATAACTGGTCCAGTTCCAGCAATCCGGTATGACAAATCTAGGCAACAAAAGATTTGGTTCACCAACATGGTAGGCTGGGAGGAAGCGGGGAATAGTCGTGGTAAGGCGATAACTTTGGGGGATGGGACGACATTGCCAGCTGATGTCCGCTACGAGTGTCTCAAAATACTTGAAGAGGAATGTGTTGCCATTCCTTGGCAGGAAGGTGATGTTCTGCTGATTGATAACTGGGCTGTGCTTCACGGGCGTAGGCCAACCAATTCTCCTCGGCGTGTATTCGCTTCACTCTGCAAGGAATGAAGATGCACTCCAATCTTGCATATGATTTCTATATGACTGCAATCGATATTAAATGTTCTACAACCATAAGGATGTCACTTTCTCTTGTATGCTATTCCCTTATATTTGCTCTGCTTTATTGCCATTTTAAATGGAAATAAAGATGAAAAAATAGACCACATAAATGTTTGAATAAACTTGGAGCATAATGTTATATAAAGAGTCCTTCAGACCAGTGCTGGTTTTGATTGCAAGCTGCTACCCATTTTGCTACTCTGCTAGTTCTATTGTTCTTTTATATAAGTTCATTTCATAATTTTGGATGCTGCATTCTTATAATAGCAATAGTTGGCAAGGTTACCATATTCATGATTGAATCTAACATTTCACTTGGAATACAATTAAGCTAGGAATTTGTGAAAAAATTGTGGGCTTGTTGGCTTATTTTTGCCATTGCTATACCTTATTTTAAAAGATTCAGTTAAGTGCCCCTGTTTCTATTGAATGACAATTCTACCAGCCACAAAACTTCCATATTTCGAATTGTAATATATATATATATTGGTTTTTAAGTTAATATGTCAATTATACCTTGTAAGTAGTGTCCAGTGTGTAGTGTTCCATTACAAGTTAAGGGATAACATACTCTAATTGGATACCACAATTTTTTAAAATTATTTATTTATTGTTATGTACAAAATATCAATTTACCCTTAGACCGTCAAGGCCACCGTTAGTTGTAATGATTGACCATCATTAATTCTAATGATTGTAAATGCAAAAAAGGATATATCTACTAAACAATCAAATGAAAAAAATATTCAATAGGGATCCATCAATATCAAACACTACTTGTAGAGTCTATGTTTCTATTTTGGTATTTTGCTAGGACTTACATAAATTAAATACTACTTACGGAATTCGGATATCTACTTCTAGGTTTGGATATATACTTCGGCATTTTACTAAAATTTATCGAGATAAAAAACGATTTGTTGGGTTCTAATATGTTTATAGGATTATGATTTCTACTTTTATAAGTAAAAGGTGAGATTACTATTCTAATAATAAGGTGAGAAAACTATCATATGGGGAATTAAACCCTAACCTTAAGGAGAATGACAAGATGCATAGCAATCTAAGTTGGTGGCAAAAGTACTATTTTCATGTTTTATGATTTATAGAATGTTCACTTCACGTTATTAAAATTTTCGATAAAAGAATAAACAACATGTTATGATGACTTGATATTATTTTAATCTTAGCACAAATTTGAAATCGAGAATAATATGAAAGACATTGGAAGTAATAAAATAATAATATAATTGACACGAGATTTATATGATAAAACACTCAATGTACAGTAATCTAAGTTGGTGGCAAAAGTAATATTTTCATGTTTCATGATTTATAGAATGTTCATTGGCGATACGCAATTTATGTTGTTGAAATTTTCGATAAAAGAATAAACAACATGTTACGATAATTTGATATTATTTTAATTTCAAAGAAAATCTGAAATTGAGAATAATATAAAAGACATTGGAAGTAATAAATTAAAAATAAAATGGATATGAGATTTATGTGATAAAGCACTAAATGTAAGGAAAACATTTGGGATTAAAACTAGAAGAATTTTAACAATAATATAATCTCTCTCTAAAATTAAAAAAAAAAATAGGGAGACAAAAACTCTTGAAAATGAGAGGACAAATTACAAATCTCAATTTCCTATTTATAGGCAATATATGGGGGTGATGAATTAATTTGCCTCTCCCCTACTTATCTCTCGCCTACAACAACATGAAAAGAAAGCATCAAAAGTCAACACA
This sequence comes from Litchi chinensis, assembly GCA_019925255.1. Lineage (NCBI taxonomy): Eukaryota > Viridiplantae > Streptophyta > Magnoliopsida > Sapindales > Sapindaceae > Litchi > Litchi chinensis. The sequence continues at coordinate 7,983,661 of CM034464.1, read as the reverse complement.
ATCCGTAAAAACAGAACCACCATGGCAGATCATTTCACAGAAACCACAATCCCACAACAAAAATACTTCAATTCTATCCCTTTTCCTTCAGTTCTGTCTCCAAACCCAACAACAACAGCAGCTGCCCCATGTTCTGTCTCTCATCTGACCGAAACCATCAGGACCCAGAAGCCGTTTCTGGATTCTCTGCTTCTCAAAACAGGGGCAGTGCTTTTAAGAGGATTTGATGTAAAGACAGCCAAGGATTTCAACGAGGTCGTTGAAGCTTTTGGGTACGAGGAGTTATCGTACATGGGTGGTACAGCTCCTCGGACCAACGTTGTGGGTCGTGTTTTTACAGCCAATGAATCACCACCTGACCAAAAAATCAATTTCCACCATGAAATGGCTCAGGTTTGTTTCGTACATTTATAAAATGTTTTGTATATGTTTTTAGTGAAATTTTGATATGTGTTGGTCCTTAAATTGTTTATGTATTATTTTCTTCGGTTATCCAGGCTCAAGTTTACATGACGCCTAAGGCCTAGACAGTGCCTAGGCATCACATAGGCTGTTAATCTTTGACTATCAGTCAACCTTAAAAAATATATTTAAAAAAAAAATTAAAGGCCGATTTCTCTACCAAGTCGGCCGCCTAGACGGAGCTAGGCCGGTCTCTGCCTAGAACCCCTGATTAGGGGGTTTTCGGAGGCCGCTTAGGCCAATTTTTGGAACAGTATTTGGAGATGGTAAGAGTTGTTTTCCCTACTTGAATATGTAAAACAATGGGTTTGGTAAGTGCTTTTTTTGGAGAACATTTTTCTTGAAGATCGCTGCATTATAAGCATTGAACCCTTTTCTAAGGAGTTCTAGGTTTGAATTTTACTATATGTTATATTTTAATTCATTATTTGCTACTTAAAATTCTTGTATTGTATGTTTATGTTTGACTTGAACCATATGACAAGATCGTTGGTTTTATATATGAAAAGAGTATGTTTAAGTGCTTATATACTATTTTTGAAATCTTTTCTATTAATTTGACATTTGGAGTGTGACAAAATGCCTAAACGCTATTATTGAATCATTTCTTATTAACTTAAGTTTTTTAATCTTATGATCATTAGCAAGCACATCAAAGCTTTTTGGAACAATGCCAATTGGTTTGTTCTCCACAAAAATATGCCAACCACCTTTCTTTAGTCTAACACTGCAAAATAGAGCTATAACATTTTTAACTATATAAAATGCTTTTTCGGATAACTTAAGCAATCAAAATGAAGTATAAATTGCATACAACCATTTTAGCTTGACTTAGGGCCAATTTGTTAAGCTTTACATGTTGGTTAGTAAATTTTGTTGTATTGCTTTTTGTTTATGTTTCACTATTTATTTTTGACTTAATCCGACTTAACTAACAGGCACCAGAGCCTCCATCCAAATTGTTTTTCTTCTGTGAAGTAGCTCCAACAAGTGGAGGTGAAACTCCACTTGTTTTAAGCCCTATTATCTACAAAAGAATGAAACTGCAGTACCCAGAATTGGTTGAAAAATTGGAAAAGCATGGATTGACTTACTCATATTTATTAGGAGAGGACGATGATTATTCATTTGTAGCTGGCCGTGGTTGGAAATCCACTTTCTCAACTGAGGACAAGAATGTTGCTGAGGAAAGGTGCGTGATTTAATCATGTAATTGATAACTGCAATGATCTGAAATAAAAGAAATTCAAACAATGTAGTTTTAATTACTTTGTTCCAGTCATATGATTTTATAGACATAGTGTTATATACATAATTTTCCTCTTCAAATTAAAGTTGCTTAAGCATCTTCTGTCCAAACTAAACATCATTCACTATTTGAATAATGAAAAATCGGAAATTAATCTACGAAAAGTTTTTCCTGTTGAAATTATGTTGTGTTGTGTAACTTGTATTGTAAGAAAAGTGATCTTTCAACAGGGCAGCTAAGTTTGGAATCAAATTGGAGTGGATAGAAGGTGGTGGAGTAAAAAGAATAACAGGTCCAATTCCAGCAATCCGGTATGACAAATCTAGGCAACAAAAGATCTGGTTCACAAGCATGGTGGGCTGGGAAGATGCAGGGAATGGTCCCGTTAAGGTGATCACTTTTGGGGATGGTACGCCATTGCCAGCTGATTTCTGCTATGAGTGTCTAAAAATCCTGGAAGAGGAATGTGTTGCCATTCCCTGGCAGGAAGGTGATGTTCTGCTGATTGATAACTGGGCTGTGCTTCACGGGCGAAGACCAACCAATTCTCCTCGCCGTGTATTAGCTTCACTCTGCAAGTAATGAAGATGCACTCCAATCTTGCATATGATTTCTATATGACTGCAATCAATATTAAATGTTTGAATAAACTTGGAGCATAATGTTATATAAAGAATCCTTCAAACCGGTGCTGGTTTTGATTGCTAGCTACTACCCATTTTGCTACTCTTAACTAGTTCTATTGTTCTTTGATATAAGTTCATTTCATACTTTTGGATGCTGCATTCTTATAATAGCAATGATTGGTAAGGTCACCATCCATATTCTTCAAAGTTTCTGTTTTGAATGATGTTTTAGTACTTATTGATTAAGTAAGTTTTTTAATCAGATGAGATGTTAGTTTCGTATTTAAATTGAATATAACATATTCATGCTAAGCATGTATCACTGGTCAGAGTGTTTCAAAGTCTTGCAATATAGTTGAGCAGGAACTTTGAAAAACTTTGGCTGATTTGCATGTGACCAGATAATTTAATGAACAGGTAGACAGTTTAATAATGTTTAATAATGTTTAATAATGCAATTAAAAAGTAAATGCTGCGTTTAACAACAAAATGCATCCATGTGATCAGATTCTGCCACAAGATGGTGCTCAAATAAACAAAGACTAGAAGGCATCACAAGCATGAACTTCAAAAACCACGTCACTACAAAATTCTAAAACTCAAAGCAGAAGCAGAAAAACAGAATAGAGAAAAACGAGAAGTTTTCAAAAACAAAGCCACAATGGGAGATCATATTACAGAAGTCCAACTACCACAACAAAAGAACTATAATTCCATTCCGTTCCCTTCAGTTCTGTCTCCAAACTCAACAACAACAACAGCAATACCATGTTCTGTCTCTCACCTGATTGAAACCATCAGGACCCAGAAACCTTTTCTGGAATCTTTTCTTCATAACTCTGGGGCAGTTCTTCTCAGGGGGTATGCTATAAAGACAGCAAAGCACTTCAACAATGTCGTTGAAGCTTTTGGGTACGAGGAGTTATCGTACATGGGTGGTCTAGTTCTATGAACCAAAGTTTTGGGTCATGTTTTTACAGCCAATGAGTCACCACCTGCCAGAAGATCGGTTCTACCATGAAATGGCTCAGGTTTGTTTTTGCGTTTACCGTTATGTGTACATTTTTATAGTGAAATTATGAGTGCTTTTGCAGAGAACATTTTTCTGAATGATCACTACATTGCAAGTCTTTAGATGCTTAATTACCGTTGTTTGACCTTTTACTTGAAGAGTTCTGAATCTGAGTTCTCCCACATACTAATTTTTGTTGTGTTGTGTGTTTGCTTTTGGAATAGAGCGATGCATGTGGGGGAACAATTGGTTTTGTACGTCAGAGGATGCGTTACCTTTTCCTATTAGCTTAGGCTTTGAGATTGTTAAAATATTTATGTACTATTGGTGGAATAACAACTAATTTTCTTTTGAGTGGTTACTAATAACAAGCACTTCAAGTCTTTTTGGGATAGACCCCTATTGGTTGATTCTCCATAAAGCATAGCAACCACTTTCTTTAGTCATACACTGCAATATTATAGAGACATTTTTAGCTATGCAAAATGCTTTTGCTAATAGTAGAAGCAATCAAAATGGATTAAAAATTGCAAACAACCTTTTTAGCTCGATTTGGGTTCAATTTGTTGAGCTTTATATACATAGGTTGGAAATTTGTTAGCATTCCAATGTTTATTATTGACACAATGAACTTATTCAACAGATGCCGGAGCATCCATCCAAATTGTTTTTCTTCTATGAAGTAGCTCCAACAAGTGGGGGAGAAACTCCTATGTTGTCTTGAGCCACATTATTTACGAGAGAATGAAACTCAAGTACTTGGAATTAATTGAAAAAGTGGAAAAGCATGGATTAATTTATTCATATTCATTAGTAGAGGACGATGATTATTCATTTGCAGGTGGCCACAGTCGAAAATCCACTTTCTCAACTTCAGACAAGAGTGTTGCTGAGGAAAGGTTCGTGATTTGATATCTTATTAATTAACTGCAACGATTCCAAATGATAGAAATTTGAACAATTGGATCAAATTCCCCATGAAATTTGAATGATAAAAAGTTGGAAACTAATCCATAAGTTTTCTACACCAAAATTACGTTGTCTTGTAACCCTTTATTGTAAGAAAGTGATCTTTCAACAGGGCTGCTAAGCTGGGAATCAAATTGGAGTGGACGGAAGACAGTAGAGTAAAATGAACATCAGGCCCGCTTCCAGCAATTAGGTATGACAAATCTAGACAAAAAATAAAATTGGTTCACCAGCATGGTAGGCTGGGAAGAAGTGAGGAATGGTCCTCTTAAGTTGATGACTTTCGGGGATGGTACACCATTGCCAGCTGATTTCTGCCTCGAGTGTCTGAAAATCCTTGAAGAGGAATGTGTTGCCATTCCCTGGCAGCAAGGTGATGTTCTGGTAATGCATAACGAGGCTGTGCTTCACGCCCGAAGACCAACAAATTCTCCCTGCCGCGTATTAGCTTCACTTTGCAAGTAATAAAGATGCAGAGTCTTTCATATGATTTCTATATGACTGAAATTAGTAAATGTTTGAATAAACTTGGAGCGTAAGGTCATATACATTCAATGTTGAATTTAGTTTCTCTTTCTGCATATTTATGAATATAAGTAAAAATCCTATAAACCATTGCTTGTTTTGATTGCCCCTAACCATTTTTGCAACTCTTAACAAGTTGTATTGTACTATTATATACAAATTCATTTCATATTTTTGGTTGCTGCATTCTTATAATAGCAATGATCGATATACTCACCAAATTCATAAAAATTTCTGTTTGTAACTAAATTAAAAAATAGTGTATTTCTGCCAAACATATATTTTTGTCTGAGCACATATAGCAGTGTCCCTGCAATATAGTTAAGTTGGAACTTCTGAAAAACTATGGCCTTTTTTGGCTTTATAGTAGACAGTTTAATAACTCAATTAAAAAGTAAAGGCTATATGTAACAACAACGTGCGTTCATGTGATCAGATTCTGCAACAAGAGCACACTAAAATAAACAAAGACTAGAAAGCATCACAAACATGAACTTCAAAAACTACACAACACCAACTCTTTACGATAAAATTTTGAAACACAAAGCAGAAACAGAAAAAAACAGAAACTAGTCTTGAAGAACTAAACCACCATGGCAGATTGTGAAGATAAGTCTCATGCATGACGCTATTGTCACATGTAATCTCTTGAAAATTATGGTCTTGATTAACTAGCTGGCAAGTGGTTAGATAATTTAATTAACAAACAAACAGTTGAATAATTCAATTAACAGTAATCCTTCTATTTAACAACAATATGCATGCATGAGAACAGAGGATTCTGCATCAAGATGACACTAAAACAAACAAGCACCAGCTCTCTTCACTTCACTATAAAATTCTGAAACACAAAGCAGAAATAGCAAAACAGGGAAAAAAAAAAGAAAAAGAAAAGAAAAGAAGTTTTCAAGAACAAAACCACCATGGTATATCATTTCACAGAAGTTCAACTCCCACAAAAAAGGAACTACAATTCCATTCCTTTCCCTTCAGTTCTATGTCCAAACCCAACAACGGCAGCAGCATGTTCTATCTCTCATTTGATCGAATCGATCAAAACACAAAACCCATTTCTTGATTCCTTGCTTCACAAGACAGGGGCAGTACTTTTTAGAGGGTTCGATGTGAAGACAGCCAAGCACTTCAACGACGTTGTTGAGGTGTTTGGGTACGATTGCATGCCTGGGTGCTCTAGCTCCTCAGACCAATGTTTTTGGTCAGGTTTATACAGCTAATGAGTCACCACCTGAGCAAAAAATTGATTTTCACCATGAAATGTTTCAGGTAGGTAATAATAATCAAGCTTCATTTTGTTTCAATCTCTTAATCATTACATGTTGATTAGTGGTTTGATATCGTCTCAATTGGTCTGTGGTTATGTTATTTGGCTCATTCCACTTCGGAGGTGTAGGAAGCCAATGAAAGTCCACTTGCCTATAAAAGTGAACTTCATTCCTTGAAAAATCATCCCAAAATTGTCCTTCTCCTTCTAAGGAAATTTTTATTCTTTCTCTCTCTCTTTTGTGATATTTCTTTGAATTAGTGAAATATTACTTTGGTAGTGTCAGGGGACGTAGGCATGATTAACTAAACCTTGTTAAATTCTAGTGTTTTTTATTTTGTCTATTTAATAGCTATTATCAGATATATTTTTAATGATATATTATGCTATTAAATTACATGTCTTAGAAAATTATGTCTAAGGAGTTTGAGTTTTAAGTGGGACCATTGTGATCCCTCCATTCTTTCTTGAGAATTTACCTGGTGTGATTTTCTTAGTATACTCTAATACCAATTGTTATAAAACTTGGGTTATTTTCACAATAATAATAACAAATTCACCTCAAAATAATATTAGATTTGGCTTTGATGTTGTTGAGATCCCTTCCTAAGGAGTTTGAGTTTCTTGAAACTACTCTACTTCATGGGAAGGTTGCCATGTCTCTGGGTGAAATGAATGTTGCCTTGTATAGTTATGAGTTGACAAAGAAATACAAGCAAGAAAGCACAAATGAAGGAGCAGAAGCTCTGGTAGTCAGAGGCCGTTCGCAGAGCCAAAATAAAGGAAAGAAAGGGAGATCCAAGTCAAAGTCCAGACCAAGCAAAGAGGAATATGCCTTTTATAAGGAAAAAGGGCATTAAAAGAAAGATTGTCCCAAACTGAAGAATAAAAGCAAACCCGATAAGGAAAAGACTGTGTTAGATTCTAGTATAAATGAGTGTAATGATACAAACTTAGATCTTTCACTTGCTACTACGCCATCAACTAGCCCTTCTAGTATATGGTTGCTAGATTTAGCTTATAGTCATCATATGACTTCCAGAAGACATTGGTTCTTTAATTTTAGAGAACTGGAAGGTGGAGTTGTCTACATGACAAATAATGTCCCTCTTACCACATACCACATATGGGATTGGTTCAATTCGCTTGAAGAATCAAGATGTATCAATCAGAGTTCTAATAGATGTTCAATATGTGCCGGATTTGATGAAGAATCTCATTTATGTGGGAACCCTAGAATCGAAGAGTTTAAACGAAGAGATAGAAAATTGAATATTTAAACTCATCTTTGGTGCAATCGTGGTACTTAAGGGAATTTGGAAGATTAATAATGTGTATCATTATCTGGGTAGTACAATTATTGGGATAGCAGTGGCAGTAGCTTTTACTAATTATGGGGAGTTAGAAGCAACCAAGTTATGACATATGTATTTGGGGTATACAGGTAAAAAGTCTTTGAAACTTTTGGTGAATCAAGGATTATTAAAAGGTACACAGACTTGTAAATTGGATTTTTGTGAGCATTATATCAAAAGGAAGTAGATAAGGATGAAATTTGGTACTCCAATCCATGATACAGAGGGTATTTTGGATTATGTTCGCTCATATATATGGGTCCTTCCAAACCAACTTCTTTAGGAGGAAAGCATTATTATGTGACATTTGTTAATGATTTTTTTCAGAGAGTTTGTGTGCATACAATTAAGACAATTGATGAAGTGTTGGGAGTTTTCCTTAATTGGAAAAAATTGGTGAAAACTTAAACAAGCAGAAGGATCGAACGTGTTCGCATAGATAATGGTGGGAAATACAAAAATGATCCATTTTTGAAGGTCTACAAATATGAAGACATTGTCAGACATTTCACAATCAGGAATACATTACAACAGAATAGGGTGGTAGAACATATGAACCGAACATTGCTGGAAAAAGTTCAGTGTATGTTGTCCAATGCTAGGTTGGGCAAGGAATTTTGGGCTGAGGCTGTAACATATACATGTCACATTGTCAACCATCTACCGTCTACTGCTATTGGTGGTAAAACACCATTAGAGAAGTGGTTTGGAAAACATGCTAAAGATTATGATTCCTTACATATGTTTGGTTCCATTGCATATTATCATGTTAAATAGTCAAAATTAGATCAAACAACAAAGAAAACAATCTTTATGAGGATCACCTCTGGTGTGAAAGACTATTGCCTTTGGTGTCTAGTGACAAAAAAAGTAATCTTTAGTAGGGATGTTACATTTGATAAATCTACCATATTGAAGAAGGTAACCACTGAAAATGTTAAGCAAACAGATAGTACTCTAAAACAAGTGATGTTTGAAAGAATAATTATTCCAATAAATGAAGAAATTGATGACTCTTCTGTGGTAGAAGAAGAGTTAGATGAAGAAGAGGTTCCAACCCAAGAAACTCCACAACAACATGTATCAATTGCATGGAGTAAGCCAAAAAAGACAATTAAGAAACCTGCTCATTTTACTGATATGGTAGCTTATGCATCTTTAAATGATGATATTCCCGCCACTTATAATGAAGTAGTCTAAAGTTCAGAAGAAGAAAAGTGGAGGATAGCTATGAATGAAGAAATGCAATCCCTTCATAAGAATCAGACATAGAAAGTGGCAAGTCTTTTGAAAGTAAAGAAAGCAATTGGATGCAAATTGGTATATGCAAAGAAAGATGGATTTTCTGACAAGAATGATGTATAGTACAAAGCAAGATTGGCGACTAAAGGCTACACTCAAATGGAAGGAATTGATTATAATGAAGTATTTTCTCCAGTTGTAAAGTATTCCTCTATCAGAATTTTGTTGGTTTTAGTAGCGCAGTTGGATATGTGTAACACCCCAATTTGCCATGAAAATCAATATAATGTAATGTTCAATCAATCATTTAAATCTCTAAGACTAAAACACAATTAAAGAATAATTCCACAAAGCATTTATTTCAATAATACAAATTTGTCTCAACTCCTCAATAAAGTCTTAACAACTCAAATCTACGATCATTCGAAATCAATCCTTACAGTTAAGTCCTAACCAATAAAATAAACTCAAATGGTTCTTTAATGATAGGAAGAGATATAATCATAATAACAGAGATAAAATCCTCCTCCAAATGACACCAATAACTCGAGGTCGTCCCTCAAGACAAATAAAGCCTACTAATTTGTAAAAATGAGAGAGACGAGGGGTAAGCCATCAACTCAGTAAGTAAACATTATATATTACGATATAGTATATAATCAAAATGATATATTGTAATTTTATAAAGTAGCTTTACAATAAGAATAAAATCGTAATTTCATAGTAATTAAAAAACAACGAATATAGCAATACCAATAAAACATTTAATGATACAATATAGAAAACATTCAATTTTTAAAATTGAGGTCAATAAAACAATAAAACATTTAATATGACGATACATAAAACATTCATTATTTAAATCGAAGTCAAAATAACGAAAAACATTTCATAGGCGAATTTAAACAAACATGGAAATGGCTCTTGTTATGTAATATTATTCACACCTGTAATTTCGATGCGAGACCAATATAATTTACACTTGTGATCCTGGTGTGGGGCTAATATAATTAACACCTATAATCCCGATGCAAGGCCAATACAATTAGCACCTATAATCTCGATGCGAGACCAATATAATTTATACTTATAATCTTAGTGTAGGGCCAATATAATTAAAGTTACGCAATAATAAATATTCCAGCTAAACCAATACGATATAATTATGACACTTATAATCTCGATGCCTAGGCCATTACAATTAAATGAATCACGAACAGATGAGCCAAAATATTTTCATTACAATTTCCATTACAATACATATCATGCTTTTTAAATAGAGTTAAATACATAATACCCCTCTGAGGTTAATTCAAATACAGGCGGATGAACATTTTTATTTTTAAAACACTTTACTCCCCTGTTAACAGTGAACGTTGGATGCCGTTAGAAATAAGAAGGGTAAAACGGTAATTTTATAACACTTTATTTTTAAAAAATAAATTTAAAACTTAAAAATAAATTTAATATTTTCTTCATCTCTCCCACTCACTCTCTTCTCCTTCTTCGACAGCCCTCTCTTTCTCTTTCTCTCTTCTCCTTCTTCTCTCTCTCTTCTCTCTCTCTTCATCTTCTCCTCTCTCTTACCCGGATACCCAGATCGACATCTGGGTATTGGGCGTCTAGGTTTCGATGGAAACCCAGACGTCGTTCTGGGTTTCCAGATCAACCCAGACCGACCAGATCGACGTCTGGGTTTCGAAGGAAACCTAGACGTCGATCTGGGTTTCCAGATCTGGAAACCCAGACCGACGTCTGGGTTTCCAGATGGAAACCCAGATCTGACGTCCTGGGTTTTCATCTGGTTCGGTGCTCGTTTGGGTTTCCAGGTGGAAACCCAGACGTCCGAGTGTAATGTTGGAAACCCAATTCCAGGTCTTTGCTGGTGGCACCATCGACAGACCACCAGTATTTTTGTCAATGGATTTTTTTATTTTTGATAGATTTATTTTTGTAATGTTGTTTTTGTGATGGATTGGGTAATGTTGTTTTTGTGATGAAGGGTGAGAGAGAGAGAGAGAAGAGGGAGAAGATAGAGAGTTTTGATTTGGTTGAGATGATGAAGATGATGGAAATTATGGTTTTGATTTAGTTGTGATGATGAAGTTGATGATAATCAGTTTTTTTTTTTTTCTTTTCTTTTCTTTTTTTCTTTTTCATATATTTTTTAATTCCTTCAATTTGTTTATATTTTCAGAAAACTATAAATAAATATAAAATTACCGTTTTACCCTTCTTATTTCTAACGGCATCCAACATCCACTGTTAACAGGGGGTAAAGTGTTTTAAAAATAAAAATGTTCATCCGTTTGTATTTGAGTTAACCTCAGAGGGGTACTGTGTATTTAACTCTTTTAAATATGGAGAAATACTTTCATACTTTTCACATTAGAAAGATAATATTATTCATATAATTCAATCAATGTACAAAATACATATATTCGATAATGTAAAATTATTTAAATAAAATATAATGAAAAGTAACATTGAAAAACTTAAGATTTCATTTTATTATTTAAAAGAATCAATCGAAATATTTTTGAAGTTGAACACATATATATTAAGGTAATTTATAAGGTTTATTTACGTCTTTTGCTTATTCCAATATAGAAAATAACTTTATGAATTTACCCCTTCTTAACAACTCAATTTACAATTAGCCTTGATCTTCAATTTTGCTATACTTTAAGAGTTTTACTTTGTTAATAGAGAAGTGAATTTTTTTTAATGATATATATATATATATAAATATATGCAGAGAAACAGAGGAAACAAAAAATAGATATATGAGGCTTTAAACCCTAATAATGATTAAGAGAAAAACTATATGTTATATATATCTATATATATGTGCTAATTTTTTCCTTCAATCCTTAAATAAATAGGAAAGATATATATTTTTTTCCATCAATTACTCCCTAATTGGCAGCCCATATATTTGATTAATTATTTGCTAAAAAACTTTAAAAACTTTTCATTACAATATGGAACTAGTTCTATTAGATGTAAAAACTGCATTTTTACATGGAGACTTGGAAGAGGAAATCTATATGACTCAACCCGAAAAGTTCAAAGTTACTGGAAAAGAGAACATGATATGTAAACTTAAAAAATCGTTGTATGAATTGAAGCAATTTCTAAGGCAGTGGTACAAACGGTTTGACAAGTTTATGATAGAGTAGAAGTATACAAGAAGCAAATATGATCACTGTGTGTATTTACGCAATCTACAAGACGGATCCTATATATATCTTTCTCTTTATGTTGATGATATGCTGATAGCTTCTAAGAGTCAAGTAAAAATAAAAAAACTAAAGACTTAGTTGAACAAAGAGTTTGAGATGAAGGATCTAGATGAAGTAAATAAGATTCTTGACATGGAGATATATAATGAGAGAAAAAAAATTAGGGAGACTTTGTTTGACTTATAAACAATATCAGAGAAACGTGCTGAATCGTTTTGACATAAATGAGAAGTCAAAACCAGTTAGTACTCCACTTGCTCCTCATTTTAAGTTCAGTGCATCTACGTCTCCAAAGAATGAAACAAAACGGGAATATATGTCAAAGGTACCTTATGCAAATGTTGTTGGTAGCTTGATGTATGTTATAATGTGTACAAGGCTCGACATTTCACAGGCAACTGGAGTTGTGAGTAGGTACATGCATGATCTTGGAAAAGAGCATTGACAAGCTGTGAAATTAATTCTACGGTATATTCTAAACATTGTAGATATTGGACTAATATTTGAGCAGGATAAGCAAGTTGGTCAATGTGTAGTTGGATACCATGATTTTGACTATGCTAGTGATTTGGATAAGTGTCGATTAACTATTAGTTATGTATTTATTTTTGCAAAGTCACCAATTAGCTTGATGTCTACCTTGTAGTCAACAGTTTTTTTTTGTCTACAACAGAGGTAGAGTATATAACAATTACAAAAGCTGTGAAGGAGGCAATTTGACTTCAAGGGTTGCTTGGTGACCTTGGAATTAATCAAAAGCACATCAAAATGTATTGTGATAGCCAATGTGCAATTTATTTAGCAAAGAACCAGGTTTACCATACAAGGATGAAGCACATCGACATTTGATATAATTTTGTACAGGAAATTTTGGAAAAAGGTGACCACTGTAAATCTTGCTGATATGATTACAAAATTGGTGACTACAGTTAACTTTTAACATTGTTTGGACTTTATCAATATTGTGAAATTTTGAAAATTAGCATTTGCAAACACTACTAAAAATTGGCTTTATGAGAGAATTAAAGATATGAAATTTTGCCAAGGTAGAGATTTGTTATGTTATTTGACTCATCCCATATCGAAAGTGTAGGAAGCCAAAAGAAGTCCACTTGCCTATAAAAGTGGACTTCCATTCATTGAAAAATCATCTCACAATTGCCCTCCTCATTCTAAAGTAATTTTTGTTTTTTCTCTCTCTTTTGTAATATTTCTTTGAATTAATGAAATATTACTTTGGTAATATTCAAGGATATAGGCATATATAGCCGAACCTTATTAAGTTCTAATGCTCTTTATTTTATCTATTTAATAGCTATTATTGAATATATTTATAGTGATATATTGTGCTATTAAATTACATGTCTAGGAAAATTGTGCTTAAGAAGTTTGGATTTTAAATGAAACTATTGTGATCCTTCTATTCTTTCTTGGGAATTTACTTGGTGCGATTTTTTAGTACAATCGTTCACACTATTCACTCTTGCAATATTCTTTCAAGGTGAATTTGTTGTTATTATTATGAAAATAACTCGAGTTCCACAACATCTATATATGTTGTAGAATTTATAGTCTATCAGTGTCCAATCTTTGTTTTTGATGACTTGCTGAATTGGTTAACAGTTGCCTAGCTTTCCATCCAAATTGTTTTTCTTCTGTGAAATACCTCCAACAAATGGGGGAAAAACTCCTATAGTCTTTAGCCATACTGTGTATGAGAGAATGAAACAGCGGCTCCCAGAACTCGTTGAAAAAATGGAGGAGCATGGATTGATTTATTCACGGATATTAGGAGAGGAAGATGATTTTTCATCTTCATATGGCCACAATTGGAAATCCACATTCTTGACTAAAGATAAGAGAGTGGCCAAGGAAAGGTTTGTTATTTTTTTGTCTTATTGTTAGATAGTTTTATATCTTTGGTTGATTCATCGGTGTTGCTTTAATTTTTAAGCATAGTGATTACTAATACGTTATTATAGTCTGGTTTGATGCAAGGTTTTGAGCTTAATTAAGGTCATCCACATGCATATGATTTTATATTTATTTTACAATTTACATCTATATTTGGGCCTGATCCATACATCAAGTCCATTGGCTTAGGGCATAAGGGTGTGTTGTGGAGTTTTATATCATTAGTATTATTAACGTTTGGTTTGATCCAAGGTTTTGAGCTCAAGGTCTTTCACATGCATTAGAATTTATATCTATTCTACAATTTATATTTATATTTGGGTATGATCTATAAATCAAGTCCATCGGTCAGGCACATAGAGTGCAATGTGGAGTTTATATATCATTGGTAGGGCTTCAACTTATCAGTTCAAATTTTAAGGTCTAAGTTCCCCACATACACTTGATTTTGTATTTTGTCTGTAATTTGTATTTATATTTGGTCCACATAAGAAGTCTATATATTGTTCTAGCACCTAAGGGTGTGTTAGAGGGTTTATATCATTGGTTGTAAAATTTAGGGCTTAAGTCCTTCACATGCTTATTATTTTGTATTTATTCTAGAACTTTTATTTATATATGGGTTTGGTCCACATACCAAGTCCATCTAACACTAAGGATATGTTTGAAAGTTTTATATCATTATTTATGTTTTTATTTATCAGCTTAAACTTACAAAATTAGTGGTAATTAATGCTCAGTAATATCTAAGTTTATTTAAAATTATAGAAATTTGAAAAATCAAGGTCTAATTTGCTCTAAACACATAGAAAACTAAAAGACCAATGAAATGTTATCTTTTTTCAAAATTATCTATTTTGTTGTGATCATTCTAAGAAAGCGATCGATCAACAGGGATGCCAAGCTGGGTACAAAGTTGGAGTGGCTGGAGGGTGGTGGAGTAAAAAGAGTAATAGGTCAAATCCCAATAATCAAGTATGACAATTCCAAGCAACAAAAAATTTTGTTCACTAGCACAATAGGCTGGGAAGAAGTGGGAAATGATCCTATTAAGGTGGTCACCACTTTTGGGGATGGTGTGCCCTTACCAGATATTTTTGTGTTTAAAAATCCTTGAAGAGGAATGTGTTGCCATTCCTTGGCAAAAAAGTGATTCTGCTGATAGATAACTTGGTTGTGCTTCATGCCCAAAGACTATGAAAGCCTCCTCGACGTATATTAGCTTTAATTTGCAAGTAATAAAGATGTATCCTTGACTTGTTAAGTAATGGAATAAGAACAACAAATGTTATCTGCTTGTAGAATGTGCCTATTAGTGTTACGAAGGAGCACGGTTAGCCTCACTCAATTACAAATCATGCAAGAACAATGACAAAAAGGAAACAAATATATGTCATTTATTAAAGAGCAAATTGCACAAACCTTCACTGAGGTTTGATGTAATTACACAAAATGATGATGTTTGGGAAATTCATACTCATCTCCCTCAAGGTTTTAAAAACTTATTACAAACCTTCCCCGCCGTAAGATAGTTGTGAATAAATAGCCATTAAGTGTCAGTAGGTAAAGGTAAAATCATCAAATTACATTAAATCCTATGAGTATCTAATTTTTTTTTAATAATTAATATCAATATATATTTTTAATTTAATAAAAAAATATATAATTTGAAAAAATAAAAATAATAATAATAAAGAGCAGACAAATGTCAGTTCTCTCTCTCTCTCGCTCTCTCTCTCTATATATATATCTCTATCTCTCTTTTCATCATCTTATTGGTCTTTTTTCTCACCTTAGCCTTGTCTCTCATCATCATCATCATCTTCTTCTTTCATTTTCTTCTTCTCCTTCTCTCATCATCATCTTCTTCAAACCTCTAGTGAAAGCTGCAACAGAGACTGCGTTGGAGACCCAAACGATCTCCGATCCAACGTGGAGACACAGAACCCATGGAGACCTAGTAGTTTTTTTTTTTTTTAATTTCCTTTTTTTTTTTTTTTTTTTTTTTTTTTTTTTTTTTTTTTTTTTTGTTTTTGCTTTTTTTTATATATATATATTTTTAGGTTTTTTGGTTTGGTTTAGGATTTGAGTTTTGTATAGATTGGTATTTGAGTTTTTTTGGGTTTTTAAGTTTTTGTGTATTTTTTTATGGATTGGTAGATTAAATGGTTATATGTTGATGGTGTTCTTCGATTTTCTGAGTTATTCATGTTTTTCATTTAGATTTTTGATTGAAGATTGGTTTATGAAGAAGTTATCTGGGTTTTTGATGATGTTCTTCATTTTTTTGCTTTTTTATAATGTTAATTTTCCCTTCTTTTTTTTTTTTTGACGATCTGGGTTTAAAACCAAATCTTCACACTTTTTTTTTTTTTTAAATTTCTTTTTTTTTTTGGGTTATTTGATTAAAGAATGGAGGTTGATTAAATATGTGTGTTATGTTTGAACTGATGATGATGAAGAATTTATGTCGATGATGATGAATTGGTGAGGTTGAAAAACTTATTATGATTTTTTTTTTTTAATATGTAAATTTATTTGAATTTAAACTGGTGAAGATGTCGGTGATGAATTGATTAGATAAAAATTTATGATGAATTGATGGTATGAAAATTGATGAAAATTGATAATAAATTGATGGAATGAAAATTAATGAAGAAAATTTGATGAAGATGGAAGTGATGAAGAAGATGATAAGATTTTTTTAAAGTGTTTTTTTAATTATTTATAGTTTAATATTTTTTAAAATTAAACAATAATATATTAATTTATTTAGGGCTATTTTTGTAGTTTTGCTTAAATTGACTTTGACCGTTTGTCTTGATTAACGTCTTACTCATGATAGGAGATGTTTGTATTGAGTTTTCGAAACATCTGGAGAGGTGAGTGAAAATTTTTTAAATATCATTATATTTATGCAATTATATCAAACCTTAGGGGTTTGTGCAATTTACCCCTTATTAAAAGATAAAACTTCATTATTAATTTCTTACCTTTTTTGTACAAGGTGGTTCTTATTTACAAGAGTTTTCTAACATAGTACATACAATCGCTCATCCTAGCCTAGGATTTTTTGCATCACAATTCTTATAACAATTTCTCTCATCATAATTCTCATGCTAATTCTCTTTTCACATTTCTTTTGATGGAAAAATTTTATTTTAATCCCTAAAGTTTCAAAGGATATCAGATTTTTAAAGCTATTTTACAAATAACAATTTTCATCTCCAATTTTTTCAAAATTCTTTAAAAAAAGTTTAAATCGTCACTCAACGAACGGTCACTATTAACAGAATATGTTAAAATCATTTTTATCTTTAATGGTTGTTAATGACACAAAAAATATAGGATTTCCGTCATAAAAAAATGAATTTACAACTTAAATTGCCTAAAGCATCCATGAATTTAAGTTGTTATAATTTAAACTGTTTAAGTCATCATTGACCGTCGGTTGACTGACAATTTTGATTTTTTTTTAAAAAAAATTTTTGGAAAAGTTATGGATAAAAAGAACTATTTCTAAAAAACTTTAAAAATATAATATTTTTCGAAACTTTACAGACTAAAATGAAGTTTTTCCCTTCTTTTTAACACCTTTCAAGTATCATGGCCTCATCTTATTTACTCCAACATTCCTTTTGTCCATGCAAATTTGCATGTGACTGTCTTCTAAAGCTCTAATTACCATGTTCTAATTTGTTTGATGGGTGTCCATTGAATTTTGATTTTAATGATTTAGAAAAAGATTTATAATTTTAATAGATATATACATATATATGTGTGTATGTATACACATATATGTATATATAACAAAAAACATTCATTCCAAATCTATAATGTCTCTTGATTCTAAAAGCACTCAAATATATTGGGATGTGCTAGCGAAAGCCAATTGGTGAACTCTCTTCAATACATAAGAAGGGTGTATTCGATTTAGTATTTATTGAAATTTAAAAGATTTTAAAACTTTAGATATATTTTTTGGACTTTTAAGAATTTTATTAAAATTTAAGTATACTCAATTCAGATTTTTAAGAATTTCATTCAATTCAGATTTTTAATAATTCCATTAAGATCTAAATATATTCCATCTAGACTTTGAAAAAAATTCAAATAAACTTAGATTTAGTCAAAAAGTTATTGATTTGTTAATTAATAGAATTTGATGGATTTTAAAATGAAATTAAGGAATCAAATATTCCGTGAATGCCATTAAAATATATTATTTAAATACACTCATGTGAGTCAATATATAGCTTATTTACCAAAGATCAAATCAATTCAAAGTAAGTTTTTGGTTTATAAATTGGTACAAAAAGTTGCGTACCAACATTGATTTTAGAAATATGTCAAACAAATATAGAAATGTATTTAAGTTTAACTATTAAGGTATTTTCCAAACATATTTTTAAAAATCGAAATATATTTTGGATACTATTTCTTTTAACCAAAAAAATACTAGAATATGATTTAAATTCTTAATAAATTATCTAACTCTTGAATTTTGTTTTGACCTATGAATAAAGCACCTGTAAGTTTTTTATATGTGATTAAAAATAAAAATCTCTTGTCATTTTGAATCTATCAATAAATAAATTCTTATGTTTTAATAAAATCAATAAAAACTTCTTTATTAATTTTTTTCAAATATGCACCTATCATACATGAAATGATATGTTCAAAATTCCATCTTAAAATATATTTTTGCCTTCGTCCATCTCTGTTTTGTTGTCTTAATCTTGGATTTACAAGTGCTCATTCGTGTATTTTGTTGCGAAAACATTGACATGAAAGTCAAGTCTAATATTTATAAAAGCAAATAATATCTAAATCGAAAAGTAAGATGAAGACAATCCAATTACACGAACGCAAGTTTTACATAGAAAACGTAAATTAAGGAAAAACATAGCCAACAGGAATGTAGAAATCTCAATGCTATGAAAATATCAATCCACAAGCAAACTAACCAATCATTTTATGGGGAGACGTAGCAAAGCGCTGGCCTCCCTTTGTGACGCCATCTACGGCGTTGGATTCCTTTCGAGCAAACCTTTCCAATAATACCTCATTCGTCTCAATCGGACACTAATAAACCTACTTCCAGATGAGTGAAAATTTATCCGAATTTCTTAGAAATACAAGCCAAATATGGTCATCTCTTTATGTTGGCTTCCATGCAGCGGGTGGCTATAACATTTGTTATACTAAACTGACTTGTGTCTCTTTCTGTTGGCAGCCATGCAATGGGAGATAATGACAATTGTTCGTCTCTCTTTATCTTGGCGTCCATTCAATGGGAGACCAAGACAATTGCTTGTGTCTCATTATATGTTGGCATCCATGTGTTGTGCAAATTTTAGTACTTGCAAGTGCACGAGTCTATTGTAGAATAGATTATATAAGTACGAGATCAATCCCATAGAGATTGAAAAAATATTAATCTAAATTCAATTAAATTTAATTTTAATCTAGTTAACAATGTTTAAAAATTAAGACTGAATTAAAACTAAAAAAATAAAATTCTAAATTAACGAAACAAGATTAAGTTGTAAAACTCAAGTAATGGATGAGAAATCTGAGGTTCGAATCCATCATTATCAACTTATAATGTTTTACTATTCAAAATATTATTCTAAAAAATTAAAGAAATAATTTAGAAATCAATCTATTATTTTATCAGGATTTGTCAATTAAGCTTCAAAAATAAATCTTATACAAGTTCTTACTTTGAGACTTGAAATTTATAAGATCTACATATTATATGCATCCAATATTAAAAAACACATAATCAAAAATCTTATATTTAAACCTTTTTCAATCCAAAGTCAAATTAATAAAATAATTTTGTAACTACTAAAAATACTTAAAATTTAAGATGAAATAACTTTTATTTTATCAATTAATGAAACTAAGAATTATTAAACATTAAAAATAAAATTGAGAATAACATTAAAATAGCAAAATCACTTTAAAGTTAATATAGTTTCATCCTATACCTCAGAAAATAAAATTAAACAGTCATAGTAATTACAAGAACAAAAAGAGAATTAAAACCCAATATCTTGTCAAAATTATTGATGTAATTTTGGTCTAAATCCAAGTCCAAATCTGCTCCAAATCTCAGTTCAATGCAATCCTGCCAGTTTGCTCCTCTTTTGACTTGTCTCTATATGCTTTTTATTCTCAACCAAAGCTGCTATTTTTGTCTCCCGAAAAACTGCTCAACCCTTTGATTTTTCTTGTGTTTCAAAGGCTGTTCAGCCTCTTCTAATTGTGTGATTTGCTACTCCACGGTCTCTCTTTTATATGTGTCAAACACTTCAAAAATAACTCAAAATTGATTTGTTCTAAATTTACATTTTTCCATCATTGATTTATTTCTGTGTCTCAATCAATTTCCTAATTATTTGATAAATATTTTAGACAAGACTTAAATCCTTATTTGACTTGGATTTTGATTTAATAAAAATTATAATTTTTCCTCATTCAACACACAAATCATCTTTTATTCATGTTTCATAAAAAAACACAATTAATTAAAATAAATTTAACATAAAATTGGACTCATAAATCTATATTTGTGGGTAATAAATATATATAAATTATGTTTATCACCATGCAATGGGAGACAATGACAATAGCTTTTGCTTTATTATATATTCGCCATGCAACGGGAGACCTTATCCATGCAATGGGTGACCGTGACACTTGTTTGAGTCTCTTCATGTTGGCGTCCATGCAGTGGGTGACCCGTGACACTTGTTACACACTTAACTTACCAGTTATCAGATTCAATTAAAAAGTAAATGCTGCATTTAACAACAAAATGCATCTATGCGATCAGATTCTGCAACAAGATGATGCTAAAATAAACAAAGACTAGAAGGCATCACAAGCATGAACTTCAAAAACCACTAGTCAGTACAAAATTCCGAAACTCAAGGCAGAAGCAGAAAAACAGAAAAGAAAAAACGAGAAGTTTTCAAAACAAGGCCACCATGGGAGATCATTTCACAGAAGTCCAACTCCCACAACAAAGGAACTACAATTCCATTCCTTTCCCTTCAGTTATGTCTCCAAACTCAACAACAACAACAGCAATACCGTGTTCTGTCTCTCATCTGATTGAAACCATCAGGACCCAGAAACCTTTTCTGGAATCTTTGCTTCATAAATCTGGGGCAGTCCTTCTTAGAGGGTATGATATAAAGACAGCAGAGGACTTCAACGACGTCGTTGAAGCTTTTGGGTTCGAGCAGTTATCGTACATGGGTGGTGCAGCTCTACGAACCAAAGTTTTGGGTCGTGTTTTTACAGCCAATGAGTCACCACCTGACCAGAAGATCGGTTTTCACCATTAAATGGTTCGGGTTTGTTTTTGCGTTTACTTTTATGTACAGATTTATAGGGAAATTTTGAGTGCTTTTGCAGAAAACATTTTTCTGAAAGATCACTATATTGCAAGTCTCTAGATGCTTAGTTACCGTTGTCGGACCTTTTACTTGAAGAGTTCGGAGTTTGAGTTCTCCCACATACTTGTTTGTGTTGCGTTGTGTTATGTGTTTGCTTTTGGAATCGAGCCATGCATGAGGCAGGACAGTTGGCTTTGCACATAAGAGGATATGTTAGAATAACCTTTTCCTATTAACTTGGCCTTTGAGAGTGTTAGAATATTAACGTAGGTGCACTAACAAATAATTTTACTATGACAAGCACTTCAAGGCTTTTTGGGATAGTGCCTATTGGTTGATTCTCCATAAAGTATACCGACCACTTTCTTTAGTCATACACAGCAATATAGGGACATTTTTAACTACGTAAAATGCTTTTGCTAATAATAGAAGCAATCAAAATGGAGTAAAAATTGCATACAACCTTTTTAGCTCGATTTAGGTTCAATTTGATGAGCTTTATATGCTGGTTGGCAATTTGTTAGCGTTCCAATATTTGTTTTTGACGCAATGAACTTAGTCAACAGGCACCAGCGCCACCATCCAAATTGTTTTTCTTTATAACAAAGAGAAATGGAGAAATTAATTCAGCTAATTATCTTATCGATCTGTCTTTCAATAAAAGTTATGTCAACCTTAATACTGGTTTAACACATATTTGGTTAAGGGTGTCCTCATTACAAGATGATTAACACTTCAATAATTTTTCTCAGAAACTAACATATGTCCAGCACATACACAATGTATATATTTGGTCTGGTCAAATACCTTAGCCTTGAACTCTTGTACACTATTGTCACATCACATGTAATCATTTGAAAATTATGGTCTTGATTAACTAGTTGGCATGTGGTTAGATAATTAATTAACAAACAAACAGTTTAATAATTCAAATAAAAAGTCGACCTTCTATTTAACAACAATATGCATACATGTGAACAGAATATTTTCCATCAAGATGATACTAAAACAAACAAGCACCAGCTCACTTCACTTCATGATAAGTTCTGAAACACAAAGCAGAAATACAAAAACAGGAAAAAATAAATAAATAAAAGTTTTCAAGAACAAAACCATCATGGTAGATCATTTCACAGAAGTCCAACTCCCACAACAAAGGAACTACAATTCCATTCCTTTCCCTTCAGTTCTGTCTCCAAACTCAACAACAACAACAGCAATACCATGTTCTGTCACTCATCTGATTGAAACCATCAGGACCCAGAAACCTTTTCTAGAATCTTTGCTTCATAAATCTGGGGCAGTCCTTCTTAGAGGGTATGATATAAAGACAGCAGAGGACTTCAACGACGTCGTTGAAGCTTTTGGGTACGAGGAGTTATCGTACATGGGTGGTGCAGCTCTACAAACCAAAGTTTTGGGTCGTGTTTTTACAGCCAATGAGTCACCACCTGACCAGAAGATCGGTTTTCACCATGAAATGGTTCGGGTTTGTTTTTGCGTTTACTGTTATGTATAGATTTATAGTGAAATTTTGAGTGCTTTTGCAGAAAATATTTTTCTGAAAGATCACTACATTGCAAGTCTCTTGATGCTTAGTTACCGTTGTTGGACCTTTTTTGAGTTCGAGTTCTCCCACATACTTATTTGTCTTGTGTAATGTGTTTGCTTTTGGAATCGATCGACGCATGCGGCAGGACAAATGGTTTTGCACATAATAGGATGTGTTAGAATAACCTCTTTCTATTAACTTAGTCTTTGAGAGTGTTAGAATATTTACATAGGTGGAATAACGACTAATTTTATTATGACAAGCACTTCAAGGCTTTTTGGGATAGTGCCTATTGGTTGATTCTCCATAAAGTATACCGACCACTTTCTTTAGTCATACACAGCAATATAGAGATATTTTTAACTATGCAAAAATGCTTTTGCCAATAATAGAAG
Source organism: Litchi chinensis (assembly GCA_019925255.1). Taxonomy (NCBI): domain Eukaryota; kingdom Viridiplantae; phylum Streptophyta; class Magnoliopsida; order Sapindales; family Sapindaceae; genus Litchi; species Litchi chinensis. The sequence goes on along the minus strand of CM034464.1, from coordinate 7,960,421 downwards.
CAATCAAAACGGAGTAAAAAACCTTTTTAGCTCGATTTAGGTTCAGTTTGATGAACTTTATATGTCGGTTGCTAATTTGTTAGCGTTCAAATATTTGTTTTTGACCCAATGAACTTATTTTTGACACAATGAACTTAGTCAACAGGTGCCAGAGCCTCCATCCAAATTGTTTTTCTTCTGTGAAGTAGCTCCAACAAGTGGGGGAGAAACTCCTTTAGTCTTGAGCCATATTGTCTACAAGAGAATGAAACTCAAGTACTTGGAATTAGTTGAAAAAGTGGAGAAGCATGGATTCATTTATTCGAATTTGTTAGAAGAGGACGATGATTATTCATCTGCAGGTGGCCGTGGTTGGAAATCTACTTTCTCAACTGAAGACAATAGTGTTGCTAAGGAAAGGTTAGTGATTTGATATCTTATTAATTAACTGTAACGATTCCAAATTATAAAAATTTGAACAATCTAGGTCTAATTATTTGGTCACACAATTAATCTAAGAAAAGTTTTCTATATCAAAAATAAGATTAGTGATCTGATGTCTTCTGTCCAAATTTCGCATTTGAAATTTGAATGATTAAAAGTAGGAAATTAATCTATGAAAAGTATTCTATATCAAAATTGTGTTGTGTAACTTGTATCGTAAGAAAGTGATCTTTCAACAAGGCTTCTAAGCTGGGATTCAAATTGGAGTGGATGGAAGACGGTGGAGTAAAAAGAACAACAGGTCCAGTTCCAGCAATTAGGTATGACAAATCTAGACAACAAAAAACTTGGTTCACCAACATGATAGGCTGGGAAGAAGCGAGGAATTGTCCCCTTAAGGTGATAACTTTCGGTGATGGTACACCGTTGCCAGCTGATTTCTGCTTCGAGTGTCTGAAAATCCTTGAAGAGGAATGTGTTACCATTCCGTGGCAGGAAGGTGATGTTCTGCTGATAGATAACCGGGCTGTGCTTCATGCCCGAAGACCAACCAATTCTCCGTATTAGCTTCAATTTGCAAGTAATGAAGATGCACAATCTTTCATATGATTTCTACTATATGACTGCAATCAATGTTGAATGTTCAACAAGCACAAGGATGCCACTTCCCAAGTATGATGTCCCTAATATTTGCTCTTCTTTATTTCCAATTTAGATTGCATTACTGATGAAAAGATAGAATTCGTAAATGTTTGAATAAACTTGGAGCATAAGGTCATATACATCCGATGTTTGAATTTAGATTCTCTTTCTGCATATTTATGAACAAAGTAAAAATCCTATAAACCATTGCTGGTTTTTATTGCCCCTACCCATTTTACAACTCTTAAAAAGTTGTGTTGTACTACTATATAAATTCATTTCATATTTTTGGATGCTGCATTCTTATAACAGCAATGATTGGTACTCTCACTAAGTTCATAAAAGTTCCTGTTTCGGATGATATTTAATTGTTATTTATTAAAAAAATATTTTTTTAATCATATGAGATAATAGTTTCGTAACTAAATTAAAAAATAATGTATTTCTGCTAAACATATATTATTTGTCAGAGCACATATAGCAGTGTCTTGCAATATAGTTAAGTTGGAACTGAAAAACTTTGGCCCTTTTTTGGCTTTATTTGCATGCATGTGGCCAAATAATTTAATGGACAAGTAAACATTTTAATGACTCAATTAAAGGCTATATGTAACAACAAAATGCGTTCATGTGATCAGATTCTGCAACAAAAGCACACTAAAATAAACAAAAAGGCATCACAAACATGAACTTCAAAAACTACACAACACCAACTCTTTACAATAAAATTTTGAAACACAAAGCTGAAATACAAATAAAGGGGGAAAAAAAATTTTCAAGAACAAAACCACCATGGTAGATCATTTCACAGAAGTCCAACTCTCACAACAAAGGAACTACAATTCCATTCCTTTCCCTTCAGTTCTGTCACCAAACCCAACAACAACATTATCAGTTGCATGTTCTGTCTCTCATTTGATCGAATCGATCAAAACACAAAAACTGTTTCTTGATTCCTTGCTTCACAAGACAGGGGCAGTACTTTTTAGAGGGTTCGATGTGAAGACAGCCAAGGACTTCAACGACGTTGTTGAGGCTTTTGGGTATGAGGAGTTTCCATACCTGGATGCTCTAGCTCTTCGGACCAATATTTTTGGTCGGGTTTATACAGCTAATGAGTCACCACCGGAATAAAAACTCGCTTTTCACCATGAAATGTTTCAGGTTGGTATTAATGATCAAGCCTCATTTTGTTTCAATCTCTTAATCTTTATGTGTTGATTAGTGGCTTGATCTTTCTAAACTGGTCTATACTGCAAAATTTATAGTCTGTTAGTGTGTTCCAATCTTTGTTTTTGATGACTCACTGGAATTGGTTAACAGTTGCCTAGCTTTCCATCCAAATTGTTTTTCTTCTGTGAAGTAGCTCCAACAAATGGGGGAGAAACTCCTATAGTCTTGAGCCATGTTGTGTATGAGAGAATGAAACAGCGGTACCCAGAATTCGTTGAAAAAATGGAGCATGGATTGATTTATTCACGGATATTAGGAGAGTAAGATGATTTTTCATCTTCATATGGCCGCGGTTGGAAATCCAGGTTCTTGACCGAAGATAAGAGAATGGCCGAGGAAAGGTTTGTTACTTTTTCGTCTTATTGTTGGATAGTTCTATATTTTTGGTTGATTCATTAATGTTCAATTTTTAAGTGTAATGATTACTAATATGTTACTATAGTTTGGTTTGATCCAAGGTTTTGAACTTAAGGTAATCAACATGCATCTGATTTTATATTTATTTTGCAATTTACGTCTATATTCGGGTTTGATTCATCCGTATATCGGTGTAGGACATAAGGGTATGTTGTGGAGTTTTATATCATCAGTATTCCCATCGTTTGGTGTAAACCAAGGTTTTGAGCTCAAGGTCTTTCACATGTAACATATTTTATATTTCTTCAATTAATTATGTTTATCTAAGGGTATGATCCATAAACCAAGTCCATCGGTCTAATACATAGAGTGCATTGTAGCGTTTTATATCATTGGCTGAGCTTTTACTTGTCAGTTCAAATTCTAAGGTCTATGGTCTCACATGCTTTTGATTTTGTACTTTGTCTGCAATTTGTATTTATATTTGGTCCACATACGAAGTCTATTTAGAGGGTTTATTTATTTATTTTGAATTAGAGTTAGAGGGTTGATATCATTGATTGTGTCGTTACTTATTAGTTTAAACTTGAGAACTTAAATCTTTCATATGCTTATGATTTTATATTTATTCTAGAACTTTTATTTATATATGGGTCCAGTCCACATACCAAGTCCATCTAACACTAAGGCTATGTTTGAAAGTTTTATATCATTAGTTATACTCTTATTTATCAGCTTAAACTTAAAGATTTAGTGGTAATTGACACCAAGTAATATCCAAGTTCATTTAGAATGATAGAAATTTGAACAATCTGACTCTAGACACATAGAAAACTAAAAGATCAATGAAATGTAATCCTTTTAAAAATTATCTGTTTTGTTGTGATCATTCTAAGAAAGTGATCAATCAACAAGGCTGCTAAGCTGGGTACAAAGTTGGAGTGGATGGAGGATGGTGGAGTGAAAACAGTAATAGGTCGAGTACCAGCAATCAAGTATGACAATTCCAGGCAACGAAAAGTTTGGTTCACTAGCACGGTAGGCTGGCAAGAAGCGAGACATGATCCTATTAAAGTGGTCACAACTTTTGGGGATGGTGTGCCCTTACCAGATATTTTTGTGTTTAAAAATCCTTGAAGAGGAATGTGCTGCCATTCCTGGGCAGAAAGCTGATATTTTGGTGATAGATAACCTGGCTGTGCTTCATGCCCGAATACCATCAAAGCCTCTCCGGCGTACACTAGCTTCAACCTGCAAGTAATGAATATGTACCCTTGACTTGTCAAGTAATGGAATAAGAACAGCACATGTTCCCTGCTTGCAGAATGTGCCTGTTAGTGTTATGAAGGATCACGATTAGCCTCACTCAATTATAAATCACGTTATAACAGTGACAAAAAATGACAAAAATATATGTCATTTATTAAAAATAAAACGTTATTAATTTCTTACCTTTTCTTTACAAGGTGGCTCTTATTTATAAGAGTTTCCTAGCACTGTACCATCGCTCATCCTACCATAGGATTTTTTGCAGCACAATTCTTATAGCAATTTCTCTCGTCATAATTGTCATGCTAATTTCTCTTTTCACAATTCTTTTAACACCGTTCAAGTATCATGGTCTCATCCTACCGTAGGATTTTTTGCCAATTGATGAACTCTCTTCAATACTTAAGGAGGGTATATTCCCTTTAGCATTTATTGAAATGTAAGAGTTATATTATTTAATTCAAACTTTTAAATATTTTATTGAAATTTAGATGTATTCAATTTAGATTTTTAATAATTTCATTAAAATATATATATTCAATTTAGATTGTTAAGAATTCCATTAAAATCTTGATATGTTCCATTTTGATTTAGAAAAAATTCAAATAAATTTAGATTTATTAAAAAAAAGTTATTGATTTGTTTAGTAATAGAATTTTAAAATGAAATTAATGAATAAAATGTCCCATAACAAATTTTGCTCTGTTTCCATAGATTTCGTAGAAAATTATGATAAAATCTTTGTAGAATTAATCTATGGAATCCATGAATACTATTAAAATCTATTATTTAAATACACTCATCTGAGTCAATATAAACTTATTTACGAAAGATCAAATCAATTCAAAGTAAGTTTTTGGTTTATATAGATATTAGTACAAAAAGGTACCAACATTGTTTTTAAAAACACGTCAACCAAATATAGAAATGTACTTAAGTTTAACTATGAAGGCATTTTCCAAACCTACTTTTAAAAATTAAAATATATTTTGGATATATACTAATTCTTAAACCAAAAAATACTATAATATGATTTAAATTCTTAATAAATTATCTGACTTTTGAATATTGTTTTCACTAATGAATCAAGCACCCTTAAGTTTTTCATATGTGACTTAAAAAAAAAAATCTTTTGTCATTTTGAATGTATCAATAAATAAATTCTTATATTTTAATAAAATCAACAAAAACTTCTGTATTAATTTTTTTAATATGCACCCAATCATATATGAAATGATATATTCAAAATTCCATGCATGGTACCCCCTTAAAATGTATTTTTGCCTTTGTCCATGCCAGTTTTGTTGTCTTCATCTTGGATTTATAAGTGCTCATTTGTGTATTTTGTTGTGAAAACATTGACATGGCAGTCATGTCTAATATTTATAAAAATAAATAATATCTAAATAGAAAAATAAGATGAAGAGAATCCAATTACACAAACACAAGTTTTATTTAAAAAAAAAAAAAAGAACTAAATTAAGTAAAAATCATAGCCATCAAGATAGCAAGTCAATGGCAGCCAACGCTGTTGGTTTAGACACTAATTGCCCTCATGCCTCTGGTGGCATGGGTTCAGCACCTAAGTGGCTAAAAATAATAGCCCTTTCACCATTATATACGAGTTGTCTTCCCACTCTTATGTGGGTCTCTTTTCCACTTTTGTGTGAGTGGATTTCTTTTATATGAGAGTAGTTCATTAGGTCGCGTTACTAATATTTCTATCCCAGTTGGTCTTCAAAATCTCCCGAACCAATCACAGTCCTAAAAAAAAAAAAAAAAGATGGCAAACGAAAATATACTATGTAGAAATTTTTACATCTACACACTCAATATACTCTCTCTAACCAAACTCCCATTATGTATGATCGAGTACTAAGCTCACACCCGAGCCTTACCAAGCCCTACCATGTTTTAAGTTTATAATCGATCCATATCTTACTCTAAGTTTACAACCGAGCCCTACCAAGCTCTAGACTCACTGTTGTTGTAGGTCACACATCTCAATGCCCTGAAAACGTGAATCCACATGCAAACTAACCAATCATTTTATGGGGACACGTAGCAACGCACAGGCGTCCGTTTGTGACGTCATTTTCAGCATTGGATTCCTTTCGAGCAAACCTTTCCAATAATTCCTCATTCGTCTCAATTAGATTCTAATAAATCTACTTTCGGATGAGTGAAATTTTATCCGAATTTCTTAGAATACGAACCAAATATGGTCATGTTTTCATGTTGGCGTCCATGCAGCGGGTGACCATAACACTTGTTATACTAAACTAACTCATATCTCTTTATGTTGGCGGCCATGCAATGGAAGATAATGACAATTCCTCGTCTCTCTTTATCTTTGCGTCCATTCAATGGGAGACCATGACAATTGCGTGTCTCATTATATGTTGGCGTCCATGCAATTGGAGACAATGACAATAGCTTTTGCTCCATTATATGTTGGCTTCCATGCAACGGGAGACCTTATCCATGCAATGGGTGCACCATGACACTTGTTTGAGTCTCTTCATGTTGGCCTCCATGCAACGGGAGACCTTATCTATGCAATGGGTGCACCATGACACTTGTTTGAGTCTCTTCATGTTGGCGTCCATGCAATGGGTGACCCATGACACTTGTTACACTCAACTTACAAGTGTTACAACCGTTATCCAACTGCTTCAACTTCCCAACGCCACCAACCCATCGGTCTTCACACTATATAATTCTGCTTCCGCACCACCTGAAGCATACAGAGACAGAACTAGAAAAATTTTAAAATCACGTTTTCAAATAACAAAACCACCATGGCAGATAATTTCTTCACTGAAATCCAACTCCCACAACAAAAGCACTACAACTCCGTGCCTATCCCTACAGTTCTGACTCCAACAAAACAATATTCTGTCTCTCATCTGATCGAAGCCATCAAGAAGCAGAAACCATTTCTTGAATCTTTGATTCTCAAATCAGGGGCAATTCTTCTAAGAGGATTTGATGTCCAGAACGCCAAGGAATTCAACGAAGTCATTGAAGCTTTTGGGTATGAGGAGTTCCCAATGATGGGTGGTACAGCTCTTCGGAACCATGTTTATGCTCGGGTTCATTCAGCCAACGATTCACCACCTGAGCAACAGATCAATTTCCACCATGAAATGTCTCAGGTTTATCTGTATAATATTTTGTATTGATTGTGTCAACTTTTATAGTTTTAAGTTTATATTGTTAGTATTTCAAGCTTTATTGTTGACTCATTCAAGTGTACATGTCCACAGGCTCCAGTGTCTCCATCCAAAATTATTTTCTTCTGTGAAACAGCTCCAAAAAGTGGGGGAGAAACTGCCGTAGCCTGGAGCCATATCATCTACGAGAGGATGAAAAAGAAGCATCCGGAATTCGTCGAAAAATTGGAGAAGCATGGAATGATTTATTCGCGAATATTAGCAGTGGAGGATGATTATTCAACTCTATCCGGCCGCAGTTGGAAAACCATGTACGGAACTGATGACAAAGCTCTCGCTGAGGAAAGGTTTGTGATTTGACTATCTAATTAATAGCTTCGAAGATTTAGAATTATAAAAATTTGAACAATGTATAATTTACACGAGTTGTATTCCTTTTTTAATCAATCTTGTCCAACTAACATTTGTCCAAATATAACTCAAATAATTTCTTATTTTGAATACCACCTGTAAGACGATTCAAATAAGGGATACTGTTAGACTGAATAAGCTCACCTTGTCATCAAGTCTATGACATTGTCCGATTGAATAAGCATCCTTTGTCATTAAATCATTTGTCATTAAATAATATTGGACAGTGGCAATCATTTAATATTTGATAATCATTTAATATTTGAATGACGAAGAATTGGAAATCAATCTAAAAAATGTTTTCTATTTCAAAATGAATCTATGGAAAGTTTTATATATGCTGTGTAACTTATATTGTAAGAAAATCATCTTTCAACAGGGCTGCTAAGCTGGGGATCAAATTCGAGTGGTTGGAAGATGGTAGAGTGAAAAGATCAACGAATCCAATTCCAGCAATTAGGTATGACAAAGTTAGGCAACGAAAAGTTTGGTTCACCACCATGGTAGGTTGGGAAGCAGCAGGGACAGATCCTCTTAGGGCGATGAATTTCGGGGATGGTTCGCCATTGCCAGCTGATATCTGCGATGACTGTTTGGAGATCCTTGAAGAGGAAGGTGTTTTCATTCCCTGGCAGGAAGGTGACATTCTGGTGATTGATAACACGGCTGTGCTTCACTCCCGGAGACCATCCAAGCCTCCCCGGCGTGTATTAGCTTCACTTTGCAAGTGATGGAGATGCTGCGGGCTTGACTTGTGTGTATGATTTCTCCAAGTTGTAATGGAATAAGGAGAGCATCTATGTTCTCTGCTCTTAATATTGTGTGCCTCTTAGTGCTAAATAAACTTGGAGTGTCACTCTTCACTACTTACCTTGTTTTAATTTATTTAATGGGGACTTGTGTGTGTATGATTTCTCCTAGTAGTAATGGAATAAGGAGAGCATCTATGTTCTCTGCTCTTAATATTGTGTGCCTCTTAGTGCTAAATAAACTTGGAGTATCATTCTTCACTACAAAGCTCTGCTTTGTTTTAGTTTATTTAATGGGCGTCAATTAATTCTGATTTCAATGATTTGGAAAACAGTTTGATAATATATATATATATATATGTGCTAATACACTTGAATATCGATGTAGCTAAACTAATTATATTCTAAAATTACTAATTACATTTTATTACATCTTATTAATTAAAAGATTACCGATTGTATTTTATTATATCTTATACAATTAAACATAATCGATTGCTGTAAATATGATCTCACTCATTTAATTATAATCAAATATAATAAATATATAATTAAATATAATAAAATATAATAATAATTATCAAGTGTATTGATATCTAAGTGTAATGTAAAATGTGTCATATATTTATATATATATAGAAAAACAATAATTGAACTCTGATATAAGTCTTAAAATATATATATATATAGAAAAGCAATAATTGAACTCTGATATAAGTCTTAAATATTTTAGGATCTACCAGTAATTTATTAACAAATATTCTTTGATGCTTAAATTCGTCTAAAGCTTATTTATAAACGATCAAACCAAATCAGAGTCAATTTTTTTGTTTATAACATATGTACTTACCTATTTTGTTGTCTTCATCATTTTGGCCACATAGGCGTTCGTTCGAGTACACATCTTTGCGTTGGTATCCGTGTATTGGGTGACTATGACGCTGGTTACACTGAAATTGACGAGTGTTATAATGCACACCTTTCTGATTTGACATTCTATTATTATTTTTCTAAACTCTTGCCTCGTTGATGTGTTCCAAACTTTCACTTCCACGGAGAGGAGAGCAGTCCATGCGACAAGTTGGGTCTTTTTCTTTTTTCCTTTCTTTCTTTTTTTTACTTTTTTTTTTTTTAAAGAAGGGTATATCTCAATGATGAATATATAATGAGGAAACCAAATAAGAAAAATAATAAAGTTGACCTAAAGCATACAAAGAATTTATGTGGTACGGTCCAATGACTACTTTTCTATGTCCATGGATGAAGTTTATAGGGTCTTATAAATGAATCTCAAATTCAAGACCGCAATACACCCAGGAAAAACTCACAAAACAATAAACATGTGTAAAGACTTTGTAAGTTTAGCATTCTGTATGAGTTTTCATTGTATATAAATGGATGGCTATTCATGGACTTCACCATATGCATATAATGATGGACTCAGAAGTCGATGTGAAGGGTATATATGAAATCTTATTTGTAATATTTCCTTCAATTACTAGAAGAATGTTATATGAAATAAAAATAGTTAAAATACATAAACAGTAAAAAGTATATAGTTTTATCCCTTACAAAATTATAAACAAAATTTCTTAAAATAATATTCTTAATACAAGTATAAAAATAAAAACATATTAATTGTGAGTTGATTGTGCACTAGCTCCATTTTTCTTAGTGAGAGAAGTTCAAATTTCATATTATTAAAAAAATAAATAAAAACTTAATTTAGGAATATATCTTCTTTATGATGATAGTTGCTATTTAGATTGTAAATAAATGTATGTAATCAAACTACATATATTTATTATTAAAGTTACTAATCAAGCTACATTTATAGTCTTTTATCTAATAAATGTCTATGATTTATAATAAAGTAGAGTAAAATAAAAATAAAATATAAAAACAATTATAATTCATATGAGTATTTTTATTTATGAATTTTATCATATAAAATAGTTTATTTAAAAGAAAAATAAGTCACACTAATAATCGTGAGTAAACTAAGTTATTAGATTAAATAACCTAATATATTTTATTCTCTAGTTTGTGTAAATATGATATAGTTTACAATAAAAAATAATAATTTGAAATGAGCATAATAATTTATAAAGTCAAAATATTTCAAATTTAAATATCAGTTTGTAATAATTGGGAAAAAAAAGAGAGAAAATAAATATCAGTTTGTAATAATTGGGAAAAAAAGAGAGAAAAAACAAGGAAAGCAACTATAATGAGTGAATACAAAATTAAAAAATAAAAAATAAAAAATAAAACACATTAATGAGGCAAAAAGATATTAAACCCTAGTTCCTCCTAAAAGAGAAGGCAACTATAACCATCAAAGCTATTATGTGATTATATAAATGATTAAAAAAGAGAGAAAAAGCAAAAACTTTAGAAAACACATTAATGATGCAAAGGATATTGAACCTGATTCCTCCTGAAAAGAGAAGGCAACCACAACCATCAAAACCATTATGTGGTTGTGCTTTATTTTCGTTATTTATTTATATAATATATAAATGATTAAAAAAGGGAAAAAGCAAAAACCGGTATGCATTGCTTGGAATCAAATCCGGTTGACATGAGTGAGAAAGGTCAGCATGAAAGCAACCATCAGCACTAATCCATGGACATGAAATATTACGGCATTATAATTATTTAATTAATTTTTTAAAAATTTCAGAGGAGGCATTTGTCCTCCCTCGCCTCATAGTGGGTTCGCCTCTGTATGCATATCGTGCATGTTTTTCTCTTCAAATTAATGACAAGCATGCAAGAGGTAGACATAGAGTGATTGTATTATCATTCTTGTCTTCCCATTGTATAAGATGACATCTTCTTGTCTTCAAATCTGTTGGTTCATGGAATTAAAAATATCGATATAAATATAATTGGAGAGTGGTGCCCTATAGTGCGTATGTTGGACAAGTGAATGTTACTGTATATGGTTTGATATGGTGTAAGAAATAGGTGATAGAGAGGGTGATAGGTGATAGATTGATAGGCCATAAAAGGAAACGATGGTGTGATTAAGATGTTATTATTATCTCTGAAAATAGTCTGTAGGAGGGTTGAATTTGGTAGACTGTTAGGCAGAGATTTTATTGTTATTCTTTCTTTTTTGGCTTAGCGTTTTTCAATGCAATTATTGATATGGACTTTAAAGGCCGTGAGGTTGGTGCTGGAGTGAAGTCGGTGGCCATGGCAATTTGATCCAGGTTTTTCAATGATTTTTTATTTATTTAACATCACAAATTTTTACTTGTTTTCCAAAAATATCCGAAAGTGTCCAAAAATATGCGACAAACTTCATCAAAATCATCTCAATAATTAGATTTTTTAAATATTTTATTCAAATTTATGTTCAAATAATATAATATAATATATAAATTTATCAAATTTTTATAAATCATGAGATATTATAATAATTATAGAATAATAATTTAAATATCACATAATTTAGGTATGAATTTAATAAAATATTTAAAAAATATGATATTACTCAAATCATTTAGGCAGCCGCATTAATTTGCTTGTCTCAATAAATGACAAGAACAAATTTTCCAGACATTACATGCATAGAGGATGTGTAGGGCATGTGTATCTGGAGACTTAGTTTCTTGGTTCAAAAGTCAATATTTGTGGATAAGAAGTGTGTGGCTAGTCTCAACTCGCATATATGCCCTACGAGCCAAAATTCAAGTTTATCAGATATTCTTCAATGCCGATTTTGGAAAGATGACAGTGTAATTTCCTTGGAAGCATGATATGTGAAAACCTTTTATTCATTGTGATTTGTGAACGCATATAATACATCTTCATTACAATAATTCATACCAACAAGACAGCAACACGTACGAAACAGGATATGCCCCGCATGGATATCATTTAAGCCGAAATCACATATAAATGCACCCATATCTCAATCACGACAAAGCGCTGGGCAGTACTAGCTACACAAACACAAACAGGGCGGACCTACATAATAACCAACAGGGGCACGTGCCCCTGCTCAAATTTTGAAAAAAAATTGAAAGTTCACCATAGAGTGCGATATGATGTAATATGTGATAAACTTTTGAATTTTGATTTGATAATTGACTAAACTGTTATTTTTTTTTTATTTTTTTTTTATTGTTTTAATTAAGCTGCTACTTTTTAAAGCAGCAGTTGTATTATTTTGTGGTTCATGTGTCCTCTTTTTAAAATTTTTTATTATTTTCTTTTTTAACATTATTTTTATTCTTTTTATTTAATATAATTAATTTGATTTTTATTATTTTTCTTGTACATACTATTTTAACTCTTAATATTTTTGGTACCCCTTTTCCTTTTTTACTCTTAATTAATTAATTTTTTTCTTATTTTTTCCTTTTAATCATGCACATAGTTTCACACACACTATTTACTTTACTTTTGGTCCGTTACACAGAGGGGTGGGGAAGTGAAAAGAATAATTGGTCCGCTCCCTGTGACTCATTATGACAAATCTAGGCAACAAAAAATTTGGTTCACTGGCATGATAGGCTGGGAGACTGCAGGGAATGATCATGTTAATGCGATCACATTCGGGGATGGTAAGCCATTGCCAGCTGATCACTGCTATGAGTGTCTAAGAATCCTTGAGGAGGAATGTGTTGCCATTCCTTGGCAGAAAGGCAATGTTCTGCTGATAGATAACTTGGCTGTGCTTCATGCCCGAAGACCATCACAGCCTCCCCGGCGTATATTAGTTTCACTTTGCAAGTAATGAAGATGCACTACTCTTGTCGTATGATTTCTGTATGGCTGCAATGAATATTGGATGTTCAATATATATAGGTTTAGCACAAGGAGCTGCTAGGCCACCTAATTTGAAGTTTGAATAAACATGGAGCTAATTTTATACATCAGACGTTGCGTTATGATCCCTATAGTTGTTCAATATAAAGCTCCATGTGTCATATAAAGTGTTACACTTCACACCATCATTGTTGATGGTAATGCATCTTTTTAAATTTTTAAATTCATCACATAAATTTCAATCTCCCACAATCAATCATAGGACCAACTTCATCAACCAGACACCATCGCTCCTACATCGCTGTCACCGTCACTTGTAATTCCAAACACCCCTCAAATCACTACATCACCATCATCATCACTCTCGCAAAACCAGATACTCGGTTTGAAAGTTTTTTGAATCAAAATTTTTTGAAAAAAAAGGGAGTTTGTCTAAGTTTAACGAATTCGACGAACTCAAATGAAGCCTTCATTTGAGTTGGATGAACGTAGATAACTTAATTCTTCATCTAAGTTCGTTGAACTCATATAAAGAAATTTTTCATCTTTGGTGGGTTTCCATTTCCTATCAGGATAGGAAATAGAGATTAGCCTGGGAAAGAGAATATCCCTTCCTTTCTCAACCCCAAATGCGGAACACAGTGGTATAGGAAATTTTTTTTTTTCAATCTCACCATATATTCCAATGACTAAATGTGCCCTAAATGTAATTTGTTATGTTTTTTAAAATCTTCAAGTCTTCAAAATAAATTATATTAAAAAATAAAAATTGCTAAATCATAATCAGGGGCAGACCCACATAATAATCAATAGGGGCACGGGCCCTTGCTCAAATTAAAAAAAAAAAAAAAAAAAAAAAAATGAAAGTTGACAATAGAGTGTAATAAGGTGTAACATGTAATAAACTTTATAATTTTGATTTGACAATTGGCTTAACTTTTATTTTATTTTATTTTTGTAATTAAGTAGCTACTTTTTACAGCTGCAGTTGTAATTTTTTTCATGTGTCATTTTTTTAAAATTTTTTATTATTTTCTTTTTCAACATTATTATTTATTCTTTTTATTTAATATAATTAATTTGATTTTTATTACTTTTCTTATACATACCATTTTAACTCTTAATATTTTTGTACCCCTAATAAATTAATGTTTTCATTTTCTACTCTTAATTAATTAATATTTTTTTCTGATTTTTCCCATTTAATGATGCACATACTTTCACACATATTATTTACTTCATTTTTGGTATGTTACACAAACTTCATCGATAATTTACAATTTTACTGAACAACTTTTTGACAATTACAACATTATTGAACAACAATTTTTTTTATCTTAATTTCGCATCTCTTCATTTTCATTTGATATCTTATCATTTATCAGGTTAGTCTACTAAATTTATTATCTTTTACATTAATTTATTTTTGATAATTTAAATTTAATATATATCCATCAATAAATCCTAAAATTTTAATATTTAAGTTATTGCATTAAAATTGTCTATATATTGTCATAACTCAACTTTTATTTATTTATTTGTTTATTTATTTTATAGTTTTACTTTATTTAGAATTAATAAAAATTATAAGTTTAAAAAAAGCCAGAACATGGTTAATAATATATATCAATTAATTTTCGTTGTATAAATTTATTGTTGTTCATTACAAATACAAATATATATATATATATATATATATATTTTTGTTGTAAACTTAGACTGAAATTATGTTTTCCAATGAATATTTATGGTTTATGTCTTATTTAAACTAATAATTTTTTTTGATGTTTTTACTGTTTTATTCATGTGCCCCTCTTAATAATTTTTCTGGTCCTGAACACAAAAGTAAAAATGAACTAGGATACTTGAAATGAAAAAAGTGAAAAGATATCAAAATTCACAAACACCAAACTCCTCACTATAAATCCTGCAACACAAAAGGCAGACTCTTGACATTTAAAGACATAAGAAAAACAAACAGAAACTACCATGGCAGTTCATCATTTCGCAGAAACCCAACTCCCGCAACAAAGAAACTACAACTTCATTCCTTTCCCTTCAGTTCTGTCACCAAATTCAACAACAACAACATTATCAGTTGCATGTTCTGTCTCTCATTTGACCGAAACCATCAAGAGCCAGAAACAGTTTCTGGATTCTTTGCTTCACAAAACCGGGGCAGTACTATTCAGAGGGTTTGATGTGAAGACAGCAGAGGACTTCAACGACGTTGTTAAGGCTTTTGGATATGAGGAGTTTCCACGCTTCGGTGCCACAGCTCTTCGGACACAGGTTTTCGATCGGGTTTACACGGCCAATGACACACCACTTGACCAAAAGATCGGTTTTCACCATGAGATGGCTCAGGTTTAATTGTTATTATTATTATTAATTATTATGAGATACACTGCAGACAACTCGTATATACGTTATTATCAGAATGAATTAATATCACTAAAACATATTGGACATGGTTATTATTGTTACCACGGCAAATTACATAAATTTTTCAGAGTTAAGGTCTAATTACAATGAGAGAAAGCTTTTGCTCAATTGTATAAACCTCCCCCACCGTTACTTGTCATTCGTCGACACTATTAATTTCACTTTTAATCTATGAAATTGAAAATAAAACATAAAATAAGAACATTTCAGTTATATAGTAAAAGTTTTCTTAGAGATTAAGTTTAATATAAAATAAGTGAGCTTTGTGTAATTCTTCATCATCATCATGAACTTTTCCTACCGTTACTTTTAATCCGTTGACACTATCAATTTCACTTTTAATCTATGAAATTGAAAATAAAATATAAAATAATTCAAATGAGGACGTTTAAGCTATTATATAGTAAAA
The DNA here is from genome assembly GCA_019925255.1 of Litchi chinensis. NCBI lineage: Eukaryota > Viridiplantae > Streptophyta > Magnoliopsida > Sapindales > Sapindaceae > Litchi > Litchi chinensis. The sequence goes on along the minus strand of CM034464.1, from coordinate 7,944,522 downwards.
GTCACCTTGAAGATTAAGTTTAATAAAAAATAAGTAAGCTTTGTGTAATTCTTCTTAACCAATTAATTTGTTTAATATAAAATAATTAAAGATTAAGTTTAATTAGTTGATAATATGATGTGGGTTACTTAACCAATTAATTAGTTGATGTGGGTTACTTAACCAAATTGTATGAGATATTGCTTTTAGAGCATGTTTTCTCGTTTACTGAATTAAGGGTGTGTTTACTTCATGGATTGGGGAATGGGAATCAGGAATGGAATTGATTGATGGTGTTTACTTGCTTAAAATTCATTCCGTAATGGGAATGAAAGTGTGGGCCCCACATCAATTTGGGGTTGAGGAATGGGAATCCCATTCCCCCCAACCCACTTGGGAATCCCATTCCCATTCCCTTTATCAAGCTAAAATGTCCCTTATACCCTTCTTTAAAAAATGTGCTATAAGTTTATTCCCTTTGTTTTATATTTATAAATATAAATATTTACATATGCTATAAGTTTTCATAAAAAAATGTGTTAGTGCAAAATGTTATATTTTGAAGAATATTACAATAATACGGTTAAGAAAGTTTAGGTAATATTTTATATATAATTAAAAAAATGATTTAATATACCATATAAATACATAATATCTTCTTCTAAAAATAAAATAATAAATACACAAAATGCTTATAATGATATTGTCAAATTGTTAAGAATTTTTTTTTTTTTTTTTTTTAGCTTATTATGATAAATTACAAGATAAAAAGATAACACTAACATTTTAAACAAAATTTTGTACATTGTAATTAATCCATAATTTTAATTAAGGGCATTTTTGTAACTTATAATTAATTCATTCCGATTCCAACGTAAAGTAAACAGCTTAATGGGAATACTGCTGATTCCGATTCCGATTGTTACAGTTGAAGTAAACAACTTATTCTGATTCCGATACTTCATTCCGATTTCAAGTCATTCCGATTCCAGGTCATTCCGATTCCCATTCCGATTCCTCCAAGTGAAGTAAACGCACCATAAATCTATATTATGTGGGACGTTAAACGTGTCCCCCCGACTGTTGGCTTGGTAAATAAAATTTAATCTTTTTAAAATTGATTGTTCATAGAATAGTCCAAGTGCTTGTTCCTGATATCAAATAAAAGCACTTTTAATAATATACAACACTTTTGGCTTTGGTGGTACGAAAAACATTCCAAAATGAAGGGTAAAATTACCTAAACAAAACCCTTTTAAGCTGGATTTGGGTTCAAATTAATGTGTTGACCTTTACATGCTGATTAGTAGTTTGATCCCCTGAAGTGCTATAAAAATTATAGTTTGTATTAATTCTTTTGTTAGTGTTTGTATTGATGTTAAACATAGAGAATCACTTGTTTACAGGAACCTCAATTTCCATCCAAATTGTTTTTCTTCTGTGAAATGGAGCCAGCAAGTGGCGGAGAAACTCCAATAGTCTTAAGCCACATTGTCTGTGAGAAAATAGAAGAAAAGTACCCAAAATTTGTTGAAAAGTTGGAGGAACATGGATTGCTTTTTACACGTATCTTAGGAAACAATGATAATCCTTCTTCTCTATTTGGTCGCAGTTGGAAATCCATATTCTCAACCGAAGACCAGAAAGCCGCTGAGGAAAGGTTTGTGATTTGAACATCTTATTACTAACTAAAACGACTTTGAATTTTTTTTTTTGGTTGCTTTTTGAGAAGAAAAACGATTTTGAATTTTAAACATTCGAATATTCTAATAAGTCTAACTTGCGCTAGTCATATTATTAGCTATAAAGGCATTGCTGTTAGGCTTCTTTTTTTTTTTTTTTTTTTTTTTATAGCTAAGCTATTTATGTCCAGATCTAACTTAATTACACACTATATATATAATTATGCAAAACTGAAAATCTATGAGAATTAGTTTCTATGTTGTGTTGTGTTGTCAGCTTGTATTCTAAGATCAGTGATCATTGAATAGGGCTGCTAAGATTGGAAACAGGTTGGAGTGGATGGAGGGTGGGGGAGTGAAAAGAATAATTGGTCCGCTCCCTGTGACTCATTATGACAAATCTAGGCAACGAAAAATTTGGTTCACTAGCATGATAGGCTGGGAAACTGCAGGGAATGATCATGTTAATGCGATCACATTCGGGGATGGTAAACCATTGCCAGCTGATCACTGCTATGAGTGTTTAAGAATCCTTGAGGAGGAATGTGTTGCCATTCCTTGGCAGAAAGGCGATGTTCTGCTGATAGATAACGTGGCTGTGCTTCATGCCCGAAGACCATCACAGCCTCCCCGGCGTATATTAGTTTCACTTTGCAAGTAATGAAGATGCACTACTCTTTTCGTATGATTTCTGTATGGCTGCAATGAATATTGAATGGTCGATATATATAGGTTTAGCACAAGGAGCTGCTAGGCCACCTTATTTTAAGTTTGAATAAACATGGAGCTAATTTTATACATCAGACGTTGTGTTATGATCCCTATAGTTGTTCAATATAAAGCTCCATGTGTCATATAAAGTGTTATGTTTGACACCATCATTGTTAATGGTAATGTATCTTTTTAAATTTTTAAATTCATCACATAAATTTCAATCTCCCGCAACATCAATCATTGGACCAATTTCATCAACTAGACACCATCACACCTACATCGCTATCATCATCACTTGTAATTCCAAACATCCCTCAATCACTACATCACCATCATCATCACTCTTACAAAACCAAATACTCGGCTTGAAAGTTTTTTGAACCAAAATTTTTTGAATAAAAAGCAAGTTTGTCTAAGTTTAACGAATTCAACAAACTCAAATGAAGCCTTCATCTAAGTTCAATGAACCTAGATGAATTAACACTTCATCTGAATTTGTCTAACTCATATAAAGAAACTCTTCATCTTTGGTGGGTTTCCATTTCCTATTAAAATAGGAAATGGAGGTTAGCCTGGGAAAGGGAATATCCCTTCCTTTCTCAGCCCCAAACACGGGATACAATGGGATAGGAAAATTTTTTTTTCAATCTCATCATATATCCCGATGACTAAATGCGCCCTAAATGTAATTTGTTATGCTTTTTAAAATCGTCAAGTCTTCAACATAAATTATATTAAAAAATAAAAAATCGCTAACTCATAACTAGAGGCGGACCTACATAATAACCAGCAGGGCACGTCCCTGCTCAAATTTTGAAAAAAAAAAATGAATGTTGGTCATGGAGTGCAATATGGTGTAATATGTGATAAACCTTTTAATTTTGATTTGACAATTGACTTAAGTATTGTTTTATTTTTTATTTTATTTTTATTTTTTTAATTAAGCTGCTACTTTTTACAGCAGCAGTTGTTTTTTTGTTTTTTTGTTCATGTGTCCTTTTTTAAAAATTTTTATTATTTTCTTTTTTAACATTATTATTTATTCTTTTTATTTAATATAATTAATTTGATTTTTATTAGTTTTCATATACATACCATTTTAACTCTTAATATTTTTCGTACCCCTAATAAATTAATGTTTTCCTTTTCTACTCTTAATTAATTAATATTTTTTTCTGATTTTTTCCTTTTAATCATACACATATTTTCATAATACTATTTACTTTACTTTTGGTATGTTACACAAACTTCATCAATAATTTACAAGTTTACTGAAAAACTTTTTGACAATTATAACATTATTGAACAACATTTTTTTTATCTTAATTTCGCATCTCTTCATTTCCACTTGGTATTTTATCATTTATTATGTTAGTCTACTAAATTTATTACTATTTACATTTATTTTTTTTTGATAATTTAAATTTAATATATATCCATCAATAAATCCTAAAATTTTAATATTTAAGTTATTGCATTAAAATTGTCAATATATTGTCATGATTCAACATTTATTTATTTATTTTATAGTTTTACTGTATTTAGAATTAATAAAAATTAGAAGTTTAAAAAAATCCAAAACATAGCTAATAATATATATCAATCAATTTTTGTTGTATAAATTTGTTGTTGTTCATTACAAATACAAATATATATATTTTTGTTATAAACTCAAACTGAAATTATGTTTTCTAAGTAATACATATGATTTATGTCTTATTTAAATTAATAATTTTTTTGATAATTTTATTATTTTATTTATGTGCCCCTCGTAATAAATTTTTCGGGTCTGCTTAAAAATGAACTAGGATACTTGAAATGACAGGACGAAAAAGGAGTGATAGGATATCAAAATTCACAAACACCAAACTCCTCACTATAAGTCCTGCAACACAAAAAGCAGACTCTTGACATTTAAAGACATAAGAAAAACAAACAGAAACTACCATGGCATTTCATCATTTCGCAGAAACCCAACTCCCGCAACAAAGAAACTACAACTTCATTCCTTTCCCTTCAGTTCTGTCACCAAATTCAACAACAACAACATTATCAGTTCCATGTTCTCTCTCTCATTTGACCGAAACCATCAAGAGCCAGAAACAGTTTCTGGATTCTTTGCTTCACAAAACCGGGGCAGTACTATTCAGAGTGCTTGATGTGAAGACAGCAGCGGACTTCAACGACGTTGTTAAGGCTTTTGGGTATGAGAAGTTTCCACCCTTCGGTGCCACAACTCGTCGGACACAGGTTTTTGATCGGGTTTACATGGCCAATGACTCACTACTTGACCAAAAGATCGGTTTTCACCGTGAGATGGCTCAGGTTTAATTGTTATTATTATTAATAATGATTATGAGATACACTGCAGACAACTCGTATATACATTATTATCAGAATGAATTAATATTACTAAAACATATTGGACATGGTTATTATTGTTATCATGGCAAATTGCATAAATTTTTCAGAGTTAAGGTCTAATTACAATGAGAGAAAGCTTTTGCTTAATTGCATAAATCTCTCCTACCGTTACTTGTCATCCGTTGACACTATCAATTTCACTTTTAATCTATGAAATTGAAAATAAAACATAAAATAAGAACGTTTCAGTTATATAGTAAAAGTTTTCTTAGAGATTAAGTTTAATATAAAATAAGTGAGCTTTGTGTAATTCTTCATCATCATCATGAACCTTCCCTACCGTTACTTTTCATCCGTTGACACTATCAATTTCACTTTTAATCTATGAAATTGAAAATAAAATATAAAATAATTTAAATGGGGACGTTTCAGCTATTATATAGTAAAAGTCACCTTGAAGATTAAGTTTAATATAAAATAAGTGAGCTTTGTGTAATTCTTCTTAACCAATTAATTTGTTTAATATAAAATAATTAAAGATTAAGTTTAATTAGTTGATAATATGATGTGGGTTACTTAACCAATTACTTAGTTGATGTGGGTTACTTAACCAAATTGTATGAGATATTACTTTTAGAGCATGTTTTCTCGTTTACTGAATTAAATCTATATTATGTGGGACGTTAAACGTGTCCCCCCGACTGTTGGCTTGGTAAATAAAATTTAATCTTTTTTAAATTGATTGTTCATAGAATAGTCCAAGTGCTTGTTCCTGATATCAAATAAAAGCACTTTTAATAATATACAACGCTTTTGGCTTTGGTGGTACGAAAAACATTCCAAAATGAAGGGTAAAATTACCTAAACAAAACCCTTTTAAGCTGGATTTGGGTTCAAATTAATATGTTGAGCTTTACATGCTGATTAGTAGTTTGATCCCCTGAAGTGCTATAAAAATTATAGTTTGTATTAACTCTTTTGTTAGTGTTTGTATTGATGTTAAACATAGAGAATCACTTGTTTACAGGAACCTCAATTTCCATCCAAATTGTTTTTCTTCTGTGAAATCGAGCCAGCAAGTGGCGGAGAAACTCCAATAGTCTTAAGCCACATTGTCTGTGAGAAAATAGAAGAAAAGTATCCAAAATTTGTTGAAAAGTTGGAGGAGCATGGATTGCTTTTTACACGTATCTTAGGAAACAATGATAATCCTTCTTCTCTACTTGTTTTCTGTCATATTTAAGTCTAGAATATCTATCCTAGTTAAGTGTTGATGTAATTCACGATTCCAAGTACGCATTAACTAGCACAGATCCTAGCCACAAGTCTCTAGTTCTAATTGTCTCTAAAGCAATTCAAGAAAAATAAGTCTCTAAGTAAAAGAAACAAAATAACTAACAAAATATAAAACAAAATAAAAGCAAAACACAAAAAATAAAATTAAAAACACACCAAAACAAAAATAAAAACAAATAAACTAACACAAATAAAACCAAAATAAACTGACACTAACAAAAGGAAAAGAAAATAATTTTTTTTTTTTTTTTGCAATATATTAAAATACTCCTAAATTAAAACTAGTAGAAGAATTAAATAATCTAGATTAAACTAATTTTTCAAACAATCCCTGGCAACGGCGTCAAAAACTTATTGTGTAAATTTTAGTACTCGCAAGTGCACGAATTTATTATAGAATAGATTATGTAAGTACGAGATCGATCTCATAGAGATTGATAAAATATTAATCTACATTCAAATTAAATTTAATTCTAATCTAGTTAATAATGTTTGAGAATTAATTAAAACTAAAAATAAATAAAATTATAAATTAACAAAATAAGATTAAATTGCAAAACTCAAGCAATAGACAAGAAATCTGAGATTCAGAATTCACCATTATTAACTTGTAATGTTTTACTATTCCAAATATTATTCTCAAAGATTAAATAAACAACTTAGAAATCAATCTGTTATTTTCTCAAGATTTGTCAATTAAGCCTAAAAAAATAAATCTTATGTAATTCTTACTTCAAGACTTAAAATTTATAAGATTTAAGTATTATATATATCCAATATTGAAAAACACATAATCAAAAATCTTATATTTAAACTTTTTCAATTCAAAGTCAAATTAATAAAATAATTTTGTAACAACAAAAAATACTTGATATTTAAGGTGAAACAAGTTTTATTTTATCAATTAATGAAACTAAGAATCATTAAACATTAGAAACAAAATTGAGAATAATATTCAAACGGCAAAATCATTACAAAGTCAATAACGGTTTCATCCTACATATCAGAAAAGAAAATTAAACAACCATGATAATAGCAAGAATAAAAAGAGAATTAAAACCCAGCATACTGTTTGCAAACTTGGCTGCTGATTTGTCTTCTTCTACTGCACTCTTATTTGTCTTCTTTTTCCACCAAAGCTGCTGTCTTTTTCTCCCGAGAAACTGCTGCTCTAATTTTTTCTTGTGTTTTAAAGTTGTTCGGCTGCTTCTTTTATTCATAAATTGCTGCTGCCCTGATTTTTAGAAATTGAAAACTGGTTTTTATATTTCTTCATTACAGCACTCTTTTTGTCTTTCCAAAAATCTGCACAACAACCTCGGTTTTTCCTCTCAAAATCTGCAACTTTCCTCTTCTTTCTTGATTTATTTCCTCTTTTCTTCATTAATTTATTTCCTTATCTCAACCAATTTCCTAATTGTATGACAAAGATTTTGGACAAAACTTGAATGCTTGATTAATTTAGATTTTGACTTGACAAAAATTGTAATTTTTCCTTATTCAACACAAAAATCATCTTTTATTCTTATTTCACTAAAAACACAATTAATTAAAATAAACTTACATAAAATTGGACTAATAAATCTATATTTAAGAGTAATAAATATATATAAATTATGTGCATCACTTGTATTCTAAGATCAGTGATCATTGAATAGGGCTGCTAAGATTGGAAACAGGTTGGAGTGGATGGAGGGTGGGGGAGTGAAAAGAATAATTGGTCCGCTCCCTGTGACTCATTATGACAAATCTAAGCAACGAAAAATCTGGTTCACTAGCATGATCGGCTGGGAGACTGCGGGGAATGATCATGTTCATGCGATCATATTCGGAGATGGTAAGCCATTGCCAGCTGATCACTGCTATGAGTGTCTGAGAATCCTTGAGGAGGAATGTGTTGCCATTCCTTGGCAGAAAGGCGATGTTCTACTGATAGATAACGTGGTTGTGCTTCATGCTCGAAGACCATCACAGCCTCCCCGGCATATATTCGTTTCACTTTGCAAGTAATGAAGATGCGCTACTCTTGTCGTATGATTTCTGTATGGCTGCAATGAATATTAGATGGTCGATATATATAGGTTTAGCACAAGGAGCTGCTAGGCCACTTTATTTGAAGTTTGAATAAACATGGAGCTAATTTTATACATCAGACGTTGCGTTATGATCCCTATAGTTGTTCGATATAAAGCTCTGTGTGTCATATAAAGTGTTATGCTTGACACCATCATTGTTGATGGTAATGTATCTTTTTAAAATTTTAAATTCATCACATAAATTTCAATCTCCCACAACATCAATCATCGGACCAACTTCATCAACCAGACACCATCACACCTACATCGTTGTCACCGTCACTTGTAATTCCAAACACCCCTCAATCACTACATCACCATCATCATCACTCTTGCAAAACCAAATACTCGGTTTGAAAGTTTTTTGAACCAAAATTTTTTGAATAAAAAGCAAGTTTGTCTAAGTTTAACGAATTCAACAAACTCAAATGAAGCCTTCATCTGAGTTTGATGAACCTAGATGAATTAACACTTCATCTAAGTTTGTCTAACTCATATAAAGAAACTCTTCATCTTTGGTGGGTTTCCATTTCCTATTAAAATAGGAAATGGAGGTTAGCCTGGGAAAGGGAATATCCCTTCCTTTCTCAGCCCCAAACGCGAGATACAATGAGATAGGAAAAATAAATTTTCAATCTCATAATATATCCCGATGACTAAATACGCCCTAAATATAATTTGTTATGCTTTTTAAAATCGTCAAGTCTTCAAAATAAATTATATTAAAGAATAAAAAACTGCTAACTCATAATTAGAGGTGGACCTACATAATAACCAGCAGGGGTACGTGGCCCTAGACAAATTTTGAAAAAAAATTGGATGTTGGCCATGGAGTGCAATATGGTGTAATATGTGATAAACCTTTTAATTTTGATTTGACAATTGACTTAAGTATTGTTTTGATTTTATTTTTATATTTTTAATTAAGCTGCTACTTTTTTTGTTCATGTGTCCTTTTTTAAATTTTTATTATTATTTTCTTTTTAACATTATTATTTATTCTTTTTATTTAATATAATTCATTTGATTTTTTATTACTTTTCTTATACAAACCATTTTAACTCTTAATATTTTTCATACCCCTAACAAATTAATGTTTTCCTTTTATACTCTTAATTAATTAATAATTTTTTCTGATTTTTTCCTTTTAATCATACACATATTTTCACAATACTATTTACTTTACTTTTGGTATGTTACAACAAACTTCATCAATAATTTACAACTTTACTGAAAAACTTTTTGACAATTACAACATTATTGAATAACATTTTTTTTATCTTAATTTCGCATCTCTTCATTTTCACTTAGTATTTTATCATTTATCAGGTTAGTCTACTAAATTTATTACCTTTTATATTTATTTATTTTTGATAATTTAAATTTAATATATATTTATCAATAAATTTTAAAATTATTTAAGTTATTGCATTAAAATTGTCCATATATTATCATGATTCAACTTTTATTTATTTAGTTAGTTATTTATTTTATAGTTTTACTGCATTTAGAATTAATAAAACTTAGAAGTTTAAAAAAATCTAGAACATGGCTAATAATTCAGATCAATCAATTTTTGTTGTATAAATTTATTGTTGTTCATTACAAATACAATATATATATATTTGTTATAAACTTAGACTAAAATTATGTTTTCTAATAAATACATATGGTCTATGTCTTATTTAAATTAATAATTTTTTTATGTTTTTATTAATTTATTCATGTGCCCCTCTTAATAAATTTTCCTGGTCTGCCACTGAACACAAAAGTAAAAATAAACTAAGATACTCCAAATGACAAGAGGAAAAAGAAGTGAAAAGATATCAAAATTCACAAACACCAAACTACCCACTGTAAATCCTGCAACACAAAAAGCAGACTCTTGACATTTAAAGACATAAGAAAAACAAACAGAAATACCCGAAGACCATCACAGCCTCCCCGGCATATATTAGTTTCATTTTGCAAGTAATGAAGATGCACTAATTTTTGTCGTTTGATTTCTGTATGGCTGCAATGAATATTGGATGGTCAATATATATAGGTTTAGCACAAGGAGCTGCTAGGCCACCTTATTTGAAGTTTGAATAAACATGGAGCTAATTTTGTACATCAAGCGTTGTGTTATGATCCCTATAGTTGTTCAATATAAAGCTTCATTTGTCATATAAGGTGTTACGTTTCATACCATCATTGTTGATGGTAATGTATCTTTTTAAAATTTTAAATTCATCACACAAATTTCAATCTCCCACAACATCAATCATCGGACCAACTTCATCAACCAGACACCATCTCACCTACATCGCTGTCACCGTCACTTGTAATTCCAAACACTCCTCAATCACTACATCACCATCATCATAACTCTTGCAAAACCAGATACTCGATTTGAAAGTTTTTTGAACCAAAATTTTTTGAAAAAAATAAAAAGAGTTTGTTTGAGTTTAACGAATTCGATGAACTCAAATGAAACCTTCATCTAGTTCAATGAACCTAGATGAATTAACTCTTCATCTGAGTTTGTCGAACTCATATAAAGAAACTCTTCATCTTTGGTGGGTTTCCATTTCCTATTAAGATAGGAAATGGAGGTTAGCCTGGGAAAGGGAATATCCTTTCCTTTCTTAGCCCCAAACGCAAGATATAGTGGGATAGAAAAAAAAAATATTTCAATCTCACCATATATGCTGATGACTAAATGCGTCCTAAATGTAATTTGTTATGCTTTTTAAAATCTTCAAGTCTTCAAAATAAATTATATTAAAAAATAAAAAATTGCTAAATCATAACTAGGGGTGGACCTACATAATAACCAGCAGAGGCACGTGCCCCAGCTCAAATTTTTTAAAAAAAAATTGAAAGTTGGCCATAGAATGCAATATGGTGTATTTGTGATAATTTTTTTAATTTTGATTTGACAATTGACTTACCTGTTATATATATATATTTAATTAAGCTACTACTTTTTTCAACAACAGTTGTATTTTTTTTCATGTGTCATTTTTTTAAATTTTTTATTATTTTCTTTTTTAACATTATTATTTATTCTTTTTATTTAATATAATTAATTTGATTTTTTATTACTTTTCTTATACATACCATTTTAACTCTTAATATTTTTCGTACCCCTAATAAATTAATGTTTTCTATTTTTTTACTCTTAATTAATTAATATTTTTTCTTATTTTTTCCTTTTAATCATGCACATATTTTCACATATACTATTTACTTTACTTTTGATATGTTACACAAACTTCATCGACAATTTACAACTTTACTAAACAACTTTTTGACAATTACAACATTATTGAACAACATTTTTTTTATCTTAATTTCGCATCTCTTCATTTTCACTTAACATCTTATCATTTATCAGGTTGGTCTACTAAATTTATTACTATTTACATTTATTTATTTTTGATAATTTAAATTTAATATATATCCATCAATAAATTCTAAAATTTTAATATTTAAGTTATTGCATTAAAATTATCCATATATAGTCATGATTCAACTTTTATTTATTTATTTATTTACTTTATAGTTTTACTTTATTTAGAATTAATAAAAATTAAAAGTTTAAAAAAATCTAAAACATGGCTAATAATACATATAACTCAATTTTTGTTGCATAAATTTATTGTTGTTCATTACAAATACAAATATATATATTTTTTTGTTGTAAACTTAGACTGAAATCATGTTTTCGAATGAATACATATAGCTTATGTCTTATTTAAATTAATAATTTTTTTGACATTTTTATTATTTTATTCATGCGTTCCTTTTAATAAATTTTTTGAGTCTGCTACTGAACACAAAATTAAAAATAAACTAGATACTTGAAATGACATGAGGAAAAAGAAGTAAAAAGATAATCAAAATTCACAAACACCAAACTCCTCACTATAAATCCTGCAACACAAAAAGCAGACTCTTGACATTCAAAGACATAAGAAAAACAAACAGAAACTACCATGGCAGTTCATCATTTCGCAGAAACCCAACTCCCGCAACAAAGAAACTACAACTTCATTCCTTTCCCTTCAGTTCTGTCACCAAATTCAACAACAACATTATCAGTTGCATGTTCTCTCTCTCATTTGACCGAAACCATCAAGAGCCAGAAACAGTTTCTGGATTCTTTGCTTCACAAAACCGGGGCAGTACTATTCAGAGTGTTTGATGTGAAGACAGCAGAGGACTTCAACGACGTTGTTAAGGCCTTTGGGTATGAGGACTTTCCACCCATCGGTGCCACAGCTCTTCGGACACAGGTTTTTGATCGGGTTTACACGGCCAATGACTCACCAGTTGACGAAAAGATCGGTTTTCACCGTGAGATGGCTCAGGTTTAATTGTTATTATTATTATTAATTATTATGAGATACAATGCAGACAACTCGTATAAATGTTATTATCAGAATGAATTATTATCACTAAAACATATTGGACATGGTTATTATTGTTATCATGGCAAATTGCATAAATTTTTCAGAGTTAAGGTCTAATTACAATGAGAGAAAGCTTTTGCTCAATTGCATAAACCTCCCCTACTATTATTTGTCATCCGTTGACACTATCAATTTCACTTTTAATCTATGAAATTGAAAATAAAACATAAAATAAGAACGTTTCAGTTATATAGTAAAAGTCTTCTTAGAGATTAAGTTTAATATAAAATAAGTGAGCTTTGTGTAATTCATCATCATCATCATGAACCTTCCCTACCGTTATTTCTCACCCGTTGACACTATCAATTTCACTTTTAATTTATGAAATTGAAAATAAATATAAAATAATTCAAATGGGGACGTTTCAACTATTATATGATAAAAGTCATCTTGAAGATTAAGTTTAATATAAAATAAGTGAGCTTTGTGTAATTCTTCTTAACCAATTAATTTGTTTAATATAAAATAATTAAAGATTAAGTTTAATTAGTTGATAATATGATGTGGGTTACTTAACCAAATTGTAAGAGGTATTGTTTTTAGAACATGTTTTCTCGTTTGCTGAATTAAATCTATCTTATGTAGGACGTTAAACGTGTCACCTCGATTATTGGCTAGATAAATAAAATTTAATCTTTTTTAAATTGATTGTTCATAGAATGGTCCAAGTGTTTTTTCTTGATATCAAATAAAAGCACTTTTAATAATATACAACGCTTTTGGCTTTGGTGGTACGAAAAGCATTCCAAAATGGAGTATAAAATTACCTAAACAAAACCCTTTTACGCTGGATTTGGGTTCAATTTAATATGTTGAGCTTTACATGCTGATTAGTAGTTTGATCCCCTGAAGTGCTATAAAAATTATAGTTTGTATTAGTTCTTTTGTAAGTGTTTGTATTGATGTTAAACATAGAAAATCACTTGTTTACAGGAACCTCAATTTCCATCCAAATTGTTTTTCTTCTATGAAATGGAGCCAGCAAGTGGCGGAGAAACTCCAATAGTTTTAAGTCATATTGTCTGTGAGAAAATAGAAGAAAAGCACCCAAAATTCATTGAAAAGTTGGAGGACCATGGACTGGTTTTTACACGTATCTTAGGTAACAATGATAATCTTTCATCTCTATTTGGTCGTAGTTGGAAATCCATATTCTCAACCGAAGACCAGAAAGCCGCTAAGGAAAGGTTTGTGATTTAAACATCTTATTACTAACTAAAACGACTTTGAATTTTTTTTTCTTTTTGAGAAGAAAAACGACTTTGAATTTTAAACATTCGAATATTCTAATAAGTCTAACTTGCTCTAGTCATATGATTAGCTATAAAGGCATTGGTGTTAGGCTTTTTTTTTTTTTTTTAAGCTAAGCAATTTATGTCCAGATCTAACTTAATTACACACTTTTATAATTATGCAAAACTGAAAATCTATGAGAACTAGTTTCTATGTTGTGTTGTGTTGTGTTGTCAGCTTGTATTCTAAGATCAGTGATCATTGAATAGGGCTGCTAAGATTGGAAACAGGTTGGAGTGGATGGAGGGTGGGGAGTGAAAAGAATAATTGGTCCGCTCCCTGTGACTCATTATGACAAATCTAGGCAACGAAGAATTTGGTTCACTAGCATGATAGGCTGGGAGACTGCAGGGAATGATCATGTTAATGCGATCACATTCGGGGATGGTAAGCCATTGCTAGCTAATCACTGCTATGAGTGTCTGAGAATCCTTAAGGAGCAATGTGTTGCCATTCCTTGGCAGAAAGGCAATGTTCTGCTGATAGATAACTTGGCTGTGCTTCATGCCCGAAGACCATCACAGCCTCCCCGGCGTATATTAGTTTCACTTTGCAAGTAATGAAGATGCACTACTCTTGTCATATGATTTCTGTATGGCTGCAACGAATATCGGATGGTCAATATATGTAGGTTTCACACAAGTAGCTACTAGGCCACCTTATTTGAAATTTGAATAAACATGGAGCTAATTTTATACATAAGATGTTGCGTTATGATCCCTATAGTTGTTCAATATAAAGCTCCATGTGTCATATAAAGTGTTACACTTTACACCATCATTGTTGATGATAATGTATCTTTTTAAAATTTTAAATTCATCACATAAAGTTCAATCTCCCACAATATCAATCATCAGACCAATATCATCAACTAAACACCGTTACACCTACATCGTTGTCACTGTCACTTGTAATTCCAAACTCCCCTCAACCTACATCACCATCATCATTACTCCTGCAAAACCAAACATTTGGTTTGAAAATTTTTTGGACCAAATCATTTTTCTAAAAAAGAAAAAGAGAGAGAGAAAGTTTATCTGAGTTTAACGAATTTGATGAACCTAGATGAAACCTTCATCTGAGTTCAACAAACTCAGATGAATTAACTCTTCCTTTGAATTCGTCGAACTCAGATGAAAAAACTCTTCATCTTTGAAAGGTTTTCATTTCCTATCTTATAAGGAAATGGAGGTGAGCCTATGAAAGAAAATATTCCTTGCTTTTCCAGCCCCAAACACCGGAGAAAAATTTTTTTATCCCACCATATATCTCGACAACTAAATGCGACATAAATGTAATTTGTTATGTTTTATCAAATCTTCAAGTCTTCAAAATAAATTATATTAAAAAATAAAAAATTGTTAAATCATAACCCGCGTGAAAATGATCATAAAGGTTCCACAAGTGACAAGCCCATTGTGGTGGGTTCCAAAGTACTAACAAGCAATAAAACCGGATTTATTTTACAAATTCGGGGTGGGTGTGGTGTCGACGTCGGTGTCGGTGTCATGCCATATAACCCACTTACTACATATCCACGTATCATTAAAAGTCCTTAAACTACAATTTAGGAATGTATAAAAGTTATAAATTTTGAAGTTGGCAGCTGGCGCCATGTGCATGTAAGAGAACCAAAATAAGATGTTTACCCACTTCTATACGTGGGTTACCCCTCATTTTTTTATGAATTACTCTTCTACTTTAACGTGAATGGATCTTTTTTATAAGAAAACAGTATCCTTGATTGCATCATCATTTTTCTATTTCGGTTGATTTTGATAATATTTTGAACCAATCTCAATCATAAAATAAAAATTATTAAAAGTTTACAAATGAAAAATAAAAGTAAAGAGATGACAGTTCTCCTATGACTGTTGCTAGCTGTACAATTTCTATATAATAACTAAAACCATTTGATTATGTTCACTGCAGTATCCACATCAAACGCACCATCGAATATCCAAAATCAATTATAAGAAGCACTTTTAAATGTGCGCTCACCTATTTTGAATGAACACTCATATATAGTTTAGTAATTAGTTATCTCCATCTATTATTTCGATAGTGGGTTGGAGTGTCAATGAATCTCACTTTCTATGTTAATATTAATAAAAATATAAATAGACGTTTTTAATGTTTGAAAATATTCATTCGAATTATATTATTAAAATCTTCTTATGGTGATCTCCATACTCCCTTGAAAAATGTGTCAAAAAATTAAAAGTCTAAAAGACTTTGAATGAGCAGTACTCGCAATACTAAAATCGAATACTCAAAGTCACATGCGATCACCTTGTCATACATGACAACGTATATAGACCAGACAAGATTTGAAAAGATATCAAAATTCACATACACCGATTTCAATGGTCATCTGAATCGGGATCCTCTCTTAATTTTATATTTTTTTATTAATATATCACTGAATTATAAAGTTTAGAAAAATAATAAAGAAGTCCAACGAAAGTGACGTTCGACTACTGTTCAACGAAAGTGACATTCAACGACCATCGAAGTGGTGCCTCATATGAAAGGAACACCAAACTCTTCGGTACAGATCCCGCAACACAAAAAAGCTGGCTCTTGACACTTAAAGATGTAACAAAAACACAGAAAACTACCATGGCAGTTCATGATCATTTCACAGAAACTCAACTCCCACAACAAAAAAGCTACAACTCCACTCCTTTCCCTTCAGTTCTGTCACCAAATTCAACACCACCATCAGTTGCATGTTCTGTCTCTCATTTGACCGAAACCATCAAGAGCCAGAAACAGTTTCTGTATTCTTTGCTTCACAAAACTGGGGCAGTACTATTCAGAGGCTTTGATGTGAAGACAGCAGAGGACTTCAACAACGTTGTTAAGGCTTTTGGGTACGAGGAGTATCCGACTTTAGGTGTTACAGCTCTTCGGACACAGATTTTTGATCGAGTTTATACATCCAATGAATCACCACTCGACCAAAAGATCAGTTTTCACCATGAAATGCCTATGGTTTGTTTGTTTCTTTTTATTATTATTATTATTATAAAACAACCAATTAGTTGATAATATGATGTGGGGGGTTCACTAAATTGTGTATGATATTGTTTTAGATGATGTTTTCTCTTTAGTTGAAGTAGCTAGATCTATATTGTGTACGACCTTAAACTAGTTACAACACTTATTGGCTTGGTTACATAGCTTTTGTTTATGCATTAGTCACAACTAATTAAATGCATGGCAGAGTTGATTTGCCAATTTTAGAAAAGGAAAAATTAACTTTGGAAGTGATTTTATGGAAAGCTTTTTATTCTTAAAAACACTGAAAAGCAAGTAGCAATTCAATAATGCCTCTAAGAATAGTATCTATTAGTTGATTGAACTCGGTTGTCCACAAAATACTTCAAGTGCATGCTTTCTTTTGATATCATATAAAGGAACTTCTGTTTATTTTCAATCGAACACTATGAAATAGACTTCAAAGCAATTTTAATTATGTAAAACACTTTTTAGCTTGATTTGGGGTTCAGTATGTAGAGCTTGTCAAATTGATTAGTGGTTTGATTATCCTTTGAACTGCTACAAAACTGCAGTTTTGTGGTTCTGCTTTTTGTTGGTGTTTTGTGTTGATGTTAAACTTGGAAAAACGCTTGTTTACAAATTACAGTTGCCTC
This sequence comes from Litchi chinensis, assembly GCA_019925255.1. Taxonomy (NCBI): domain Eukaryota; kingdom Viridiplantae; phylum Streptophyta; class Magnoliopsida; order Sapindales; family Sapindaceae; genus Litchi; species Litchi chinensis. The sequence goes on along the minus strand of CM034464.1, from coordinate 7,927,000 downwards.
AATTTCCATCCAAATTGTTTTTCTTCTGTGAAGTGGAGCCAGCAAGTGGCGGAGAAACTCCTATAGCTTTAAGCCACATTGTCTATGAGAAAATGAAACAAAAGCACCCGGAATTCGTCGAGAAGTTGGAGGAGTATGGATTGACTTTTACACGGTTTTTAAAAGACGATGATGATTTTTCATCTCCTGTTGGTCGTGGTTGGAAATCCTCATTCTCGACTGAAGACAAGAGTGTGGCAGAGGAAAGGTTTGTGATTTTAACATCTAATTGCCAACTAAAACGAATTTAAATTGTAAAAAATTTGAACAATCTAAATTTAATTTGCTCTGATCATATGACTATAAAGGCATTGGTTCTACGCGTGATGTTTCTTTTTTCAGATTATTTTTGCCTAGTCATTAATGTCCAGATTTCATTAAATTACTCACTATTAGAATGATGATAAAATCTATGAGAATTACTTTCTATGATGTTGTGTTGTGTTGTGAGCTTGCATGCTAAGAAAGCGATTGTTGAATAGGGCTGCCAAGATGGGAAGCAGGTTGGAGTGGATGGAGGGTGGTGGAGTGAAAAGAATATTAGGTCCTGACCCTGCAATTCGTTATGACAAATCTAGGCAACGGAAAGTTTTGTTCACTAGCACGGTAGGCTGGGAGAACGCAGGGAATGATCCCGTTAATCCGATCACTTTTGGGGATGGTACGCCATTGCCAGCTGATTGCTGCAGTGAGTGTCTGAGAATCCTTGAAGAGGAATGTGTTGCCATTCCATGGCAAAAAGGCGATATTCTGCTGATAGATAATGTCGCTGTGCTCCATGGTCGAAGACCATCAAAGCCGCCCCGGCGTATTTTAGCTTCACTTTGCAAGTAATGTTAATGCACTACTCTTGTCTTATGATTTCTGTATGTAGGGCAGCAATAAACATTGGATGGTCAATAAATTAGTGCCCCATGGTTGTTCAATTTCAAGCTCCGTGTATAATAGGACATATGCTACGCTTCACACCATCAGTGTTTATGGTAATGTATCAGCTATTAGTAGCTAAATTTTTCTTGACTGTTGGTGCGTTTTGTTAGCCAAGGTGTACTCTTCTTCCCAACCAGTTAGTCTACAACTTTGGAGACATTTTTAATCCTTCCATAAATATACATATAGGTAATGGAATTTCAGGTTTTCAATTTCGGGCTTCTTTACTTAACTTCAGCCAAGTCTTGAATGTTTGAATTAAATCTTAGTAATAAAAATCTAATAAGTTATGAGCAAAAGTGGGTTGCCTAAGTGGTTGGCATCTCACTTGATATGTTTGTGTGTCAAGCTCAAGCTCATTGAACACCATAATGTATGGTAACTCCCCCACTATTTGTGGGATGACCTTCCCTCTGTGGGTTGATCCGTTCAATTCTTGAGAGCTTATCTCTGAATTATACCTTTCACATCTATCGTTATTAATCAGTAATGTAATTATTAATTTTATTTTTTTAAAAAAAATATATCAATGCCGTTGATGTACCTAGCGGACCCTTATATATATATAAAATTGCCTCCTCATGCTCTGGCTTACGTATGCAGGGCACTCTGTCCCCTACTTGTTCCCATCATTATTTTTTTTTTTTTGAGAGGCGTTCTCATCCATTTTCTTGATGGTGCTTCTTTTCAACTAAACCTAAACACCTCTTAACCCAATTTCCTGCAACACAAGAGGGATACTCAAACTTCAAAAAATAACAAAAACAGAAACTAACAACCATGGCGATTCATCATTTCACTGAAACTGAACTCCCACAACAAAGAAACTACAACTCCATTCCCTTCCCTTCAGTTCTGTCACCAAACCCAACAACAACAACATCAGTTGCATGTTCTGTCTCTCATTTGACCGAAACAATCAGGACCCAGAAACAGTTTCTGGACTCTTTGCTTCACAAAAGAGGGGCAATACTATTCAGAGGGTTTGATGTAAAGACGGCAGAGGACTTCAACGACGTTGTTAAGGCTTTTGGATATGAGGACTTTTCATTATTGGGTGCCACAGCTCTTCGGACACAGGTTTTTGATCGGGTTTACACGGCCAACGAATCACCACCTGACCAAAAGATTGGTTTTCACCATGAGATGGCTCAGGTTTGTTATTAGTTGATAATATGACATGGGTTGTACAACCAATTGTGTATGATATTGTTTTAGATTATGTTTTCTCGTTAGTAGAGCAAGCACTTCAAGGTCTCTCAGAATAGTATCTGTTAGTTGATTGGAGTTGATTCTCCACAAAATAGTCCTAGAGCTTTCTTGATATCATATAAAAGCATTTTTTTAGTTATATAAAACACTTTTGGTGGTAACAAAAACACTTTTTAGCTTGATTTGGGATCGGTATGTTGAGCTTGACATATGGATTAGAGGTTTGATCCTTTCGACTTCTACAATAATTGTAGTTTCGTAGTACTGCTTTTCGTTGGTGTTTGTCTTGATGTTAAATTTGGGAAAACAAAACTTGTTAACAAATTACAGGCGCCCCAATTTCCATCCAAATTGTTTTTCTTCTGTGAAGTGGAGCCAGCAAGTGGGGGAGAAACTCCTATTGTTTTAAGCCACATTGTCTGTGAGAAAATGAAACAGAAGTACCCGGAATTCATTCAGAAGTTGGAGGAGCATGGATTGACTTTTACACGTTTCTTAGGAGATGACGATGATCCTTCATCTCCTATAGGTCGCAGTTGGAAATCCACATTCTCAACTGAAGACAAGAGTGTAGCTGAGGAAAGGTTAGTAGTTTTAACATCTAATTACTAACTAACATGATTTTGAATTATAAAAAATTTTGATCAATAATCTTAAGTCTAGTTTGCTCCGGTCATATTTCTGTAAAGGCATTAGTGTTACTCGTGTTGTTTATTTTTTCAGATCATTGTTGCCTAAGCATTAATATTGTCCAGAATCAACTTAATTACTCACTATTATAATGATGCAAAACTGGAAAATCTATGAGAATTGGTTTCTATGTTGTGTTGTGTTATGTTGTGAGCTTGTATTCTAAGAAAGCGATCTTTGAACAGGGCTGCCAAGATGGGAAACAGGTTGGAGTGGATGGAGGGTGGTGGAGTGAAAAGAATAATTGGTCCGCAAAAATCTATGCTACGTAAAATTTGGTTCAGTACTGTTGTAGGTTGGGAGAATGCGGGGAATGATCCTGTTAATCCGATCACTTTTGGGGATGGTACGCCGTTGCCAGCTGATTGCTGCTTTGAGTGTCTGAGAATCCTTGAAGAGGAATGCGTTGCCATTCCTTGGCAAAAAGGCGACATTCTGCTGATAGATAATGTTGCCGTGCTTCATGCCCGAAGACCATCAAAACCTCCCAGGCGTATATTAGCCTCACTTTGCAGGTAATGAAGATGCACTGCTGTTTTCTTATAATTTATGTATGTAGCGCTGCAATAAATATTGGATGGTCAATAAATTAGAGCCCTATAGTTGTTCAATTTCAAGCTCCATGTATTATATAAGATGTGCTACACTTCACACCATCATTGATTATGGTAATGTATCACTTATTAGTAGCTAAATTTTTTTAAACTGTTGAGGTGAGCTTTGTCACCCAGTGTACTCTGCTCCCCACCCAGTTACTCTACAACCCCAGAGACATGAAATTCTTGTATAACCTTCATAATGTAGATATAATTTCATATTTTTCAATTTCAGCAGGTTTCTCTGCACTTAACTTTAGTGAAGTCTTAAATGTTTGAACCAACTCTTAATAATAAGAATCTAGTAAGTGAACTTGTAACGTTAGGAGTTCATTTACTTTGTTAAGAGTCATTTTTAATTATTACCATAGTGAGTAATAGAACCATGAATGAAGATGAAAAGCCATAAAAATTTTTCAATAACTAGTACTTTGGAATTATACTAAGATACATTAAAGAATGTATCTATATTGCCTCCTGCTCATTTGGTCTTCTCTTCTTGACATGTCACATGTGGCCAAATTGGAAAACAGTTTGTGAAGATTTTGCAGCAACACGACTCTGAAAAAATCCAGACGTCAAAAAAAAAATAAATAAATAAATAAATAAACAGACGGAAAATATCTTGGGGGTGTGGCGGCTTGCTACAGATCCACTTACGAGACACGACCTGGCATCTAGTGGGCGGATTTATCTTCTCTTCTATTTTAATATTTTGGTTGATCTCAATCAACATATATAATCAATAGTTCAAATTTATTTTATTCATTTTTCATTTCCTTCTAGTCACTATAACAAATAAACACCAACTCATTACAATGTTAGGCTTTTCAAAAATTTATCCAAAATTTTTATTTAAATGATGTAATGAGATGATTTGTAGCAATCACATTAGTTATAGAATAATATATCAATGATGCAGTAATTACATGTAAGCTTATCATATCATTTGAATAATGAATATGGGTAAAATTTTCGATAGTGTAGTATTATTCTAAATTATAATGCAACACAAAAAGCAGATAAAAAAGAAATAAGATGACAATTTATAGAACAATGTTAGGTTTTTCAAAAATTTATCCAAAATTTTAATTTAAATAATGTGATGAGATGATTTATAATAATCATATAATTATAGAATAATATATTAATGATGTAGTAGTTACATGTAAGTTTATTATATCATTTGAAAAATTTTCGATAGTTCAGTATTATTCTAAATTATAATGCAACACAAAAAGCAGATAAAAGGGAAATAAGATGACAATTTATCACGCAATATTATATTTTAATTAAGGGATATTATCAAAATGTCATCCGAAATTGAAATTAATATGAAATCAAGTTTTTTTTTTTTTTTATGTTAAAAAATGAGATTCAATTATATTACTTTTCGTTTTTAGAAGGTTTTTTTAGATTTTTTCCTTTTATAATTAATATTTGTACATGTGAGCATTTTAAGAACAAGGAGGCAACCTTCTCTGCTTCAATATAATCCAACTTCATATGTAATAAAACATCATTCTCCAAGTCTATACATCTATTTAAAGATTAATCCTACCCTTTTCGATCATCAACGTGGTCTAAAAAGCAGAGAAAGTTGCCTCTTACCTTATAAAATGTAATTCATAATGTATCACCTCGATATTAAGTTTCCCTTTTTGATACAAGGTAGACAAGTTCGGTTTATACAAATCAATGCATCTTTCGATTTCCCTTAGTTTACAATGGTATAAGACTGTAAACAAGGTCTTGGAACTCCTTAAAAATTACATTGAATTTTAACTTTTAAGTTTACGATATAGTCAATCTTATATATTATATAAGAAATTTCCTATTAACTTAAGTTTTTAGATCTAATAATTACTCATATGATATTAAAATTTAAAGATCCCAAATTCAAATCTACATTCCCTAGTTCAAATCTACATTCCCACCTTATTCGAAATTCTTGATCATCTCACATGTTACACATTCGAAGACATCTAATATGTATCTAACATTTTTCATCTATCTATTGTATATGAAAAGCATTTTAGTTTATCGTTTCTTATCTTTTAGATCTATTAGTTACTAACACCAAGATGATCACATAGTAGAGCTAGGTATCAATTGAAGATTAAAATAAGAAATTAGAGTAGTGATTAAGAAGTCATTGGTTAGCAAATAGCAATGTCATTATAGCTTTGAGTAAAGCAAGATATAAAGCATAAAGTGACATTATATTATTCGTCATTATTATGCATGCTTAATAGAAATCAATAATATAATGAGAGAATAAGTGGCTATATAAAGTCACGAGAGAATCATAGAAGTAATGCTTTGCTTTGGATAAGTCTTTAATAGAAAAAGTAAATCTATTCCTTCCAGCCATATACAGAAATTATCCAAGCCAGGAAGTTACAATATGTTCTGAAAACATGCTACCATAACCGGCTTCCTTGTATTACAAACCAATTATAAATAACTTTCCTCAGCTAAAACATCACATTCTATATTACCATCAAAATTTTCCCACACAAATGAAGCTTTAGAGAGAAGCGGCTATCAAGATCAAAAGTTACCTATTAACACCACCATATATTACTTGAGTGGAAATAAGTGCTACTATACACACAACTATGAAGTTTAGAAGGAAAACAAGCGGGGTAAAGGGAAAATGACGGATCTCTAATAAAGTGATATGGAGAAGAGAGAATGCTCCATCAATACTCACTATCTTCCTTGGACAAGACCGCTAAATACTTGGCTGTTCCCAGCTAGAGTAGCTTCCCATTCCACAGAGGACAAGAGGATTTGCGACAGGGAAATCACGATTTGCTTCATGTCAGGCCGTAAGATGGGATCCTCGTCTACACATTGCTTTGCCAGCATGGCCATCTACGCAAAGATATAATCAAATGAGACAACATAATGAGTTGAATCACTATAATGAGGTGAGTCACAATATCGAACTCATACATGTATTTCCATTAGCAGTAGAGTTGCTTAGTTTATTTTTGAAGACAAAAAAGAACACAAGATCTCTATCCTAGCAGTTCATTAACTAAGTTAACAGCCAAGTTCTCATACCAATGTTCATAGTTGCATGATTGAAGCTTAGAGGGTTATTTATACGAAAATGCTAAATTTCCCGATCAAAAAGTTCTATAATTAATCATTCTAGGATACGCTATCACTTTCAGCAGTGACTGAACAGTACTACAGTTATTTTTCAAGTTCAACTATGGTATGAATGGGGTCTAATTATGGATAGATTTTCTTAAGACACTGCAGTAGATGAGGATCGCTAACCACTGAAAAATAAATGTTTGCAAGATTTTTATTCTAATTGCCAATATAAATGATATAACCATTACACCAAGAGAAATCAAAACTTGGTTAAATTTACCTTGAATAAACAATCGTGGGGGTACAAGTCCATCATGTTAGGATCGATGTAATCTTTCATGCTTGACATGCTCATTGAGTCAGGTGCATTTCTAAGCGCAGTTAACATCTGCAATTTAATAAAATTTGGGGGAATTCAGTGAGAAAAAACAGCATTCTAACTTGCACTGAAGTAAAACAATTGCGACATTCTGTGTTAAGGATACTTCCAACGCCATAACCAAATCCACTAGTAGATTCAAATGAAGACTCAAAATGAAGTAAACAATGTAGCGCATTCAGATTGTTTCATCACTTCCATTTACAATTCTATCTTCAAGATTGTACTGCACCCCACAAACCACCAATGGCACACAAACAAAACCCCGTAAATAAAATAAAAATAACGAAAGGAGAAAGGCAAAATTGGAAAATAGTGGAGATATTGCTTTAGTCAACCAATATTCATCAGTAACTTTCATGGTACTCCATAGGTAAATTTTTTAGCTGGATTATATCCCCCAAGCAAAATTTTCAAGGATTGTCAAATATCTTAAAACATGAAAGACATTAAATATGAGTGAAATGATAATTTTGAGGGCATGATCCGAATCGTCTGACAGTACACATTCACCTTATCCCAGTCTTCAATCTATTTAAAACTTCCAAACATTTCGGTCAATCACTAACCGGAATATTAAGTATAATGCTACCATACTAACAAGTTACAAAATAATTAAAGGACACTTGGACTCAAAACTTAAAACAGTTTGAAATATGTTAATACTCAAAATTCATCACTATGAAGACACTTAGGTCTTATATCATTCCATGGCAGACTATTTGGCAGTCACTTCTTTTATTCAATATTCCACCTTGTATTGAATGCAATTATTACAAATATTTCCGACTCATCATAGGTATGTCAAAAATTATATAGGGCCTATGGATGTCAATGGGTCAAATGGGTATGAAGATACCCTATCCCCGTTTTCCCACCCCTTCCCTCCTCCCTCTATCATCATTCCTCGTTTAGGGAAAATGTGGATGGGCCCATGGGAATATAGGGGTAGGTTCCCTATCCTCATCTTGTTCCCCTGTTTCCTGTCGATACCCCATCCCTATTTGAATAGACTCCATTTGATTCGAACTTTTTAAAATATATATGTAAAAAGAAAAATAATTCTCAACTTAATATTATTATGAAATTGGAAGCGGCTAAAGTGAAAAAGGAAGAAAAATATGTGTTAGGTAGGGTTAGGTAAAATTAGGTTAAATCCTTCACTTTTGACTTTTGACCAAAAAAATAAAAATGAGATAAAATAATTAACTTTTAAATTATTATTAAAATAATATATTTAAATATTTAAATGGGGGATCACCCTCCTTAAATACATTTAGGCCATGATTGATAGCCACGACAAGCAAAGGGTTTGGGAAAACAAAATTCCTAACTCACCATTACCCATGTTTGGACCAAAAAGGGAAGGGAAAAACTTCCTTCTCGGAGCACTAGCCACCACTTTTAAAATAATAGATTTTTCAAATCTCATTCATTTAGGATTCAAAAAATGATGGCTGGTAGGCCCGAAAAGAAAGTTTTCCTTTCATTATTTGCACCAAACATGGGTAATAGTTAGATTGGAAATTTTGTTTTCTCAATTCCACCTAATTGCTCATCTTCCAAATATGCCATTAGGATAGAAATTTATCCCCATACCCAAAAATCTCTAAAATTTTCCCCCCAAATAAGGATGGGGACCCAAAGAGATTTTGACATCTCTGGCAAAGCCCTATCTCCATTTAGGGGACAAATTTTGAGAATTTTAAAGGATGGGAATGAGAAAGCCACCCTTATCCCCATTTCTCCATGTAAATATATAAATATTTAAAATATATTATTCTAATAGTAATTTTATCTTATTTCTATCTTTTTTGGATTTTATGTAAATATGAAATTGAGAATTATTATTAAGCATATGTATTATATAAGAAATTTCGAGTCAAATGGAGATGTAATATCACAAGGGAAACGGGAATAGAAATAAGGAAACCTACCGTCATCCCCATTTCCCCTAGATAGAAATGGGGGAAGGGATAGAGGAAAGGAAATGGGGATGGAAATAGGGACTGAGGTAAGTACCAACATCCCCATTTGACCCATTGACATCCCTAGACTTATCTACATCACTGTCTTAGAAGTTCACAACCTTGTGCTCCAATAGACTCAAAAGCTTAAACTTATAGAAAATGCCCCAACAATAGTGTTTAAGTACTTTAACACACCCCTTCATGTAGAGAATCAACAGGCTTGTCATGTGACTCAAGCCCAAACACAAACAAATGGGACTCGAATCCAAATATAATCACATACGACGACTCGAACTTAGGACTCCTATGACAAACCAAACTTGACATCATTTTAATAATTAACGGATCTAAAAGTTTAAATTAATAGAAAAGATCCTAATAATAGTATTCAAGCACTTTAACAATTAGATATGCTTAATTCACAGTTCAGGTTCATTCTTTACAAACTATACAAATACGTGTTCATATTAGAAGAAATATATCTTCCATACTGCAGCCAATGATTTTCATCACCAATGAAAATCATATTTATATTGCTACATTCGATGTGAAAATTGCAATAATTTGACCCACAAACGAATCCTCAAACCATTGATTTATTCAATGACCAAGTCAGCCTATGGGAAATTGCTTACCTTTTGACATTCTAGCCTCAGAACTATGTGCAAGGCTAAATTATATAAAATTTTCCAAATTAGTTTCCAAGAACACATCATTTTCATAAATCCTATATTCATTCTACGTATTGGACTACACTGTCCTTTAGAATAATAGGGGAACTTACAACAGATGCTAGCGAACGTCTTTCATGATTTTTTGTCACCATGCCTTCAGTTCGTATGATAGCCTCCTTCCCTGATACAATCTCAAAAAGCACAACACCAAATGCATACACATCACTTTTGGTTGTAGCCAGGCCATCGCTCAAGTATCTGCACAGACCAAAAACAAATTAGGTAAACAGTTGAAGGTCTTGTCAAGGATGCACAGTAGCCAACTAAAATTATCATGACTCACTCTGGGGCCAAATAACCAAATGTACCAACAACTTTCGTTGCTGTAGTTTCTCCATCACTCGTTTTTCCAACAAGCTTTGCCAACCCGAAATCTGAAATCTACATGGACAGAATAAAAGTACATTCAACAAGATGTAATCATGTATGCTAAAAACCAAAGATAGAAAACAAAAAAATCAGAAAGATCTAATAAGCTAGAACCTTTGCCCTGAAAGCACCATCAAGTAAGATGTTGCTGGTCTTGATATCTCGATGCACATAATGAGTTTTAGTGTGTTCATGGATGTATTCCAGACCTCTAGCAGCATCAAGTGCAATCTGGACCCTCATGATCCAAGATAAGGACGTATGACCTTCAAGTCAAAAATTTGGAATTGTAAGTATCATAATTATATTAAGCTTCATGCAAACAAATACAGCACACATCACATCTGAAAAAACTCCTGCACCAACAACTACCACCAAACTGAAAACTCCTATAAATTTATTACTTGTATAATTCTCTAAAAAATAACCATAGAGCAGGAACAAGCCAGGCTTGATTGTCCCAGAAAAAGCCCTGCAAACGGTACGTGCGGCTAACATTACCCAATCAAGCAATAGACATCATAATGTGAGATTATGCCTGAATATAAAATTGGCACCACAATGCATAACATAGTCAAGGACACAACTAATTGAGACATTTGATATAGGACATTTTCAAAATTTGCCAACAAGAATAGCATCTCCTAGTGATTTGATGTGTTAACAAGATCATACTAAGCTAGAGTCACTTGATTCTTGCCCACCAAGATTATTAGCATGTAATCTCACCTTTGTTCTGAGGATCATGTAAATGGCTTCTAAGTGAACCCTTTTGAGCATACTCATAGATTAAGAAGAGCTCATCTTCAGTTGCCGCATAGCCAATCAATTCTACCTTGATAAAGTTCAACCAAGATGAGAGTCAAAAGCTACGAAATGTTGAATGCAACAACCTTCATCACAACTTATCAGAACTGGTAATTTTATTCAAATCACACAGCATTACCAGATTTGTATGATGAACCTTGCACAGAATTTTCATCTCTGCTGTGAATTCTTTAGATTTTGTAGGAGTCATCCTTTTGATAGCAACTTCCTGAAAATATTCAAATACTTATTACTAATGGTGAGATGACAAAAAATAGTTTTCTCTAATGGGAAAACATTATTCAAAAATATGTAGACAGGTGCCAACCTGGTTATGAAGGACACCATAATACACAGAACCATATGTTCCATGGCCAAGAAGACTTGCATCGGAGAACCCATCAGTTGCGTAAAGAATTTCATCATATGTGAAAACTACTGGCTTCTCTGGATCAAATACATCAGTCCCTAGAGCTGCAAAAAGTAAGAAAAGGATACTAAGTCAAGCACTTCAATTCAACATCGAAAGGAACTTATCATATGAGTGACAAAGGAACAGAAAAGCCAAGCTAGTCTCTGATGCAAAATGCAACAGATTATATTTAGACAGGTTTGAATAACAGAAGAAAAACTTCTACTCACTATTCATTAGAGTTTGTATTGATGGTAAACAAACAAGTTTACATGAATTCACCATATGACATGTATAGGAAGATAGAAGTCAAGTCAATTTTGCCTCAATGAACCAATATACCATTGTTTGTGGATGAAAAACAGAAAGAAAATACAAGGCATTTAGAGTCGAAATTCTTAACATGGCCCTTAGAAAATAAAAATTGACTCTTAAAAAAGTTTTTGACCTCCTACGTACTTCTAGTTCATGCATGTCTATTAACTTTTATAGACGATCAGTCAAATAACAAATAACAAGCAATTACTGATATGATACCCCTTTAGACAACATTGCTAGAAAAAGTAAAGTACTCTTGGGAAGTCAAAGTTAACATGATAACGTCAACAGTTTGAACACCACATACCTTTGGGAATGACAACCAGGGGGTTGCTAGCTTCTCTAGTGGTCTGTTTATAATCCCCAGACTTGCAGCAGATGTACCTTCCTGAAGCACGACAGAAACTTGACTTCCGAAGAATCTGAAATTTATGACTAGTCTTGGCATCAGAATCTTTGGCATTTCCTCGGGCTTGAGTAAAGCAGCTCGATGACCTCAAGCAGATACAAACAACTACACTCAATACAATTAGAGCAAGCCCGAGCCCGAGACCCCCTACAATCCATCCATATGGCACATGAGCCTTATGATCTACTTGACCTGCCACAAACAAACAGCTAATGAGCATCATGCTTTCACCTATATGATGTTACTTTAAAAAATTAGGGAAAAAAAAAATCACAGAAGACATAAAGAGGAAAAAAAATCCTTGAAAAGGAACATTTATCCCAAAGGGGTAAAATGCAAATTGCTAAAATTCCTACCGACATGACAATTTTTGCCATAAATGAACTATTAATAAATCCATCATCTGTTTACTGTAATTCGTATCTAAATGAAATATCAACAATGTTTTCTTAATTATCAATTTATGTTGCAAGTGACCTTATATAGCTTAAAGATCAGTGATCCGTGATGAGTTGTACAAATGCAGCATCTTACTTTATGATGTTCCAAATACATTTAGACCACATTGGTATCAGTTTTCTGATATCAAATAGTTCTAACTTGACATACTACCTCCATCTAAACCAGTCACTAACGCCACCATATATCTAAAGCGCTTTTCTCTTGCAAACTACATCTACTCCTAAAACAATTTCACTTTAGCAAATTTGTTCAATATTTTCAATCAACAGTTACCAGTCCATACCTGTGAAATTATCAACAGATGGTGCAGGAGCAGGTGCAGGAACACTGACATTCTCCACAGGATAAGGCTCACCAGGAGCTACAATATACAATAAATTGTTAAAACAATAACCGAGGCACTGGTAGACGAATATAAGAAGATTAAAAATGGACCTGAATAGAAGATAAGCATATAAACAAAATCCTAATATCGAAGTTGTTTCGTATCCTTATTCAATTCAGTCATATCTTTGGCATGCATGATCATTGTAGCTTGGCTGAAACGACATAAACTTAAAGAAACAGAACACTTAAAACTAATCCTAACAATGAAATTATTATCCACTATGTAGCTACATTGTTTCAAGACACTACGTTTTGGAAATGTATGTCCATCAAGAAATTCATATGACAACGTCAAAGTCTATTGCTTTCACTCATCAAAACAAAGTCATTAGATGTCTACTTATAATTGATCTCCATTCCAATTAGTGTCTACCCTCTAATTTCAGATTCAATTTCCTACTGATGTACAGGTGAAGTCAACTCACCAATTCTTCAATAATCCCCCCAAAACAACTTATAAGCATTCAAGTAATCTTATATTACTCAATTAATCCAACTGATTCGACAATGAAAAATTACTTCCCTAGCAGATCTTCCAACCATGACCAAGCTTCCAACTAAAAGCACTAATCTTAACATTCTTATGAGTTAGAATCCAGCTAAATCTACTGCAATCCGCCATAGCATGAACTAAAAGCATAGACCAATTATTTACATTGAATTAATAGACATAATGTAGTTCTAAATCATAGGATTCTTCAATGTTATATGCCAATACCATCTTGTAATCTACATATTTCTCATCAACAAGTCAAAATTACCCAAATATCAAAACATATATGGTACAACTAGCATAGTAAATTACAGAACTACATGAAAACAAAACAAAAAAAGAATCCAAAAAGGAAGATTGAAATCAAATACCAACCAGAATTCAAGGGAATATAGTACAGATCACCGACAGTGACATTATCAGGATTCAGAATCTCATTCACTTGTTCAATGCTATCCATACTAATACCAAACCTACTAGCTAGAGATTGCACGGTATCACCTTCTCTCAACACATAACTCATCAAATAGTTCCACAGCCCACTAGAGCACCCACAAAACAGCCTCAATGAGACCACAGCCCCAACTCTAGCCTTTCTAGTGGTATTGTCCAAGATAGCAAGCCCATCATAGGCCTCCATGACCAAGTCATACACATAGCCTCCATTGGATTTCACAGTATATGTGGTGTTGCTAGCATAGCTCCTGGTTGTCAAGCAAGAACAGTTCTTTCTCACAAACACATACCGATTACCGTTCCCTTCAGTTGTCACATCTCCTGGTAACACATCAAACATGCTTTGGATCACTGACAATGTCTGGTTTGGCTCCATCTTGAACGCCAAGAAGGATGTGCACAACCTTGTTGGGTCCGTACAGTTCATGGGTTGTGTGTAGGAGTACAAAGACTCCATCTTGACAACAAAAACTAGAACAAACAACCAAATCATGAAATGGGATATCAAAAAATCCATGTTTTTCAACTACTAATCAAAGGGAACTCAACTCAACCTCAATGAATGAATTACTACAAAAAATAAAAAATAAAAAATAAAAACTTTGAGCTAAAATAAGTAAAAACAACCAAAAAAACCAAGCTTAATCTAAGTGAATGACAAGCAAAAATGGTGTATATAGTATAGGAGGTGAAACAAAATCCAAGAAGAGATTTTTAGGAGAAATGAACGAACGAGGAGGAGAGATTTTCTTTTTCTTTTTTCTTTTTTTTCTTTGAGAAAGGGAGAGAGAGTACTAGGGGGGTTTGAAGGAGAGAAGAAGAGAAGAGTGAGAAGGAGAGAGTGAGGAAGAGAACATGCTGATTTGATTTGGTTTGGTTTGGTTTTGTTGGGTTGTGTTTGTATGTGTGCAGTGTTGTGTATCGCACTCTATCCGGTAACTGCCAGCGCTGTAAAAAGCGAAAGCAACTTTCAGGGACAGAGTGCGTCAAAGAGAGAGAGATGACAGAGTTACGGCACAAGACAGAACCACCCACCTGCAACAGATATTTGGAACACTTTTTGTATTGACCTAAACTGCCCTTGCTCCCATTCCCTTGTGTCCTTTTTTAAAACATAATATGAAAATTTTATAAATAAATAATCTCAAAAAATCTATTATAATTTCAAAATATCCATTTTACATCTATAATTTTATTTTATCCAAAATCTTCTCTAATATTAATAAAAATATTCAAAATATCCTCTAAAGACGTATGAAATAACAACAATACTTTTGACAATCACATATTCTTTTAGATTGATTTGGTTAACTTTTAACTCTAGGTGCAAAATGAGAAATATAATAAAAAATTATTTAAAATAATATTAATGAAAGAAATAATCCTAAAACACTCATTATAGTTCGTAAAAATGTTCATTTTACCACTTAAGATTTCATTTTTGTCAAAAATTCCCCATAACATTAGTAAAATACTCAAAAGTGAAAGAATGACAATATTTTTTATGGTCATAGATTCCGTTAAATTGACTTAATTGACCGTTTAGTTCTAGAGGTAAAAGAGAAAATGTGATAAAAAAAAATTAATTAAAATAATATTAAGTAAAATATAAAAAATCAAAATAAATAATATTAAAAAAATTGATATTGTTTTTGTTTTAAAAATATAAAACAATAAAAAATAAAATACAAAACAAAATTTTTCTCTCGACCAGCCTCTCTCTCCAACATTCACACTAAACCTCCAGTACTATCCCTTTCCACCAAACCCCACACCGACTCACTCTCTCTTTTTCATTTATATTTCTCTCCTCTATTCAAATTCATGTTCTTCTCTTCTTTTTTTCTTCTTCTTGTTCTTGTTCATCTGGGTTCAAAACCCAAACAGATATCATTTAGACCTAGATGATGTCTATCTAAGTACGTGGAACCTAGATTTCATCGAATGTGAGTTAGATTCAAACTCAAATAATGCATTTTAGCGATAGATGATGTTAAACATATGATTGTTCACCGGTGATTGTTGACGATTATTTTTTGGTATGTTGATGATTTTTTTTGTTGATATTTTTTATCAATTATTTGAAGTTCAACAGTGGATCTCCACTTTTAGATTAGATTTCCAACCTGGGTTTTCAGTTGAGTAGAAACATAGAAATTTTTTTAATATTATTTTATTCATTAAAAAAAAACTTAGGATTAAAATTATCTTTTTACTATTTATATAATTTTGTTGGTAATTTATTAATATTAAGAGGAATTTTAGATAAAAATAAAATTAATGTGGTAAAACAAATATTTTTTAAATTACAAAAAGTTTTTTGGAATTCTCTCGACAAATATTTTATTTATTAAATAAAAATCTCAAGACTAAAATTATCTTTTAACCATTTACCTAATTTTTATGTTAATTTATTAACATCGGAGAGAATTTTAAACAAAAATAAAACTTATGTAGTGAAACAGACATTTTTACGAGCTATAATGGGTTTTTTGAGATTAACCCTTTTGCTATTGAAAAAAATATTGTCACACACACACACATATATGTATATATGTGGATATTATATCTCATATATTTTCAATATTTTTCATATTTTGAATGATGAATATTGAATTTTTTTTTTTTTTTGAAATGACTATTGAAAATTTCTTACAAAAACTTATATGAATTTCGTTTATTATACATGATGTAAATTTATAATATCATAAAAGAAAGTTATGCTAGCATAATTAATATTAGTATATGTGCATCACCTTCTAATAGAGATAATTGGGCACCCCATTTCTTTACATAATTGGGGTTCAATTCTATTAGTCAGATTTTAAAGTCTATGTAGATTAGTTTTTACATCTTATCGTGAGAATAATTATTTTTTATTTATGGAAGTAAATATTCAAATCGCGTAAATTATGTTTGATTTTGATAGATCCTAACAAATTTCAAACTCATTGAATGTTGGTTTTCGAAAATTGTATATAACATCAGCACGCGATATAGTTGAAAGCAATGAAAAATATGAATTTTTCTGGTTTTACTCTCAAATGTATCCATGTTTTAGTAGATATTATAACGAAATGGAAAAACTTCATTTTAGTCCTTGAGGTTTGGAAAAATATCAAATTTTTAAAACTCTTTTGAAAGCAATTTTTTTCATTGTTAACCTTTCCAAAATTCATCAAAAAAATTCAAATAGTTAATCAACTAACAGTCAACGCTGATAGATAGTTTGGACAAGAAGGGAAAGATAGTCTTTTCATATGAGAGGCTAAGACAGCAACACATGGATGACTATGATTTTAAAAATGGAATTTTCAATTTAGTCCCTAACAAAGTAATCAAAACAAAACAACCAAAATTAAAATATTAAAATATTTGCAAATTAAGAAATAAAAAACAATTTTATACCAACCATGAATTGCCACATCATCATTTATAAATTAAAAAATTTATGTAAGTATAACTAAAAAAGCAATTTTGCACCGATCATGAATTTCCACATCTATATTGAAATTAAAAATTATATTTAATTTTTTTGTAAAAAAAAAATTACCATCACTGTTCATCTTATGAAATGGATAGTGTATTTTTTAAATTAAATTTGAAATCAAAATTAAAAGAGAAAATAAAAAAAAAATAAAGAAGAATTGAAAAAAAAAAAATCAAAAGGTGGAGGTCCAAATTGGATCCCCACTAACCCGGATCCTTCAAACAACATGGATTTCCTATCCACACTCACCCAACTCTTTCAAGCTAAAAAAAAAAAAAAAATCAAAACCAAAATTCAAACCCATAACCAGAACTATTCTGGGTTCGAAACTCGAAATATGAAGTTCATGTTTTAGGTTCAATCATTAAAGAGAAATTAAAAAAATAATAAAAAAAAAGTGGAGATAACCCACACCTTTCAAACAAAATGGATCTCCACCAACATTGATCTCCAATCTGCATTCACTCAACACTTTCAAGCAAAAAGAAAAAAAAAAATCAAACACCAAATCCACAAAACTAAAGAATAAAAAAAAAAAAAAAAAGAATCAAAACCAAAAATGGAAACCATAACCAAAGCTGTTATAGGTTCAAAACCTAGAACATGAACTTCATATGTTAGGTTAAATTGATCAAACATAGAACATAAAGATATTCTATTTAACTGGATTCAACCAAAAAAATCGAACATGGGGAATGAGAGAAATGAAAAATCGTACATAAAGGTGCTCAAAGGGAGAGGAAGATGGAAAATTGAACCCAATCAACCAAGCAACTTGTTGATGAAATCCCTTACCGAATGGATGAGGTGCCTCATTATTGATGGCAGTTGTCATCACCTTCTATGACTTAGTTTAGGGTTTGATCTAACCCATAACTCTGGTTGAGAGACAGAGAGTGAGATTGAGATAATAGAGGTAAAGAGAGAGAGAAAGTGAAAGAGAGTAAGACCGAGATAAGAAAGGAAAGAGAGAGAGAGAGAGAGAGAGAGAGATCACATGGATGGTAAAGAAAGGTGGAGGTGGGGGTAGCGAGGTCAAAGTGGTGTTTGTGGTGTTAGATTATATGAGTGTTAATTGATTTTTGGGGATTGGATTTTAATTTTTATTTGTTTTATGTTTTCATTTTTATTTAGAATTTTCTTTTACTTAGAAATTTCAACCTTGGTGTCTATCTCTCAAATGGATGGTGGGTATGCACTTTCTATTTTCTATTTTTTATTATTTATTTATTATTTATTTTTATTTTATTAATTTTGATTTTAATGTTAATTAAATAATCATATCAAATTTTTTATTCTTATAAATTTATTGTTTTATAAGGGTAATTCAGTAATTTAAGTGTCACAACCATCGAGGGCAAAAATGACTTTTTATATATTCTGTCTATATTAATCGTCAATCGATTGACGATTTGAACTTTGTTGAAGAATTTTAAAAAAGTTAGAGATAAAAAAAACTATTTCTAAAAGAGTTTTAAAAATTTTATATTTTTTTAAATTTTCAAAGACTAAAATAAAGTTTTTCATAAAGAAAACTTTACTAAATAATTCGGGATTAAAGAATTTAATATGCCACTTGTAATCTAATCTTGCAATTAAAGCATGATGGTTTGGTTTCCTTTATTTTAACTTAATAGTCCATAGTTTTAATCGTTCTTAACATAAATTTATCCATTAAGATAATATTAAAATAAAACAATATATTTTAAGAGAAAATAATAAAAAATTATACAAAATAAGGTTAGTCTAATAGTTCACCTTTTATGCCCATATAATGATATTGTAAGTTTAAATTTTGTCAATTCTCTCAAATTCCGATTTAATTATAATATTTATATATTCATATATGTGGACAAACAATATTTTTATCTCTATTTTTTTTTTTTAAAAAAAAAACAATATTCTTACCACTTAAAATGGATCAACATAAATTAATTAAAAAATGATGAAATTCACACTTATACCAATGACATTATAGTTCGAATTATGTCTCTTTTTTTAAACTTCAAATTTGTTTTAATAGTAGAAATAAATTAACTACTCAACTAAAAATTAAGACACTAAGGGTAAAATTAATTTAACCTAAAATAAAATTTGTGCTACTAACTATTAAAAAAATTAAAAATAGAATGTACACAGAAAAAACAAAAATGATGCTAGGTGTTATTCAGCCTTAAAAAATTTAACCTAAACAACAGAAATCAACTACTATAATTCGATAATGAGATACCTACGCTTAAACTCTACAAATTTCATTTGATAATGTAATGATTTTTTTTAATTTATTTGATAATGTAATAAATAATTTTAAAAAATGAAAAATAAAGGAATGAATATAATATTCTAAAAATAGTAAGGGCAAAATTGGAAACAAAAATCACGGGATAAGCAGTGAAGCTAGTTTGGGGCAAAAGGACCGCACAAGTTGCGAAGAGCTGTAACTGACAACCACACTTGAGTGGGCCCACCCAATATCTCAATTCATCGCCGCTTTATTCACGCGTACTCGCAAACTCACGTATACGGTACGTAAAAATTCCTGGACTTTTGTGACTTTGACCTTTAGTTACCGACACTCGCGAAACGTATGAGATCATTTTAATTACCTGCAATGCATTGGTGTGAGTGATTAGAATAGAAGGATTTAGAACCGCTGATAAAGGGCCCATTGATATCTAATGTATGATTATTTTATAATTTTCGCATTTAACGATGTATGATTAAAATCATATGAGTGTAAATAACATATGGATTTAGATCCATTGAATGGGGGCCTTTGATATCTAACTAACGATTATTTTATAACTTTTATTTTTTTATGGTTTATTGGTTGAAATCGTGTGAGGTCCATTAATATTTAATGAACTATTTTATTTTATAATTTTTAGTTTAATGTTTTGTCGATAAAATTGAGTGTGTTAAATAAAACTTGTTATGGTATTGAATTTTAAATATTTATTAGTTTGTTTGAATTATGAGTTAATTTGACTTTTTTATTTGTATTTTGGTGGAATTTGTTATTAATTGTTAGTAAAAATTAGTAAATGAGAACCGATATACTTTACCATCAAAATAGGGTGATATTCAAATGCTTTAAAACAGAATTGCATGTCTTTCATATATTCTGAATAGAAAGAGCTTAAATAAATATTATTTATATAAATAAGTATAAAACTATATATTTTTGTTGCTTGTGATTGAATAAAAAAAATTTTGTCACTACAATTGAATTTTGTTAAAGTTTAAACTTTAAATTCTCTTAAGTTGAAAGTATAAAATAAATCAAAATTCTTTTACAACTTCACTATTATATATGTAAATTAACATAAAATTATTATTATCATTATCGACTACAGTTTAATAATGAAGAATGTTAATTTAATCCAGTAATATTTCTAAATAGAATAATAAAAAATACTTATTTAACCTCACAAAATTATAATTTACAATCATATCATCAAAATTGAAATTTAAAACAGATAATAATTATTATAAGAAGAGTTACTGCATTCCTACTGTTCAAATTACATAATGTGATGTGACAATAATGGTAGTAAATCCTATCAGTCTAGGGCAGGGAAACATCTATGGATAATAATGTTTGTTCTACCTAAAACTAAGCAAATCACACCTGTATGTTATAGATAAATTGGACAATCCGAAATGATTGGCAAGAATTTGCCGGAGTAGGTTAAGGACATTGAACCAAAAATAGGAAACAGGAACCCAAAGTATGGGCGATGGCGATTTGTTTAAAGACAAAATAATCGGAGACTCAAGTTTGACTGCGTGGGGCCACACGTGGACAGAAGACAACTGTAAAAATGTTAGATTGAGATCTCATCTACTCATCCCATTACCCAACAGCACCTACCTTTCTATATCAAGGCCTCTTATCATTTTAAAATGGGGTTACCCAAAATAATCATTATAGTTTCATAAGAACATTCATTTTATTAGTTATCATTTCATTTTTATTCAAAGTCTCTCTTGATATTAATAAAAACATTCGAAATATTTTTAAATATACATAAAAGAATGAAAATACCTTCTATTAACATAAATTGGTGATGAAATCATAAAAGGTATATTGATATTTTTTGTTAATTTTTTAACATGAGAAGAAATTTTAGATAAAAATGAAATATAATTGATAAAATAGATACTTTTACAAATTACAATAGATTTTTTGAGATTATCTCTTTTAAAATTTGTACATTAAATTCTGCTTAGTATTTGTTTATTTGTTTCTCCCTTTTCTCCTATTTTAAGTTGATTTTTTATTTAAACAAAGTTTGATCCTAATGAGATTAGAAATATAAGAAAATCTAATAAGATGAACTTTTATAGGTATATTTCGGAAAACAAATTCTATTATAGTAGACCGATGTCCACACTCTTTATATTTTTGTAAACATACATGAAAGTTGAATCCCATTTGAACTATAAATGAATATACTTGATTGTTTTAATTTGTAGCAAGCAATTTGACAAAATAAGAATCCTATCTAAATCATCCATAATGCGTTAGTAGTAGATGGGTAGAATTTATTTTAAATTACCCGTAAAGGGTTAGTAGAAAGGTCTGTCTCGGGTGAGCTCTAAATAACACTTAAACAAAGGTTACTATTTCATGTTTTTCAAAAATTGTGGAGTTTGATCCGAGCTCTAGTTTCGTATTCAATTCACTAAGCAAATTCAGGAAATTTTGGGATTATTGAAAAAATCTATAGTAAATTATAAAGACATTTTTTTGTCAATATCATAATTTAAATAATCAATTACATATATTTAAAGTAGAAAACAATGCGATTATGATCCGTAAACTTTTTTAGTATTTATCATTAGCTAATTTTTATAAGAAAAGTGTTTAATGCAGCTAGATCAAAATGTTTCAATTTTTGTTGTCATAAGTACATCCAAAAGCACAGCTATTTGGGAGGGAGGACCATAAATTGTTTTGTCTTCTTTTCGTTTACTTAAGTTGGTGGATAATGCCAACCTTGATTTAATAGTCTGAATCTGGACTCCAATGTGCGTTCATAATCATAAGTCATAAGCATACATGATTTCCCAATTTTGTACAAACATGAAGTGAATTTCTTGTGTTTGCGAACCAAAAAACTTTTTCGAGATCCAATAAAAATAAACATATGATTGAAGTGTGAAGAGAAAGTTCAGAAGATACCATCATTGTGTTTTGGATGTTTCAATCTCATACAAGGGCTTTCCAGCTCAAAGATGAGTGTGAAAGTTTTATAAACCCATGCATTGCAATAGAATTCAATATTCATGTTCACTTTTTGTCCTTTAAAATGATAAGTAAATACTTTTCTTATAAGGAATCATTTGTAGTGGTAGAAAGTAGATACAAATGATGATATATTTTCTATGCAGAATAAACATTTTAGTATCTTTATCAAGATGTTCTCATTATCTTATAGATTATAAAATACTTATTTAAAATTAGAAACTACTATAAAAATATAATAAGGAGAGTTCTGTAATATTGCTCTCATACTAACACTTTTGAATTTGATTATAAGCCCTCTCAAATTAATGAAATAGTTAAAAATATATATTAATTATTTTAATTTCAGAGAAAAAATAAAAAACAAACTTGATATCTTTTATAGAAATGAGATAATAGTTTATACTAAAAGCAATAGGTTTTGAAGGTAAAATGGGTTATAACATTGGATCGAATGATAGTTAATCTAAAAAGTTTAAATTTATTAACAAATAATAATGATAGACTGATAGATTGTAATAAGATTTCTTAATACAACATTAAGTATAAATTTAAAAGCTTAGAAGTTGTATTTTAAGTAAATCTAATATGAACTGTGAGATTTTTTTTTTTTTTGAGAGAGATGAACTGTGAGATTATTGTTAGATTGTTTTTCTTCTAAAAAAATATTGTTCGTCATGATGTTGCATCTGCATTGTCAAGCAAAAGGTGAACTAATTATAGCAATTAAAAGTAGTTATGCAACTACTTATGGCAATATATACTAGGTATACTAATATTAGAAAATAACTGTCTTGAAATAAATTAATTACTGCTATTATACAATTAATAATTATTATATTCAAGTTCAATTATGTAAAAAATAATATAAAAAGTTAGTCTAATACACAACTGCAAATTATGCTATTACTATAACAGTAAATATTTTTAAAAATGAAAACATAATACTTTCTTGTATGGTTTTGCTCCTCCCATTTCATCAAAGGGTTAGGGTTTCCATTCTTCGATTATGTTTGGCATGTCCTAACAAGCTTTAGTGGGATTGATTTTGACAGGTCCAATTGGTTAGAATCTTTGTGCCAAACAAATTTTACAAACCTGTGTAGGTGATTTTTCCCCTCATTATTGGAGTAATTATTTCTTGATTATGTTAAACATACCCCAACAGACCTCTATGTGATTAATCTTGGTAAATCCAATTGGTTAGAGACTCTATATCAATGTTTGACACATGAGAATAAGAGTGGATTTGAGATTCAAAAATCTCAAACTTCTTAAATGCCACATTTGGAGACCAATTAGAATATAATGAGTTTGGGATTTTGAATCCCTAACTCTCTCATTTTCCATGCTTTTAGGATTTCTCATTCCCAATCAAAACCTTGACTTTAGGTGGGAATGAGATATCTCATTTCCCATCTTCTTTCTCTGTTCTGCATCTATCTTTCTTTCTCTCACTTTCTTTTATTCTCTTATCACACATCTATGGAACCTTTCCACCCCATCTATTAATTTTTTTTTTCCTTCTGAGTTGGGATATGATTCCAAGAATCGAACTCAGAAGTAGATGGCTCGAGATTCAACGATGAACCATGAACCTAGTTCTGAATGATCTTGGAACTAGATGGCTTTGGGTTTGACGATAAACCCAAAACATATGGTTTTGGGTTTGATCAAAACCCTGATTTTGATTTTTTTTTTTTTCATGTTTTGATGTTGTTAATGATGTTGTTATTATAGGAGATAATGATGTTGATGAACTGGTTTGATAATATTGATGAAATGTGCGTTGACAATGTTGAATTGTGGAAAATGATGATATTGATGAACTGTGGGTTTTTTTTTTTTCAATTTTTTTATAAAATTAATTTTATATAATAAAAATTTTAAATTAATTTTATTCTAATTTGATCCTAACCTACAACAAATATGATATGATATAATTTTTAATCTAATCTCAAGTTCTATCAAATATGGGACATTGACTTTTTATTCCAATCTAATCCATTTCAATCTTGTGTGTCAAACAAAGCCTATATAATTTAGTTTGATAAGTCCATCAAGCATTTGACATGTTCGTATTAACTTTAAAAAGTATATATAATTTTAAAATAAATTGGTAAATTGCATTTGACTTACCTTCGCGTAGTTCTGATTCTTATATAATAACAAAACTCAGTCACATCAAATGTACAAGAATCAATTAATTTGATTGTAAGTAAAACCTAATCAAACCTAATCAACTTATTTTCATGGATAAGAAGAAAATCTAAGGATGGAGACGGTGGGGTCATTGTCCACATCATGTGCATGTGAATCTAGCTGGAGTATGAATCATATCATATAAAATAATGTAACATTCCCATATAATATACAGATTATAACATCATTGTCTACTAAATTGAAGCATATGATATGGACCTATTATTTTATAAATCAAAGTAGCAGTGATTAATACAAACAAAAAAATGTTTGAATTTGTCTTTTCACTTTTGTGTTTGGATATTGCAAGTAATCCATCAAATCCAGACTGGATTGATGGTACTACAATATGCTAATTAGTTTGCATTTTTTTCTGGACCCTACAAACCTTGGATATTGGGGTTTTTTTTTTTTTTCGTAGGAAAAACCTTACGTCTTGTTGTAAACTCATATAATGCAATACAATTTGATGACATAATGGGCCCCTTCTAAATATGACACCTCAGTTTTACACCTGGCAATGCTCAAATTGCATATTTATCATCATGTTCTTCAATAATTGATAATAATTACTAGGGTTCTCTTATTTTATTTTATTTTTTTTCAAAAATTATCATGCATAGATGCAAAGGGGACAGCTGGGATTGAAAATTCTACTTGTTTGGTTAAAAGTCAAAGTGGAAGTTATTAAAAATGTCAAAAAATGTATAAATTCATTTTTTATTAAAAAATGATCATTTTCTAACTTTTAGTTGTTCTTTTATCCATTTTCAATTATCAAAACGTTTCACATACATGAAACGTTTAATTACGTGAAGTTACAAGTACTTCAAACGAACTAAAAACAATCAAAATTTCGTTTAGGGTAAAAAAATGATTATTATTATTATTTTTTAAACTAGAAATGATCTTTTGTTTTTTATTTTGAGTAAAAGTGAATTGGACCCAAAACCAAATATCTTATAAGTAAAAGAAAATACAACAAATAGCGTTTTTCCTCTATAGTTTGAATTAATACTTAAATTCCTTCTTTTTTATAATAAAAGAGGGAGATTTTGAGTATTGATTTGACTATAGGAGGGAAAATGAGATTAACCCAAAGAAATATTTGCCATCAAATGTATTATGAAAATTATCATATATTATGAATTTTTTCCTTTTAAAAACATATATGCACATTTTACACCATGTGAAGCTCTGTAGGCACTAGTTAAATCAGTAACAACTTTTTTATAACCGTATAGTAGATTTTTAATGTTAAGATAGTTTTACTTGAATTAAGGTTTGAAACTTAAGAGGTTTGATTTTCATTAAGCTAATGTAACAAAAAGTTGTATAATTGAGTCGTTATAAAAGTGAATTTCATTGACCTCTTATAAGGTTTAGTTAAAATATAGAGAACCTATTAGTTTTATAATCATGGGACTGAGAGAACCATCTTTTAATAAATTTTATTAAACAATTATGTCAATATAGAAAGAAATATTTGTGATAATTTTCAAAACTTTAGAAAACGTTTTTGATCTATACCGAAATTAGAGTAATATAATTATATCACGGCTTAAACCTTGAGGAAAGTTTAAGCAAATTTTCTTATGTTAAAAGATTTGTAAATCTTTATGCCCGATTGTGTTTGTGTATATCAATGTGTGCGTGTTTTGTCAAACAAGCATTGTTGTTTGAATCTAATTAATGAGTGATAAGCCCTAGTCCATGAGAGTTTTGGCCCAACCCAAGTTTGCTATTTCTGTTGGGTTGTATCAATGTAGTAATTAGCATTAAATTATACAAATTATGAATAAAGGGTGGTGTTATTTTTATTTTTATTTTTATTTGAAATAAGGGTCATGTTATTATTGGTACTCATCGATTTTTTTTTTTCAAATATCAAATTAAATAATTTAATTAATTTATCAAATGCAGGTTTTCCAAAAAAACAATAATAACAAACTTTCGATTTATAAATGTGCAAGTGGAGATTCTATACTAAAAAACGTACACACCTTAATTCATCTATATGTTGTGTCACTTGTTACAAATGATAAAATATATGAATTGATGGATCTTGTGATACAATACATGAGGATAGACTAATTTATTAGTTTGGGAGACAAGAGAGGTGGTTGAAGGACGCAATCTAAATGACTAATATTAGAAGATTACTTACATTCAGTATCTGTGAATTTGAAGCTAAATCAATAACCAAATATATGATATTTCAATAAAAAAAAAAAAAAAAAAAAACCAAATATATAAAAATGATATCAGAGACAACAATGCAAACCACCACTCCTATTGCATGTTAAATCTTTCGCAACTATAATAGCCTATCATAATTAGAAAGTGAAACCAAATTTTATAAAAGAGATAGAAACATTCGTATTAAGAAAATGACAAAATATTTTCATTAGAAATAGTCTCTTGTTGGTTAAATATTAATTAGCATAAAGTAAATGCTCTCATATTTTATTTCGGTTGATGCTAGAGACTCTAATTTTGCTATATAGTCACTTTATTGAGATATAGGAGACAACCAACATTTGTAAGCATCTAATATAATGTAACCCATTCGCCCCTTACCAATATCATTCTTCCCTCCAAAATCATTTGCTTATAAGCAGTCCAATATAAAACACTTTAAATCCCAACAAAATCATTTGTTGATAACCAGTCTAATAGAACACTCCAAAACCATTTCTCTAAACTTTTCACCTCCCTAAAATCCAAAAGTCACAATGGCATCGTCTTTGCAAAGCATCTATTGGTGACATAAAATGAAAATTTGTTAATCTTGTGTTTCTGCAATGGAGATCAGACATGTCGATTAGGCCAATCACCTCAATTTTAATGAGGTCACTCTCGCCAGTCTCTATCAATCTACGGTCCATTCCAACACTGATGAGATCAGCTCTGGCTCCACAACTGGCTTCCCTCACCGTCTCTACAATGATGTATCTAACCTCTTTAATTGGGTAAACTATCTATTATTTGGCCGGAGCTATAATACTTTGTTTGTGTGTGATACCATGGCTCTTAACTAGGCCTTAATTGGACGAATTTAATCAAACCAAAATTGTGGTTGAAGCTATTCATAATCCACTAGAATGTCTGATGGTTGGATGTGTTTTGTTGGATTGCTATGAGTTAGCAAGAGGCAATCTGTTGAGCATCAAGTGCTAGAATTAGTTGCTTTCGAGTCTGACAATTGGTTGCAGCTTATGGTGCGATAATCATGGACCAATGTCATGTTGCATATAAAAATTGTGTTATAAGTAAAATATTGAATTGTAATTTGGTTATCATATTAAAGTAAACATTGCAAATTAATGTCATGTTGTACATTAAAATTGTGTTGCAACTAAATCGTTAAATACCCATTCTAATGCAGTTTGGTTAGCATATAAACTTAAATGTTTTAAGTTAACATGATGTTGCAATTAATATGTTGAACATACTCATTCTAATATGATTAATTACCAAATAAATATAAGCGATGTAAGTTAATGTTCTGTCGCATATAAAAGTTATGTTACAAGTAAAACGTTGAATATACTCATTCTAACATAATTTGGTTATCGTATAAACGTAAACATTACAAATTAACTTGGTATTGCAATTAATATGTTGAATTGACTCATTTTAACGTAATTAGTTACCAAATAAACATAAATATTATAAATTATGTCATGTTATATATAAAAATTATATTGCAAGTAAAACATTAAATATATTTATTCTAACATAGTTTGATTACCATATAAACGTAATCGTTGCAAATTAACATTACATCGAAAAAAAAATTAAAGTTATCCATTAGGATGTAGATTATTATTATTTATTTAACATTTAATTAAATTTAAATTTAGTTTTTCATCATTTAATTAATTTTTAGAATTGTATTATTAAAATTTATATTCTTAAATAAATAGTTAACTTGAAGGATGTTATTAGTGGACTTTTATTTAATATTTAATATTTATTAAATTATTTAATTATAAAAATATCATATTTAATGAAGTTGGTACAATGCACAAGACAAATAAAAGATGTGTGTTGGACTATACTATACTGTAAACTTCAGCAAATAGAGCAAACTCATAGATTAGGAAGAGCTCATCAACAGTTGCCGCATAGCCAATCAATTCTACCTTGATAAAGTTCAATCAAGATGAGAGTCAAATGCTACGAAATGCTAATAAAAACGATACGGTTATCATGCTTACACTTTAGCTAATGAGGCCACTGATCGTATCTTAATGTGCTCTGCTTTTGTTGTGTAATGGTTCTTATTAATTACCCTCTCTTTCTACTTTGACCGACTGTCTAATAATATAAAAGTAATACGAAGATGAGAGTGACAGCTTGTCCGGCAAATTTGTTGCTTTATTTTACTAAATAATTACATGATTAGTGTAATGGCCTCCGTCTAAGTGTGCAGGGAAGAGGTAATTCAAAATTGATGACTAAACTACTTGCTGCTTCTTGTTAGTGACTAGAAGGTACAACATGGCAAATGAAAAATAACATGTAGGCAGTTGTCAGCATTTCTTGTCATCCAATTCCACCCTCTGTCGATTCAAACACAAATGAAATATTGTTCATCAAGCATGATGTTACAAACTGCATTGAACATTTTCATCTACAAAACTACTTTGTTTTATTAATGGAAACATCAATTAAGAGGAGAAATGTACCAAAGAAGACTTAAGGCATCCCAACTAGGTTGGCACCCCAAAAGCTGCTTATCTCACACGTACCACCCCTCAAGATGATAGCTTATATTGAAATAAACAAAAGAAACGGGGTGACATAAGCCAAAACCCCCAGTTACACAAATCCCAAACAATGTTAAACACATCGGTAGAAAGGCAAGGGAGATGGATCCCTATAAACAAAAGAAATACAAAAATCTGGACAATTAAACCTCCAAGCACCTTGAGAAGTCCAGAACTATTTATTTTAAGCAGGAGATTCATAGCAATTGTCTAGACTCAAAGTTAGCTTGTCCTGCTTTCCACTTGAGCCCATTAGAGATTTTGGAGCATTTGAATATATACAAGTTGAGAGAAATCTTCTTCTGAACTTCGATCATATCCTTCTTAGGTAGTGAAATGCAAACCAAAGATGAAAAATGTTCTCATGGCTCTGTGATATTTAGACCTGACCACTGCAAAATATCAAATTCAGAAATTCAGAAGTATACATGTAAACAAGATCCCAAATCAGTAATAACATTTACCTAGGTTGTAGTTCCATAATTGATAAGATGCAATCAATTATTCCAAAATGCCTTTGACAGATAAATAGAGTAGTCCCTAAACTTTCTCGACAAGGCATCCAGTTGTTCACACAGTAATGAGGCATTAATGTTCCTCAGCCAGGCTATTACCAATGAATTAGACTTTTTCATCCGTCTTGCTCCCCCTCTAGCAGCATTTATTTAGAAGCGGAAACTAATATAATCAAGTGATACAGCGGCTGCTTCAAAAGATGAGCTGGTGATGCCTTTCCTTTGGCTTCTCAAAGTCATTGAAGTATCCAAAGACATAAAAGCGATGCAAAATAATGTTCTGATTTTTTTGTTTCTTCGTCAAAGAGTTCCTGACGACAAAGTTCGATGCACAGAGAAGAATTTTGAATGCCAGAGAAGAAATTTGCATGCCTCTAGAATCCATGTGTTTCCCCTGTAATCACATATGATTTCAACCATTTAGGGATATGTCAACAATCTCCCGAATCAGAGCCAATATTATACGTCAGTTATCAATGAGATGTTGTTGGTGATTCAAAAATGTTTATGACGGATCAATATAACCATGATATCCTCAACCTTTCTTCACAAGGCATCGTGGCACTAAAAATTTTATTCCTTATGAGATGTGATTCTAACCTGGGCATTTGACATCTAGCCTGAACAACTGGAATGAGGAAGCTCTGTACAACCAAATTAAGAGGGAAAACAAAAAGAACAGAAAATCATTCACCTTGAAGGTTTAGAATAAATATAAACATGACTGCAAATGTATCCATGAAGAAGACAAGCACCCACACTTTTACTAGATTAAAAATAACATATCTAACACGAAAGAAGATTAGAATTGTTTTAAAATCTATAACATCATCTTTTGAGATATTACAAACAAAAGTGGAGTAGCTTGTTTCCTAAAGCATCTTCCTGCTCCATACACATGCTCTTAGAAAGTAGCTCTTTGTCTTGCACCATTAGCTATGACAATGGCCATCATGTCACCATTTTCCTTTAATATTTCTTTCAATTAATTCAAATAGTCCACCAGATGCTCAAGATAAAATGGTGGTTATGGAATTAAGAAGTAGTCCACATTGCAGACAGCAAGAGTAGGATACATTGCAATGAATCCTATTCTAATGCGCCAAGAACCACTACGAAATACATGGAACAAAACAAAATGGAAACATAAGAGAAACTAAGACAAACCTTCATTTCTTTCAACCCTCTCCTAATGCCTCGAAACCCAAAGCAAAGAGACAAAGAGTTATACATGAGTTTGGAATCCATTAACTTTCCCTGTGATAGTTAGACTTGACAATTAGTATGTACAGAACATCCCCATGATATCAGAGTTAGAGTTACTAGAAATTTGTTTGAGTAATCGATCAAATGCTATCAAGTGGTCAAATTTCCAATGAAACAATGAAACAAAGCTTGTGAAAATAGAAATCAAGAAATTTGTCAAAAAGTTAAATAGAACATTCGAAGTTAATTGCCAAGTTTAACATCAGTCACCTCATTTTACATTGATTCTTTGAACCACCAAGACAGTAATAATATCAACGGTAGTGGTTATTTGACGGTGCATCCTTCAGTGACAAGATTCTCAATTAGCTTGCGAAAGGATAGGAAAAGATCAACTTATCACCTATTTTCAATGGAAGTTCTGAAAAAAAAGTAGTAAATCATCAACAAACATCATATCTGGAGGACTTGTTTGATGCTATTATTTTATCCATTTCAACAATTATAATAGTATATATAAACTTCCGTCATGACAACTAATCTAGTCTTTTCAAAGATCCAAAATAGCATTCCAACCAAAAAAATTTCCCCGCACTAACATAACATATTTTGACACATATTTGAGAACATAGCATAGCATAGGAACCTGCATTAACATCTTAACAAATAGAAAGATGAATCAAAATTTTCAAAAAACAGAGAACACAATAAATGTTGCAAAATCATATAAGATGAAAAGCTGTATAGTACTTTCGAGTTCCAAAGACAGATCTACAAGAAACATGTCCTAACCTTGCTTGGCCAAGCATCTTGGAAGAAATTTGCTTCCTCTTGAAATGTTGCTTTCCACTGGAATTTGATGTCTGTTCTGCAATTGGCGGAGGAAGCTTTGTACAACCGAATTGAGAGTGAAAAGAAAAAGAAAAGGAAACAAAGAAATATATATTGTCAGATAAGAAAATAAGCATATCATATGACAGAAAATCAAACAGGATGTTCAAAGCCACATGCCAAGTTTAACATTACTCACATTATTTGACACTGATTATTTGAACCAACAAGACCCCAATATCAAAAATTTTGATAGCCATCGACTATTTGACCGTGCATCCTTTGAAGACAATTTTCCTATGGGATGTGGAAGGACACTAGAGTATTAAGGTCAAGATGTAAACTCAATTAGCTATTCCATACAGTTGGGTGAAAATCTGGAAAGAAATAAGGTAATCAGATCATCAATACACAACATAATTGGAGGAGTTACTTGTCAAATTCTGTCCTGCCTTCAAATTTAAAAATCCAAAATGACAGTCCAATCAAATTATTTTCTTTGCACCTAAATACTCTTACGTGAAGATATTAAAGCAAACAATTTAATAAGATCATCACCTACCATGTCCATGTCTGTGCCGCGTGAGGGAACAAGGGCCCATGATAAACTTAAACAAACCTTACTTAGAAAGGATCGGTGCCAACTCAGACCTTACTGAAGAGTATGGGAGCATTGGAAGTGATCATGAACAACCTCAAATCAGAAAGAGCCTCTTCCTTGCTACCATATAGGGAAATTTTAAGAAATAAAGGACAGACAAAGTATGGCTACTCATCCTGGAAGTGATCTACTAGTGAAGACTCTACATCCTGTCCTACAGTGAATTTACCACTGACTTATCACGGACCTGACAACTAGTGGTAACAGGGGCAAGTGACATTAGATTTTCTACTCTTGCACCTGATCTACACTTTTGCCTATAAATAAAATGGGATCTCAGGTTTAAATTTATTAGTATACCTACTGAAACTCCGCGTCTTTTGGACATATCACAGTGAATTTATGATTCTACAGATTATTATCTTCTTCCTCTGGACACATCCTGTTCCGTTCACTCCATCATGCTATGAAAATGAGATTCTCTTGAGGAAGCAACTGCTTTTGTCATATCTTGTACCCAAAAGATTAAGACCAATACTCAATATTAATGATCATCCTATTCTTGCCTTCTATTATGCAGCGAAACACCAAGTGCAAAGACAAGATATTTACTTGTCTCCTACATACAATATCTCCCTTGTGATATTTAAACCAAACAAATTACTAACACACAATATATTAAACATAATGATGAAAAATACTCAAGATCAAGTCAATAGAGCATTGCAACTAGCCAAGGCACAATTCATTTTCCCTCGAAATGTGGTTCTGCAATACAATTTTATATCCGATAATAGAGAAAATAAATGTTTTGTACATGAAAATCAAACAAAAAAAATTGCAACAAAGATTGTCAAATATACATAATCTAGGGTTGCCTTATGTTAAGCTCCCGCGAATAGGATCTCGTCACAGGTCGATTCACCGGGAAATCTTCTTGATTCCCTTTGTTTGTGTTTCGCCCTTTCCTAGAAGAACCTATTTTGAAAGTAACAATGGTGGTTTGTTCTTAAGAGACCACCAAACTCTCCTTAGTCTGCACTTTTGCAAAAATCTCAATAATGTCTTTATTTCTCAACCTTTCCTTTTTATAGGAAGAGGGTGAATCTTAATAAAAATACAAATGATCTGCTGCCAATTCAAACATCCAAGAATTAAGGAAACTACCAAAAACATGACTCTAACATATAAGGAAACAAATGACCCATTAAGACTAATTTATTCTAATTGACTTAGGAAAAATAAAAGGAATAATAAATGCAGCAGCCTGTGACTTTCCTAATCTGCCTTGCCATTCCTTCTACTATATTTCTTCCCTATGAAAGCGTCCCTAACATTACTCCCCTCTTCGACAAAGAGCTTGTCCTCAAGCTCGAACTCAGGATATGTCTCTTGAAAGTGTAGGGCATTTTCCCACGTTGCTTCGGTAGGAGAAAGACCAACCCATTGAACTAACACTTCACGGATACCACGATTTAGTCGAGCACGAAGTATGGACTGGGGTAGTGGAATAACCTTACCGTCGGACAAAGGTGGCAGTGGAGTTACAGCAGAAGGACATTCCCCTTTAAACTCCTTGAGCAAGGAAATGTGAAAAACATTATGAATGCGACTATCAGCAGGGAGTTCCAGTTCATATGCAACCGAACCAACCTTCTTCAAGACCTTGAAGGGCCCATAGAACTTAGGAGCCAACTTATGGAAATGTTTCTTATTGACAGACCGCTGACGATAAGGCTGCAATCGAAGCCACACAAACTGCCCTGGTTCAAAGGATAAATCGCGATGATGTTGATCATAAGTAGACTTCATACGTTGTTGAGCTTGTTGTAACCGAAGCCTAATCTCCTCTAACACCTCATCGCGAGTCTGCAGTGCTGTATCGACAGCATCTAGACGTGTGGAACCTGGTTCGTAGGACAGCAAGCTTGGAGGTGCACGACCATACACAACTTGAAATGGCGTCGTGCCGAGCGAGGTGTGGAAGGCAGTATTGTAGCAGTATTCAGCCCAAGGAAGCCAGTCCACCCACTTACGTGATTGGTCACCACAAAAACAGCGAAGGTACATTTCAATTGTACGGTTGACCACTTCAGTTTGACCATCCGATTGAGGGTGATAAGCTGAAGAGAAGGCTAAGTGAGTGCCCTTGAGTCGAAATAATTCACGCCAAAAGGAGCTAGTGAAAACAGTGTCACGATCACTTACAATCGACTCTGGTAGCCCATGTAAACGAAATATCTGAGCGAAGAAAACATGAGCAACTGACACAGCAGTGTATGGATGAGACAGGGGCAGGAAGTGGGCATACTTTGAGAAACGATCGACAACCACCAGCAAGACAGATTTGCCCCCAACTTTTGGTAAGCCATCAATAAAATCCATAGAGATATCAGCCCAAACCTGAGAAGGAACCGACAAGGGCTGAAGAAGACCGGCAGGATGGAGATTTTCCCACTTATTTCGTTGACAAATCAAGCAACTACCTACGAACTCACGGATGGCAACTTTCATGCCTTTCCAATAAAAATCAGCTTTGACGCGATGTAGCGTCTTGCGAACTCCTTCATGTGTGGCATTATGAATACCCGAGAGTATGGAAGGAATGAGAGGAGAATCTGGAAGTAAGAATATACGACCCTTATAATATACGAGACCATCTCGGGTAGACCAATTTGGCTCAGCATCTCCTGAGTTTAGTTTCTGAACAATTTTCTGCAGCTCAGTTGAACCCACAGTCTCTTGACGAATTTCATCGAATAAGGAGACCCGTGGATGCGAAATTGCCCCCAAAAACCCAATGGTATCATCCCTTCGAGACAAAGCATCCGCTGCTTGATTTAATGAACCAGCCTTGTACTCCACCCTGAAATCAAAGCCAAGCAATTTACTTACCCAGTGTTGCTGAGGAGACGTCGTGAGTTTTTGTTCTAAGAGGTATTTCAGGCTATAATGGTCTGTTTTGATGACAAAAGTTTGTCCCCATAAATAGGGCCGCCAATGTCGTACTGCCAATGCAAGTCCAATCAATTCTCGTTCATAGGCAGGGAGTTTGGAATGACGATCAGCCAGCTTACGACTGAAAAATGCAATTGGATGACCTTCTTGCTTAAGTACCGCACCGATGCCTATCCCCGAAGCATCACATTCAACGACAAATTCTAATGTGAAATCTGGTAATCGCAAAACCGGAGCAGTGGAAAGAGCCCTCTTCATTGCTGCAAAAGCATGCTCGGCTGTAGTAGTCCATATGAAAGAATTTTTCTTCAATAGACTGGTGAGTGGAGCTGCCAACAGTCCATAGTCCTTGATAAATTTCCGATAGTACCCCGCAAGGCCAAGGAACCCACGCAAAGCTGTCACAGATTGAGGTGTAGGCCATTCCATAATGGCTTGAATTTTAGAAACATCCGCGGACACCCCCTCGCTGTTGATGATATGGCCTAAATAACACACACTAGTGGCACCAAAGGAACACTTGGATTTTTTTAGAAACAATTGATGACGATGCAATAACTCAAACACTAACCTTATATGGTGTCTATGTTCAATCCAAGTTTTGCTATAAATAAGGATATCGTCAAAGAAAACCAAAACAAATTTGCGTAAATATGGTTGAAATACCTCGTTCATCAAGGATTGGAAGGTAGAAGGGGCATTGGTTAAGCCAAACGGCATGACCAAGAACTCAAAGTGGCCATGGTGAGTGCGAAAGGCTGTTTTGCCCACATCTGCTGCAGCCATCCTCACTTGATGGTAACCTGAACGCAAATCCAACTTAGTAAAATATGCAGCCCCATGGAGCTCATCAAACAATTCTTCGACCACCGGAATGGGATACTTATCCTTAATTGTCTTATCATTTAGCTCGCGGTAATCCACACAAAACCTCCAAGAACCATCCTGTTTACGGACCAACAACACAGGTGAGGAAAAGGGGGACCTACTTGGCCGAATGATACCTTGTTGTAACATGGTAGCACATTGTTTCTCGATTTCCTCTTTTTGAAGATAGGGATATCTGTAAGGTCGAACAACTACTGGTTCGGCATCCGAAAGCAAGGTGATACGGTGGTCACATGTGCGGGAAGGAGGTAAACTCGTCGGCTCCTGAAATATGGTATGGAATTCAACTAACAGTTTGTCCATTTCCGCCATATGTGCAGATTCTGCCTGCAGCAGCTGTATCCGTGGTTCCAACTGCTCCCTTTTGCCTTGCCAAGTCACAGGTTTTCCATTCAAAGTAAAGCTCATAGTCAGAGAAGCAAAGTTCCACAAAATAGGACCCAACGTCCGTAACCAATTCACCCCAAGCACCACATCATACCCTTGTAATGGAATAACATACAAATCTGTGCAAAATGTTTCTTCCCCCACCTGCAATTGAACAGCCCTACACATACCTGAACTAGGAACCTGCTCCCCATTTGCGACAGAAACGCGAAGACCGGGCCGACATTCCCTCGGCAAGCCCAATTGAAACACTGCTTTGTCACTAATAAAATTATGTGTGCTACCTGAATCAACAAGGACTGAAATCGGTTCGCCTGCCACCAAGACCTGCAACTGCATCGTTTGGGAGTTTCGAATGCCTGTTATGGCATGAAGAGATATCTCAGGATCCAGTGCGGGCAGTTGCTCAAGTAGTTCGTCTGTGTCATCCACCATAAGACAAAAAAGCTTTTTACACTTGTGTCCTGCTGAGTAAGACTCATCACAATTGTAACATAACCCTTTTGCCCTTCGTTCTGCCATTTCAGCACGGTTCAGTCGTTTAATAAAAGGGGCGGGTGTGCTGCCACTGTTGGAAGTTGCAGAAGCAGTGCTTGCTGTCCCTTTTTGCTCACGGCTGGAAACAATGGATGGAGTTGATGTCGTAGCCTTAGGCGCAGTCCCCACAGGAAAACGACGCCCACCAGTCCCACAACTAAGCTGCATTTTTCGTTCAAAAGCCCTGGCGATGTTCATTGCAGTCACCAAATTTGGAGGGTTCTGCATCTCCACATCCACGCGAAGCGTCTCGTTTAATCCTGCAGTAAACATATCTACCTGTTGGTCAGAGCGGACCGTTGTCGCCCTAGCAAGGAAGGTCTGAAATTGGCGTTGATACTCTTCCACTGTACTGGTTTGCTTGAGGTTAATCAACTCACCCAAAGGGTTGTTGCTCAAAGGTGGACCAAATCGTAACAGGCAGTAGTTCTTGAATGATTCCCACGTGAGACTCGATTCCTCTTGTTCAAGGCGATAGAACCATAATTGCGCCTCGCCTAGCATGTGAAAGGCAGCCAGCCCAACTTTATCTCCCTCGCACGTCTTTTGGTTGAGGAAGAATTGCTCGCAGCGATACAGCCATCCTAACGGATCCTCCATGCCATTGTAGGTAGGAAATTCAAGTTTGGAGTACCGTGGAACAATCGCGTTGCCGGAGCGGCCCATCTGTGATGCTGTCTGCTGCTCCATTGACGGCTCCCACCGGTTGTGGTTGATACTTCCAGAGCCTGCATCAAAATCAGTGGTTTTTTCTTTGCCTGTAGATTGTCGTTCCAGCAGACGTTGTATTGCTGTGACAGAGACGCGCAAGTCACGCAGCTCTTGTTCCATCTTCTGGTTTGACTCCATCATCCTCTGATCTAAGTCCTGTACTTTAAGCGCCAACTGGTTATTATCACCCATGACGATCGGCTCTGATACCAATTTGTTAAGCTCCCGCGAATAGGATCTCGTCACAGGTCGATTCACCGGGAAATCTTCTTGATTCCCTTTGTTTGTGTTTCGCCCTTTCCTAGAAGAACCTATTTTGAAAGTAACAATGGTGGTTTGTTCTTAAGAGACCACCAAACTCTCCTTAGTCTGCACTTTTGCAAAAATCTCAATAATGTCTTTATTTCTCAACCTTTCCTTTTTATAGGAAGAGGGTGAATCTTAATAAAAATACAAATGATCTGCTGCCAATTCAAACATCCAAGAATTAAGGAAACTACCAAAAACATGACTCTAACATATAAGGAAACAAATGACCCATTAAGACTAATTTATTCTAATTGACTTAGGAAAAATAAAAGGAATAATAAATGCAGCAGCCTGTGACTTTCCTAATCTGCCTTGCCATTCCTTCTGCTATATTTCTTCCCTATGAAAGCGTCCCTAACACCTTACGATGAAAAATAAAATAATTAGGAAATTTACAGTCGTTTACCTCTTGTAAAGTTGCATACCATCATTGAATGCTGATGTTTCAAGGAAATACCATACATTCTGCTCCACCAAATGTATTGTTTTCAGAAGCTTTGTAGCTGGCTAATGTCCACAAAAGCACAGCATCTAATGCCTAGTTATTCATTATGGAAAATCCGGAAGCAAAATAAAGTTATAAGATCACAATATTAGAAGAACTTACTTATTCTATATACTTATCTTCTTCAACTGTTATAATCAATGCCTGCTCTGCCCTTAGAAAGATCTTAATTGCATCCTGTCAAAAGATGCTTCCGATTTACCTTGGTCTAAATATTTCTTCTCCTGCTGTCTACATTACATTCTTCTTTCTCTTGAAGTCCACAAACCATAAAAGCCACTTTGATAGAAAGTTGTTTGTTAGTTTCTAAAACAAGAAAGGAAAAAAAAAAAACGATTTTTGTAACATTAAAATGTAATAAGATGTCAAGATAATGCTTATGAAGAAAGTTATAAAGATTTTCATAACCGTCAAGTGTAGTGACACTCACCACACTTGGCATTGATTCTTTAAGTACTACAAGACATTTGGTTCATCATGGTAGCATCGACAAAATTTCTCATAAGAGTTAATTGGTCTGTCATATATCAAGTCACTTCAAGCAGGTCATGTGGAAGATCAATACACCTAAGATAATTAAGGCCCGGTCCATAACTAATTAATTCAACTCCTATTTACGATAGATCAGTGCCAAGTCAGCATCTAATGAGGAAATCGCATGAGAGCACTACAAGTGAGCACAAAAAACCTTGGATCAAGAAGAGCCTCTTCCTTGGTAGAACAGAGGGAAATCGTGAAACAGGTAGGACAACAAAGTGTGATCCATCGTGGAAGTGATAGACTGGTGCAGACTGATGTTCTTTTACAGCAAGTGATATGCTAGTTAAGTGATATGTTGGAAGTAATGGTGATTCTTTGTTGACTTCCTGTGGACCTGAAAACAAGTGGGAGAAGGGGTAGCAACATTAGATTATCAAGTCTATCACATGTGCCTCATTTTTCCCTATAAATAAAAGGCAATTTCAGGTTTGAATATATCACCGTAACTATTGAAACTCTGCATCTTCTCCACATATCATAGCGAAATATGATTGTAAATCTATCTTCTTCTTCCATCCTTCCTCGTGGCACATCCTGTTTTGTTTACTCTCCCACGCTATGAAAATGAATTCTCTTGAGAAATGGAACTGCTTTTTAGTAATGTCATATCCTGTACCCAAAAGTTTAGACCAGTGCATGTTAATTGTAAAATCTTCCCACATCTCTAATTCTTCTTCTACTCTCTCATAATCCACTCACTACCAAACCATCTTTAACAAGAAACATATGTTCTTTTTCTCAAATATTATCTACATCAGTAACATTAGATCATGATAATCAGGAATCATATTAGAATTGATTAAGTGAAAACTAAAAAATTTAATAAGATTTATATCGCCAATTACCTGTTTGATATATCATGTAATAATAACCATTAGTTGTAAAATCCGGAAGAAAATCATGCTTTGCGTTATGAGCTCTAAGACATATTTAATTTTAAGTTATAAGCCTGTTCAAAGACTTGTGATCAAGAACTCCACATAAATTGGTATCAAATGACTCATAAACAGGAATAAGGAAAAACTTACGTGGAATGATGTGTAACATGTCTCCCTTTAATAGAGCCAACTGTGAAACCTGTGTTTCCAACCATAGCACCATGAATACCACTGTGATGACCAAAGTGCAATACACATCATCAGATGCACTGCTTAGGATAGCATAGATCATGTGTGTTGGATCTGCCAGGTGAGTAAAACATGAATGATTGGTTACATATGTACCTCAAATGGCCATCAAACATTTCAAGAAGGCAATTACAAAATACAATAGCAAGACATCAGGAAATTTACCTATGTATTTAAAATTTATAGCAATCTTTTACTTTGGGGAAGTGTTCCTACAAAATCAAAGATTAAATTTGTAAACTACACGATGAATGATGACTATAAGTCATAAACATTATAACAAAATGGAAAATGATGAGAGTTCCATGATACATTTACATAGAAGTTATTAGCACTCAAATCACATGTATCATGGTGCAATTGACTGACCATATTACTCATCCTCTGTGGGGGACTCCTAAATATATTATAGAGATTGAACGTCTCAACTATGGAATAAGTTGCTGGTTCTAGCAGATCTTAGATTGTCTATGCAAGCTTACTGTAGGAAATTTTTGGCAGAAATGTCAATCACTCTAGCCATTTTACCTTCATATCAACAACCAATATGAATATTAAATGTAAATGTCAACCATAAGTATAGAATATCATCAACATTATTTTAAAATGCTTGTCATCAGAAAAATGGCAAAAGATTCATTCCAAATACTTCCAAATAGGAGTAAACAATGCCCAAATCACCATATAATAGGGTAATAGGCTGATTATTTTTCTCAAATTTAAAATTGGACTCCTAAAAAACTTACATTATTTGATGTCTCAGGCATAAAATCTGAAGACGAATGCAAGACAGTTATACAAATAACCTAAAGGTTTAGAACAGAGACAAACACAACATCAAAACATCCATGAAGCAGATAAGCATACACCCTTTTCCAAGAATAAGAAATAACATATCTAATACAAAAAAGGACTAAATTATTTTAGCAATTGTACCTTTATCTTTTGACAAGTCCACAAATGAAGGTCATAAAGAAGCATGTTTCCTGAAGCACCTGTTGCCCCATGCTTTGCTCTCAGAGAGCAACTCTTGTCCTGCACCTTCAGTTATAACGATGACCATGTGCTCATTTTCTTTCAATTTTTTTTTTTTTTTGTCAATAAATTTAAAAGTCCACCATGCCCTTCAAAATAAAATTGGGATTCCTAAATCAAGCAACAATACACATTTAGATTGGTAAGAATAGCATAAAATGGGATGAACATGAAAACAAAAGAGAAAGCAAGGGAATAAAGCAGCCAACCTTTATTTATTTTTGGCCAGTTCTTAAGCAGCAAACCTAAAGCAGAGAGATAAAAATTCAAGAGTTTGGAAACCATTAACTCCTCCTTCTATAGATAAACCTGACAAAGAATGGTAAAATTCAACCAAAATATATATATATATATATGTTTACCCTTTGCTGCACATGTAAATGTAAAACCTTGCAGTATTTTAACTCTTTGCCAACTTCTGTCTCTTGTATTCCACTAACCACCAAAGCCACATTTGACAAGAAACATCCTTGCTCCGTCTCAAACAATTTGTCAATAAGTTTAGATTGGATCCTGTAAAATTAATCATACAATTGAATAAGATTGATCACTCACACAGGATGGAAAGTTACAACCAAACTTCACTAAAATGTTACAAGATAAGACCCACAAAAATTCAACATATGAGTGGAGAGGTTGTTAGGAATGAATTTTCAAAACTGCCAAGATATTTAATCAAATACAGAGAGAAATGTAAAAAGCAATAACAACCAAGTAAAAAGAGGAGAAGAATATACCTTAACTATGATGTCGATATTAGGGATGTGAGAGATGTCGCCCCAGTTGTCTCCTATTTCTTTCTCATAAACTGGTTCTAAAATAAGGCAGCCTTTTATTGACAGATTTTGCAGTGGTGCCTTCTCAAGAAGCTGCTTTGGCAATCCCTTTAATTTGGGGCAATAAATGAGTTTCAAAGTATGAAGGGATGGCATGAACGTGATTGTGGTATCATCTTCAATCCCAAAATCCCACACTTCCCATTCGTCCATAGACTGAAACTCAAGAGTTTTCAATTTGGGGAAGGAGATAATTGATGAAGATGATGAAGTGTCATCTCTTTCTACTCCCACAAATTCATTACCCACTTCTCTCACACTCCACATGTGCAGGATAAAAAGTGTTTCAAGAGATGGCAATTTTCCCAATGGAGGCAAATGAAAACATTCGGTGCATCCAATCAGATATATCGACCTCAAATTGGCTAATGACGTCATCCGGCTAATACTAGACATTGACTCAGCTCGGTACTGCCCTATTGTTAATTGTTGCAAATTTGGAGGTGGTTGGAAAGCTTCAAGAATTGCTTCATCGTCGTTCTTCTGATCCTTCCAACGGAACACTAATTCCAATTGACGAATGCTTTTGCAATTTTCAAGTTGCCCAACTTCTCTCGAATTTTTTAAATCTTTGAGGCATAAATATTCCACGTGCCGAAAGTT
Source organism: Litchi chinensis (assembly GCA_019925255.1). Taxonomy (NCBI): domain Eukaryota; kingdom Viridiplantae; phylum Streptophyta; class Magnoliopsida; order Sapindales; family Sapindaceae; genus Litchi; species Litchi chinensis. The sequence continues at coordinate 7,883,919 of CM034464.1, read as the reverse complement.
ATTCACATATTCAAGTGAGCACGCTTTCCCACTGTAATCACCACCACTCAAATGGAATTCAGTTAATGTCTGAAGTTTTGTTAATCTCTCAATTCCTTTTGGCATGTACATTAGAGAACGAGTGCCATTATTCATTAAATGGCGTAGGTTGATTAACTTCCCCATTCCTTGAGGCAGCACTTCGAGACTATAACACCAATCAAGCTTTAGTGTTTGTAAATTATACAACTGACATAATGACTCGGGCAACTTTCTCAACCCTCTATTATCACTCAAATCAAGATATCTTAAATGTAAGAGTTTTCCTATCTCCTTCAAAATAGGCATACCTATAAAACCACCAATTTGTAAGGCCTTCAATCTTGTCAACTCTTCAAATAACTTTGATATGACTTTACGGAATACTTTGGTGGCATCTGAATATGAATAAGCTGTGATCACAAGGCTCTGCAACTTTTTGAAATTGCAAATAGAGATAGCTAATGTGTCTCCTTCATGAACCGTCAACTTTAATTGACGAGCTTTCTCATATGAAGTGTGTATGTTACGTTCTTTAAGATCTATGGCATCAATCATACAACATTCATTCTTGCTAAGAAATTGGGCAACATCATGCACTAAGTCATGCATCTTACATCTTACAATACTACCATCATCATCTTTTTCAAACTCTTGAAATAAGGAACGCATTGCTAATGTATTAAAGTATTCTTCACCAACTATCTCGATCTCTTCATTATGATCCAACCCAAGATATCCTTGAGCCATCCATAATCTAATTAATTCATCTTTTTTAAATTTAAAGTCTTTTGAAAACATTGCACAATACGTAAAGCATCGTCTCACCATATAAGGCAAATCATAGTAACTTAATAATAATGGGGTGAAAGCACCCTCTTCAAACTCTTTTACTTTCCACATCTCACTACATAAGATGTTTTCCCATTCTTTTTTAGTGCTTTTAAATCGCAAAAGACTCCCTAATGTCTTTGCGATGAGAGGCAATCCCTTGCAATTGTTTGCAATTTTCCTACCAATCTCTTCTAGCTCTTTACACTCTTCATTAGACCTACCAAAAAATGCGATCTGTGTAAATATTGACCAACATTGCTCATTAGATAATTCATCAATTGAAACAATGTCAATTGATTTCATCATAAGAGCAGTTGTTTGCTTACGTGTGGTAACCAAGACTTTACTTCCATGAAGGCCATTCTTTAAACAATGGTTGAATGGTTCCCATTTCTGGAAGTCTTCCGTCCACACATCATCTAAAACTAGAAGAAATTTTTTTCCTCCGACTAAATTATGAATTTCTTTAATAACGGACTCCAATTTAACAAATGTTACTAATTTAGATTTATCACCCTCTAAAGCTTCATAGATCGCTTTAGCAATCATTAGCTCATTAAAAGGGTTTGATACACACACCCATATTCTTTTTTCAAAATTGCTAATCACCTTCTTATTGTTGTAAACAAATTGAGCAAGTGTTGTTTTCCCAATACCTCCCATCCCTACAATTGAGATGACATGGAGGTCACTCTGCCTTTCACTACTTTCACCCAACAACTTGCTTACTAATTTGTTCTTTTCCTCATCTCGACCATGCACATCAGACACATCAATAAAGGAAGTACTTTCTACACGCTGATGTTGTTCACTAGTCACAGTTGGTTTAAAGTTAAATATGTCTTTCCATTTTGCAATATCATCTAGTCTCATAGTTATTGCTTTAATCTTGGAAGCAATGTCATGACTTAAAATAACTTGTCTTAAACTAGAGCAAGGAAAGAGAAACCAGGAGCGTACCTTACTCTTAAGGGTATGAGAATCATTAGATCCCATAAGTTGCAATCTTTTCATGCTTGCAGTGTTCCACGTGTCCAACACCTCCTCCATGTCATAGGAAACATCTTTCAACTTCTCCAACCAAAGTCTAACACCTGTCTCCGTAACTTGTCTTCGCTCAGCATCAGCAAGCACAGCTTGAATGATTTGTAAGCTAGACGTGAGCTTCCAGACTTCATCACCCACGCCTGCAACTGACTTCAACTCTTCTTGTATCAGCTGACCAACGCCTGAAACCAATAGCTCCAAGACACCGGAAACAACTGCCTCGGCCATGTTACTAGGAAATGTTATTGATTACGTAGCAATTACAATAAGAGAAATCTGAGTGTTTTTGTTGTGATATGTCTTGCAATGTGCTTCTAGTTATATAAAAAGATGTTAAAGCCAAGGAATAATAATGGCAACAAAGAAAAAGCAATGGCGCGTTTCACGAGCAATTCGCTTTAGCTGATGCCTTTTGTTTTCCTTCAACGTGAAGGAGTATCTGAAAGTGAAGTCCACTAAAGTCGTCGCTTTCTTAGCAAGATAATTCAATGAATAGTGTAATGCCCTCCTTGTCCTTGTACGTGTGAAAGCTGGTTAGCCTTATGTTGTCATCATTAATCACTTGTCATTTTTTACTAAAAATCCTATCCATGTAGGATTTCAATTTTTTTTTATATTCTTTATTATAAAAATATTAATAATTTATAATAATAAATATATCTATTAATAAATTTAATATATTGTATTATAAGTATTTTTATAAGTTTATAATGACATGTTCATACCAAGTTGAAATAAATCCAATTCTTATCTTTACTTAATATTAACATTATGAATTTATAAAAATATTTTTAATATAACATGTCAAATTTATTAATAGATGCATTAAAAGAAAATATAAAAAAAATTGGAATCCTAATTTGATAGGATTTTTTTAATAAAAAACAAAAATGATTTCTCAAAAAAAAAAAAGAAAGAATTAGTGAAGACCTAAGGCTGGGTAGGTTCACGCGTATAAGGACAAGGACATCAATTTTAGATGTTTCGGTCAAGCTGCCATTCTAGAAAGAAAACTTCAAAAGGCCCGTTAGTGTTCCAACCTACCCCATTTAATTTCTTCATCCAAAGTTTCCCATCATCTTCCGTTGTTTCTATCACACAGCGACCACCTCACCCTACCATTTAATTCCTTGATAGGAACCAACCCACATATAAATAGTTGTTTGGCATGCATGTCCCAGTAAGTTTATGTGTGATTAATTTTGGTAGGTTCAATTGATTAGAATATCTATGCCAAACGAATTTTATGAACTTGTGTATGTGATTTTCTACCAAACAAATTTTTTGAACTTGTGTAGGTGATTTGCTCCACTCATTATTGGAGTAGTAATTTTCTGATTATGTTAAGCATGTTCTGATAAACATCTATGTGATTGATTTTGGTAAGTCCAATTGGCTAGATCTATATAATTGATTTCGACAAGTTGTATCAAACTTTTGACTTTATTTGTATTGACTTTAAAAAGTATATATAATTTTAAAAATAAATTTGTAAGTGATGTTTTACATACTTACCTGATATGTAGCTCTAATTCTTATATAATAACAACACTCAATCATGTCAGATGTTACTAGAATCAATTAATTTGATTGTAAGTAAAACATAATCAAACCTAATCAACTTATTTTCATCAATAAGTAGAAAATCTAAGGATGCAGGCATCCTCTGTGATTGGTGGATAAGTCTTGGCCAATATCGCCAAATAGAATTCATTCATATGAAAGATAACAATTAAGCTCTATATCTGCTGTACAATGAATTTTGTGAACTCCCTCGAGCATATGAGTCTCAATGCTTTTAGATGAAATGTTGCTCACTCTAAAAGAAAGATTTTGATAAGCAACATATCACTTGGAAATGCTTAAATTGTATATTTTATCATCTTTTGTACGTTCTTCAGTAGTTGATAATAATTACTAGGGCTCTCTCTCTCTCTCTCTGTTTTTTAATTTTATTTTTTAAAAAAATTATCATTCATAGATATAAGGGGAACAGCTGGGATTGAGAATTCTATTTTTTTTTTTTTTTGAGAGAGAGAGAATTCTACTTGTTTGCTTTAAAATGAAAGTAAAAATTATTAAAAACATTAAAAAAAAATGTAGTGTAAATTCCTTTTTAACCAAAAAAAAATCATTTTTTATCCCAAATGAATTTTTAGTCGGTTTTTATCCGTTTTCAATCTCATAATGTTTCACATACATGAAACATTCACTTACATGAATGTTGCATAGAATCCAAATGAGACAAAAATAATTGAAATTTCGTTGACGGTGAAAAACGATTAACTTTTTCTATTGGTTAAAAACGATTTTTTATTTTTTATTTTGACAAAAATTGAATTTGTCTAAAAACCAAATATCTTATAAGCAAAAGCAATATGTGCCATCAAATGTATAATGAAAGTTATCATTAGATGAATTTTTTCCTTTAAAAAAATATAAACATTTTACACCATGTACAAGTAACTGTGTAGGTACTAGTTTACTCAATAACAACTTTTTTATAATTGTATAGTAGATTTTAGGATCGAGTTTTATACTTGAATTATGGTTTAAGAGGTTTGATTTTCATTAATCTAATGTAACAATTGAAAAAAAAAAAAAAAGGTACGAGTGAGTAGTTACAAAAGTGAATTTCATTCACCTCATAAAAGGTTTAGTTAAAATATAAAACAGCCCTCTTAGTATTGTATTCATGGGCGAGGGGACTGAGAGAGAGCCATCTCTTAACAAATTTCATCATACAATTATGTCAACATAGACAAAAATATTTGTAATAATTTTCAAAACTTTAGATATAGTTTTTGATCTATACCAAAATTTTAGTAATATAATTTTATCATGGCTAAACCTTGAGGAAAGTTTACAAAAATTTTCTTATGTTAAGAAGTTTGTGAATCTTTATGCACAATTGTGTAACACAAATGTGAGTGTGTTTTGTCAAATAAGAATCGTTGTTTGAATCCAATCCATGAATAATAAGATCCAGCCCATCAACAACGACCCGAGATAGTTGTTGCCCATCCCAACCCAATTTTGCTATTTATGTTGGGTTGGATCAATGTAGGAATTAGCATATACAAATTATGAATTGAGGGTCATGTCATTATTGGCACTCATTGATGTTTTTTTAAAAAATAATAATAATAAATAATTTAATTAATTTATCAAATTCAGGTTTCCAAAAAAAAGAAATAACAAACATTCGATTTACGAATGTGTAAGGGAGATTTCTACACTAAAAAAACACAGACCCTTTTTTCCATCTATATGTTGTGTCAATCATGTTAAACAATAAGATATATGAAACAATATTATGATACTATACATGACTTTAGACTAATTCATTAGTTTGAGGGATAAGAGAGGTGGTTGATGGATGCAATTTAAATGGCTATATTAGAAGATTATTCACTGTCCAGAAATTGGAAACAAAATCCATAACCAAATACAGAAAAATGATATCATAGTCAACAATGCAAACCACCCAAGATCACTCCTAATATTGCATGTTAAATCTTTCATAAGTATGATGACCTATCATAATTAGAAAGTGAAACCAAAATTTATGAAAGAGATAGAAAACTTCATATTAAGAAAATGACAAAAAATAATAATTAGAAATGGTCTCTTGTTGGCTAAATATCAGTTAGCATAAAGTAATAGCTCTCATATTTTATTTTAGTTATGCTAGACGCTCTAATTTTATAGTAAACTCATTTTATTGGGACTTTGGAGACAACCAACATTTGCAAGCATCTAATACAATCTGAAGTGGATAGAAAAAGAAAGATAACTATATTGTTGGATAATTTTAACAATATTTGTTTTGAGTTATTTTTCAAATTCATAATTTTTTTTCAACTCTATGATATAATGGAAAAATTAATTTGGTTTATAGTTCTCTAGTACATTATGAATTGCGTATTGAGTTGGATCAGCTTTTTCATGATGAGTAAACAATCTATGGTTTATTTTGAATATTGATATATCTAAATCTGTATAATCAATAAAATTAGTAATTAACTTGAAAAAATAGAATTAGTAATTATTTTACTAGTTTTTTTTTTTGGAACATGCAATTAGTTTAGTAGTTGATTATTATATTTCGTGCTTTGGATGATTATGCTAGATAGCATTATTGTCATTTGTCACCAATCGATGATTCAAGCAATTTTTTATGACGATTATCCATAAGTTCAAGGGCAATTCCTGTAGCTTATGTGACACCAACAAATTATACATATTTATCATTTTGATGCACTATATTTGTATAGTTTCCTCATGTACAGACTATATTGAAAAAAAAAAAGAAAGAAAATGTTTATTTCTCACATTTTATTTTGATATCTTTCTTTTCTTTTCCATTCGTCGTTTTTATTTCATAAATATAGATGGTGTTTTTTTTTTCTTCTTGAAAATAAACATAGATGGTGTTGGTTATTACATTTTTATTAATGTATAATTAAGGGCAATCAATCCTATTCCTTAATCTTTTCAAAAAAAAAAAAATCTATATCTTAATTTTCTTTAAAAAAAAAAAATGAAGTATTTGCTTTAATCTATTAAAGAGTGAAACCATAATTTATTAAAAAGTAACACAAAACTCCACAATGAGAAAATGGTTATTTATATACTTATAATTCAAGTGATTGATACATGTTGCTTTTGCATTTGTGCTTCTAATCGAGGTTTGAATCTTATAATATACATTTATGAGCATATGTTGGGAGTTTTAACTTTTTATTGAGGAAGTAGATTTATCTAGTGTTGGAAAAAAAAATTCGAATCCCATATAATATTTAATTTTAACATATCTTGAGAAAATTTTGGGAGTAGATTCCTCTCAACTCTATAACAGCAGTTTTTGGACCACATGTTGTATTTAATCTTAACAAGTCCCAACAAATTTTTAGCTTTGATCTCGATAGGTACAGTAAAATTTATGATTATTATTATTATTATTATTATTTGAGTACAATAACCAGATATGGGATAAACCCAAGGGCATTCGGGACCCTAACAACCGAGATATGACACTGAACTCCCATATGGGAGGGAACCACCCACACGAAGGTGGGGGAGAGACCCACACTGGGGTGGGAGCAACCCACACAATTGGTGGGAGACAAGTATATTTATATTTATATATTATTATTATTAGTATTATTATATTAATATTAGAATATATATAATTTATGATTATTGGTGTTATTAAATTTTTTGTTACAATCTATTTATATATATATATATATAAGAAAATAGTTTAAAGAAATCCTTTCTCTAGCATAAAATTGTATTGCATTTTCGTAAGTAATCTTTACTTACCACTATTTTGTTATCAGTTTAATTTTTATTAATATTTAAAAATTTGGTATTCGTTTTTTCATGCTTGAGTTAAAGGAAAAACAGTAAGCTTTTAACACAACAATAAGGTAAAAGGATAACTGGATAATTCTTTCTTTGGGAGTGGACTTACAACTATTTTAACGATTTTTTCCCCTCTCTAAGTTTGATATCAGAATACCTTTTTTTAAAAAAAAAAAATTACTAATTTAGGGCATACATACACTAAAATAGAGTAAAAAATATCTCTACTATAAAAATTAACATATAAATAGACCTGTTACTTTTAAAATAATATAATCTTTTCTTTATAGATTTATTAAAACATGTTGTCAAAAAAAAAAAATGTCAAACATCAAGGCAGGGCTTTTAACATTTATTTAGCAATTTTCAAAACTTGAGAAAATATTTTTAGTGTTGATATTTACACCCTTTAAAATCTATATGTAAACCGCTTTTTGTATGTCTACCTCACTAAAGCTTTTTGAAATAACAATTCTTGTAATTACACACCCTACATATTACCAAAAACAAAAGGAAAAAGCAGCAAGCTCCTCCATCTTTTCTATATAGGATGGAGAAGACAGCAGCCTCCTCCATCGATTTTTTTAGGCTAGGGATGCCTCTGGCCCTTCATTTTTTGATCTAAAGTTTTCATTTTATATTTATTTTATTTTACTTTTTAGTATAAATATTTTTTTTTTATACACGCGATTGTTTAGCTAGTATAAGTAAGCAGTTGAAAATAATAATATCTTTTTAATTAAGTATTGCTCATTTCATTTAAGAATAATAACCAAATTTTAAAAATTTATAAAATTGGGATATATAGTTTTAAAGGTGTTTATGTATAGTCATTCAATGTATTTTTATTAATTGCAATGTTTTGTGGAACATATGGTTTCATCATCATTCATCAATGAGCCCAAGCCCAATTAAAGGCCCGAGAGTACCGACCCAACCCAAGTTTTGACCCATTTATGTTGAGTGCTTGGATTTACCGAGTAGCTAGCTTAAATTACACAAAGAGTGGCGATGTTTATACCTGTTAAAAAAGTATCTAAGCCCCTTTTGTTTGCACACTCAATAAAAAATTTAAAATTTTTCTAATTTATTTTTAAAGCTTACTTAATACTAAGACTACTATTTTTCCTTAATTTATTGTATATATTTTTGTACATACACCTCTTAAGTCAACTATAAACAAACTATAATATGTGTTAAAAGTATATCTAGTGTAAATTATTTTATTGTCATTTACTAGAAAATTTCTGTCTTATTATTTAAAATTTTTTTAACACCTTCTCGTACATGAAACGAAACCTATACTAAACAAGTAATGTATACAAATTCATTCAACCCATTAATTTTTTTAAAAAAAATTAGAGATTTGTGTAGAAAATAATATTTATTTTATCATTTTACTCTCTCAAACATTAATTTTTCATTTATATCATAAGACTTGCATGAATGATCACCATCTAATTTTTAATTAAATTAGAATTGCATGATGATTAGAGATGATTGAAGTTAGGGTTTGACAATAAACCCTTTTTAATTTTTATGAGTAAAGTCATAAACCTTTTTTTTTCTCTCTCAAACTCTAATTTTTTTATATATTATAAGACTTGCATGAATGATTACCAACTAATTTTATATATAGAACCATAAGTAACACTTTGTTTTATGATGAATTGTGAATATTGGTTTAAACTTGTAGTTGTTGAATGATTTGAAATATATCATTTTACTTATTTGCTAATATGATAAAGAAAGTGGAAGAAATGAATTACCTTTTTGTTTGGTTTACGAGAAAATCCAACAAAAGAATGAAAAATGTTGATATGTAATTAAATATTTGATAATATTTTTTATGATTAAATTAAGATTATATAAATTATTAAAGACTTTCAATTTTAGATGGAGAAAAGTTAGGATTCGAAAGAATAATAAAGAGAAAAATTAGGGATTAAAAGAGTAAAAAAGGTTTAAGATATATATGATATTTTAATTAATAATTGGTGAGTGTACTTATAAATATTTATTTTTTTAGTAATTTTACTCAAGAGTAATATTGTATACTTAAAAAAATAATAATAATCCTAATTTGGGGTGTACATACAATTTTTGAGGGGTGAAAATATCACCACTCTTACACAAATTATTTATTAAGATTTACGACCCATGTTGTTGACACCCCATCAATGTCATCTTAGCACCACTTTTATTTGAAAATTGTTCTTCGCTTAACTATTGGGTGTAATTATTAAAACAATGCCGAGGATCAAAATTGATGAGGTTGATAATAACATAGACTTTTTTTTTTTTTAAACTATTACAATTAATTTGATATTTGATATTAGGAGAAAGAGAATATGACTTGGATTGGAACCCATAAACTATGTGATAGTGAAAAACATACAATTGAATCAACCTCATATTATTAGACTATTTGTTAATCTACCTTTAGTGTGAGCTTTAAGTCCTTTTTTTTTTCCAAAAAAGAGAGAGAGAAGAAGTGTAAAATTTAAGTCCAATTTGTGCCCTTATGATCTAACTATTTTCTTTTTTGAAATAAATAAATAAATAACCGTGTAGAACAACAATTCGAACAAAAAATATTTTCAAATTGAATGAATCTCTTTATCAAGAAATCATGTTGAAATATGATCCTCATAACCTAACTATTGAAACAAAGATTGATATTTAAGGATCCATGGATGCATCAGAAGTCTTCTTGCATTAGGCTCTACTTTTAGAATGAAATTCTTCACATTTTAAAATCTGAAATATATAAAATACCGATTATTAAATCAAAGAAACTTATATAAAAAAGAAAGTTGTTAATCTATTAAAATATATTAAAATTATATAAAAATGGTATTTTTAAAATGCAAAACTTTATATAACAACAAAATCATATTTTAAGATTTTGAATTTGAAACAACTGAGTTTATAACACTTCTCATATTCATATAACTTGACCGTTTGTTTATTTGAATATTCATATTTCTTTCTTTTCTTTCTTCAAAAAGATACAAGTGTGATCAAATCATCAAAACCCAATTGAACAAGCTTTTACTTTTGGTAGAGGGGTCTCTTTTAAAGTGACTTTATAAAGACTTCAAAAGAATAAAAATGTCCTATTTTGGTAGGAATGTAGGGAACTTATATACATACAACTTTTGCATATATATATATATATATATATATATTTTGGGTAGTTGAGGTTGCAATACAAAAAGATAATGTTGGGTCTTCACATTCTTTCCATTCAACACCCTCGATCAAAAACCATGCCAAACTTTCTTATGTGTCCAAAATAAAAGGACCACGTTTTATTATTAAATAAATATATGAGAGGGACCCTTTGGAGATCCATCACTTTCTTTTTGGATATGTTTGTTTCCCTATAAAATTTTTGATATATTGAAATTCCCAAAACCCTTCAATAACATGTTAATGTTAATTCCCATTTATAGAATATAATGTTTGAACTTGGTCAAAATTCAGTAAACTTAGTTGCTTAACTAACCTACTTCAAGTAATTCAATTCATATAAAGGAATCACATTTCCAGATAACAACATTTGATTTAGTTATAAAATATTATTTAAAATAGATAGATTGATCCAATCCTAAAGTATAAATTTATATAATATCGTAGATTTTCTTTTTTATGACTATGATCAGTCCAGGATATAATGAGCACCAGCAGCGATAAACCTTGTGACTTAATCCGAGGATCAATTCACAAGAACATGAGGAGCCAATCCAAAAAGAGTAGGGGACAACCCATAAATAGTGGGGAAAAATTGTCATTATATTTGGTAGCCCTGTTGAGCTTCGAACTTTGGCACTCACAAAGATGTCAAGCAGAGTTAGCACTACCAGGGTAACTTACCATGCTCTAATATGGCAAATTTGACTCATATAGTATAATTGCATAGATGCGATATTTACCCCAATATATCTTTTAAAGATTTTTAAGTGATTGCTGACTAATGATTGATATTTAACCCAATTGTAAAATGTGAGAGAGAAAAGAGAGGGGGCTGAGTGGGGAGGGAGAGTGAGAGGAACTGTTGTTAGTGAGAAGAAAAGTTCTTCCATTGAAAATATTCACTAGCATTATTTTTTATTATTTTGTCATGTATGAAATATGAATATCACTGGTGAACAATTATTTGTGACGGCACAAAATGGATTCACACTCGTCCTTTCCGAGCATATGGGCTTTTTCATTTTCACATAAAGGCAAAGAGGATTGGATACTTGATAAGAAAGCGCTTCTTCTTCCATGTTCTTTAAATTTATTTTTTGTTTCAAATTTGGTAAAATTCTCTAATGATTAAGAAAAAACACTTCTAATTATATCAAAGTTAATTATATTAAGAGAAAAGAAAGAGCATAATTGATTTCCACGTGTCATAAAAGTAATAAAATGTCATAAAAAAAAAAAAGCAACTTCATTTTATATCATCTTTGAACATGACAGAATTTCAATTATAAAATAAATTTAAGTTTCTTTTATAATATGAATCATATTATATATTTTGAGTATGAATATTATATTTGATACACAAAATTTTATAAATATCTTGAAAAAAGATGTAAAGTTAAATTTTCGTATTTACTTTCTAGAATTTGCTTTATTCGTGCATGCACGCGTGTGTGTGAATGACAGAAAGAAGTCTTTGATTCTATTAATGTAATCTTGACCTAATCAAGAATCTAAGACCATCCACAAAGAAGTAATCATAAAATTCAAAGTAAGAAGACTCTATGAGCCCATAAAGAAGTAATCATAAAATTCAAAGTAAGAAGACTCTATGAACCCTAAATCTAATCTAATCTAATCATTCATAATAAGAAGGATCCTTAACTAAAGTAATCAGTTTTAAGAATAATCTAAGAACCAAACTTTATAACTTTAATCTCCTTTTTGAGAAAAGAAATTTTGGCCCATTTTGTTTTTCTATTTTTTACTCTTAGCATTGCATCACCATGATCATGATCATCATGGTTGATGATGGGTACGAATCATAGAAGCCACATCCTTAACCAATAAAAACAATTATCTAAAAGTGAGAGAAACTTTCGTGGTTGTTGTTATCGGTATCCTACTTTTGAGCCACCAACCAAACTATCATGCTCCTTTAATTATCACTATCACAACTCTAATTCATTCTCTCTTCATTGAACATTCCCTCCCTTTTCCTTGGTAGCTCTTTTCCACTATCAATCTCACTCACATTCATTCTTTTTCTTCTAATGAGGAACCCCCATATCCACTTCCAAAATTTTCAGAGAAAAGTTTTTATATCTATTCCTTTTATTTTATACATATACTTTTACGAATCGAACAAGTTTAAAGCGTTCAAATCTACTTAATATATTTAAGATTTAGAATAAGTTAAATTTAAAGTTTACACGTAAATATTTATATCTGTCCATCATTGTCATATAATTAACTAACATTTATTTCCAAAATTACTATAAGTCTATAACAAGGCAATTATAGAACTACATTTTCCATTAATTACATGCGCAAGTAACTTCAATATTTTATAAATCTTAAAACAAGTAAAAAGTTTGTAGTGATTCTTCAAAAATTAGTATCAAACTGCTAATTAATTTGATGTTTTATATCTTTTCTCCTTTGCAAAAACCCCACAATTTTTTTTTACTTAAAAAAAAAAAAAAATCTTAAAAGAATCTTAAAATTTTTTTGAGAAGATCTGTAAATGGGTCCTGATAATAATGGTGTAGAGAGTAGAAGAACAGCAGCCGCGTGGAAAAAAATATAAACAAACAAGAAAGGACGCAACAAAAACAATCAAAAGAAAGTGATGGTGTAATCAATGATATGAAGAAAAGAGTAAGATCATAGACAAATAATATAAAGATATATATGATTTAAGATAACAAGAGTGTGGTATGGTTCTGGTGGGGTCTGCCCACAAAACCAAAGTCTCATTTCACGATCAAGATATGGATCATATCCTATATGGCTATTGTTGTTCTAGTTACTTGGTTGGTGTTGTTGTGTTCCAACTCTTGATGTTTTTAAACGTGCTCTAAACAGGAAAATTAAAGTAGAAAATGGGTTGATATTAAGTTACAACATATTCAGCTAAGCAGCCGTTGTAGACATCTTAGGAGGTTAATTTTCGATGTTGATGTATCAGTATATCACATCATCATATTTAGATGATGTATCTATCTAGTAACCTTTTAAGATTAGTAAAAGAGTTACATGATGAATAAACCCGAAAATTTGTATCAATCTATTTGCATGCTAATATGATTGAATCGGCTATGAATAGACCACATAATTAATTATATATGTTTGATAAATGACTTGTGTTCGTACTCTGAATTTTGATATGATCAATTAAACGGATGGTATTTAACCTCGTACCATATTCTTTAATATCCTTGTGTGGCTAGGTGTAAGTAAATTCAATTTGGAAATCTTTTATGTAAATAATTAAGAAACCAGACCTAGTAAGGCAAAACAAGATAATATTCTTCTAAGTCTCAAAACTTGTATTAAATTATATATCAACTTTACATTCAAATCTCCTAAACATGTAATTACTTCCAAACTTAACATGCAACTTTGTTATAAATCACAAACATCTATATCATATTACATATCAATTCTAGTTTAAGTGGTTAATGTTATTTCCTTTCATATCCGTGATAAAGGTTCAAGATGTCTTTATGTTATTGAGTCTCAATATCCAAGTAAAGTTTATTTTTTATAGATCTCGACATATCTTGACTCGATTTATTTTCATCTAAATAATGTGTTTGTCTCCTAAAATAATGTTCATGTATAGGCACACGCAAAGGGTTATGTTGCAAGTCACAATCAAGCAACGAAAATTCATCAATGCCGAATGCATGAGAGAGAAGGTCAGGCGATGATATGGAGAGCACAAGAAATGAAGGGACATTGGAAGTGCTTTGAAATAGGGCCACCTGGGATGGGAAGTGCTTGGATTTATAAGCTAAGAAATTGCTTTCGATTTTGGTTTCTCCAACACCCTTTTTATGGCATATTTCATCCACACGCCTTGTTCCTTCCTTTTCATTCCATTACAATTTTGCTTTTTAATTTCTTGTCCTTTTTTGTCTTTCTTCTTTGACATCATCCCTTACATCTTCTACTAATTTATTTGTTATGTTATGTTGTTCAAAATAATTAAAATGTTTTTTTTTTCAAATTAATGTAAATAAAATGTTTTTCAAGCATACATATATAATATCATGGATGATTTTTTTTTCCAAGAGACAAACTAGTGTCATGAAATAAGAGAGGGGGCAATCCATACAAATATTTGATAATATTTACTATGAGAGGTCGAACCGCTAACTTCATATGAGGTGGGGATATACTTTGCTAACCACACTAACAATTCATATATCATTGGTGATTTCTTATTCATATGAATAAACGATCGGTAAAAAACATAAATTTTAGCTATTAAAGAGAATAAAAACACATTCTCATTTTAAATGCAATAAGTTATGTATCATATATTAGGATTCTCAAAAAATATTAAGCACAATACTTTGAAAATAATAAATGTAAAGAAGTTATTAAAAAAAAATCTCAATTGTTGGTCACACATGTCACCAAATTTATTGTGCTTACCACAAAATATGCATAAAAGATTTTTTATTTTTTTTTTTTAAGATAGTAAAAAAAGCTCAGAAAATAATCGGGATCAAGTTAGTGGAACTTTAGTGATATAGCCCGAATAAATGGTTCCCATACAGCTGGGAGTCACTCATACCTGAGTGGAAAATGGTCTATATAAATCCCACTTATATTACTGGAGGTGGGGAGTGTTAAATCATGGTTTGAGATCATGGTTGGCCCGTGTACTTCCATTGCATCACTTGGTCATCGACCATAAGAGAGAATTTTAATACACAAATAATAGGCATATATAATTGTTACATACATTAATATAAATTTCATTCATTGGGTTAGAAATTGAAAAAATATATATGTTATTTATTTATTTGAAAAGGTTTTATGATGATAAATGATAACTTGATCCCGCCATACTCCAATCCAATCTAATCCAATAATAAATGATCATGAACGGTCAGGATTACATGATCATGATTAGCAAGTAATAAAAGAAATCGGACGGTGCAAATGATCCCATCAAGCTGACAAATCCCATGATAAGACATTGAAAATGAGTGCGCCGTGTCTGATTTCCAATAAAAATTTGTCCTTTGTCCAGACAAAGCATCATCATTACCATTCCTGATTGACATGACATACACTTCACGAGCTGTTTCCTCCCCCCGCCGCTTGATCGGATCAACACCATGGATCTGACCACCAACGGCTCCTGATCTTCCGCTGGGCTGATGGAATGGGGATCTTTTGGTTGAGATGGTGTACAGATCAAAAGACGGTACCTTTTTTGTAGGGTTGTGATCGTGATTGATGGGATTAGTTGGAGGTAATAATGCTAGGGAACATTTTAATAGTGTGCTAAGCGAAGCATCGGATTTAAGCTAGTTACAGAGCTAGAGATTCCAGATTCTATTGCATTCACGCGGCTTTTATGGCGCGTGGTGGCTAATAATTTTTTTTTTTTTTTGAAATGTTATGGTGGCTAACAATTGTTAGATCAAATTTGCGCTAATATTTTGTATTTTGCTCTAGTTGATTTTATGTTATTAGATTTTGAATCAAAGTTTATTAACTGAAAAGTGGATTAAGAGTAGATAATAGGGATAATTTAGGTTAATTATGTAAGTCAATCGTGAGGTATTGTATTGGTGCCAATTCTATTCTTTTTAACTCTTTAGGAAATATAATTATTAAATTATTAAACATGAGCAATATAAAAATTTGATTAGCGTTAATTATTTTGAAAATAAAGCTATAATAATATATGAAATTGTAAATTCTAATGCACTTGGCAAATACACAACACCTTTAGGAGTTAGCGGTGTTGTACTCTTGTTCATCAATGTGATCAAAATTTAATTCTCACCAAGTAAATTTTACAAAGTAATGTGAACAAATTTTTCTCTTTATCTTGAGAGTTGAATCTTCTCACTATATGAGTAGATAACTTATATTAATAGATTCCATTAGATTTCTAACATATTTAATGGATAATTGATATTTAACTCATTCAATAGTTAATCGATATCAATAGGTTTGACAAATTATTGACTAGTCAATGTCAACTTTTAATAAAGAACTAGCTTAGTAAATGATATCTAATGGGGAATGAAATCCATTGAATTTGACTAACGTGAAGGTTTCGCTTAAAAAAGAATATGAAAAAGTAAACAAATGCAAAAACTTGATAATTTTATAATTAATATATAGAAAACTTTTATAATCGAGTATATTTGATTTTGAAAAGTAAATACCATCTAATTAAATTCATCTATTATATTCTCTTTTCTAAAAATAAATTATCTCTCCTATTTAATTTAAATGTAATTGATGAATTTAATTGGTTAATCTTTATTTTTTAAAATCAAATATATTTTATTATAAAAAATGTATATATATATATTAACCCATTTGATATCGATTTCTAACAAAAACTAGCTTAGTGAATGATACCCTAATGGGTACTGAAATCCATTGAACTTGACTAGCATCAAGATTTGGCTTAAAAAAAATATGAAAAAGTAAACATATATAAAAAATTGATATATATATATAGATATAGAGAGAGAGAGAGAGAGTTTTCAGAAAGTTTCAAATTGAATAAAATGAATTATGAATCTGTCTTGTGTCTTAACTTTAGTAAATAACAATCATGTGTTTGTCAAAGTAATCCTCTATTTACATCATAAATCGATTGAATAATATTGTGAGATGTGAGAGAATGTGCAAACGAAGACCAAAAAAAAAAAAAAAAGGAAAAAGACATTGTAGAACAAAAAGAAAAAGAAGCTTAGATGATAATAATAAACCCAACAAAAGCACGTGACCAAAAAAAAGTCGGATATCATGCAAAATTGGATCCAAATCAAAACCCAAATCCACTAATAAACACTCACCACAACATGCGTTCAATAGTGAGTGAATCCTTCATGATGCTACATTCATACATAGTTTTTTTTTTTTTTTTCTATCTTTTTTAATTGGGATTAATCTAAAAAACAATCGAAACCAATCAGAATAAAAATATTATGCTGCAATCAAGGATGTTGCTCTTAAATGGAAAAGATCCACCACATAAAGGTGAAAAAAATATTCATATGAGAATAAAAAATAACTCATATATAATGATAGAAAAATTGTTATTATTATTATTATTATATAATGATTTTAGATTGACGAATGAGTGTTGAACTCATACCACACATAATGAGAGATGAGAGCTGTTAGCGCCTAACTAACGACGCCAACAACCAAATACCATACAGAGTTTTTTTATAGCATTATAAATCCAAAATTTAATTTGAAGTATGAAAATGTATGCATATGTTACAAATGAGAATTCTATAATATTTTATAGCCATATAGAGTCAATGTCTAATAGTGAGATAGAGATAATGATTTATATCCTGACATGATAATCCGACATAAACATTAAGTATATAATCAAGATCGTGTTAATTTAATCAAATTAGGGTTCATAATTGTGTCAACCTCATTTAACCCATCAAATAAATAAGTCATGTAAAGTTTACTTAATATACTATAAATTGATACGATTAGTTATAATAGATTTTTCATTTTGAGGAGAATATTCATAGTTTATGTATTAATACATAAAGCGAGTTTTTGATAAACCTAGTTTAACTAAGCAATAAGCCAAATCCAAATTAAACGGATCAAAATCGAAACTATTGATGTAATAAAATTTGTATATTTTGTTGTATCATTTGTTTAGTATGAATAAATCATATTGAATTTAAATGGATTCACTCGTTATATTAATTATTTCATGTAGTAACTGAATGAAAAATAATCGTATCTAATCAGATTGAATCAAATCTAATCCATGGATTCAAATTGTCATCCCCAAACGTTACATAGTAAATTCATGCATATACACAAATATAATATAGAGGAAATGTCAGCAGATAACATTTTCAATTATTGGCTTGACAATTTCATCCCATTTCAATAAAGTTAACAATTGAGTCTCAAACCCTATTTTTTTGGACATAAATACTCTTTCTAAAAATTAAAACTGTTGACATTTTCTCTTTTATATTTTATCTCTTCTACTGCACTTTTCTCTTTCATTTTCTTCTCTTCATTTTCTGCACCATCCACCATCCACCTTCCTTCTCTTCTGCACTACAAATTCCAGCCACCATTCACCATCCACCTTACTTCTCTTTTGCATTACCAACCACCAACCACCATCTATCTTCATTTTCTTCTTCATAGCCACCATTCACCAACCATCGTCATTCTCTTTCATTTTCTTCTCTTCATTTTCGTCTTTACAGCCACCATCCACCATCGATCTTCATTCTCTTCTACACTACGAATTCCAGCCACCATCCATCTTCATTTTCTTCTTCACAACCACTTCCATTCTTTCCATCCACCATCTTCAAAACTAGTTTGTTGAAATATCGTTGCTTTTAGCTGTAACAAATACAAAACTATCTTTATTTAATGTAATAAACTAATTTGTGTTTGTGTTCGGTGATCTTTTTATTAAAGAGAGTCATATTCTTAAGGTTTTGTATCAAAACAGTGACCTAATCACTAGTCACATCACGCCATGAGGAGTGTTAGTAATACCAGTGGTTTCGGTGTGACTAGTGGTGCCATGGGTAAATAGAAAAACCAGTAGCGAAAACACTAGTCATACAAAAGTATTGAGTGTTAGTAATACCAGTGGCCTTAGTGTGACTACTGGTACCATGGGTAGATGAAAAAAACCAGTAGCGAAAACATTAGTCACACTAAGATATTGAGTGTTAGTAATATCAATGATCTTGGTGTGACTAGTGGTGTCATGGATAGATAGAAAAAACTAGTAACGAAAACACTAGACGGAAGGGAGAGACAGTCGTGACCAACAGAGGCGGAGGTTTGGGGGAGACAGAGGCTGTTGATTTTGGGAGGGGTAGAGGTTGTTGATTTTTGGGGGGAATAAGTTTTTTTTTCAAGTTTTCAAAATATATAAGCTTTTGATTTTGGAGGGAATAAGTTTTTTTCAAAACCAAACTATTATTACATATTTTCATTGAAAGGATATATTGATACTTTTACATATCATTTGTGACTCAACCGTTATATTTTCTCAAAAGGGATATAAATATTAAGTTAATACTTAAATATGCTATTTTTGTTCATGTTCCTATAATATATATATATATATATAAGAGATACAATGAGAGCGAGAGAGAGAAAATGGAGTGTAGGGTACTGGAGATAATAATAGCGCCGACTAGCAAAGAGGAAGGGGCGTTTAAAGGTCGAACATGTTGCGTGGTCGGAGGCCAAAATCCTTTTTTCTTCCTGACTCTACACTCTAGTATATTAGCCGCTACACTAGTCTCCAGTACGATTATACGTGGCTATCTGTCAGCTTGAACAAAAATTTTTAAAAAAAGAAAAAAAGTGGTTTCGTCTGAGAGTGTCCAAAGGCAGACCAGCAGCCGACCACAGCAGTGCCTCTCTCACACCTCACTCACTGCAACACACGTCTCAGGCTAACCATGTGCTGTGGTTATTGTTTGGGTTAGGGACTAGGGTTAAACCCCAGTTGTTTTGTTTGGTTGATTTTAAGGTTGTTTGTCTCCTCTTGTCAATATATGATTGAACTCATAAGTTGGTTATATAATATTGCCTTTTTGTTTTTTGTAATTTTTATTTCGCAGACAACAATTATGAGTTTTCAGAGATTTGTTGTTTTCCTTTTTTTTTTTAATGGTGATTATGGTCAGATAAAACAACTAATAAACCTATTAAAATCCATCATTGCTTAGAATTATTTATATGATCCAAAACTCCATTTTTGTAAACGGGAGGATTTTATTTTGGGTACAAAATGGGTTTCTAGGAAAATTTTTCGAATTTTCTTTTATTTCATGTTGATATTGGATAAATTATAGATTTATAGAATATATCAAAATTAATCACTTACAATATTTATATAATCTGAATATCTACTTTTACAATTAGGATAAAATTACTAACACAAATCTTTTAATCAATCACTACATGCGATCTAGATATTAATCGCTATTTACATGATTCTAATATTTATTTTCGTAATAAAAAAAAAAATATTCATAAAAAACTTTTAATCAATTATTACATATAATTACTTGTACGCTCTAGATATCTACACTTATAATCAAAATAAATGTACGCACAAAAAGGTTTTTAAATTGCACTTAATTATAATCTAACTCTCATCCTCTTGGTAAATAAAGAGATATACAATCACCTTTATTACTAGGCGATGTACTCGATGATATTATTTGATTATACTTAAAATATATATTTATATATTTATTGAGAAGCTTATTAATTATTGATGCGGGTTATATGTATTTTTTTTATTATAATTTACAAAAATAAAATAATAAGATATCATAGGTGACAACAATACTATATGTGTCATTTTTTACTGATAATTAAAATGCTAATTATGTTAGATAAGGTTGTTTGTAAATCAGTACAAAATTATATGTATCAACCTATGAAGTCTACAAATTTTGAATTCTAGCCTAGGACAAGGACCATGACAATTTGTTCCCTATTCAAGAGAACAGAGGAATATTATTTTACCAAATAGTACACTAGGAGAAAAAAAAAAAAAAGCAGTTGAACATCATTTTCATTGGTACACTACATTATTGTAGCAAACTTTTATAAACGATTTAAATGATTGTTACATGTGAGAAAATATGGCCATTGCCCATGATATTGTTTGAATTTTTCTCCTAAATTTGATACTTTTACGATTGTTTATTACAAAATACTCTACAAATCGACATCATTTTGAAGAAAATAATACATTTCAATTTTCAGGTATACCTTCCACACGTGGGGGAGAGACATATTTATTGACTAGAAGAAATTTGACTTATACTATGTATGTATATAAATAAATCATGAGAAAGGATATATTAAAGACTACAGTCTACACATGCCCAACATAATGGACCACAAGCAATCAATCTTCATAACTGACATGTTGCAATTAATGCAATCTTAATCTTTCAATGTATAATTTTGTTTTTTTTATAGTGATTAGGGAAAAAATAACGACTCAGATCGGATTATAATTAAGTTCAATCATTATATCAAATTTCTTAATAATTTCATATATAATTCTATTTAAGTAAGTAACACAACCGTGATTTGATATGTGATATAACAATAAATCATCTTTAAAAATTTTATGAAAATTATTCATTGAATCAGATTATAATTAAGTTCAATCATTATATCAAATTTTAAAATAACTTCTTATATAATTCTATTTAAATACGTAACAGAACCGTGATTGAGATGTGATTAACAATAATTAATTTTTTTTTTAAGTTTTATGAAAATTTTTTATTGTTATGTATACTGTTTTCCACAAGACAAAAGGCCATATACAGTTAAAATGTTTAAGATGAGAGGGAAAATCAAATTCAATGAAAACAAAAGAAAAAACAATTATACAGGAAAATAGACATTGTTCTAAACACGCAAGGACAATATGGTCATATAGTAAACGTTTGGTTTGTTTGGTGAGCCACTAAGAAGAGAATGAATTACAAATCTCACAATATTTCCGCTATCAACTGTTAATCATTTTTTCCGTTTTGGCTCCGGTGTGAACAGAACCATAAAGTTTACTATACTACGGCACCCCAAAAACATCAAAACAGAATCGCTATGTCTAATGTCGACTCCGAAATTGTAAACAAACCAATTATCCACTCAATTGCTAAATGCATTCTACGAAAGGAGTAATATTACTATATATGATTTGTAATAATCATTGACTAATCATGATTTACTATATTTCAATTCAATATATCAAATAAACGAGAAATTAAAAATTAAAAAAACCGTAAAATAGATGATAATTCCAGTATAATTTTCTAAGAAATTAATATTATAGTCTTTATTAATTTTTTGATTTGATTATATAGTTAAAGATCTAAATAACTTTATTTTATTAAATTTAAAATAATTAATCTGATTATAAAAAAATAACTAATTTTTTTATTTCTTGACTTTATTAATATATTTATAACTATTGAAATCATTTTGATATGGACTCTATGGTACAATCCATATCTCAATACTTATTTCTCTTGACTTTCTAATAGATAGAAGAGATCGACTTATACTGAGTGAAAAAATTACTCTTTAATTAAAATTATATATTAGAAATTTACTCACATACATCTTAGTTAGGATATAATTGTCAACTTTTTACGGGTAAAGGTACTCGAAACCTACCAATGCTTTCGAAAAAAATGGTCAAGGGAATTGGAATCATCACGCTAATCCACTTATGAATCTTATAATAGGAGTGAATACAAATGATAATTGCCTGATGGACTGCTGGACGGGAGAGAGAGAGAAATCAGACAAAGAAGAAGATCATGGGATTTGCATGTGTTTATTATAAGAAAATGGATCGTGAAAATATTTTTATTTTTTATCTTTACTCTCTCTCTCTCTCTCTCTCTCTACTTATTTGGAACTTCTTTTTCCATCAACTTTTCTCTCCCTCACCATCTCTCTCACAAAGTTAAAATAAGAAGAAGAAGAAGAAAATGTAGACCATCTATCATTTTCTTTGACTAGATAGCAAGAAAGAAAGCAACCTCCCTAATCCTGATGTTTAAATTATAATCAGCCTCAAAGTGGTCTCCCTTATCCAAACAATTATCTTAATTAACTTCTAACTGACCAACCATTTGTCTTTACTGGACTATGTTAAACCTTTTTATCCCTTCAATTATTATATTGCTCTAGACTACACACGCTTCATCAATCCATATCTTCTACAATCTGAAATTTAATTAACAATTATACATATGAATATATAATTGGAATAGTAATATGAATAATTTTTATGTTTACGAATTCTTTTAAGATACTTAAATTATACATTGATATATTTAAAAAATTAATATAAGAATTAATCACTTTTAAATGCTGATATGAGTATATTGACGGAAAATGTACATTTTGATTTAGTGTGATGTTGTAAGTTGGAACCAACTTATATATTTTTAATGTATCACTATATTCAACTTAAAAAGTGTATAAATAAATAGAAGAACTTGTAAATATATTGATTTATTATTTTCATTAAAGTCAAAATATGATATATATTAAATATATATATTATATTCACATTTTAGAAAACAATCTCCGAACATTTTAACTTTGCTTTGACTATAATACATGATTAATTAGAAAACACATGTACGTTTTTTCCAAGACAAAAGTTATCTAGTAAATGCTAGTAAAGACTTAAAAGTAATGCCTCTCTTGTCATCAAAGCATGTCCATACAAATTACCTTAGATAACAAGCCTAATTAATCAACTCAACTTTATCATTAAGCAAATCTATCCCATCTTTTGATCTTGTCACTTTCCATCACTCACTCTTCCCCTCTTTCTCTCTCTCTCTCTCTCTCTCTCCCCCTCTACAGTATCAATGACAAAACTCAAATTAAAAGGATGCTTTTTTTTTTTTTTGAGGGAATTAAAAGGATTTTTGGGCTTGTGTGCATGTAAGGCATAGCTATTTTGTTATGTTAATCGTCTCTCTGGTTTTATGTGTCTCTCTTTGTGTGTCATGAGCATCGTGTATGCAATAATGCAAATGCAATGCATTGTAATTGTATAATATACTCGTATACTACAAAGAAGCAAAATTACTTCACATCAGCTCTTAGACATTCATATCATGAGAGTAGATTATAGAGTCACATTGTTATTTATTCTGATAGGTTGTGATAAATTTCTGCCTTATTTTACGTCAATCAAACAGACTTTTTATCTCTTTTGTATCAATCTGATCAGTTCCCTTACAAACTTCTGATTCATTTATATTAATTTCTCCATAGTGAGAATTTTTTTTTTTGAATATAAAATAAATATCTTAATTGTATAATAATTGATTTTTATAAAATTTGACGGATTTTAAAAAAAATTGTATAATAATTGAATATTTATTATATCCAACTTAAAAAAAAAAAAAAAAAAGGGGGGGAGGGAGGGAGATTGATAAGAGGGGTCAGCATTGCAACGACAAACAGGCATGCTTTGCTTCCTGAACTAACCAACCAACCTAACGTTATATTTAGGAATCACTCTCTCTCTTTCTCTCTCCAACATCTTTCTACAAGGTCTCTGCTGGGTTGCGTGTGTGTTTATTATGTTCCCATAAGTCTTTCTCTCTGTTTGTTTTCCCGTTTTGGGGTTCTTCATTGAAAGGAATCTCTCTGTTTTGTTTCACTTTTTTTTTTCCCCTTCTTATAATCTTTTTGTTGTTTTGCTACTCTGTGTCTCTACTACTCTACTCTCCTCTTGTTATATAACAGGTTCCCTCTAAAAGAGAAGAATCCCACTATAGGCGTGCCATAAAAAGATATAGAGAAGAATCCCTTGTGTTGTATTGTACAATATATATAACAAGCTACCTCCTTTTTATCATAGCTAGCTTCTCTCTCTCTATATCACCTCTCTTTCTCTCTCTCTCTCTCTCTCTCTCTCTCTCTGTCTGTGTATTTCCTTTGCTCTTACTTGTTTAACTCTTGTGTTTTTGGCTTGTGGGGGGTGTCTTTTAAATTGTAGTTGTGTTATTATATTGTCTTGTTTTGTTAAATGTTGAGAGAGCTTTGAGTCTTTTGTTCTTGCTTTGGTGGTGACGAGTGAAAAAAAATAGGACTTGTGTTCTTTTTTATGATATCAAGATGTGGTTCTTCTTGGTTCTGAGTTCTGGCTAAGCATTTTCAAGGTTTTCTTTTTTTTTTTTTCCCTTCTTCTGAATCTTCTGTTTTGATTTGTGTCTTTGAAAAGTGTTTAGTTATTTATTTATTTTTTGTTATTTGATGTTTAGGCTTCTAACTTTCTATTTGGTTTTGGTTTTTATCAGTTTTTGGTGTTGAAGAAGGAGAAGAAAAAGGTAAGAGTCTTTGTGCTAGAATTTGGTTTTCAGACATGGAGGGTGCTTCAAAGAAGCTACTTGATTTGATCCCAAAAGAAAGGGAATGGCTTGTGATGAGAGAAGGAGAGAGGAGCCATGGATCTTCAGAGGAGAAGCAGCTTGAGCTGAGGCTTGGTCCACCAGGTGGTGAAGAAGACTGGTCTCTCAGAGACACCACCACCAAAACCACCACCAACAATAGAGATATAGATGAGTCTCTTCTCTCTCTTGGCTACTTCAGCAGCAACAAAACTAACAACAACAGCAATGGCTTTTCATTTCTTCAGTTCCCAACAACAACAACAACAACAAAAACACCAACAGCAACAGCAACCTCACCTGTTATAGGCAAGGATTCCTCACGGCCTTGTTGCACTAAAGTTGTAGACTTGCAGCAGCAGCAGTCTTCTGCAGCAGAAAAGAAGGCACTTCCTTCACCAATTCCTGTAAAAAATACAGCTGTGCCCAACAGCTCTCAGAAAAGGTACCTCACCTTTTTATTACTGCCTCTCTGTTTCTGTTTATATACATTTTTATATTGTTTTCACTTTTTTGTTCTTATACAGGATATTATTCACTCAGAGAGTCACATTTCTATGTTAATTATGTGGTCCATGTATGATATATTGGGTTCAGTTGTCTTCTTATTATTATTTTTTAAACATATAATATATGTTCTTTTTTGTTTCAAAGCATGTACAGAGTTAATTTTTGGTTTGGTAACTTTTTTGGGGTCTAATTGTCTTTCATGGTTTTTCGAAAAATCAACAGGACTGCTCCTGCTCCAGTGGTTGGTTGGCCTCCAATTCGTTCATTTAGGAAGAACCTTGCAAGCACGAGCTCTTCAAAGCCAGCCACTGATGTGTCTCCAAGTGGGGTGGTCCCAAACAAGGCCATCAATGAAAAACAACCAGTTGAACCTAGCAGGAAAAACCCGTTTGTGAAGATCAACATGGATGGTGTCCCTATTGGCAGGAAAGTGGATCTCGCTGCCTATGACAGCTATGAAAAACTCTCCACTGCTGTGGATGAACTCTTCAGAGGCCTCCTTGCAGGTTAATTAATTACCTTCTCACTAATCTCATTTAACTCTTTAATTCTTGTCTTAAAAGTTTATTATTATTATTATTTTTTTAGCTTATGTAGATAACTTTGATATCATATAGTTTAATAGTTCATATAGTCATGCTTATGTTAATAATATATTTATGCCTACAAATTTTGTCAGTATTATGATTAGTAGTGTCATAATTAAGGGTAATCTTGATTCAATTTGCATATATTAAGGAGTAAAATTTGGACTACTAGTTTGTTTGTTTATGTTAATTAAATTCCTCAAGATAAGGTTGATTAATATACAAGGCTCTAGGTGATTTTCTCATTTTCCTTGTCTTTTTGTGTCCTTTGTTTAGCTCAAAGAGATTCTTGTGCTGGTGGAATGGTGAACAAGCAAGAGGAGGAGAAAGCGATAACTGGCGTATTGGATGGAAGTGGGGAATATACGCTCGTTTATGAGGATAACGAAGGAGACAGGATGCTTGTTGGGGATGTCCCATGGCAGTAAGCGTCTTTATCACTGTGGATCGGATGCAAAATCTTTTATATTACTCCATATCTCATATTATATTCCCACATTTGGTGATTGAGCCTGTAACATAAATATAGCTAGTGTAGCTTTTGTTGTTTAGTTCCTCCGCGTATACAGCATTAGATTCCTCATCTTTCGATTTTGATTCCCACTTTTTGATAACATATTTTGTTTATTCTGTTTGTATTTGTGCCTAATCCGTGCAATGGTACAGCATCTTGCTTGTTATTAGGCGATAACTACATGACGTTCTTTGTAACTTAGATGTTTAATTTGTACGTTGCAGCATGTTTGTATCGACAGTGAAGAGGCTGCGCGTGTTGAAGAGCTCTGAAGTATCTGCGCTAAGCCGTGAGTGTCCTTCAATTTTAACCTTTGATTAATTATTATTAACAATAGCTTTTTTTTTTTTTCTGTTCTAGCTTTAATGAGAAATTTGTGTTTGTGTGACAATTTACAGTTGGAAGCAGTAAACAAGCCAAAATAGTAGCTTGACTGACTCTGCTGCATTGAAATGGAAGACAAGAAGAGTAGTTTTGCTGTGAAGATTCTTTCTCCACTGAAGTTTGAAGGAGAGAGACTTTATTTTGTGTTCTCATCTTGACATTTTGTTTCTTTTTATCTTGTATGGAACTACGTGTTGCACTCAAAAGTAAATATATTATTTGTATTAGCTTATAAATGTTTTGTACTTCTTGACTCAAAATCTCTTTTTAATTTTTGGTTTTGTTTCATATTATGCTTCATTTAACGTCAATGCAAGTTGGAACCACGTTGATGAAATAGCTGTATCATATTCATCTTTATGTATAATTTCTGTCTTTCTTTATAGAGAAATTCTAATCAAACACGCAGCAGGCATGCCTAATTGTACGTCTGGGAAGTGATTCTGTCAAAAGCACTTCTGATTATGTCCCTCTAGGTCTTTCACTGAACACTTCAACTGTGTTATTGAGGCAAAAGCAATTTTGTTGTATATATGTGAGATGCTTTTGAATAAGAAAAAAAGGCCCCCAAATGGTGTGACTATTTTGGCTTGTTGAATGAACATATATCTAAGTCACTAATGAGCATATTTTGAGTCCAACGACTACACTGCCATGTTTCATCTGTCAAGCTGGTAAAGAATGATGGGTTGTAAAGTTGTTGCTCTTTTTCTTTTTTAGATTCCATAAGACTAGTGCTGCTAAGTACACTATTCAAGGGGTTCTTTTGGCTTTGGGTAGGGAGAAAGTGAATCAAGTTATGCTCTTTTTGTTCAAAGGACTACAGTAAAACATCCTCCTCAACCAGTTTCTCTGATGGTAAAGTCACTGTGCTCCTGACATCCTCTATTAGTTTCCTGTTTGCTCCCACCTAATGGTCCTCGCCCCACAACTGTTGCAACCATTGATCTTTGCTTCTACTGAAAGGACTAATTTGTTAGGTTTAATTTCATTTAGCTCTCCTAAAGAGCCGCTCATTGTAGACACGCTCGTTTAGTTTGAAAGATAAGATGTAGTCTTGATGCATATTATGAAGACATTTTCTAGAGGAGATTTTGATGGATTTTGAAACTAGTAGCATCTGTTTATACCGTAGTCAAACTTTAAAAGAAATTAATGATATGTATTTTTGTTTCTTTCTAAACTCATATCAAACCGATTAAAGGTTTGTTAGAATCTATTAAAATCAAATGCTACTGTTGCAACTTTGATCTTTGCTACTACTAAAAGGACTTATTTGTTAGGTTTAATTTCATTTAGCTATCCTAGAGAGCCATTAATTGTATACACATTCGTTTAGTTTGAAACATAGACATAATCTTGATACACATTATGAAGACATTTTCTAGAGGAAATTTTGATGGATTTTGAAACCGGTAGCATAAGTAGTCAAACTACTAAGAGATTCATTATATATATATACATATATATATTAAACCTGACATCAAACTAATCAAATATTTGTTAAAATTTGTTAAAATCAAGCGCTATTTGCATATTTTGGATATATATATTTTTATAAACAAGTGACAATAAACTATCTATACAAGCTTTACAATATGTTTAGTGGGAATTGAACATTCAATATCTTAGTGAATGTGGAAGTATTTAACCAACTATATTAAGAGGTGATACGTATTAACAAATATGTACTTGTTTAAATGGTTCTTGATGAATTAGAGATTCAGGATTTCAATCTATAAGGCTAAATTGTATGGTTGGGATTTGTTTGGTTGGTGGGGTGCATTATTCTGAGAAGCACCGGAAAAACTGTGTGAAAGTTGAAAGGGAATACAGAGGCTGGTTTGGGGAGGATTGAAGGGTCATTATCATTGAGAGCTGCCTAACTTGGGGGACCAAAAACATGACAAGTCTATTGTCAAAAGAATCAAGTGACTCTGTGTTTGTGGCAATATTGGCAAGGATGGGCTGATAAGTATTTTCATTCTTTTAACTCTTTTGACATTTTCTTTTTCACATTGTAAGCTCATTAGTGGTGCGTTTACTTCACTTAGAGAAATCAGAATAGGAATCGAAATGATCTAAAATCAGAATGACTTGAAATCGGGATGAAGTATAGGAATCAGAATAAATTATTTACTTCAACTGCAGGAATCAGAATCGAAATAAGTAGTATTTGCATTAAACTATTTGTTTTGAAATCAGAATAGATTAATTATAAGTTACAAAAATACCCTTTATTAAAATTATGGATTAATTATAATAGTGTGTAGTTTTTTATTATAATATACAATTTTTTTTTTATCAAATAAAAAACTAATATTATAATAAAAAAAAATGCATATTATTTAATAGTTCATTAACTTAGTGCGTATTTTTTTATTATAATATGTATTTTTTTTTATTATCAAATAAAAAACTGTATATTATAAAAAAAAACCTGTATATTATTTTAATAGTTCATTAACCAAGTGTGTAATTTTTTATTAAAATATATGGTTTTTTTTTTTAATATCAAATAAAAACTACATATTATAATTTCACAACCTCAAATCGATGTGGAGCCGATACTTTCATTCCAATTACGGAATGAATTTTAAACAAGTTAACACTATCAATCAATTCAATTTTTCATTCGCATTCCTCAGTTCATGAAATAAACACACAATAGAATTATTGTTATTATTATTATTGTTATCTTCATATTTTTGTAAAAAAAGGAGGATTGATTGGTACTTCATTGACTATGAAAGGTTTAAGTTAATCACGGACAGATGTCGGCCTTGTGAGGGTTAGCGATCACCCTATGAACTCACATCCATGCAGAAGTATACACGATGCTTATGTATATGCATGTCGGTATTTGCCCGTCCATCTTATTGGATGTGCCATGTGTCCACTTTCGTATACGTAACTTATTTATATGATTAAAAAGTATCAATAATCCATCTCGATAGGTTCCAATAATCATCTGATTCATAAAGTATCGGTCTTAAACAAAAAAGAAGTGCAAATAGTGCTTCTTCCAATCTCCTTTAGTTTTGTTTTCTGGTTAATGGGAAATTCTTACTAGCAATGAAATCGTTTTAACTTTTAAATACTATATATGTACTTAATCATTCGTACATCATATATATAAGTTAAGTCATTCAGCCTGAACATATCTATAAGTTAATAAGATTATATAATTAATTCTTGATTATGACTAGCAAATTCTTCAGTCCAATTAAATATTGAAATCCTGCAATGAGACCAATTTGATATTTCTATATCCAATCCAAAGCCGGATACTTTTGATCAAGCAATTATTCTGGGATTTTGGCAGCAGCCTGGAAGTTTGAGGGCGCATAGTAAAATTGCTACAGGAGGGTCATCCACAGATTGTATGTATTTATTCTCATTCAACTATGTAACATTTGTATATATTTTTTTCCTTCGGTATTATCATGTAAAGTTTCAAGAAAATTAAGTTAGAGATAAAGCCTCTGCATGTATATATGTCTATTTTTACTCCAGTCGCAGAACAAGATTGATGTCTCAGCTTTGTTTCTTTTGTGTCAAGCAACTGTAAAAAGCCATGTGTATTGTCATGGTCATCCACCAGTTCAGCCTCAGTTTCCAAAATGTTCTTCTGTTTAATTTGAGTTGGTATTCGATTGACGTTTATGCAGATTAGCTGAATTTATTATCTTATCTTGAGCTTTCGTTCATTAAGAAGTTTCACTTTTTGGAGCCGGCAGGAATTGCTAACGTATACAATCATTTTATACTTGTCTAGAGAGTATTGGGATTCTTACTATTAGAGGAACGTGACCTAACTCTCAAATTAATGTGAGTGAAATTGATCGAAATTCGATCTTAAGACTTCTTACGTAACTATAAGACATTTCTTACTAATTAAGCGAGTTGATATGCGTCCAGAAAGTAGCATTACCTGTTAGAATTATTTGGCAGAATTGCATTGATTATGTTATTGATTGACAAAGTTCATGACATTGATGATGTTGCCTGTATAGGTCTTACTCATATCAAATCAATATTGGTATCATGACTTTGGAAGATTTTAGAGGATTACAGGTAAAAAAGGAACAGAATTAATTGGATGACCTTTAAATAACTTTTACAAAATGAAGATACTGAGTGAACAAAATCGTGCATGCATGTTAGAGAATTCAAAACCCTGTAATTTTTAGTAAAACTCAACTATTTTACTGTGTTAACTTACTCCAAAAGCTTAAATATATAGCAGCTAGTAAGGGCTCTCATATATGTACTTTTGTTTTCTTCAGTATACACTGATATAATAAATTCAGTTTTTCAGTTATTAACTGTTAGATTTATTTAGTTTCATCTGCTTTGATTTTGATAACACTCACTTATGCTTAATCAATAGTCCATGTACAAAGCATCGACTTAAATAAATTTAGTGTGCATTGAGGTGAAAATAATTTTGATGCAATCTCTCCTACATTAGAGTAATATCCAAACCCTTCAATTTTTGATGAAAATGTTATATATGCACTTGAAAGGAATAAAAATTGATTCATGGTCGCAAAGATAATCAAATGATAATCATACCTCTTGGTTGATGTTGATTTCCCAAATCAAAAGAAAGAAAAAAAACATAAAAACAAAAAATGAAATTGATTGAAACAAGAATTTCCATGTATAGCCAATTTATCATGAAACCTTTAATGTTTAATCTATATAAACAAACAAAAACTTAATGTTTATTCCCCTCTTTCATACATTATTTTCAATCAATGTATTATTGATTTATTTTTATATATACGTATATTTTAAATTTGATACTTATCAAATAAGAAATTTATCAAGAATTAACAAAAGCAATTACTAAGCTTATATATTTATGAAGAACTCGTCCTTTATTTTCATGATGACATATGTGTTGAATAACAAAGTAAATAGATTATAATAGTTATCGTTTCTTATTAATAAGATTTGACATTTTAAAAAAGATAATACAGACTTGATGACTTAATTCCTTTGCTCACTAAAATTTTAAAGGTTATATGATTAACATGCACATGATCATCAAATGTAAAATCTTATATTATTTGTAATCAATCTGATTAATGTGATAATTCGCTGTAATTAAAGTATATGATTAACACATATGATCACATGATCAAATGTAAGAAGATCTTATATTATATGTAATAATAATCTGACAAATATATGTATAAAAATCTTAATCTCCAAATGGAATTTCAAATTTGAGTATCTCATACCTCCACCATCAATCTTTGCCATTACATATAACTAAAAAAATTAATGCATCAAAACTAAAATAATCATAAATAATAATATTCTTAAAACAAGCTAGATTTTACAAACGTACATATGTCAGAGAAACACATAAAAATTGTAACTGAAAAAACAAAAAACATAATGGACAGAATATTATCGAAATAAATAAGCCTCATAGTTCTCTCCAAAAAAATTGATAATTCCTGGAAAAACCTCAAGAAACCAAAACTTACATATAATTAAACAATTAATTAGAACACACAAACTTCTCATCACACAAATTAATTAATATACAGCATATATACCTTCTATTAGTTTTCTTGTTTGCCCATCATGCCTGGCTAGGTCCTGTATGCCCTATATATCTAGATCGATGTAGAGAGTACATACAGAAATACGTGTTCAGTCAGCATATAATCTGCCAACGTAGGCGGTGGCGCCATCGGATAGGGCGGAGATTTAGGGTGAAAAGGGCTTGAATGGCCATTGAAATTGAGTTTGGAAGCTAATTTGGAGGATGATGTTGTATGTTACTGTTGATGTCGATGGTGTTGCAGGTCCATCATGGGGCATTATATGGTCACGTAGGTGGGTTTTGTAAATGGGGTTCTGGTTTAGGTACAATTTCAAGAATGCCATTTTGGTGTTTTTCCGAAAAGTGACACTAATGGTAGAAATCTATAATAGTTTGTTGAGATTAAACAATAAATATGATATTCGAAAATATACTTCCATGAAATCACGAGTAATCAATTCCCACAATAATAGAAGTGAACTCTCCACATATATTGGTAACATAATGAGACTTGAATATTTATCATGGATATGGAGAAAAATCATACCAACTACTAAAACTATAAGTGGCTGACTTATTTTGGTGCTTATATATATACCTCAAATATTTGATAAGATTAATCCATCCAATACTCTCATTAGTCATATCTTAATTATCAAACACATCCCTAGAAGTGTCTTAATATTTACATAGTGCGATTTGAACATCTATCATTGATATAGAGGGAAATTGTACTAATTACTAGAACTGTAAGTGGATGACTTATTTTGATGGTTATGGATATATATACCTCAAATATTTGATACGATTAATCCAACCGGTATTCTAATTAGTCAAATCTTAAATATCAAACATGTCTTTGGAAGTGTCTTAATATCAACTATTATTTATATATATATATATATATATATATATAGGAAGTGTCTTAGTATTAACTATTATTTAGATGTGTATATACATATCTAAATAATAGTTGATATTAAGACACTTCCAGAGACATGTTTGATACCTAAGATATGACTAATTAGAGCACTAGTTGGATTAATTGTATCAAATATTTGAGGTCTGTTAAGATATATGTTTTAAAACAATTTGTGTCATTTGTGACATTGCATGGTAACGAAATTTAACTTTGTACCTATAAAGTTCAAAATCGAGTTTATATAGTTTAATTAAAGTTGTGTGAATATGATTATATGAATCACTATTAGTAGCAACGTTTTTAATCTTATTATAGGCATAATAATAAAATTTTGTATTGGAAACTTCCAACTAACAGTATAATACAGTTCAATCAAATCATGTACCTAAAATGCGAAGTAAAATTAATTAAAATGATCTTGGGATTATGGAGATTACTTAAGGTAATTTCATATAATAATGCTCACATTGGATTTTTTTTTTCTCAATCTCTAAAACATTATCATTATTTCGTTGAATAAGCTACTACGTAGAGTATTTTTAAATTTACTTTTAACTACATATCAAATGTCAAATTAAGGTTCTCTCTCCTTGAGTCTAAGATTAAAGTTGACAAAATTAAGATTTTAAAAAAATAAAATAAGACCTCACTAAAATTTATGAGACTTTTATTTAATTAAATTAGTGTTTTCATGCATGTACTAAAAATATTGTTTCAATCTTAATTTTAATATTTAAAAAAAAATCATGACAAAATCAAAAGAAATCAATATAAGAATCAATTCAAAATAAAAATGTACGTACATCCAAAATCAATATTCAAAATAAGCTACTAACATCATACAAGTATTAAATTTAAAAACCTAGTTACATCTTAGCTACGACCTAATTGCGTAATGATGATATTCTTTTTTCATTACTTGATGATAATGTAATTTACAGGGACATGAGGGGTATTTACTAAATTATATTGTTCTATATCTTGAAAATTGTTCTTCATATCTTCAAATCAC
Source organism: Litchi chinensis (assembly GCA_019925255.1). Taxonomy (NCBI): domain Eukaryota; kingdom Viridiplantae; phylum Streptophyta; class Magnoliopsida; order Sapindales; family Sapindaceae; genus Litchi; species Litchi chinensis. The sequence goes on along the minus strand of CM034464.1, from coordinate 7,848,985 downwards.
GCGAGTGGAGGTGACAGGGAAGCCTTTCTCACAAATTTCAACTGGGATTTCATTCCTCTTTGAAAGATCAAAAAAATATGGGTACCCCTCCACCACTTGTATATTATTTTAATGGGTAGCTCCCTCTTGGTCAAATGACAAATCAATATGTCTACTCTCAATCCCTTTGCACACATCCATCTTCTATACAGTGCATATTCTAATTTTATATTAAGTATATTTCATTCACGTTGTATTTCGTCATACATATTATAGATTGATTCAGATGATTTTACAGTTTTCACAAATACTTTTATTGTAAATCTTTAGAACCCTTTTAGATAAGTGAGGTCATTAATGGAAAAAATAAACAAAGTTGGCTTGTATACAATTTGTCCTCCCAAATATACATAATATATGATGGTTATTGCTCATTTGCTGTATATCCAAAGTGGCAACTTCAAGCCAAAAGACATGATATTGTGCATGTTTTTTCAAACATATATCATGTCAAGGTTGCTTTTTATTCAATCTCTGTCCACAAACCAATGTCATTTTCATGAGTCGTGACTAATAAGTCTTCACCATCTAGAATTATAAAATATATTTTCCCACTAATTCTAAACCGAAGGATATAATAAGAATAAAGTACTAACAAGTTGAGTCGGTTAGATTTTTTGTTGCAAGTATTGAAGCGATTGTGAACTTGGATTCGACCTAGTTTAGAAGGTTTGATCTGTATTTAATCAAAGTGACAAAAAATGTTGAAATACGAAAATAGGCTGAACATATTCTGTATGAGTGCAACTAAGTTGGGTTAGTGTTTCCAAACCATAAATGAAGAATCTATCCCTGATGTTCTTTTGAAGTCTCATCATATGTATCTTGGTTACTCCTCGTAGGCCTAGGCATAGTTCATTTTGGGTTGGTCTTGAAATTCTTCACTAGAATCAGACCAAACCAAAAATTTTGGTCTTTGATTAGTTCAGTCGGATTTGGTTTTATCTTTCGAATATACATTTGATATGGATTTATCACAATTAAGAATATGTAATTTAAAATTCATATTAAATGTTAGGCTCATTCTAAAGTACTAAAAGTTATGCTATTTAAAATTTTAAAAATTATAACTGTTGTAAGGAGAGAGAATGTAATGAATAATTGAAATTAGTGACTTAACAATTTAAAATTTAGAACTCATTAACCAGAAGCTCTACGTATAACATATAGCACCTCTACGTATAACATATAGCACCGTAAATGTCCTAAAGATATTAAGTTTACGGTTTTCATTATAATAAAACCAAATGATTTCTTTAATATTACAAAATCAGACCAAATAAAGCAGTTTGGTTTAATGGTTTATAGATCTCTTTGCCCAAATTTCTGAACTTATCCTCAAATTCTTCAACTTTGCATGTCAAAATTAACAATTCTCAAACAAAAATCAACTTCATCCATCTTGATCTCAAACCTCCAAAAACATCAGCACTAAATTATTCTTGGATACCAGTCCAAAAAATTTTGTACTAAACAATAAACAAATCATATTCGCTAACATATGTGCCATAGGAATATGTATCTTAGGTCTATAGTCCTCACAAAGCACACAACATGCAGAGTGCCTTAACTGGCCTTGATATGAGGAACAATGCCAAAGAATTTTATGTAGACAAAACAAAATGCTAAAATGAATGGAAATGTAAAGAACATAACCTGCAAATAGTATGTACCAAAGAAAGCAAAACTTGAAATTTCCATTTATTGGATCTCATAATAATAATAGGTTATACCACAGTATGAAAGAAGAATTGCAGACTGAAGCACAAAAAAACCATGGCCGCTGCTTTCAGGTCCTGCTTTCAAACATTCAATCAACCTATCTATAACATACTCTGCATGTCATAGCTTAATAATTCATAGCAGCAGGCTCCTGAGCTAGAAAAAGTAGTAATAGAAACTCGAAAGTGAAAAACAAGATCAATATGGATGCAAAGTATGTCATTTAGGAAATGACTCAGCTTAAAGATACTGAGAGTGTGAGGCGGCAAGAAGAGCAGCCCCGATACCTGAGCCATCGTTGGCGTGCTCAATGACAATGGTTTTGTATACTTCATCTCCAAGTAACTCCTCTAGCGTAGCCTCCAAACATTTTCTGTATTCAGTGTAGTGCTCGTACAATCCTCCATCCAAAGCTATCACCGTCTTTTGATTCTCCCCCTCCCTTACAATGTCTCTTCCCATTTTCTTAAGGATACCCAAGATACCAGCAGCTGCAAGACGAGCCCCACGTGTGGCAATGATGTTGCAAAGCTCAACTATAGTTTTTCTCATTCTCAGGGAGGTATTGGAAATCTATAATAGAAAAGAAAATAAAACACATAAATATCTAAACACACGTAAACATGCTATATTAGTTCACTTGATAATCATCACAAACTTTGTCACCAGCATGATTGCTTTATTCAAGAAATATCAGGAGGACATTTGGTTGTTTAATCTTTAATTCCATGCAAAAGTTTTAACAAAAATATCAAGAATCATTTCTGTTCTTCATTTAAATAATGCAGTATTGTACTTGTTGGATATTTGTTTTACAGAGAGATATATTTCTAAATATCATGACAACACTGCCAGCCAAAGACTGGAAAAATTTCTTATATACAATGCACCATGTCTCCACATTAAGTCAATTGGGAGTAAATCGTCATATAATAATGATGCCATGCAAACGGGGAGCTGGGATGAAGAAATAGTGAAAGTAAATGTTAGTATTTGATTGTAAAACATCTTAAAAAGGTTAAAACTATAAGAAAATACCTCTAAAATATCCTTCAATTTGTTCTCTACCACTTTGAGATCAGAGGACTGGTCGTGATGCATAGCTGACAAGTCAGGCGTCCTGCATATTCACTCACAATGTAACCATTCCACAAATCCTATTTTTTATAATTACATAAATGCATGTTCAGCAATAAGATCATAAGAACTGAAGGCAGCAAAGTGTAAGATCTGAGACCAAAGATCATAACATGAGTAGCCATTGTGGAGAAATTGCTGTAATTGATGATCAACTCATGTTAGGACACAAATTCACTTGACGTACTTCACAAAAGTTCATCAAGGTTAACATTCTCCCATTTCTTCTTGATCACCAAAGTGCTTTTGCCAACGTAAAAAATGGATGCCTGTATGATATTTATTCAATATATAAAATAGAAATCACCTAAATTTATAAGGTTTACTGACAACCACTTAAGTCTGCATGGATAACTTGGTGTCTAAGTAATATCTAAGGTTTGGCTATTGAAATAGTCTGTATCTAAAGGAATACAGAATTGGAAAGTGTCCACAATAAACCCTTCTGCTATCAATCCCCGCAACAATCACCTCTCCTCGACTATTAATCTCATATTCTTTCACAGTACCGATTTGGTTCAACTAGTCAATTCCTATAGAGTAATAATGAATACCTTCCCAAAGTTACACCAACATTACACTTTGATCTTGTACCATACACTTATCCCTCCAAATATATAAAGCTCTATGCTAAACCAGCACCCCTCCCACCCACTTTTAGGCCCTGTTATTCAACAGTGACTGGTCTACTACTGAACCAAAAGATAAGTTAGTGGTCAACTTATGAAAAAATACAAAACTATTTTGTTCTATCTTCATTCATCATCTGAAACACAGGAAAGAAAAATTATAAAGAGAAAATGCAGTTCTAGCCAAAAGAATTCCTTGAATTTCATCAGGAAGAAACAATGGCCATGTTATAGCATGTGGGAATTACCTCAATACAAAAGGAATTCTAAGCTTCGACGGAACAGTATCACCAAAAAATGCAGCTTCTTCAGCCATCCTACATAAAACTCTGCGTATAATCTCCCCCAAATACATGCCAGAAATCATTTTCTCAAATATCTGTCACAATTTATTGATGAATATAAGCAGATATAATATGTTAGCTAGAGGAAGCATAGCAAAGAGCAGTGAAACTACACAAGTACAAACATTTCCAGTTACCTGTTCACCAGGGTTCAAACTTTCGGTATCCATTGCAAGATCATACTCCGAAAGTGGAAGATGTGAAGACCTGAAGTTACCCCATTCCATGTTGATAACCTGCAATTAGATATATTCTTTTAACCCTTTTTTTTTCTTGGCCAGTTTGAGCCTTTGAGGATTCAAAGGCTATATAAATTTTTGTTTATATAATGCTCGATAAAGAAGAAGAGATAGAATTTTAATACAGATATTGTAAATCAAATAGTTGATAAAATAAGCTAACCATCTCTCCAGACTTCGATGGCACACCATGCCATTTTGGTATTGCCTGTGCACGCTCCACATATGCTGCATTTGTGCCAGTGCCTAGGATGACAGAAGCAACAACATCCTTGTTGGAGTATCTGCCTCCAGCTAATGTCCCTACCGTATCATTGACCTATTATCAACACTTCATGTTATACTTTTTTTTCTTTCAAATTACTTCACATTAGACTGAAAAACTGCACCCCAGGTTGGTGTCTGAACATCCTTGTAGTACTAACAGACTAGTAAGATTTTTTTTTTTTTTAAATAGGAAAAATTTACAACTTTTAACTTACAAGAGCTGACACATTCATTTCGAGTCCTTGTTTTTTCATAGCTTTTGTCAATTCTGCCACCACATCTCGGCCAACCTGTTACCAAACAATAGAGAGGAATTAAGAAAGAAAGTTTAGGTACAAAAGATACACATTATAGAACATATCAAGATATGATGTATATGAACCATTTACTGTAAAAAAGCTAATGCTTCCTGGAGTGCTATATCATTTAGCTATTTTATTTTCTAATTCTTGGATAATATCCTTCCACCACCAGTAATGCAGTACAGACAACTGGTACAGACAGCATTCAGCCTCTAAAAGAACATGGGCAAAGATGTTGCAGTATTAAGACATCAAAAACAGAATTGATCATAGTCAATACTATAAAAACAACAAGGAGGATTCGGGAACAAAAGAATGAAAACACAAGACATGATTTTGGACTCCATTGGGTTGAGTTAACAGAAATTACATGAATAACTTTACTTTAAGATGAAATTCCGCAATCGATAATTTATTAAACATTCCATCAGGAAACTTTTACAAGATAGGGAGAAAGTGGGACACAGGGCGTTGACCAATGGCATGAGATAAGAAACATTACCAAATTAATCCAGCAATATTTTACAAACAGGGTTTTTATATGTAAAAATTATGACATGTGACGCTTAAATACCAGGAAAATGAGCAGATAATTTTAGAAACGAATTTCACACTTCCAAAGAAAATAAACCGAAATTCTGAAAAAATTTGACAATATTAAACAGATGTAAATACTAAAAATAAGTTACAGAAACTTCAACATGTGTTAAATTTTCAATTTGGAAAACCATAATGTTTGTAATAACAAGGGGTTTAGACATTTTGGAGGTTTATATTAAGAGTTATAAAAGGAGTATGTACATCTCATAAACAAGTATAATACAATAAACAAAAAGATATTCCGTAATAACTCCTTTAAGAAGAATGAGTGATCAATTTAACCAAGAGCAACCGTAATTTTCTACTGGAAATGAAGGGATAAATAGAGATAGGCTGCCGTTCAAATGCGTGGTCCTTACAGGTTGCTTACCAGTATGAGCAAAACTTGAACACAAGTGTGCATAGCATTTGCAATATAATATTATCTAAACTTCAACAAAAAATCAAGAGAACAATCAATAAAGTATCCCAAGGGATTAGGACCAACCGTCTCATCTATGTCGAAGCCTTTTGTCCACCTAACTAAGGTTCCAGAATTGATGGATGTTTGCATTACAGGGAAGGAGAAGGTAAATCCAAGTTCCCTTAGCCTACCAGGAGGAAGTTCGAATTCTTGACCTTCTTGTGAAACATATTTTGCAAGTTCTGCTGCTATATAGTCAAAAAGACCCTGAAAACATTTTCATTTTGGAGAGGTTAGATGTATTACTGGTAAAGCAATTTGCATTGGACTGGAAATTGATTGGAGAACAGAACACTTACATCTGAAGTTCCCGTCATCAAATTGGGAGGAATAGACACCTCTTCAGATTCTTGGTTAACAATGCCGGCATCCTTGCCTCCCAGTTGCACCCTCAACACACGGAAATTGGTACCCCCGAGGTCCAATGCGTAAAATATTCCCTTCTCCTCACTGAAACAAGATGAAAAAAAATGAAGACTTACCCAGCTAAAAGCTTCATTGCAGCATTAGCATGTAAAATAAAATATTTTGATAAGATCACAAGTACAAAAAAATTTATTTAATATAATTGTTATTAATATAGGAGTGAACTATATGATGGCAAAGAAAAAATACCCCACAAAATTTCTTCAATGAAGAACATTCATATTTATATAATAGCTCTTTAAATACAAAACTTTCATATTTTTGCAACTTCAAAAGCAGAGAACAAAAAGATCAGTTGCCTTACATCACCCAACTTGTTAAGTTTGAATATTAATAATTTTAGTACTGACGTTTAAAACATCTGGCGTGGAGCACAATTAATGTTCAAGAACAATAATATAATTTTACTGTAGGTACATGCTGGAGTAGGAAATCACATAACTGGCCCATATATTCATAGATTCAGTTTGAATGGGACAGCAGAGCAGTCAAAATATAAGAAATGCTGGGAGTCATTCATGATTTTGACAAGTAAAAGAATCCTTGAAACATCAAGTACTAGAAACGAAATCTTAGTAAGTAAACTTTTAAATATTATAAATAAATAATTGGAATTTCAGACTACTAGAATCTTTATTAAAATGTCAAAACTATAAATTTGAAATGAATATGCTTTGTTTAAGTCATACTGATAACTAGAAGACAATTGGGGGAGCTTGATTTTTGTCACATAAATCGTAATGGGACCAATTTAGACCTTTTTAGTTGTCTTTCTCAACCATCTAAAGTTCAATTTGGCTTCAAAAACAGGTCAAAAAAATTAAAAACACGAATTGAGCTTCTGTATAGTTATTTGAATCTACGGTTTTCCTTGCAAAAAGCCAAAAATGAACAACAATTTAGCCAAATAATTGAACCTATAAACTGGCAGGAGAATGACAACAATGGCTGGATGTTTTAGGCTTTTAGCGATTATAATGTAAAACTATTAATAGTGGCTCTAAGCCACATTGCACACTTCAAATTTAGACAAACTCAAAGTTTTGACGAAAGGACAAATGCTTCATAACAGATTCACAAAAATGAAACCTATCACCTTCCAACAACAATTTCAAGACATTGTAAAATCACTTGTAGTAATCAAGAAACATATGATCTGCAAAAATACCCGTATCAACAATTTAGACAAGTAACAACCACCAAATCAAAACACAGACACACAAAACAACAAGAATCCATCCATCAAGTCCTCATTTTCTTACAAAGAGTCTAATTAGATCATTTCACTTAACCAAACCACATCAACCATCAAACAACATACCATTCCACATACACACAAACACACACAGCAACAAGCATCCATCCGTTATCCATCAAGTCCTCATTTGCTCACAAAAAATCTAATTAGATCATTCCACTTAAATCAAATCACAATCAACCATCAAATAACGTCTCATTGCACATTCAACACATACGCAAACACACACTCACACAATACATAAATCTAAGATAACATATCACTATCACATTTACACACATATATATAGACAAAAAAGGTGAAGAAAAATTATACCCAGTTGGAAGGTTGTCGACATAGCTGATGATCATCTTCAGTTTGCTTCCACCTTCAGAGGCAAGGCCAGCATGCATCTCCACAGTCATGGCATCAGCCACCTGCTTCAATTTGGCAGCTGGGGTCCCACACTTCTCCTCTAATTCCTTCACTATAGCCATAGCCTTCCTCCACTTGCCTTCACCCTTCATCCTCCTCCTCACCACCACCGCAGCCGCCACCCCGGCAGCCACCGCCGCCGCACACACCACCACCACTGCCACCTTCCCCATCACTCACACCCTCAACAACAACAAAAACAAAAAATCCTACAACCCCACCAAACCGAACCACTTTCCAAACAACTGACTTCTTCAAAATCGCTGACAACACATTGTTAAACAAAAAGGGTATCCTTAAAACTCAATTATAAGACAGAAAACCAAACAAAGATTCGATTTTTTGATCTGGGGAGACGCTTTTGAAGGTTAAAAATCAAAACTTTGAAGCCAAAAAACGAAAAAGATGAAACCTTTACACGAAAAGAGAGAGAGGAGGACCAATTCAAGATTGACGAAAGATATGGAGAGCATACATGGTGGAACGAAGGAAATCTCGGAAACTTAGAAAGGAAACGTTTTAAAAGCTACGTGTATATGTATCTATATATATATTGCCTACCTGTACTGTAAGTACCGTTCATTCAGCTGAGTTGAGAAAGCTCTAATGTCTTGCTTTCAGTTACACGTGTCCAAACAATTTTTATAATTATTTTTAATATTTTTATCTACATTGTTTGGATGATGATTTTATTTTATTATCTAAAGAAAGCTTAGATTCTAGATAAAAACAACTGTCTTTCAAATCAACTTTTTATAACATTTTAAGGATGCTTTTATACGGTTGTGTATTTTTCCATTAAGTAGTTTTCCTTTCCAGCTCATACACCTTCTTTGAGTAGTTTTTTCCAGCGTTTACTGTGAATAGTTTTCCTCTAAAGCTCAAATTACAATTTTTACGTGTAGGTTTTTTTTTCCCCTTATTTATGGGGAGTAATTTTTACTGTTTATGAAACATGCTTGTGTAGATCCCTTTTTTCTCTTATCATAAGAGTAGTTGTCTTGCGCTTATTGTGGACAATTTTCTTTATTTATTGTGAAAATAGTTACTCTCATTCATAGAATTAATATCCAAATCGTGTATGTGTTATTTAGTGTCAGTTAGTTGCTCTCATTCATGAGATTAATATCCAAATCATACATGTGATGTTCAATGTTAATAAATCCTGACTCATTTGATGTTGGTGTAAAAAAAAAAAGAAAAAGAAACGATAACAACATTTTAAGGGTTGTTTGAGTTAACTTTCAAATATAGCTTTTCAAGTAAAACTTACAAAAATAGAGGTTGTTTAGTTATTAAATAATTTTTTTTTAAATTGATAGATAATTAAAAAATAATAATAAAATTTGGCATTAAAATAGATTCCTTCAAATTTTATAGGATATAAATATTTTAGACAAGTTATTTTTCATTTTGAAAATCAAGTTTATTGGAGAAACTTAAATTATTATTTAAAAAAAAAAAAACTATTTTTAAATTGATGACAAACAATTAAAACAAATTTAAAACAGTTTCTGGCATTAACAAACCTTAAGAAACTATATCAAACACACTCTTAACACATAAACACTATCATTATCCATTTTTTTCAAAAAAAATAAAAAATTGCATTATAGTTTTCATTTAGAAGTTAAGAATTTCACTAAGGCGTAATTTACAAGATTTACCTCATTTTATAATTTTTTTTCTTTTTTTTTTTTTAGAATAAACTTGTAGCCCAAGATCCAAAAATGTTTTTGAAAAAATAAAATTATAAACTTCGAATTATATTTAGATTTACAATCTAATTCCACTTTATTTTCTTCACAAAAATGATTTCATCCCCGAATCAAAGAATCTTAATTATCTTTTTGTGTCAATGGAGAGATGCTCTATAAGGTAATTTTGTAGATTCAAGATTTGATGGATTTGTTACCAAGAATAGAATTACACAGTGGAACCATTATGTAACTGATTTGTTGAGAGGTGACTGATCAATGTGTCATGGGGCCCAACTGACACAAACAATTGATGCCAGCCGTTTGATTTCGATGGATCTCTAAATGAATTTACAAACATAGCATGAAAAATATTTCCTTTCCTTCTAGGCTTCCTCACCTTGCATTACCTTACTCCAAATCAAACAAACAAGATAAAGCTCAAGTTAAAGAGACACATATAAGGTAATCAATGTACATTCTTTACTGGGAGATCGACTGGCACCAAACTGGATCCATCCATGTCACAACATATTATATGAACACGACACGCCTGACCAACTACATGTAAACTGACAACATAACTCACAACATACCATATTTGATATGCCTAACAACGAGCACAATTTGGCTATCTAATTATACTTAAACTCGCAACGTATACCATATCCCATATGCGTATCCAGTTGCAAATAATGCTCATTGCCATGTAGTATACGGAGTGGAAAGGCAATATGTCAATGAAAGTTTTGAACATTTTTTGAAAGCTTTGGTTGCATGCAAATGGCCAGCTGATGAAGGTGCAAGAAACCAAACCAAAACTTCTCACTTCAGGTTGATTTTAATGTAATCATCTTATCTTCCTAAGCTTTTAGCAAAAATAAAAATGGACTTCTATAGTTACAAGAGCTTATTTTGGATACACAGTAGACTAGAGGATTTGTTGGTTACAAATCCACTCATATCACCCAAAACACATATAATAAGTGAATGTTACTAAACCTTTGGCTCTCAGTTTCTACTCTTGCACCATGTTTGGTTTAAACTATAAGTGTAATCTAATTCACCTGGTAATCTTCAGTTAGGAAAAACTTGATTGATATAAAAAGGTCAAGTCCATTTGCCAATTTATCATTTCATTATTCATGGTGAGATCAGATATGGACCAGTGCATGCCTTCACAGTCAAGAAAACATAATTGGGTAATCTAACCATTTGACCACCAACATAAGCATAAAAAACAGAACCCAATATCTCAATCCATATGACAAAAATAGAAGACATCCCACATGTGCAAGAGTGCAAGCAGGAGACAGAGAGCGAGAGAGGTCTAATATAACCATATAGCATTACTTCACATAAGTATACACAAGGCGTGTAGATGTCCAGACTAGGTCTATAGCACAAGGCCTTAAACCAGAGGATTTCATAGTCCAAAAACAGGAATCCCAACCCCAAAAGGAAAACCAAGACACTTGGCCACAGAAGCCATCCTCTATAAAGTGAAGACACTTAGGACAAATTGTTACAATAACCACGAATAAAAAGAATTAATATAAAAAAAAAAAAGGGACTATCAGGCTATAACCGTCTGCTATGTCACGAAACTCCAGCAGGAAACTTTCAGGCTTGGAAGAGCTCGCTAGTTATGTGGAAAGCACAACTAAAAGATGAAAAAATGAAACACAAAAAACAAAAACTGTACAGAGAACTTGGCCAAGCTACACACCATAACTCTTTTCAGATCATGCCCATAGGTTTCTGTTCTTGAAGATAACTGACCAGCATGCCTGAAAGAAACGAGTGAAATGAAAGCCAGCAATTGAAAGAACACTTACCCGAACTGCTGGCTTTCTGCTTATCTTCTGAGCCGATGATATGGCTCCAATAAGTCTCCCTCATGCTGTTGAAGTTAAACTCAACCTGCTAAAGAAAGCCAAAATGACAACAAAAAGGAGCAGAATAAAGAACAAGATTGTACCAAGATAACATTGAAATATACTAAGATTATAAAAGGAAAATACATGCCTTATCACTGGTTTCTGCACACTTTCCGAGTCAATTCCACCCACCGAATTTAGTGCCCTTGAAACTCCAGCATTTGGCTTCACAATTTAAAAGGAAAGAAAGAAAATCATAGAGATTAGGTTAGGTAGATTGGTTGGTGCTAATTAACAGGTCATGCCCATGATAAAAACTAAACTTTCAGTTCAGAAAGTATTCCAAAACATGAGCCTCCAACTGGAAAGATTATTAAAAAAATCAAGCATAAATAAAAACCAAGAAATAATATAAAAATATTAAGTTTCTGGTCAAACATTTCATTAAGACTTCATTGCATTTGATCATACACAACATGTTAGATAAAAGACTATAAAAACTTGGCACTAGATTAAAAGAAAATGAAATGAACAACAAATAAAAAATCATTGAATAGATGAACTTGAAAAAGTCAAAGAACTTAAATTCAAAACCTCTAACTCTTCCTGCACTCCATTTTGAAACGCTCCATTTCCCTTGAGATGCCCATTCTCCAAAAGAGATTCTGAATCTGCTTCACATGAATCACTTTGAGAAGATCCTGGGTTATTACTCCCTTCAACACTCCCATCAACACTTCCATTATTTCCCTCACAGCTACCAGCCACCGACTCATTTCCAATATCCTCGCACGAACCAACCACGCTTGTAAGGGATGTGATAACACTGCCATTTGAGACATCTCCAACCTCCGCAGACTCTCGATACTGCACTTTTGTATCTGAGTTAATCAGTTCTAAGTTGGATCCAATTCTAGAACTCAAGCTACTAGGTGTTGAATGATCTGGAGAGATGGACTCCTGCCTCGGAGGACTGATAGATTGCCGTTTCTCTGGCCTATCTTGTTGCACAGCATCAAAAGCCTTTTTCCTCTTCAGGAATCTGTCACCAGACCCAGTCTGACATGTGTCACCATCTTCACATGACTGTTTGGCAGACTGCTGCTGGGATGTAACTCTTGGATGCCTAGATCGTTTATAACCTTCAGGAAAAACATAAGAAGGAATCTGCTTTCTGCGTACATGAGAAACACAGATTTCCATCCCTGGCTTCCAAAACATATACATATTTATCGAATGCTTAAATTCTTCAACTGTACCACGTATATCAAACTGTTGACCTTCCCGAACTATCTCTCCTGGCTTCCTTTGTAAGCCCATGAAAAAGGCACAATGTGCACATGGCCTGGAGGAATCTACATATTCTTGAGGATACGGATGGCACTGCAACTTCCCCAATGTATCGCGATCAATCTGCATATGTTTCAATAAAGTAGACAATTAAGGTTAGAAATAAAATATGGGTTTAAATCTCATTAGTTAAACATTAAATTTGCAAATGCTTCGGTAACTTCAAGTCTGAACACTCCCAACACCACGAACGCTCTTGAGATGATAAATATTACCATCAAAGTCAGCTGTCTTAATCGGGATTCCACCCAACCTCTCCAAGCACGCAAATCATCAGCATCTGCTGCAACTATGTCAACCTGTAGATAGTTCTTGTAGCTTTCGAAAAATAAGTATGGCTCAAAGAGAGAACTCCATTGAGCTTTATTCAGCTCAACATCCTGAATTTAGACAAGAAAAAAGTCAAAAGAATTAGCAAGTAATCATTATAGTGAAGAGAGAAGATAAGTCTCCACTTTCCTACCTCACAAATCTTGTTACCATATTGAAACTGGTCCATCATAACACGTAAGGTGCTTGTTGACACATTATAGCTAGAGTTCATACACGGGTAGGCAGGTGTGATAATTGGCATATGATGAGTTTTATCACGAGGATTTTTACGAGGATCCCAAACAGAAAACCCAAGTTCAGCCTCCTCAATCGCACATAGCATAACTGGGTTAGGCCAACGCCACATTGTATAAACCCTAAAAAATCGAGAAACAAGCATGCTAGGGACTGCATTAGGATAAAGCTGGCAAACACGTGCTACAAGAAGTGCCCAGTTCACACCACCAAGAAATCCAGTCACCTGAACATGGTCAAAAAACGATGAAAATGATGATGAACCTAAATTGCCAAATATCACATGAAATAACAATAAAGGATATTTCACTCACATTAGAGTAAACACCACGCCGTTTAGCCCAAAACTTCAAACATCTGAGAGCTGTGCAGAAGTGCTATAATGCACAAAAACCTTCAGACTTAGGAAGAGAATTAACTAGAAATAATGAAGATACATTTTAAAGATGAATTAAACAGGATCAAGTAGTGCAATCAAGCACAAGTTATCCAATACAAAGCATTTCACCTCAACATTCGGAACAAGCTTAAGTATTTGATCTGCAACCCGGCAACCATTAAGACTCCGAACAGTGGGTTCATCAACATCATACAGCACAGACACGTCAGAGATGTCCAGATCCTGCTAAACACAAGAAACCAAAAATAACTTTACCTGCATAGGTACTGCAAAATCCTATTCCATGAACCACATAACATTATCAATCCCCTTATGACACTACTGGATTACACTTTTCAAAGCATTACAAGCAAGTATGGTTTACTTAAAATAGACAAACTGGAATGGCTGACATGTACAAGTATGTACACTCGCATAAGCTACATAGAGGGACACCAGGTGAGAGAGAAAGAGAAAGTGGTCTGAAAAAAGAAATAGAGCAAAATGTCCAGCAGGAACTTTTAATATTTACTAAATCTTGTCATAAATGTGAACAGTAAATAATTTATACTTACTTCTGGTACAACCAAGACAGAGATGCTAGCATAGAGAAGGTCAATTGATATTCCATCGAACTTGAATTTCATCACAGGAACATGAGCATCTGGAACAGGTTGTAGTTCAGTCACTTCTTCAATCTCTGCCAGAATGTTATGCAATATAAAAAAGAAGTCTTCCTGGTGAAGAATGCCCAAAAGTTAGATACCTAAATTGAATAGACTTGCAGATTCCAACCGACTAAATATCCCAAATTCATACCTCTCGGTTGACATAGGATGGCCCAACACATAATGTGTCTATATCAGCACCAGGACCATGTACCTACCAAATAACAAGCTTAAGCTAAATTTCCAAATAAATAAACATTAATTGATTAACATAACATACAAAAGGAAAACATATTAACAACAATAGGGCTAACCAGCAAGTTGTATAGTAAAATCCATGGCACCAGAGAAAAAAATAATAATAAAAAAATAATAAAAGATGATGCTGATGACTAAAAGGTCTACCTATCACAGTTATTGAAAATAAGAAAGGGGGAGAGAAAGAGAGAGAGCTGCCACTGAACCACAAAGTGGGCCACAAAAACATACCCCAAGTCGATAAGAACCAAAAGTAAAGATCAGAGCATTAGCATCCTCCACCATTTGGTCCGAGTATCCCCTTAGACGAGTAAGATTCTTTACCCAATCTTTAACTATCTGAGAGTGTAAAGAAAAAGATGTTATTAGAACTTGACAAGACACAAATATAAATATGACAAAGCTGGTATCAGGAAGAGTATTTATATATCAAAAATAGCTGTGATTGCACAAATATTTTAGAACTTGAATGTACTAAAAATATGGTTTTTCAGCAGATGAAACGGATGTCAACTGTAGGTCACATTCTAATGGACATTTTCAGATTCTCCAAGCAATGAAGAAATCACCTCATCCTACATCTTCTACAAATTTAAGTAATTCACATAATAAGAATATGGGACCGGGGAACTTCACCCCCAAATGATTTAAGTGTTACATCAACTTGAATAGACACTATTGATTTAGGTGTTACATCAACTTGAATAGACACTAAAATTTTAACTGCCAATATTTGCTAGCATGCATTTTGCCTTTCGCCTTTTGCCTTTTAAAACCTTGCTTTGTATGATGTTTAAAAAAATAGTACTAACAGTGACACCTCATACATAAATGTGGTTTTATAATGCAATGTGTATTCCAATATCTGCTAGCATTAAAATGCCACAACTAATAAGATTTTCCCCAAAAGATATGAAGCAAAAAACTCACTTAGAACATGTTAAACCCAGTCCACTCATCATAATGAAACCATAACTTCAATAGTACCACTTTCAATGTACCTCGACAATTCCAAAGTCTCTCATTCTATGCATCAGTCTAAAATTTCCACAAACCCTTCACAACATCAGCATCTCAAAATTCAAAATAGAGAACTAAACTTTAATCAATGCTCCTCTCAAACAAAATAAAGCAATGTCACTAGTGAAGACCAACCTAAATTAGTAAAAATCAGAAATCAGATCTACTTATAAAAACCTAAAGCCAAATAGACTTAAATGCAATTTCGTCTTTAGCCCACAATTCTATATATGATCTCAACATTCCAATCCACTTAAACTACTCCCAAATTCTGTAGATCACAACATTTACATACAACTAGATTTAAATGCAATTTCGTCTCTAGCCCAATATTCCCATAGATAAGCTCAACATGTCAATCAACTATCACAACAGTTACATACAAATAGACTTAAATGCAATTTCGTCTCAGCCCATGATTACCAATAATGATCTCAACATGTCAATCCACTAAAACAACTCCAAATTTCTGTTGATCACAACATTTACATACAAATAGACTTAAATGCAATTTCTTCTCTAGCCCCTGATTCCCACATATAATCTCAACACGTCAATAAGCTTAAACTAGTCCAAAATTCTGTTGATCACAACATTTACATACAATCAGACTTAAATGCATTTTCATCTCTAGCCCAGGACTACCACATGTAATCTCAACATGTCAATAGACTGAAACTACACCAAAATTCTGTTGATAACAACCTTAACATACAAATAGACTTAAATGCAATTTTGTCTCTAGCCCACAATTCCCATTAATAATCTCACCATGTCAATCAGCTTAAAACTACTCCCAAATTCTGTTGATAACAACCTTAACATACAAATAGACTTAAATGCAATTTTGTCTCTAGCCCACAATTCCCATTAATAATCTCACCATGTCAATCAGCTTAAAACTACTCCCAAATTCTGTTAATCTTGTTACATACAATTACAGATGAACTTAAACACAGTTTCGTCTCTAGCCCACCAATCCCACATAAAATCTCAACACGCCAATCAACTCAAACTACTCCTACATTCTATTGATCAAAACACTCACAAACAACATGAAATCTCCACCTAACCATCGTAGTTCGAAACATGACAATCAGCAGCAACGAATTAACAATACAAAAAGATATTAAACATCCGAATCACTCAACCAATTACAACACAAACCCAAGTTCCAAAATTTTAACTTTAATTCAATGAACCAAAATACATATAAAAAAATAAAAAATAAATAAAAAATAAAAAAATAAAAAATAAAGCAAAACATTACCTGCCTAAGCCGACCCAGAACCTCCACTCTCTTCGCCGCTTCTTCTTGGCTCTCATAGAGCCCAGCTTCAACCAAAAACTTCAAAACACAAAACCGAAACATGAAAAAAAAAAAATTCAAAATCAAATCGTTATAACCCAAAACAAAAACCCAACAAACCAACCTTCTCTAATTCACGGCTTCTCTGCAAATCAACCTCGGTGGGACCCGCCACCGAAATTGGCTTCGTGACACCCAACTGCTTCGTCTGTGTCGGCGACGCCGCCGTTGTTCTCTCTGAACTCACCGTCCCCATTAAAAACCCCGCTAAATCAAGAAAACCCTAATTCCCAATTTATTTTTTGATTTCAAGCGCAAAATTGTGAAAAAGAATCGAAATTTTTCAAAATTGGAAACCCTAACTGAAAACCCTAATGAGGATCAACTATCTAAACGATTTCAGATCCAATTTTGACAAATTGGGTAAAAAAGAACAATTTTTTTTCAAAAAAGGAACAAAATTTACAGGGAGAAAGAGAGTTAGAGAGGGAAGAAGAACAGGAGGACGAGAGAAGAGAAGTTCTGGGTATTGACTTATTTTTTGGGGATATTTTTATTTTAATCGGTGTACTGGTTGCTTTTTATGATATCGATTGTTATTTTTTGGCCCTTTTGGGGAGAATGTCAATTGTGTCCTTAATTTTTTGTGTAATTACCGTCAGATGAGATGAGTAGGGTTGGTTTTTCTTCATGGTGGAGGATATATTTTGATAGTTTGAAGGTGGGTTTGGATTGATGGAATCATCCATAAAAGAAGTTGATATAGGACAAGTTTAGGAGTTTTAGGATTCCTACAAAGTTTAAGATTCCTTGTCTATGTTATTATGTTTTAGTTTAGGATTAAGAATAAATTAGAATTCTTATTTTTAATAGTTTTAAGATTGAAAATATTATCTAAAAATTTGATTTGTTAGATTTAATATATTTTATTATTTTATTTTTAATAATAACAAACTTATTTGTGTGTCGTTTTATTTGAATTTAACCATTTTGATTTTTAAACAAATCTACTGCACCAAAATTAGTATCAGAGTTGATTTTTTAAATAGTGATTTTAAATGAAAATTACAAGGTTTTTTAATGCTAATTGAGAAAATTTTTGTAAATTATATAAATTTTAAGAGTTTTTTTTTAATTATAAGATTATTGAAAGACGTTTTTTAGCGATTTTATGTTAAAAGAATATTATGAAACTAATTGAATATAATGAATTTAAATAGGATACTTTAATGTATTTAAATTTCAAAAGAAACTTGAATAAATATATTTGAAAAAGCTAATAATTTGAGTTATTTTCAATAGACATAAAACAAAATTTGTAATGGTTTATTAAAAGTTATCACGAAATAGCAATCAAACTACCAAAAAAATAAGAATAAAAATTATGATGTTAAAAATGTTCTTTTACAACTAAAAAATCTCTTTTAATTGTATATTTAATGGAAGATGTCTCCATTAAATTATAGTGAAAAAGAACTTAGTTGATTTTTGATGGAGATATGGCCACCATGAAGAAGTAAGGCTATTGAAATCATCTACTTCAATTTCTTTTTCTTTTATCAAGTTATATATTTTATTTTATATCATTTTTAATGAATGGTTAGAATTACCATAGGATGGTAAAAAAAAACAATTCTACTCAGTTGGATGCAATTATGAAAAACTTCAGGGTGGTGAGTGCAATTCTCACATTTTAATTTTGTTTTCGTTTTGGATTCGAAGAATGAGAATATTTATGACGCCGTAGCTTGTAAGGAAGCCTTGTTGGCTGCTATTTTGGACCTCGGCATCTACACGTGGCGCTTATCGATTGGTTCGACATACGCCAGCATTTTTTTATGGTCAACTTCGGATTCTATGATTTTATTTTATTCATGTGTATCCAACGGCTCAAATCAAATCCTGTTATTAATGTATAGTTATAAAAAAAAAAAAACATATTTGGGAATTTATGCGTTGTTAGAAGGTATCTTTTGGTGATTAAGAGAATCTTGATTATGTTTTTAAAACAAATTAAAATTGTTGTGTAATCTATATTTGAATTATAACTTAATCTTGTGAGATTAGAATGACATTTTATGGTAACTGTGATTATAATTTCTTTTCCTTTTATTTGTTAAAGAATTAATTACTGCTAAACAAAAGTAATAAATATTATCATTAAAGAATAGTGGAAAAAAGGTAGGTACCCACTTTCTATTTAATTAAGTTAATTATATTGGTTGGAAAATTTTGTGTAGGGATAAATCCTTTATTTAAATAAAAAATAAATCTATTTCAAACCCAAAACAAAAAATTATTCATTTTTTATCCAATCAAAACTTTCATAGTTTTTTTTGTTTTTTCTCTTTCATACTTCATAATATTTTGTATTGCAAGTGCTTAATAAGTTAATGAACACTTCTAGAAACATCTCAACACTTGTTATATATTATTTTAATTATTTTAATTAATTAATTTATTATTATTATTATTTTGGTGATGAACCACCGTCTCTTTGTTAGTTGCTCATCTGCCTATCATTAAAAATAATCAAGATGATTGATTTTTTTTTTTTATTCTTTAAATATCAAAATTGGTTGTTGGGATGTAACACAAGCAAAGTGAGTCAAGGTCTCAATGACAAAACAAAAGCAAATTTTCTACTACTTTTTGAATTTTGACTTGTCATTAGAGCATGACTCATGCACCTAAGTAAATGAAATATCAATGAGAAGACCATTTTTAAGTTGACTTGGAAGTTCCAATTCAACTTCCACTACATTTTCAGTCTTTTTTCATATCAAGTGTCAAGCAGAAATCATATGCGATGTCACAGATTTAAATGTTCAACTATTAGATGTATTTAGTGTCAGGATATATGATAGGTTTTTTGAAAATTAAGTTTTGACATGTGAATGAAAAATATATGAAAGCGGTGTTTATTAATTAATTTTCTTTTACGATAATGATAATACACTGTTAAAATATTTATTAGATTGTTAATGTTGATATATTAGATTGAATTTTAATAATATAAACTTATAAAGAAAGAAAAAAATAATAGATTCACTGTGTTAAAACAGTCCAAACTTGCATGGCTAAAAACTTGAAGTCGAACCAACTTCGGCACAATTATGGACCTAGGTCAGACCCAGCAGCCACTTGGGGCTTAGTTCATTTACCTTTCATTGTCATACACACACACACACACTTCAAAAATATATATTTATATATTTTTGAAATCCTTTTGGCGTCAAATATTTGATCAAATTACTTGTTATATGTTTGTAGTCTCATAGCAAGGGTCATTCTACCACTATCCGATTTCAACATTTTCCACATTAAATTTGTGAAATTGGATGTAAAATTCAAAACATCAATAATAAATTACATATATAATACATAGTTTGATGTAAATATCATGTAAAATTGATAAAATATAAAACATATTCATATATATAATCATTTTAATTCTATTTCGATAATCGCATGCGATTATTTCAATTAAAAAAAATGAAAGAGTTACAAGATGTGATATAAGTAATAAGTTGTACTGAAAGTTGACATTTTATAAATTGAAGTACTAATTGGGAAACCTAACATACGAAGGAATAAACTCTCTACGAACATGAGAAACACAGATTTCCATCCCTGGCTTCCAAAACATATACATATTAATCAAGTGCTTAAATTCCTCAACTGTAACACGTATATCGAAAATTGCCTCTCCTGGCTTCCTTCGCATGCCCATGAAAAAAGCACAATGTGCATGTGGTTTGGACGAATCTACATACTCTTGAGGATTAGGATGGCACTGCAACATTCCAATTGTATGGCGTTCAATCTGCATATGGTTTAATGGAGTGGACATATTTCTCACCAGTTAAACATTAAATATGTAATGTGAAAATGTTTTGGTCTACACATAATATATGTCCTAACACAATGTACAAGTCTAAGATGATAAATATTACCAGTAGAGTTAGCTGCCTTAACTTGGAAGCAACCCAACCTTGCCAAACAAGCATGTCATTAGCATCCGCTGCAATTATGTCAACTTGTAGATAGTTCTTGTAGCTATCGAAAAATAAGTATGGTTCAAACAAAGCACTCCATTGAGATGTATTTCGTTCTATTTTCTGAAAGTAGACAACAAGAAAGTTGAAAATATTAGTAAGTGATCTTTAAATTAAATATAGAAGATACGTGGCGATACGTCTGCACTTTCGTACCTCACAAATCTTGTTACCATATCGAAACTGGTCCATCAAAACATAAAGGGTGCTTGTTGACACGTTAGAGCTAGAATTTATGCAAGGGTAGGCAGGTGTGATAATTGGCATATGATGAGTTCTATCTATTGGATTTTTCCTAGGATCCCAAACAGGAAACCTGAGTTCAAACTCCTCGATTGCACATAACATAACAGGGTTAGGCCAATGCCACATTGTGTAAAGCCAGAAAAATCGTGAAACAAGAATACTGAGATCTGCATTTGGATAAAGCTGGCAGACTCGCGCTACAAGGATCGCTAAGTCCACATCACCAAGAAATCCAATCACCTGAACATGAAACAATGAAAAACGATGAATCTAGAGAACAAATTATCACATTGAGTAACAATGATAATTTTCACTTACATTAGAATAAACACCACGTCGTTTTGCCCAAAACTTCAAACATCTGAGTGTCGTGCAAAAAAACTACAATGCATTGAAGACTTTAGACTTAAAAGGAGATACAAGATATTGATGATATAACCAAATTGTATAAAATGAGACAGTAACCTAATCAAGCACAAGTTATCTAATGCTTAGCATTTTACCTCAACATTTGGAACAAGCTTAAGAATTTGATCTGCAACCCGGGAGCTATTAAGACTCTGGACAGTAGGTTCATCAACATTATACAGCACAGACACATTAGAGATGTCCAAGTCCTGTCACAACAAGTACCAATAATTACTTTGCCTTCATAGTTACTGCATAACAGTATTGGTATCATTTATATGTTGAAAACTATCACTGGAAATGAAAATTATGTTTCAAAACGTTGTTTTAAAAATGCAAATGTGATTTGTAGTTTTTGTTAAGTGTAGTTTCCAAAATCTTAAAATCTGAAAACAATGTAAATGCATTTAGTATTCTCTTTCAAAAATTGATAAAATACTAGTTTAAAGAGAATAATTTCCACGTACTTCTGGAACAATCAAGAGAGAGATACGAGCATAGAGAAGATTGATCGATATTCCATCAAAGTTAAATTTCATCACTGGAATATTGGCCTCTGGATCGGATTGTAGTTCTGAAACCTCTTCCAACTCTTGCAGAATGTTATGCAATACAAAGAAGAAGTCTTCCTGATGAAGAAAACCTGATAGTCAGAAATCTAAATTGAACTTCCGGATTCCAATTAAGTATTTACCTCGCGGTTGACATATGATGGCCCGACACATAATGTGTCTATATGATCATCAGGACCAAGTACCTACCAAAGTAATAAGCTTATCTTTAAATGAGAAAACAAGTAGTGAAATCATTAGCACCAAGACAAAATGACAATAATGATAAGGACTACCAAATTGTCGCACTGCCAATGAACTATAAAAAACCAAAAGTACATACCCCAAGCCTATAAGAACCACAAGTAAAGATCAAAGCATTAGCATCCTCCACTATTAGGTCATGATATCCCCTTAAGCGAGTAAGATCCTTTATCCAACCTTTAACAATCTAAGAGTGAAGAAAAAGATGTTATAAGAACTTGGGAAGCCATGAATGTAAATATAAACAAGCAACATTTATATATCAAGGAGAGTAGGATAGTAAAAATATTTTAGAACTTGTAGTCGTACTAAAAAAATAGTTTTTCGATGTCAACCAAAAAAAAAAAAAAATCAGCAAATCAAAAGGAAGTCACTATATATTTCCAAAAAAAAAAAAAAGGAAGTCACTGTATGGCCTAATTCTAACGGACATTTCTACACAAAACTCCTACTATGAAGAAATCACCTCAGCAGCCTAAACTTTCTAGATCTTTGGTAATTCTTGAAATTAGAATACAGAACCAGGGAACTTCACCACCAAATGATCTATAGTGTTTGAACAAATATGTATTAAATTTAAACGTTGAAATCAATGTGCTTGAAATTCTACTACAATCACTTTAAAGTACGAGTGATAAGCTATAAAGTGATTATCACATAATTTGCAGTGAAATTTTATAAATTTTTTAAAGGAACAAATTATCCATGCTAATTTAAGGTGATTTTTTTGTTTTCAATCATAACCTCAATTTCATATAAATAGAATTTATCACAATCTCATTCGCATAAGGCTGATTGTCAGCACTGCTCCCTGACACCCATTACCATTTCTAGGCATCATCTTGAATAACTTTTGTCTTATAATCGGTTTTCTGTTTTTCATTTATATAGTCAAGGTTTATTTGATTTAAATTTTCAATTGATAAATTTTTAAAAATTAATAAAAATATTCTTGACAGTTAAATAAATGAAACAAATACAAAAGGATTTTATGCGCATACTCCAAATCATTACTAATCTCTCCATATAAAACTCTTTGAGATGGTTGATTATGTCAAACACAATCACACATGGTGATTCATATTGGGATCCTTGGCTGCACTAGTACTGATGACAATGGTTGTTGAGCAAGTCTCTTACAAGTTATTTTTCTTCAAATCTTTCTTGTGTCACTCTTCATATGCACATCATGGTTGTTGAAAGAAAACAATTAAGCAATGTAATCGAGTTAAAGCCTTGGAATTTTTAGAAAATTTTATATCCATAGAACACAGTAAAGTTAAATTAAGTATGGAATGTATGAATCTTAAAATCAAAATTATAATACCAATACCAATTTAGCTTGACGGTCAAGCTAGTAATTTGATATGAAAATATTTAAGGTTCAAGTTGTCGCACGGTAAATAGAATTTAAAAAAAAAAAAAAACAAATTTTATACAAATAAAATGGAAAAATAATTTTACAATAAGTCATATTTGTTTTGAGTTGCTCATTATATAGGTTTTTCACTTAAGTTTAGATGTTTCAAATTTGTATTTTATGAACATAGTTATAAAATTATTTATTTTTATTCACTTCAAAGTTTGAATTACTTAAAAATTTTATGTAAATAATTTTTAGAATTTAAATCATTACAGCTTTATCATAACTCTAGTCATTCTATAATATAATTTTAAAACTACCACGATATCAAACAATCTCTTAACATACTAAAAAATTCCATTGACCACATAATATTTGCCAAAATATTTCTTCACATATAAACAAAGAATTAAAAGAAATTTTACACATTTTCTAATGCGAATTTAAATATATATTAATGTACATTTAGATTTTTTTAATAAATAAAATGTTATATGATATACATCTAATAATAATAATAAGAAGAAGAAGAAGAAGAAGAAGAAGATATTACCAGTCTAAGTCGATTCAAAACCTCCTCTATCTTTGCTGCTTTTTCAATGTTCACATACAGCCCAGCTTCAACCATCAACTTCAACACAAAATAAAATAAAATCAAAATCAAAATTTATCACCCAATTTTTTTTTTATAAAAAAATAAAAAAGCAATATTCATTAGAAGAAAACAAACCTGCTCTAATTCACGGCTTCTTAGTAAATCAACCTCCTTCGGATCCGCCATGGAAATCGGCTTCGTTACACCATACTGCTTCGGCGACGAAGTGGCTGTCTCTGAACTCACCTTCTCCATTAAGACTCAAAAAGAATCCAATAATTGGAACCTTGATTAAATAGTCAATTATACATGCCAAACCATGATATACATTGATAAATACAATCTATCATTAACTATGTCAACGATGAATATTTTTATGTATATTTATTTGGATCAACTATGTCAACATCAGAGTTTCATTTTTATAATATGTAAGTATTAATTTTATTTTTATTTTATAATTAATATCCACTGGTGGAGGCCATAGGAGTCTCCTACGTAGGAGAGGAGGTTGCCGGTGGCCTCATTTTTTATTTGATTAATTGTGCAAACACTTCTCATGCTTAAGTGAAATTGCATTCAGCCAACTTTTCTTTTTATTGCCCAAACCTCCCCCATGAGAGAGATATATATATATATATATATATATTAGGTTCCCAGAGACATTTATAACGAACCACTGCTTAAGTCCTCGTTTGGTTGGCCATTAATATTACTTCAAAAGGATCAAACTTATTAACTTTGGTCTTTTTTCACTCTTTAAGTACCAAAATTTGTTGTTGACACATTAACAAGCAAAGCGGGTCAAGGCTGGACAATGGCTATAACTTTTTGAGTTGTCATTAAAGGCATGAATCATGCACCTAAGTAAATGCATTGTCTACGACTATTGTTAATGTTCGAGTCATTAACCTATTTAGGACTTGTGCATTTTTTGGGCAATTGCTGTGTAGTTATTGGTTAAATTTCAATAGTTTGAAGTGAAAAAAAAAAAAAAAAGAGTAATTTTACAAATGATAAGTTGGTGAGCCTTTTAATGTAGCCGTACAAAATCTGTGCCATTGCAAAATTGGATTTTAAATATTTTATATAAAATATACTGTATATTGTGTTCTGTGAGGGATGGGTGGGTAACTGGGCCTGACCAAATGGACTTCAAAGAACAAGCAAGGGCCCAAGGCTAAATCTGTGGAGCCGTGGAGCACAAAAGTAGGCTCAAACTTTGATAGCCAGCAAAATTAAGTGGGCCCAGCAATGATAGGCTTGGACTGGACCTGGTTTGTAAAATAATGTGCAGTGTATGTCGCACAAATCTACTCCTATAATCTAACGAGGAATCTCTTCACATATCTAGTAAACATGTATAGTAGGACTTGAATCTCGATTTGTACTTTACCAAGATAAACATGGCAGGCGTCGCATGGCTTCAAAATCAACTTTCAAAATCTAATCTCATTTACATGATGAGACTCAAACATTTATTTCGAATGTGAAAGAAAAATCCACGATGAAATAGTTATGAAGTTGAATGTTAAATTTATAATAAAAATTTGAAAACATAAGTGTAGTCTAAAATAAGTGTTGTATAAGCAAGACTTTACGTACATTGACTTTATATTCGTAAATCACTAAACTCCAAATAGTAATAGTAGGTATCATATCTCATACGTATATATATATTTCAGAGTAATTTCCGCGTTTATAATTTATAGAGTGTCAACTTAAATTTCATTTATTTATAGAAATTATAAACAATGATCATTCTAAAGATGAAAAATTTATTTTTGCCCTTTCAAAAAAAAAAAAAAAATCATTTTAACCCAAGTTTACCATTTATTTATGAAGACATAGATCAAACAATATTACATTTCCTAAGTGAAAAAGTGGGAGGAAGAAAAATACCCATATACACACAAGAATTCCGTAAGTACCCTTTACTGCAATTAAATTGCAAAACTACCCCTAATTTACTAAAATACCTTTATACTATGTCAACCCCTTTCCATTCATGTCTTTCAACAGCCACACCAACCCAAAGACTGTTGACTGTGCCTCCATCTTATCGTCATAGACTACCAACAAGTGTTATGTTGTTGTCGGTTACGGTGTTCGATGCCAAATTTGTTTACATGAAGATTTAATTGATTTTTTATCTTCAATCTTAATAGTTGTTGGTAGAAGGTAGATTTATCCATTTAAAATTGTTTTTATTTGTATCACCGTGTGAAATAAGTAGGTTCGGTGTGTTAGCTCTTGCACAGGTTATCAGAAATATAAATATTAATTCTGGGTACTAGGGTTTTATTTTTTTTTTTTTTTTTTTTTTTTGGATTTATAGATGAAATCTCATCATTGTTGTGATGAATGTATTGATGTGTTTGGAGTGTCCATCTATGTAATTTTGGTTTCACCACTTTATGATAAGTAATTCATTGTAGCGATTGGTTGAATCATGAGTTCATTCAAGCAATATTTGGTAGTGAAGTTTAATTGTTCGGTGTCTTCAGCAATATCAGGCGTAAAACAGATTATTTATTGGCATGTTCGCCAGTTATATAATTAGACTGATGCTTTCTTTCTTGAACTACGTCTTTTTGTCGACTGACTGTCAAAGATTTCAGTTTTCAAGAACGAGATTGGAATCATTCCAATTTCAAGCTCTTCCCTCTGTAACTGTTGTCGTTCAACTTCTTCTTGAACCAATGTCAACCTAAATAATTGATATCCCTGAGTGACAATGACTAAATAAAGTTCATGCAACTTAAATTACAGTTGAAAACTCATCATGTTTTCTAATACATTTACAGTACCTGCATTCCAGCTCTTCAACAGACCTCTCGCAGTTGCTTCATTTTCTTCAGCCCGAAGCTCAAGCTTTTCATTCAAACTAAGCAGCTCCAGGCGGAGGTGGTGGTGATCCCTCTCTTCAGTGACTTCATTTAAATGGCTCCTCAAGGTTTCAATAGTATCATTCATTTGTCCAAGAGCACTACGCATTTCTTCTACTTCCACTACCAAGCTCTCATTTATCTTCCACTGAGCTCCCCAGTTTCCTGGAGATTCGATCAAAAACTACTCTCGATGTCAGCCAGTAGTTTCCCCTTAAGAAACTCTACACATCTCAAGCTCCCTTTTCTCGACTTGAAATTATGCTCTCTCAAATCAGCTATAACAGAGTTTGAGATTCGCTGAGGCCATGTTGAAGCAAACCATTTTACAGATTTCATGCTTTGAAAAATCATGAGGTAGCTTATAGCATAAACTTTTAGTCTGCAAATCTGCAACAAGACCCTCCAGCTCCACACCCAAATCGCTTGTTGCTGTCAATGTACAACTTATTGAATTATCTTGTTTCTCCGCCTACACATTAACACAACTTTCAATTCATTTCTGTACGACACAACAAAGTCCTCCCTGGGGCGATGCTAGAAATGACCGTTGCGGAAGTGGATTTTGTATGATATATAAATGATTTTTTTTTTTTTTTTTTTGACCGTTGGGGCAACTGTCAGTTGCTAGACGAGAGGCTGCTGTGTAGTAACTGGAGAAAAAGTTGAAAAATGAATCAAATTTAAAAAAAGGGGAAACTTATGGCCCATGCAGGTTTCGAACCTGCGACCTTCGCGTTATTAGCACGACGCGTTAACCAACTGAGCTAATAGGCCGCGGTGCTAACAAAGCGATCGTCAATCTAAAGTAGTGTAAAAACTATGCAATAAATGATTGTATGGTGGGTTGCGCTTTTATTTATTTTGTTTTTTTGTTTCGACAGTGACAAGGTGTGATTTCATGGTGCAATAAATAGTTTGATTTCATTTTTAATTTTATTTAATGTACTTAAAAATTTTTGACTAATAATTTTTGGTTAAAATTGCCCCTAATTAATAATTTTACTGTCTAATAGATATGACTTTAAAATTAATATTGTTTTATATATAAACTTATTTGAATTGAGATAATTTTTATCGTTTTGTGTTTATTTTATGTTAAATAAGTTTGTTTGAACGAGTTTTATTGGGATAAAAATCATGACTATAACAAATTTTAGATTATTTCAAAAGCCTGTATAATGCTTAGTAGTTTAACAACTTAATATCTATTATAAAAGACAATTAACATTATTAAGTGATGCTGTACGTTTCCTCCACTACAATAATTCATAATAGATGCACTATGGATATGGTTAATTGCAAAAGTGAATATGGTAAACACATCTTCTAGGTGTCCTACAATTGCCCTCCGCCAAATTTCATTTTTAAAATTGTTTCAATAATAGGTTTACCCATCAAATACTAGTCCCATGAGATATTTGAGGAGGACATAACACATCCCAAGCTGCAGGCAGCCATGAAGCATGTTTTGATGTTTAGACAAATTTAGATAGAAATTTTCAATTCAAAATATAAGTAAACACAACATTAATTACACCCACAACACGAAGACTTTGTCAATATATATAAGTTATATATGAGAACATAAAATATTAACCATATGAATGAATATAATAAAAGTTGAAAGTGATTTTCTTTTCCTTTTTATTATTTGAAGGGTCGGAGATCACAGTTTAAACAAAACCAACCTAAAAAATCACTCCACAATATTATTATGATGGAACCATATCTCCTTACACTTGTATTTTAATATATAATTTTTTTTTAAAAAAAAAAAAAAATTATTCAACTAATAGCTAATGTACAACTAAGTTGACATGCTGGTATTGAGATTCAATTCAATAACATTTTACATTCCTTTGAATTGTGGATATTTCTTGAAGATCAACTTGCTAGCTGGCTAATCTCAATTTATTGTTGGTTTCAATGTTTTATGAGGTCCAGTGGCCAAGGCTCAAGTCATGGATCCAGTCCAAGACGGACAGAAGCCCACTATTCATTTATCGGTCTCAATCTCACCCATCAAAAAGACAAATACTCAAATATCCATCCGATGGTATTTTTGACAAGTTTCTAATGTTAGCAAGGATTCTCTATCGTCGATATTAATATAGTATTAATCTTTTTAAGTTTAAGTGATATATAAAATAGAAACAAAAATTTATAATTTTGATCATTTTTTTTTTTAAATACTGATATATCACTAAATTAAGAAAAGATTAACAAAAATAGTGATGTTAGAGAATCCTTACTCAAATAGATATTGTAAAAAGGTGATATCAAACATACTTCAATAATAATTGCATCTAAGAATAAATAAATTTATCCAAAAACAAATATTTTTTGGTTTATTGATATTCGATAGTCACCTTTTCTTTTTGCAATGAGCATGTTATAGTACTTAGTGCATACTTTTTTATACTTTTAGAAAAAACTTAAAAAAGATTATTATCAACATATTTTTATATATTCAATATGAGTTTCAGCGCTTCATCCTCTAAAAATCTAATAAATAAAAGTTGAGTTGGTTGAATAATTATTCTTTCATATGTATGAGTCATATCGCCATTTTTATCATCAAGTTATGAGTTCATCCAAGTTTTATGATGTTTGTTGGTTTAGGTATGAACATAAACTCAAGTGGCGATTATATAGAGTTATAAAACTCAGCTATGGTGTCACAAAAACTCAGCAAAGGAAAAGTAAACCATTCTAATTAGTGCTTAGCACATGAAAAGTCAAATTAATTAGTATATAAACCAATCATCAACAACATTTTTTTAATTCTCCTAGAATTTCAATGCTGTTCATCCTCTCAATGCCCACCAGACCCATTCCAAGATAGTCAAAGAGAGACCTCTTTTAGTTGCTTTTCTTTGAAACTTCCACTTATCCAATAATCCCAACAAAAAAAAAAAAAAAAAAAAAGAAGAAGAAGAAGAAAGAGAGACCAAATAGAAATTGAAAATTGTTTAGTGATTAATGAAAATCTTGACTAATTAAATACCCTTCAAATTCGTTCTAAAACCAATCCACACAAACCACCTTTTTCAAAAAATTCAAAGTTCCCAATTGTCAAGACACCAGCAATCCTAGGTAGCATTAAATTAGTCAAACCTCTGTTAATTTTAATTATTTAATAGGTTTTTTTTTTTTTTAGAAACAAGGCTAGATGACGAAAGCATAGCCGTTGAGCCAAACATGTGAAGCCAACATGCTCTTGGAAAAAGTGCTTCTCTAAAAGCAATTAGTTTGTTTAATCCCCTGCTTGGTGATTATCAATGTCTCTTTCTTGTATTCAAAGTTTTGAGAACATTAAACTAGTGCTTATTATCATTTGTGTTTGTTTATTAGAGGCATGTTAGTGTCGCAAAGGCAGTTTAAATTCTTTCAATTTGGTGGGAAATAGTAATAGATGTGTTTTACTACGAGTACTTCAACATTGTATATTTTTATATTCTCCCCCAGATCATGTCCCGATATTAATTAAATTTTATTATTAAAATTTTGACCATTTTGTTGATCTAATAGAAAAAATCTGTTCTCATTTGAGTATTTGAAAGTTTTTATTGACGTAGTTATAAATTTACATAAATATAGTTAAACATATTTGGAACTCATAATTTTTAGCAAATAGAAAGTGAAAAATAAAAAATTTTCAATAATCTATTATTTGATCATATAAACTAGATCTTCTTAATTTGTCCCTTGAAAATGCATATAAACATCTAATAATAAGCTCGTTAGATCTTTCAAAAATAAAAATTAAGCTCTTTAAAGATCAAATCTACATACGACTAAATTTAATTAATAATTGAATCCCTTTTAACATGTATTTGTTATACCTTCAAAACTTTAGTAAGAGTTTACATTCATTCTTCAAAAATAATCGGTAAACAAAATTTGGTATCTTGAACTCATATATAAAAGTTTTTCATTTATTTTTGGAAGTCAAAATAAGGAAACAAAATATCACTTTTGATGAAAATATCGGGGATTTAGACTTGTGAAATATTAATAAAACTACTCAAAAAGTGTAAATATCATTAAAATATAGGAGACATTCACAATTACTATTAATACTAGTATCTCAAAATAGGAAAATATATGACAAATGTTATCAATATTTTCTTTATTAGTAAAATATGTAATAAAAATATACGTAATAAAATAAATATCGATTTTAATAAAAATGTCAAATTCATATAAAAATATTGATAAAATGTCAAAAACATTATTAACATTTAAGGTTATTATTTACTTCAATATAATTCATTATTTTTTCCTTTTAAGATACCATGTACGGTATGTCAACTCCAATTTAAAAATTGGCTGCTACCATCATAGGAATGATATTATTTTCCATATTTATATCTTTAGTAAATAAAATTTAATTAAGTTTGATGAGTTATCGCAGTAATGATAACTCCACTTATCTTTACTTGTCAAGTACGAAGAAGATTCGAAACTCATTAGAATCATACGATATAACAAATTCTTTCACTAAAATATGAGTCGACTATTTTAGTTCTATGAATAGTGCTTAAAGTCACATGTTAAGAGAACTATTTTTGTAGATCCTGATACTCAAATGATCTAGGGGGTAAAAAAAATAAAATTTTAATTTTTTTTATAGATTTTGTAATAATTATAAGATAAAAATAGGGTGTCAAGTTGGATGTAATTAGGAGAAAGAGGTGAGGGCAAAAGTGGAAAGAGGATGCAATATCCGAGACAGAACTGACCTTATCAACGCACTGCACGAAATTGAGTATGGATGATGTCACGGAGAAGCCAAAGGAGGAAAAAGATTCAGTCAAAGACCTTCCAACTGCCCAAATTGCCCTGTAATCATAGTCTTTTTTACACCAAAAAAGAAAGCATGTGAGAGCAACAATAGGATGACGCAAAAAGTCACCACTATCTTGATGGGGAACCAAAATTTCATCAATCAAATCAAACCCTAATCATTGCCAATGAGAAATCTGAAGATTCACTTCTTTTTAAATTGAGATCCAAAACCAAGTTTGTACTTATTATTTATTTGATACTACCGGATAGCATTAGGTCTTTTGCCTCCGATATTTGGGCATTATGTTTAAGCAACAAATAAAAATAAGATGGGAATTTTTGGTGGTATGAAATAAATTAAAAAATAAAGGTTATGTGAATAAACATTTTATTATTGTATTTGCTTTAGTGCATATTTTAACACTAAATATGGATTGAAAATTACTAAATTTGTTATAAAGATAGATGAAATCGAAATCATTAAAGGGCTTTTTATAAGGACAGATGAAATTGAAATCATTAAAGGGCTTTATGGCTCAAAAATTTTGATATATTTGTAACATAAATTTCAACAGCAAAAAGTATAGTACTATTAGAAGGTCTGGAAGAATAAGATGTCAATGGTATAAAGGTCTTATCCTGTACTTTTTGATTTAATAGTAATATATTTAGAACTTCTAAGTAATCATTGATTTTGACCAACCTCAACAAACCTTTAATTCATTCAACTCCACCTTTAAAACCGAGGAAACCTATAAAAGCCTTATTGAAGAAACTAATTGATGTGGATTAGGTTTAATCGTGCTTAAACAAATACAACTTGGAAATCACGTTGCAAACTTTGAGACAACCACTTATTGCATGAAATCTAACATACTCCATCAAAATTTAACACTAAACAATTAGATTATGACTATCACATTTATTTCAAAATTCAAACCAAAAAACTTGGAATATGACATTAGAAGAAAAAAGAAACCTATCATTCCATTGACAAGGCAAGATTCATTGAGAAATATTGAGAGAATTTACACAAGCACTCTTATGTTCTATTTCTTCTATTGCTTGTTAACATAAACGTGGAAAAATTAAAATCTTACACAAGTTGTCTTGCTTTTTTTTCTCACAATCACACCTATTGCAGCACTTGCCTAGTACAAACCTTCTTGAACTTCAATGAACGGTTTCTGCATTCTAACACTGCTTATGCTATTTCTGGAAGCCATAATCTCATCGAGTGAAAGCCGCTTCTTTGGTGTTAGCTCCGGTCTTTGCTTTGGGGCGCTGTAAGACCTCAGTTTTGCCTGGAAGGACTGTGTGTTCGCCATGTAGTTGGGGTGGTTCGAATTAGGCCTAAAATAGCTATCCCCATATACACTCTTGGACGGGGTGGGAGGTGCATTGTACCGTACAGAATTTGCAAACCGTGGGGTGCTGTGAGCAGTGGAGAACCTACATTCGTCCCCCGTGAAGCACCATTCGAAATCATGAATGTTTTGGCAATTAGGGACGGAGATTCGAGCTGGAATGGGGCATGGTAGAGGCGATGACATTGCTTGGTAAGATACATCTTCACCACATTCAGAAAATACGGCATTGTATCGACGAGATCTTGATCTTGGCTTGAATGTGTCGATCTCTACAATTTTAGGACTCTCATCCAAACCACTAATTGGACTCTCAAGACATGTTGATGATATTCTTTTACTATGAATCTCACTTCTAGTCTCATCAAATCTCTCCTGAAAACAATGTCAAACACTTGGTTGAGACTCAGTGTGTCAACCCTCGAAACAAATTCGATTCAATTAAGTTCTATAGAGTGTACTTACAATGGATCTTCGGGGA
Organism: Litchi chinensis; assembly: GCA_019925255.1. NCBI lineage: Eukaryota > Viridiplantae > Streptophyta > Magnoliopsida > Sapindales > Sapindaceae > Litchi > Litchi chinensis. The sequence goes on along the minus strand of CM034464.1, from coordinate 7,815,002 downwards.
CGAAAATCTGGTTGAGCCCTGTTTTCTTTGTTGAAAGAACGGCGAGCACGCTGAGATCTAAAAGCTGTTTGAGCTCTCATCAAAGCTTGCATACTATGAAGTGTTGCAGCTGCACGTTTTCGAACAAGAAAGCCTCTAACTAGAGCCTGTAACTTCACCAATCCCTTCAAAGCTCGCAGTGCTTTCCTGGCCTAAATATTGACATAAATCAGATTCAATAATGTTCACATACAATCAGAATTCAACGCAACTTCATTTGTTTAAGTATAGCACTGATTTTGATGTGAGCAAGCAATGAACATTTGCAATCATGAACAAATTGAATCACAAAGTGAAACAAGAGCAACATTTGTGTACATACTCCAAACCAATAAAAATAAACCTACAACTTCAAAGAAATTCAAATTCAATAGAGTGGACCAGCAAACAAGAAGCAGAAAAACTGCTTCTTCAAGTCAAAAGGAAAATTGAAAACAACTCATCTACCACACAACCCAACATGTATGTACTGTTTCATTAGCAAATATAATCTAAAAACTTGCAGCTTTTGAGAGCAGACAAACGTAAAACTTAAGAAAAGCGCACAAGATATAAATGAAACAATATTACATTTCCTAAGTTAAAAAGTGAGAGGAAAAAAAAAAAGGCACACATGTACCTTTCATTGACTCCAAAAAAGAATATGTACTGTTTCATTACCATTTGAATCTAAAATTTCCAGCTTTTATTGAGCGGACATAAAAGTAAATTTTAAGCAAAAGTACTTATAATACACAACCACACACAGACATACCGATAACCAATAAATCAAAATGCAACATACCCCTTTATTGTAAACATCAAACTTTGATAATCTGATAAATGCAATGTAAGAAAAAATCAACATTTTGGATACAAAAAAGAACCCCACATACCAAAAAGCCCCTGAAAACAGTTTGAATTTTGACAGCAGCCCATCTCTCTTTGCCTCCATTGAAGAGAACCCTGTTGCCATTACTAGTCAACCTCACAACAGCAACTGCAGCCTGGGCTGCAGCCACGGCAGCATCAGCAGCTGCAGCCGTGGCTGCAGCCACTGCAATGGCATGCTTGTTTTGCTCCTTCTCTGAGTCAGCAAGGTAGGACCTGAGCCAATCCATGTCTTTTGCAGGGATCTGATGAGCATGAGAATGAGAATTCACAGTTGTTGAAGGCTCCCTCCCTGACTTGCCACCACCAAAACTGAACCTTTTCTTCTCTCTTAAGAGAACTGCATTGGATGATGAGCTCTCAACAACACCCTTACCACCACCACCACCATTAACATTGTCTTTAATGTCTTTCTCCTTTTTCATGCCTAACAAACCCTTTAACCACCTTGTAGCCTTCCCCATTTTTGCACCACCAAAACGACTAGGCCTTAAAGATTTTGATATAGACTAGAAAAAATCCTATAAGAGAAAAGACAAAATTGTTAATGAAAATGTTACGCACATACACACTGGTTTCTCTCTATGTTTGAGTTTGAAGTGACAAAACAAGAAGGAATAACAGATTAATATACCCAAATAAAGTCACAGAGAGAGAAACAAAACAAAAATGTGTTAAAAAAAAAAAAAGAAAAGAAAAAACTGAACTACATTCAACGGCACACAAGGTGGAGGTTATATAGTGGGAAGCGATCTCTTGAAGCTTGACAGGTTGCAAGAGGGGAAGTGATGAGAAGAAGACAGTATGGGGAGGTAAAATTATAATAAAAATAAACACAATCATGGAAAAAGCATCAAGAACCTTAAAAAAAAAAAGTAAAATATTGAGCTTTTGAAAAGAAAATCTGACACAAGCTCGTGAAGAAGTGTATTACAGGACAAAAAGATGTCACAGAAAGACACAGAAGTGAAGTGCTATCAAAATGATTTTTACTATATAAATACACATCAAAAGGGTATTGTGAAAAAACTATTAAGTGAACACAAACAAGTGTTAGAGACAAAAAAACATACCATTACAATGTGAAAAGCAGTAATAATCACTAGCAAAAAGAGAAAAAGAAGATTCAACTCACCTTCTCAAATTCAAAAACCACCTCTAAAAACTCATTTCCCTCTCTCTCTCTCTCTCTCAAAATACATAATATAATGTCTCTATCTCTCTATCTCTCTCCAAATTTGTGGAGCAATGTGTACTTGAAACTGAGTGTGTGAGTGTGTGTGACCAATGACCATCCCGTGAGCCACTTATAAACTTTTAAAAACACACACACACATATATATATATTAAAATTAATAAAAATGAAAACTTTTAGCTATTTTGAGAATTGGACACGAAACCTTTCGGTTGCTATAACACGAGGGGCCATTAAAAGCAAGAGAGAAGGAAAAAATAAATAAATAAATAAAAAGGTAAGGCTTCTTTTTCCAAGTTAGTTTGGAGAAGATCTTGCATTGATCTTCTACTATGATTATTATCAGTCATCAGAGAAAACTTTGCCGTGATTCTGCATGCAGGAAAAAAAAAGATTTTGAAATTTGTTTGGGGATAGAAAGGTTGTTCTCATATAGGATTTTAAAGTGTGCAGATATTTGAATCTTTTTTGGAAAAAAAAAAAAGGACAGGGAGATAGTTAATATGAGAGAGAGATAGAAGGTGGTGGTGTGTTGGAGTGGATTATGTTTATTGATGTTATTTAATGATATTGTTTAAATTTTAATTTTTTAATTCAATTGAGTTTATTTATTTATTTAATGTTTTTGTTTTGTGAAAAATAATTATTTATTGTTTCTTGGGATGCCAAAAGTATTTGGTTAGCTAACGTTAAGGTCCTGTTAAGAAGCATAAAAATAGTACTTGTTGTGTTTTGACAGTCATGGATGGCATGGATAACGTAGGATGGATTTTAAAAATGATTTTGCTGGGTTTTAAATTTTGAATCAAGATCTTGTTTCTTGTCTAATTTGTTTGTATGTTTTATTGGGTGTTTTTAAATGGATTTTTTTTTTTTTTTTTGGGTTTGTAGAGTTTGAATGGGAAGATCCTGATCTTTTGTTGGTAGTAAATTTGAGAATTTGTGGGAATCAAATCATGGGGGGTGTTAATGGATTGGAACATATAAAGATAACAAATTAATTATATTTTCCTTTTAATTTTTTTTTTAAAGGAAATGGATAATAGTTTCTATCCATTTATTATAGAATTTCAAAACTGAGGTTTACTGTTTGAGCTAATTAATTAAATTTTTTTTGAATCAATTGAGTTAATTTAGTTGATAGTGCCTTTTGAAAGTTTTTGAACGGAAAATCTTATTTTTTGTTGGAGTTTATATTTTTCAATCGTTTGAAGTAGATGTTACGCATGGATGAAAGGCCAAATTTGTTCAATTTTTTTACTTGTATTATTGTTTGCTATAACCCTTTTTCGGTTACCTTTTATGTCTCAAAAAATGTAGGCAATCTATAGCATTAACTCCTATCATTAAAATTACATAATGTGTGAAAAATAACGCTTGCTGCATTGAAGATTTCCCCATTTGATGATTAAATCATGAGTGAATATTTCAAATTCAAAATATTAGTACAATTTTTTCTAAATCAGTACGAGATAATGTGGTTAATGATTCAAATAAAGAAACATTATACTTCGAAATATATAGCTTTTATTAGGATTATGCTACAATACAATATCCACAATATCTTCAAATAATGTTAGGTTTTTCGTAAATGTATCATAATTTATAATTTGTGGAGTACTGGAAGTGTCAACTTAAATTCAATTTGTATATACGAGATATGATATCTACCACTACTATCTGGAGTTTAGTGATTTACAAATATATGTTTTAAAAAGTTAATGTTTTGCTTATACAATACATATTTTAAACTATATTTATGTTTTCATATTTTTATTATGAATTGAACATTCAACTTCGCAATCATTGGACCGTAGATTTTCCTTTCACATTTGAAATAGAGGTTTGAGTCTCATCATATAAATGAGAGTAGATTTTAAGGCCATGCAACGCTTGCAATGTATATCTTGGCAAGTACCAATAGAGGCTTAGGTCCCATTATGTATATTTACTAGGTGTGTGAAGAGATTTCTCGTTATAGTATGAGAATAGATTTTCATGTCGTACAATGCATTAGGTAATTACAAACCAAACCCAAATTGTGGTTGACAGGTTCAGTCCAATCGAAGCCTATTATCGTTGGCCCTACTTCATTTTCCTGGCTATCAAAGTGGACCTACTGTTTGCCCTCCAAGGCTACACACATTGAGCCATGGGCTCTTGTGTTTTTTATTTTATTTATTTTTATTTTAATTAATATTTTAAGTCCATTTGGTCAGGCCCAGTTGATCGCCTATCACTTACATAGACCACAATATACAGTAAATTTTAGGTAAAATATTTAAAATCCAATTTTACAATTGCACAGAATTTGTACAGCTACATTAAAAGGCTCACTAACTTATCCTTTTTAAAATTATTTTTTTCCCTTAATATTATTAAAAATTTGAAATTTATCCAATCACTACACAGCGATTGTCCAATAAATACACAGGTCCTAAATAGGTTAATGACTCGAACATTAACAATAGTCCTAGACAATGCATTTACTTGCACGGTTCATGCCTTTAAAATGACAAGTCAAAAAGTTATAACCATCGTGCAACCTTGACTCGCTTTGGTTGTTAATGTGTCAACAACCAAATTTGGTACTTGAAAGAGTAAAAAAAGATCAAAATCAATAATTTTGATCTTTTTGAAATAATAATGGCCAACCAAACAAGGACTTAAATATCTCTGGGAACCTAATATATATATATATATATCATAGGGGAGATTTGTGCAATAAAAAGAAAAGTTGACCTAATGCAACACGAGAAATGCTTGCGTAGGAAAAATGATGCTACCGGCAACCTTCTCTCCTATGGTCGAGACTCCTATGGCCCCCACTAGTGGATTTCATAAAATAAAAACGAAAACAATACTTACATATTATAAAAATGAAACCCATATGTTGACATAGTTGATCCAAATAAATACAAATATTCATGGCTGACATAGTTAACGATATGTTGTATTATTTTTAAATTCTGGCTATTTTTTTAATAATTATAAAATTTAAAAGAAAATTATAAAAAATATAAAAAATGAAGTTGATTTGACTACTTTAACAGAATTTGACTAACGAAATGGGGGTGTTAATAATAGAATAAACGTGTTTCCGTTTGATCTTAGGCATATCTCAGGGAGGCTTCTTGTAAGTTGTTCTTATTTTTTTATCCTATTCATGGACAAAATACTTACTTGATGAAAAAATCCTGATTAATTATTAAAGTTGATAGAAGTAACTGATGATGTGGGGGTTTGGTGTAATAAAAAAAATATTTGCTTAGTTTTAAACATACCTTAGGAAAATGTTATACAATCTGTTCAAATTTTTAAGTACATTGAACAAAATTAGAAATGAAGTCAAACTATTTATTGCACGATGAAATCACACCTTACCACTGTAAAAAAATAATAATAATAATAATAAAAGTAAATAAATAACCTACCATATCACTATTTACGGGATTCCTCTTCGGGTTTTCTACATTATTATATATTAACCATGGCTCTCGCATCAACGAGGCCTATTAGCTCAGTTGGTTAGAGCGTCGTGCTAATAACGCGAAGGTCGCAGGTTCGAAACCTGCATGGGCCATAAAGCTTCCCAAACTTTTAAATTTGATTAATTTTTCAACGTTTTCTTCTGTTGCTAGACAGCTGCCTCTCGTCTAGCAACTGACCGTTGCTCCAACGGTCAAAAAATTCAAATCATTTATATCATCCAAAATCCACTTCCCTAACGGTCATATTCTTTTCTCTTGATCTTTCTCTCACACATCTCCCTCCAAATTCTCTCCTTCAGATCCCAAAAACAATTTTCTTTTCTTGCTTCTCTGTCATTGAAAATCATAAGAATTCAAAGAAATGGACGGTTCTGATCGCAAGAGCGTCTCTTCTTCACCATCAAGTCCCCTGATCAAATCCAAACCCTCAGCTTCTGGTGAGTCTCTTTTCTTTCTTCTGTTTGGTTGCTGAGAAAATATTGTTGTCATACTAAAATGGGGTCTCTCTATTTTCCATTGTTTGTTCAATTCTTCGTTGGTACAGATGAAAATAACCAGAGCTATCATCAAAAAGCAGTAACAAAGCATTTCATGTCACCCACCATATCAGCAGCTTCGAAGGCAATTGCTCCAAGGAAGAAAGTTTTGGCTGAAAGGAACGAAATTTCAGATACACTTGTGGAGAGGGCCCCTTATGTGGATTTAAAAGGTACTTTTTCGAGTGTGGATGTTGATAAATCTGATGATTCTTTGTCTGTGAATAGTGAGTCATCTTTGAGGATATATGATTTACCGAGGTCTAAATTTCGAAGGTATAAGCCTAATAGGGGTAGAGAGATCATTTTAGGATACGAAAATGAAATGATGGGGAAGAAAGAGAGGTTGAGTAGTGAGGAGGAGATTGATATGGTGAGTGCTTGTCAAGAATTGTTTGTGAAGGAAGAAAGTGAGGAAGTTGATGAGAGAGAGGAGGGGCTTGAACAGGAGGAGGAGGAGGAAGAGGAGGAGAGAGAGGGGTTTTGGAGGAGGGTTTTGAAGTTGTTGCTTGTATTGGTTGTCTTAGTGGTTTCAACCATGTACATTTCTTCGGCGAACTCTCCAACTACTTTACAGGCTATGGAGGGTGTCAAAGAAGGGTGTGTCAAGATTCATGAACGTTTTGTGAGTACAATGAATTTTAAGGACATTGTAAAGTTTCTTGAGGGTGGTAATGAGTACTTGGATGGAAGTGTAGGTTTAATGAAGATAAACAAGACAGTTGTTTATGAGGGAATAGGAGAAGTAGAAGAGGTGGTTGAAGATGTTAACAGGGGGAAGGTGGAGGAAATCAGAGATAATTTGATAGAAATTAAAATTCAAGATAAGAAGGGTAGTGAAGAAGAAGAAGTGGTTAAGGATGTTTATGTGGGGAATTTGAGTAAAGTGGTAGAGGTAGAGCTACTAGGGGGTGAAAGTGAAGTTGAAGATGAAGAAGAGAAGAACATAGGGGGTGTTGATTTAGGTGAAATTGTGGAGCTTGAATTGTTACAAGGTAATCAGATACCAATAGTGACTAGTGCTCTCCCACGCAAAAATGAGGCTGTAATGGAGCCACTCGAAGAAAATGATTTGGAGGAGGAGGGTTTGGAAATGGTTGAAAGTGAAATGGCAAAGGCTGAAAATGTCATAGACATGGCTGAGGATGATTTGCAGGAGGAGGGGTTTATTGAGCACACTGAAAGTGAGAGAATTTTCAAGGCTGTTGTTGGGGTAACTCTATTTTTCGCGGTTGTCACATCTTTGGTGTTGGCTTTGCACCTTAAGAGGAAGAGAAATGACAAGAAGGATGATCAATCTCTTGTCACGAAGTCTTGTAGCAATGAATATGTGGTGGAAGATAAATGCTGCAGCCCAGTAGTTCCCAATGAGGGAGAGGATCAAATCAAGCCCGTTGATTCCTTCGCGAGTCCTATGCCTTTGATTAATTCCTCATTGATGGACTTTAAAGAATTATCCCAAACGCGAGCACCATCCATCGAGTTGCTTGGTGAATTTGTGGTGGGAGAGATGAGTAGTAGATCCTTTGGAAGCAGTGGCATGAAAAGCTTGAAGATAGAAAGTGAAGTGAGCAGCCATTCTATCTCCTTGGACAACAACAAGGCGTTTCGAACCATGGATGACTTCTCAGAGGCCTCTGCCATGCGTTCACAATCGTATGGACACTTCACTCCTGAGAAGAAAGTCTCAAAGAAAGAGGTCAGCAACCATTCTATCTCCTTGGACAACAACAAGGCGTTTCGAACCATGGATGACTTCTCAGAGGCCTCTGCCATGCGTTCACAATCGTATGGACACTTCACTCCTGAGAAGAAAGTCTCAAAGAAAGAGGTAAGCAACCATGTTACATACCGCATTCTAATTTTAATTGCTCATGTTTTATTTACTTCGAAGTACCATATACTAGGACAATTTGATACATGTAACTATTTAAATCAATCATATTATATAAAGACTGAATTAATTTTGACTGTTTGTTGTTTTGTGTTAAAACAGGAGGGTATAGATGGAGAAGCCAAGAAAGTTGTTACAACTCCATTGAGGCGATCAAGCAGACTCCGCAACCGTCCAGTCCAATCTCCATGATATTCAGACCAAATATTGTGTTGTGTTGTTTTTATGAAATAGCACATGAAACAGCATTCTCTGTTGTTTCATGTTGCAGTAGCTCTAACTGTAGATTTAATGTACTTTTTCAGTTTGTAGGATTTTATTGTGTAAAATATTTTAATTTTAATGATTATAGCTAGTTATATTCTTCTGATATGTTTGCACCTATGTTGTATCTATGTCGATGTGATTTTCTGGTCGATGAGAATTCAATGCCCAGCACCTAAAATCAATGTCGAACAACACAAAAATCAAGAACAAAACGAAATAAAGAAGGTAAAAAGAACAAGAGCAACACACATGGATTTTACGTGGTTCAGCGAGTGCACCTACGTCCACAACTGTCTCTCAACAATCTGGCAGAATGATAGTATATTATTTCTTAGATGTTTGTTACAGTGTTATTCAGCCTCTATTTATAGGGAGAGAGATATTACAGTTTTGAAAGAATCAAAATAGTTAAAAAATTTTATAATAAATATACTTCCTAATTGGTTAGAGCAGAATCAGAAAACTGCCCCGTACCTAAAATTAATGTTGAACAACACAAAAACCAAGAACAAAACAAAATAAAAATGGTCAAGAACAAGAGCAACACATAGGGATTTCACGTGGTTCAGCGAGTGCGCCTACGTCCACAACTGTCTCTCAACAATCTGGCAGAGTGACAGTATATTATTTCTTAGATGTCTGTTACAGTGCATTCAGTCTCTATTTATAGGGAGACATTACAGTTTTAAAAGAATTAAAATAGGTAAAAAATTTCATAATAAATACATTTTCTAATTGATTAGAGCAGAATAAGAAAACTGCCCCGTATATCTCGAATCACGTTAATTGAATTTGAATTTGAATTAACTTCCGTTTTTGGTGAGAGAATCACGATTAAATTAGGTAACTACCTATTCTGAAAGATTTTGTATTGACTGATCAATGAGCGAGTTATACACTGTTTTGAGCGACCTCGAGCTGGATCTTGCTGATGAGCGAGCTATGCATAGAATGAGCTGCACAACAATCTAGCCAGACTGTGAAACCAGCTTATCGATGCGAGTTGAAGAGCTTACTGGGGCGAGTTGTAGAGTTCACTGAGTTTAGAGTTGATAACTGAGTCTTATTTATTGGGCCTTTGCATTTGGGCTGACTTGTTGGGTTTATATCATACTTTTATCAGCCCATTTATTCAGTTCAGAAAATACACATAACAATATATTTTCTAGTCATGTCCCCATCTATGCTAGCTAGAGTGATTAACATGATCCTGAATTAAAGTTTGTGGTATCAGAGCACCAACAAAGTTGCAAATATTACAATGCACTGTTACTCCTTGTCATGTCCTTATCTAATGCTAAATAGAGTCCGACGTATAAAAATATCCGTCCTTGTGTTGTCACGATATACCTTATGCATATAAGAATATGTACATGCCTAATGTGAAAATTTATTGAATGCTACCATGTACTGTAGGAGTTTACTTGACATCATTTACACTTGTCATCTATCATCATGTAAGAGAAAATTCCAGTTTTACCTTTTTTTTCTCATCAATTGAGCCCATCAAGTGTCAAATGAGATGTTAATGGTGCTAGGGTAACCCCCATAAGTTCATTATATCATTTAAAATTTCATATATAAGTTAAAAAATCAAAATTAGCTCAATTGACATAATTGAATGAGAAAACATTAACTTCTAGATTAACTATGCAACCTTAGACACGTGCAAGCATACACAAATTCTGATATATATCATGAAAACACAGGTATAGATTTATTTATAAGTAGGGGTCTACATGCTATAGATTTATTTATAAGTAGGGTTCTGCATGCTATATACCATGAAAACACAGGTATAGATTTATTTATAAGTAGGGGTCTACATGCTAACTAGCTAGAGTGATTAACATGATCATGAATTAAAGTTTATATGGTATCAATGCACCAACAGAGTTATTCCCAAAAAAATAAAAAAAAAAATAACACCAACAAAGTTGCAGATATTGTGTAGTGTTGGATGTGAAGTGGATCCCATGTTCACTGGATAATGGTCCAAAAGATGTCAATAATGAGTAGAGTTATATTAAATTCAAGGCTGCTAAAAGACAATGTTAAGAAAAAGGAAACCTCGTTTTAGAACACAGTTTTGGGCCACTCTTTAAAGCTAGAACATGGTTTTTGAGCATGCCTTTTAATTAGATATATATCTTGTATTATCTTGAGTAAATGATCGCCCACTTCTTTCCAGGTGTTAATATCTTAGTTGTCATCGATCTTTTGTGGCTACTTTTTTGTGTATATATATATTTTTAAATTTCCAACCTCTTGAATCATTTTATTATTTGTTTATTTACTTAAAAATTGAATAATGTTAAAATTTATTAAAGACTGGTTAATGATTGAAATCCGAAATCTGAATAATAAAAATAACTAAATAAGTGCAATTCAATATCATTAAGTTATAAATGAAAAAAAAAAAAAAAAAAACCAACATATAACCTCTTGATAATATTATTGAATCGGTATGACTTAATATTTATAGGAAAATCAATGTTCTAACATTATCTTATCTTCAAGTGATGTGATTATATTAAATAGAATGTTGAAACAAATAGCCTGAGTCCGAAAGTCTTGCTATTGGTATAATGCATTCATGATCATTTTTATAAATTGTAAGCAGGGATGATTATGGATTTGGTTTGGGCAGATTATACACATCCAAATTTGTGAAATTGTTTACACCGACACCTACCCTAAGTACAGGAAACTTTACAGATTGGAGTGTGGATGGTTGTGGGCTAAATCTGTACCCTCTCGTGAACCTATCAAAATTTTTAAATATTTTATAAAATCAATTTATAATGAAATAATGCAAGAAAAAACTAATAAATTTTCTGTGGTGTGATTTATATAAAAGAAAATATTAAAACAAGCTCTTTGTGAACACTATAATTGACATGAAATATTAAAATAAAATGTTTTGAATATTATAAATTAACGTGTCATATCATTTAAATAATGAATTTAAATAAAATTTGAATAGTATAATGTTAATCTTGTAAAAAATATTAAATTAAATGATTATTAGAAGCTGGAAAAGTATGAAAATGGACGTTTTTCACAATAACTGGCCATTGAAGGGTAAATATATCATGGATCCAATATGAAGTTTGATTAAAATACACAGGAACTTGGCTGGTTTTGTTTTTCGGTTTTTTTTTGGTTTTTTTTTTTTTTTTTTTGGTTTTTGCTACAGCTTCCCTTTTAAAGAGGTTTTTAAAAGATTTCAGGGAAGGTAGTAACAAATTTTTAAGGAGGTTTTCAATAATTATACTATAAAATATTAGGGGGTCAAATGAAAGTCATTATCTATTTTAATTTTTTATTCTTTAATTTTTTTAAAATTTATTTGAATCATTGTATTGAGATTTAATGATATTTAATGAATTTAAATCAATTGTATAATTATAACCTCTTTACAGTCACGATAAAAATTATTAATTACAAAAAAATTTAATTAAACTCACTTAGTTTAATAAGATCTAAATTCAGAGTGGTTATATAAAAAAAAATAAAAATGAAAGATGTTTCATTAATTTTAGGGAGCAAAAGCATTTTAAAGTTGCTTTCCTAATTGCCTTTCATGTAAGACCATTAAATATGAATATTTAGGAGACTTGTCAAACTATAAAAAGAAAAATCTCTCAACCACAAATATGATGCCTTCAAATCAGGGAAGTATCTTATGAAGTCCAACATCCCCATTAAAGAAAAAGAAAAATCAAAGAATTTAGAAGAAGCATCATAACATGCTAAGAACAACTTTAATATTTGAACATGACCAGTGGATAATAATTAATGTTGAAGATTTATAGAATGCTGTGATTTCTTCAATTATTTTAAAGCAATAAAAAATATTTAAGAATCTTATCTTGAAAAATATTTTATCCTCTACAAGTTTATTAAAGAACTTGTCACTTACAACATCAATATACATCACCCTCAAATCTTTATAGTAGCTCATATTCTGGACACTTCAAAAAAAAAAAAAAAAATCATGTTCTGGACAAAATCATTCAACTAGATTATGAGTTTATATATACAGATCAAAATATTTAAGAATCTTATCTTGAAAAATATTTTATCCTCTACAAGTTTATTAAAGAACTTGTCACTTACAACATCAATATACATCACCCTCAAATCTTTATAGTAGCTCATATTCTTGACACTTCAAAAAACAAAAAAAAAAAAAAAAAAAAAAAAACTCATATATGGACAAAATCATTCAACTAGATTATGAGTTTATATATACAGATCAAAAGTTCTTTTGTACAGGAACCGGAGGAGGCCTACAGCTACCTAGAAAAGCGTTTTTTCTGCCTGGAAATGATAAAGAAGAAAAAGAAGAACCTCTTGAAACCTTCTTTGTTATGGTAGCCCTTGGAAGCGTATATGATTTGTGTGCATCCAAACCACCTCCATAGCTTTTACATGATTTCATTTTCTTTCTATATGGAGTCTCCTTTTTTGCTAGGTCTTCTAGGCTCATCACCCTTGAGAGAGATGTATATGATTGTGACTTGCCTTGGTAGAACTTAGAAAGTCCTCTCCTGCATACATAATAATATAACCACTTTTAGCCAACTTATGACTTGTAATATTTAGCAACAAAATTTGATGTTTAATTTCAAATTTGAAGTAAAAAAAAAAAGTGATAACACAAACTACTTACTTGATGGGAAGCTGAGCCATGATGTCTGATAATTCATACAAAGGACCATTAGTGTTGGAAGATGAAGGAGAATGTGATGATGATGTTGAAGATGTATCATCATCATCATCATCAACAACCAAGTCTGAAGAAGAGGATATTGCTGATGATGATGATGATCCATTGGAGCTGGTACTTGTGTCTTCAAAAGATGATGACAATGAAGATGGTGTGTTATTTTTGTTGTTGTTGTTGTTGCAAGTATGATGATGAGCATCTTCCATGATCATCATCCACTGATCTTCCTGATCTCCATGTTTTGCAAATTGCTTCTGATGATTGTTATGATCTTGTAGCTCTACCATGTATGGACCTTGATGAAGATGAAGCATTTGTTTCTCACCTTGCCCCATTAAATATGGCATCAAAAATCTTGAGAAGAAACAGAAGATGTTTGTTAATATTTAGTATGAGCCACAACTACCTTAGACAAATGATAGATATATAGATTCATTAAACTTTGGCTAGGGTTGCTTATTTATATATATAGAAAAGAATAAATGCGTGTATAGCGGAGTACATGGATTAGGTTGGTCATCTTCTGGAAATAGTTTTCTGACAGCTACACACATGGAATTTCCATGTTTTTTATTTTAAATCAAGTTGCACCTCACAACGTGTAACATGGACTTTCCATGCTACAAGGTTGCATAATAACAGCATGACAAGTTAACAAGTTAAAACTTGTTCCTATTCTTTTAAAATTTTAATTTAGATTGATAATTTTATCTATTTTAATCAAATACTATAAGATAAAAATAATTTGTTACCAATAAGGCGTTTTAAGAACAATCATCATATTCTGTCAGAAAGAAAAAAAAAAAAATCATTATATAAGTGGTTCGAATATTTAACTCATAACGGAAAACAAAGATTCACACACTAAGAAACAAGACTATCTATGCAAAATGATTTGAATTCTTAGAATTAAACCAGATAAAAAAAGTGTACAATTGCTTACATAAAATGTTTTTTTTTTTCGTAATTACTGGCACTAAATCAAAATACTGTCGGAATAAGCTGAGATGAGACTCTGAAATATAGTCTAGATCTCTACTCCTAAAAGCGGGTGAGTGCTACTCATATAGAATGAGAAATTACTCACAATTAGTAGGAGAATACGGATCGAACCCATAATCTGGTGTATGAATGGGGGTGGCTATACTACTATGCCCATCCCATTTGCCTCGCATTAATGATTTTTTTAATTAGAAGAGTTTTCTATAGAATAATTTCTAAATCCAATATGGTGAGAATAGCCTAATTAAAGGTGTTGGCCATGTGTAATTGGTACATGTCGGCTCTAGGAGTGAGGTTGCATAGAAGGTGGATGCACTTACAAGTTGTGATAGGAATGTCTTTGTCATTACTCATCTTTGCCATAATTTTATCATGGGCCTTATCCTTAGATTCGACATTATCCTCTCATATGGTTTGAGTTGCTTGACCTTGCATTTGGACTAGGAGAGGTAGACGGAGAGAAAAGGATAAGCTTTATAGATTTGAAGCCATCCATATTGAGTCACCATCTAATAATCCCCACAGACCATCTACTCCTTCATTTTTTAATAAATGAGTTTCGTTTGTCAAAATCTTGTCAATCAGGTTGTTCTAAAATTTAACAAGCATGGTTTTTCTTTTAATCCTTTTTTTTTTTGTTTTTCTTTTTCATTTTTGCTCATTTTTTCTATAAAGAACTCAAATTCCATTTTGGCTGGAATCAGATAAGTCACATCAACAGTTAACAAATGGAATTAAAAATATGGGGAGCTTAAATTCAAAATTTCCTAATAGTATCATTTCTTATTAAGTAACCAATTATATCTAAAAGATTAAGTTCGTCGGTAAAAGAATAAGGTAGAAATATGCTGTGATCCCTAACTTTTTGTGAAATGTCATTTTTTTACACTACATATGCTTATTAATCAATTTAGTCCAAATCTATTGGCAAATATATCACTTTAGTCCAGTTGACCCAAAAGTCAATGGCCAAGCTTAACAAAATTAATAAAAAGACTATTTCACCCTTAATTTTTTTAAAATTTAATTGAAATAATTATTTTGTCGAACTTATTGGCATACATGTATATATTGACTATAAAGAAAAAGATTAAGATGCCTTTATAGATAATAATTTAATAGTACAATGTAATTCCTAAATATTTTTAATTTATAAAAAAGTCCATCAAAATGCATTTACTACTAAACTATTAATAATTTTTAATATTTCAAATTTATCCCCAAATTATTTTAATAAAATAATTATAAAAAAAATGATAATTGTTTGGCTTTAAAAGGTGCAAGTGGCTACATTTCACCTCATTTATTTACTTGTTGGCATATATTGCAATTCTCTCTCATTTTGAATTCATAATTTTCTTTACAAAATTCTCTCATTTTTGATTTTGAATTTCTTGTCGTATTGTTATTTATATTTTAAAGTAAAGTTTCCTCAAGTTTTACAAGTGAATATACTCATAAATCAAAATTAAATATATATATTTTTTGCCAAAAAAAAAAAAAAAAAAAAAAAAATTGAAAAAAAAAATGAAAAAAATGCATTTTTTCCATATAAAGATATATATTCTTTTTTTTTTTTTTTTTACATGAAAATAAGCAAAAAGTTCATAGAAATATGGTGTGTATATATATATATATATATATATATGTAAATCAATACCATTTCTTTATATTAAAAAAAAAAAACAAAAAACAAAAATCAATGCCCCACGTCACTTTATAAATTATGGTGAGTAAAACACAATATGAACCCTAGCGCCGTTATATTTGACTATCGACTGAAAGATTAAAGTGATATATTTTTGAAAAGATTTGGACCAACCTAACTAAAACACATATGCCATGTAAAAAAGTGATATTTTAGAAAAAGTTAGTCACTAAAATATATCTTTCCCCAAAAAATAATGTTAGCATTCATATTTATTATTAGATGATATTTGATGATGTGATATTTATAAATTAATTTATTATTTTATTTTGATAATAATTTAAATAATATTTTAGATAATGAGGATTACTCTTGTTAAATATATGTAAAAAATATATATATATTAAAATCATTTTACGTCGATATAACTTAAAAAATATATATTTTCATAATAAAAAAAAGACTATACCAATAGAAAAACACAAACTCAAATTAGGAATATGAATGAAAATATAAAAGTAAGGATGGATGTGTATTTATTTTCAACATTTTTAGTTGAAGATGTTATTTATTGCATATCATGTTTATTTTTTTGTCATTAAATCACTTATTGCGTCAAGAAGATGTTATTTATTGCATATCATGTTTATTTTTTTGTCATTAAATCACTTATTGGGTCAAACTTATATGCGGGTTTAATTCCAGCACATTTTGGGTCGCCTACTTTGCAAGAATTTTTATATATTAAACAAAGACTATATTTATGTTTATATCTACCAAACATGGAGTAATTGTTTTTGTGGCCTACGGTCAACCAAGAGTTTTCTTGTATTATTGACATTTGTATAAAAGATTATTAATCACCAGATTATATGCATCTTTGAAAAAAAAAAAAAAAAAGAGCAGGAACATTAAATGTGTGGTGGGCACCCACAGTATCATGGAGAAGAATTTTCGAAATACATAAAAACATCAGAACATGTCAAGGTCATGAACCCTTTTCCGCAACAGGACTCAAGGTGCATGAATTAATCTCCATTATCAAGTTCCTTAGCAGGGAACATCAAGGCCAAATGGATAACCTTTCCTAGATCTGATCTAAGAAATCCTGGTCTCAAGATAAAAATAAATATATTTATATAAGCTCACACAGTACCTTACCTCACATCAAGATTTTAAGGAGTTAGGTTCATATTTAATGTAATGGAATCTTTATATATATATATATATATAATTGTTGAACCAATTGGAACCGTCCTAACTCCTCTTAAATGGAAATATTTATGATTAGATTCTGAACTAATTTTATAAGTAAAATTAATTCATACTCAAAATACAATATGAAAATTATTAGTATTAAAGTTCCCTTCCTATTATAGAGGAAAAAGGAAGGTACTCTTCCTATTATATGCAGATTTAGGTTGTTATTAATTATATCAAAAATCATTATAAATTTATAGTGGTACGATAAAACAAAAATGACTCAATGATATATGTTTTATTAATAAATCACTGAAAATAATTATATTATATCCATCGTTTTTATTTTCCATTTCCCGATATAACAATACCCTATTTTCAACACATTCAAGATAAATTCCACTGCAATTATTAAATATTAAGACTTCTGATTTGTTGTCATGTAAAATATTTTCATATCAGATTTTACACGTTTGGGTTGCATATTGTCTTAAAATTATAAATCACGAAGCTTTTTTTTTTTTTTTTTTTTTAATTTAAATTTTTTCACCGACAAAGTTAACACAAAAACATTTTCCTCCATTATATCATTTCAATCACATATATACTACCGTGCAAGGTAAGCCACTTGGAAAATAAGAAGGGAAGTTGACTTTGGGCTTTGTTCACTTCACTTTTGCTCAAAAGCCACAAGATATGAAAAGGGTTTGGTACAAGTCAAAAACACATGGAATTGATTGACCAGTGAACCACCGCCACATTATTTTTAAGGTTACCCCCTTTATCTGCTGCTCTAAGGCTAAGCTTATCCATCTATGTCCACACATATTTATCTCCATTTGATTTTATCAACCTTTTTAATTTGCCGTAGAATAAATATTGGTACAATGTTGAATTTTACTCGGTCAATCTTGCAACATTGCTGCCGTGCCTACAACATCCTAGACAGCTAGTGTTTTGTTTGTATTTGGATGTCACATGTATATGTTCTAGATTATGTATTATGTCATCGATTGACAATTTATGAAGTTTTGATTTTGTGACTGTTTTTTTTTTTTTTTTCATATGTTGAAGCATAGGTTTTTATCTTTATAAGATCGTCAAAGAATCGAATTAATATAAATATATATTTGAATTTTCAATTGAATTGGAAAAGTTTAATTATTATTTTTTATTATATCAATGCATAAACTCAATCTCAATTAAAATACAAGAAACTTTTACGTTATAATAAAATTATATTTACAAGATTTTAAAAATACTAATTGTAATTTTTTTCCTTGATCACTTTATGGAATCGAATTGGACTTAACTGGATAGGTTAAACTGGCTCAATTGTCAATAAGGATTGGGCTTGGCTGGACTGCATAGACCTGGGCCAACATTCAATAAAGAATTGGACTTGCCTAGACCGCTTAGTCCCTGCCCACTTGTCAATAAACAACCTAAACGACATCGCATCCTAAGCTTTTAGACGTATTAACTTTTTAACATCTCCCTATATTTAAGAATTATATGACAATTTTGACACCGATTCAATGCAATGAGATAATATATATATATATATTTATTTGGAACTGATTTTTTTTTTTTTTCTTTTTTAAGTATGTTTCGAACTGATATTATTACAAGCTTTTAAATGTATTAACTTATTAATATATCTTTATATTTAATATATGGAAAACAACTTTTTTTTATTTTATTTTAATCATTGAGATTACCCAATGTTCAACTAAGACCAAATCAAATATGATATTAGTTAACATTGATGAAACAGTTAAGGATTAGCTCTAATATGAGAGGGAACTTACATATAGGTAGAGGAACAATCCACACAAAGGTGCGGGAGTAAGGGATGAGGGAAATCAACCACATTTTATGGCAAGAAGATGTTGAACTAAAGACCAAACTAAAGACCAAAATAGTTTCGAGTGTGTGACCGCCACTGCGACATCATATTTTAACAAATTAAATACAATTTTGAAATTGATAAAATGTGAAGAGAAATATATATATCTATACATACTCACTCCACCGAGGAATCCCTCACTTCAGTGCAAATGATGGATCCTTTCTAAGGTTCAGTATTTCAAAAAAATATATACTTTTGTCAATCTATATGATACCATTGTAGTGGTCACACACTCGAGAGCATGTCCCGAGTTCAAAACTTTTTTCGTTAATCCTTCATCTTTTCCCCCACTTTTATGCGGACTGCTCCTCAACCTAATTACAGGTTACTCCTACCCAACGCATTAAGCCAATTCCATTCATAATAATATATACATATATATATATTTATGCTTATAAAAGCTTTGAAATATTCAGAAAGCACTTATGGGTTTGGAAAGACACATCAGACTGTTGGTACAAAAGCCACTTATTAGTTGGAAGCAGCTTCTTCTACAAAAGAAGATTGCAATCCAATCTAATTTTTTTTCAACTGGGTATGTGAATGCAAGTGTCAATAATGTGGGGGAGATGATTGTTGAGAGAATCAACGGTGGAGAATGAATCACAACTGCCCACCTTCCCCAGGAGTTGGATTTAGCAGGGAACTCTTTCGGATACATCGTGCATGGATTATCGCACAACGCCGATACACACAATCCCTGCCTATCAAAATCTACAAAATGAATAATAAAAATTTAATTAAAAAAAAAAACACAAAAACAGCTGTTTGAGGAGACCCCAGAAGAAAAAACAGAGAAACAACGGCGATGAGTTAAAAAGAGGGCTGATGAAGACGGTTTATATAGAACGAAAATTAGGGTTTATTTGGGAAGACTCTCGATACTGTGATTACATAAATGTCCTCAGATTAGAAAATGGGCCTTGGGTCAAGGACTTTTTATTGGGTTCTGGCCCGGCCTGTTATTAATGCAATCTGTGTGTGTGTATTGGTTTCTTTACAATTGGAAAGTAATGGTTAAAAAGAAGGGATTTCTTCATTTAAAAAAAAAAAAAAACAACAGCAACAACAACAACAGCAGCAGCAGCAGCAACGAAAGATGGGATTTCAATCGAAAAGGAAGGGGGGGCGCATATCAACTCTTAACAGTTAGCAAATGTGATTGTGGGCCTTCTTAGTAGGATTGTAGCCCCACTAAGCAGATTTATAATTCTATGCAGATACATATATTCGAAATTTTTTATGTAACTATTTTCTGATTATGAAAATAGATATAGTAGATACCCAAGCTGCACAAGTAATAATTTATCTCGGTGATTCTAATAAACTTATAATTTGTTTTATGTTTTCTTCAAAAATAAAATATTTCAAAATAAATAGTTAAAAACTTAGAAGTTTTAAATTTAGATAAGATGGAACTAACCTAATGTTATTCCACTCATAGTTGTATATTAAAGGTTGTTGGTAGTATAAATCCTCAGAATTTTGTTTTTGTTTAATAGGTTGATTCCTTTTTCTAATTTCATGTAAAAATAATATTAATGAATTAAACACTACCTCTTAGTGGGAATGATTGAATACATTCTTTGATCCTATAAGATTAAAGGGTCAAATCCGACCTTGGTCGAATATGTAGGTAGATTTTTTATAAATTTGATCCCTCCTACCCCAACATTAAAATATATATACACACACACTAATGAATTAAACATTAGAAGGGGACAACAGGGTGTAATTTTTCAATGCAAGGTAATTTATACCTCCGTTAAGTTATTAAGCTTTATTACAACTGAATTAGCTCAATTTGTTTTACTTTAACTTTATTATAAATTTAGAATTAAAATTAGCCCCATTTACAAATTAGAGGTAGAGCTTATATATTCATGAATATTAACTAATTTAGTTAATAAATATCTTCTCTGTAGCAAAGAAGTATTGGGTATTTCAAGTTTATACTAGACAAGCAATACTCTGTAATTAATGTAAATTAGCAAAATAATTACAAGAACACAAGCTCATTAGTTTAACAACTCAGACCTTAATTCTCACCATATCATAATATCCAAAAGACACTTCAAATTCTTTTAAAACTGCAATACAGATTGATTCCTTAAAGCAAAACATAAATCAAATCTAAAAGAACCGAAAAATCACTCTGCCCTCACACATTTATTTCTTCAGCAACAATTAACCAAATCTTCAAGAAGAGGCAATCCCAAAACCGAAAACCAGTATAAGGAAATACCATATCATACTGAGATGAGGGCGATTTACAGGCCCTGATCCACGAGGTAATCCCCCAACCTCTCCACAACCATGTTACACTGTCCTGGGGTCATTGGTTCATCATATATTCCGATAATCAGAGCCTGAGTTGTTTTCTTCACGGTGATGCCACCAGGACCCTGCAAAATTAACAAGCGAATATGTAACATCCCACATTTGTACGTAAACGTGGAGCAACGTTTGAATGAAGCTTAGGATTGAATTCTAGTCTAGAAACTGGGGCCTGACACATGGTACAGTAGCAATGTTTGAATGAAACTTAGGATTCAATTCTAGACTAGAGAATGGGACCTGACACATGGTACAGTAGAAATGTTTGAATGAAACTTAGGATTCAATTCTAGACTAGAAGATGGTGCCTGCCACATGGTACAGCAGACCAGAAGATACTGAGCGTTCGAGTTTTATCAACATGGGGCAAATGAAAAAGAAAATTAGTGAATCATTAGTGTCCAAGAGCGCCCACATGAAAAATAATTGATCTTATTGTACATAAAAGTGATATAAAAGGAAAAGCATAGGCTATCTGTCAATCTGTCACCCATTTGCTTGTTATATATCAAGTGCCAAAGCAACTAATGACCAGATACAGTAAACGACTCCTAAAGGAAGTCCCACTTCCACTGTCAGACCCATGAAGCTTGATTATTATTCTTTCAAGTACATGCTAGGTCCATAATTCACAATAATAAAGTTGTTCATGAGGAGGTTAAGGTCGGGACGACATCTACTTTGAGTCTAGAGGGGATGGATAGATTCCTTGACTCAACATTTTACAACTCAAAAGTTGAACCATACTATATGAGGGCCATAATTATGACAACAGTGTACATTCAACACTACTTTAGCAATTTCATGCCACAATTTGTGGAAAAACCTTTTTCATTTGAATACTTATCATGTAACGTAATAGAATCAAGGATAACAGGCAAAAAGTTAGGTCGAAGAGAACACCTTTTTTCCACGGATGACAGCTCCAGGCTCACCCTGGATAACCATGTACTTTGTGCCACCGAGGTGCAACCCAGTGGGGGCAAGGGAACCAGGTTCATCAAAGTCTTTCATGATCGCTGTAATCTCAACAGGCTTGAACTGCATATAACCCAAGAAACAATAAAAATTAATCAATCAATTAATCAGAAAAGGGCACATAGAGAAAATAAAATACATGGTCAATCAAATAACAATCTTGCGCCACAATCAATCTTTCACCAAACAAATGTATGAATATAACAAGGTAGAATCACAGTTCTTGGCATATATCCTAAACAGTGAACACAATCAAGAATATTAAAAAAAAAAAAAATAAAAATAAAAAATAAATAAATTTCAAAGCATTATTAGAATTACTAAATTCCGTGTCAATCCATATACTTTTAAATTACAATTTTTTATCGTGTAGTGAATAACTACAAAACAAAATAACATATTTAACGTTATATGTATCTATCAATTCATTTTACATAATTAAATATATCTACCAATTGAAATTATATAATTAAAATCTGAATGATCTAACTGCCTTCTTATATAACCAAATATCATAAGTTTTCAGTTGTTTTATCTTTTAAAGAATGACTACACAATAAAAGAACATATTTATCGTTAAATATATCCAACAATAAAATTACATAATTAAATACATCTACCAATTGAGATTAGATCATTAAAATCAAAATGACCGAACTAAGGTATAATCAAATATCAAAATTTTTCAATTTTTTTCCTTTCAGTGAGCTACAAGACGAAAAAACACATTCCTCGTTAAACACATCTAACAATCAAAATTATATAATTAAATACATCTAATGTCCAAGATTAAATAATTAAAATCAGAACAATCTAACTACAATATAGTCTAATAAAATATAATAAGTTTTCAATTCTAGGGATCTAACACAACATCAATAAAAAATTATACATACACACATACACACACACATACACACATATATATACATATAAATACATATAATTCTTTTTTTTTTTTTTAAAAAAACACGGCATAATAAACCAATCCACGCACCATAAAATGAATCATTACCAAATCATCAAATACACACACATTAGCATCAACAACAATAAAAAAATCAAATCAGATCCACCCCAGATCATGAAAACGTAAAAAAATGCCATCAAAAATAAAGAAATGAGAAAGTCGATGAAAATTACCTGAGGGAAGTTGGCGCTCTGGGCCCAGACGCTGCCGTCGTGGCCGATGATGGCGGCGGCAGTGAGGTGCTGGCCGTCAGTCTCGCACATGAGGTGATCGTCGACGTACGTCTGCCACGACATTTCGATGAATTTGCGTTGGTTGGTTTGTTTCGATGTGATCGCTGCGTTTTGTTGTCTGTGTGTGCGTGTTGTAGTTTTCGGTTTGAAGGGGAGAGGTATTTATAGCGTTTGCGTTATGTGTTATTCATTTTTATAATTGTGCGGTGGTCCAGGATGGATCATGAATGTTGATGGAGGTGGTGTGAGGTTATGATTCATGTGCGATGCGATGGCGGCCGTCTGATTTCGACATGATTGCATGAATGACGTTCACGTTCGGGCTTCCTTTAAGGGAAAAAGCCAAATGAACACGTGGTTTGAATTGTTCCAATAATTTCCATAAATATTTTTTATATTTATTTTTTAAAAGATATTTATAATTATAAAGCATAAAAAATATGTAATATTACAAGTTTTTTAATGATATAGAAAGCGTTTATGTGATGCAAAATATCTTGTTATAATATATTACAACATAATTTGACAATAATGACCCAAAGCTCGGTCTCATAGGTTGATATTAAACACTTACGTGCAACAACAAATCTATCCCTATGATATTGGGAAAAATCCATTTTTACGGTATGAATATTATTTATATATATATATAATATATATACTGATTAGTGATTAATATACATGGCGAAACCCAACTCTTATTACAAATGTAAAAGGAGAATGTATTATAATAATACATTTTCACTGTGTCACTTTGTTAATTTTTTTGTTTCTCTGAAAAATTTTTTCCAACATCTAAGTTCAAAAATTTTCATAAGTTAATGCTAAAATATTATTTATTCCAATATTTTTTTTAATTCATGTAATATGTAGATATTAAAATTAATGTACTCACAAAATTTTGACAATTAAAGTTTTATAAACAATTTTACATTCAAACTAAACTATGTGACAAATTGCATAACGAATATAGCTAATTGTGATACCGTTCCAACATAAAAAGTAACACAAGTATTTCAAATAAAAAAAAATAAGGTTAAGCAAATATTTTCTTAAGAAAGTTAATATCGGTATAATAAAATCTAAAAAATTAATAAATTTGACTACCTTACTAGTTGGATAATCTTACCCAACAATTATAATTATTGGATTGACTTCAATAACCACCTTTACAACTAATCCAATAGATATAATTAATGGATAAGATTACCTAATCATTAAGATAGCTAAAATTAATTGAACTAAACTTGGTAGATTATTACTATATTCTTACATTGAATTCACTAGGTAACCATGACAAATACTTCCATGTACAAAACTTGTTCCTAGCAAGAAAAAAGAGCAAGATCAGACCAACATCTTTATTTTGATACCTTGATATCTCCTGACGTTTCTTTGTTCACCGGTTGTGTAACCTTGATAATCATAAAACTTGCGACATATAATTTCCCAAGTACGTGATGGACGTCTACCACGTAGCCACTAGTATGTTGCTTCATCTGCATAAAAATGAAAAAACCAAAGATAAAATCTAAAAAGTGCAATCATCTAGCAAGTTGTAAAACAGGTGCATACCCTCGCCTTCTTCCATGTTATAATCATCTTCATCATCATCAAAGTCGCGATTCTGCAAAAACACATTGAGTGTTGGACACTTTTCTTTTTCTTATACACTCTTTATAAACATAAATACACATTCATTGAGTAGGCTAAAAGAAACTCTTTAGTCTTTCACAATTAAACGATATGGTTGTACAAGCTGTCGTGAATAATAAATCATGGTCACAAGTTTGTTCATTGCTCAGAGCTCATAAAAAGATGCCTTAAACATCCCTTAAGGACCAACAAAAGCAATGTTCTACATAAAATTGATCATCTAAGTAGTAGTTACTACTTTTTCTCGTATGAAAATGTTTCACAATTATCTGCTCTCAACACAGGTTCTGTTTTCACAAGAAAACTTCGTTCTTCGTATAGAACAAGTAGAGAAACGCGTGAAAAATAAAGAAAGAAAAAAGAAAAGGTGAAAAAACAAAAATGGAAGCCACAAATCAACAGAGCATGTTATTGCCAATTGTGATTATTGTGCTCCTAATCTTGTGAAGATAAGTTTCAACTTGGGTGTTTAACATAGTACTGCTAATCAAAAACAATATGAACAGCTGCAACAGATGTTGTACGATGCTGAATCAACTATTTCAATAACATCAAGAGTTTCAGGGGAACCTGATTATAATCTCCATCATCGCTGTATTCTTCCTCTTGTTCAGCTGCCTCATCGTCAATTTCTTCCTCTTCTTCATCCTCTTTCTTTTCCTTCTCATCTTTCTCCCCTAGATCCTACAGAATTGAAAGAGTTACCAATGTTGAGTTTGAAAAATGCCCTAATACCAATCTAGAGAAAAGAAAAGAAAAGTTTTGAGGAAAAGATGTGAATACACTTCAAACAAAAAAAATCATTTTTATATTGTTTTAGGGGTTTTTCTCAATAGTGCAGGTGCAGTAATAATTGACAGATAACATAAGCGGAAAAGTTGTTGATGCCAAAAGTTTACCTGATATTTCTGTTCAATCTTGTCAAAGTAATCATCTAACTTCTCTTGTCCTGTCATGTTGTCATCCAAATCAGTTTAATTAGTCATTTGGAGGCTTTACATTGTAAGACAAAATTGACACCAAAACAGTGCATTACTAGATCTAAGTCAAAGAAATCATCTTGATATCAATGCAGGGAAGTTCTACTTATCAATGAAACCTTCGTGGAGAATGATTCACTTATCAGTTTGTAATGACAAGTCGAAGGCAACAAAAATGGGTAATTTACATTCCCTCGTAAACTGATAATACTACTATTCAATACATAGGCAAGGAATCAAAATCTCTCGAACAAAATTCTTATAATTAAAATATGCAATTTAAGTCTTCAACATTCCCCTAGTTGATACCATATGAAGCCAGCATTAAGTTGTACTGTAAGTTGACATACATGAAATTACATTCCAAACAGTACTTGACAATTAGAAAACCCACTGAGGAACATTAGCCCATTCAGTACAATGAAAACTGCAAATCATAAAAGGTTCCCGCTTACCCTTAACTGCACCTAAACATTATCCCTCCTAATTATTGTCAAGTTATTCTCGAAAATTAAGATGTCCTTTCAACAATCTCCATAACATCTATCATTGATTATTCTAAAAGATGGCAATAAGTAAAATTGAACTGGTAGGAAGTTTCTGAAATCCAGCTCTGAAATGCTACCTAAATAACAAGGTCTTAAGGTTTAGTTCAAGCATTTTATGAGACAACAGAGCAAACAAGACCATACCGTCTATACAACTCTACCTCTAATATACGACTCAAAAGTCTAATGTAAAGTAAATTATTCTTGTAACTAATTTTTAAGTTGAAATAAGACACTAATTACCGTTTACAGATTTACGTGTCTGCATATTTGAATAATTTGTATTTATAGAATATCAAAATGGCACAAAACAACCGGACATGTCAAGTCTCAAATTTGATGAACAATTAAGATGAACTGAACACTGGACTTAGAGATACACCATAAAGAAAAAGACAACCGATTTTAGAAAGATCATCCCCATAATGAATGAAATGATGATAAGTAAGACCAATGCATGCTATCTGTTCTAACCTGGATTCCACCGTACTCTTTTTTGACTTTGTCGCTGCCTCGAATCTGGATTTTCATTGGACCATCAAACAAGTGAGCAATGTAATAAGCTAAGACCCAAACTAACATGTATTTCTCATGAATGCCACTACAGTACCATATAATTAAAAGTCGTTTGATTGCACACCTTTAACCAGTTCCTGAGGAAAATTAGAAGAATTTATCTGTAAAAACTGGTAAATAGAATCACGAGTAGACGTGGTTTTTGGCTTCTTCCAGTCGCAATACCTTTCTATGTCCTCGCTTTGACTCTCTGACATCAAATTCATGATCATGTACGAAATGCATAAATATTAACAGTTTTAACATGATCAACCAGATATCTTGCACTATCCTAGTATATCATATCAGGAAAAAGGAAAGGTCAACAGCATAATCTGTGAACTTGAACTACATAGAGCTAAAGACTATAAAGATACATTGGTGGAAATCTAATCACTTAAAAGCGATACAAAATAGAATTTTAATCATGAACTGCAAAGCAAAATCGTTGCATGAATTTGGACAAACCCAATTTCTACTAACAAAGTAACTAATGCGAAGATCTCTTCTAAATTGCCAAATATCATCCTACACAGACTGATTTAGAAGTAGATTATGTAAATATGGTGCATCTCTCCTTGCACCATGAAGTTTATTTCCATTACTTCATTTATCATACTTTTAGCAATCTACAGAGAAATGTCAGAGGAAACACAAAGCACGCATTCAGAATATACGCATGAGCAGAAATCCTAGGAATCATATATCTGTTCACGTCAAAAGCATCAGCAACCAAAAACTGCCTAACGAAACTGCTGAAAAGTCATGCTGAGACAAAACAATTAATTCATTTAGTCAGAATCTATTAACCATTACCACCTAGAATAACCCAAACTTATCACTTCTTGAACAAAATCTTAGACTAAACAACTGTTAACTATGAACGATCAAATACAGCTATCTTATACTCAAGTTTTCTCAAACGTGAACAAACACATTCATACAATCTTTACCAATTCAGACCCCACTGCAACAGAAGCCAAATTTTAAACCAATCATTTTTTATCACTATTTCTTTTTCTCCTGCTAAATCACAAACAATAAAAACAATTCAAGTCCTTCAAACTCACTCTTTTCAACAGTCTCCTCCAAATGATAAGGAGAGGATTTCCAATAGTTTATCAACCTTGAGTTCCAAAGTATCAAATTGGTATCCACCGGTCCTGTTTTCAGCTCAGGCAATTCAACCTCCTACATGAAGAACAACGACACATATTTACACACCAACCCCATGAATGCATTCAAACTCAGTACTGAAAAAAAATCAAAACGTTCCCATGACCCACTTGTATTCAAGCATATAAATCAAATTCAAGCTAACAAAATTAAAAAAAGATCACTCAAATTCAGTGAGGAAAAAAAACAAGAACACAAATTTACATTCAAACTCATTAACGAAAAAAATCAAAACTTTCCCAGAACCCATTTGTATTCAAGCATATCAAATCCAATTCAAGCTAAAAACACTAAAAAATAATAATAATTCAAACATATTAAAAACTCAAAATCACAAAAAAAGAGAAAAAAGAAAAGTCACTGACAGGGAAGAGTTCAAAAGGCTTTTCGACGGCATAGCCAAAGCCACCACCTCCGAAGCCTCGTCCGCGTCCACGCCCTCTGAACGCCATCTGTGCTGTGGTTTACCGGAGAGAGCGGCGGCGGGTTACTGGTTGCAGAGATTTTTGGCGGTTTGATTCTCCGCTGTGAAATTATAAGCTTGGGTAGCAAATGGGCCTGGGTTTGCATTTTTGAGTTTGGGCCGTATTGACGTGTTGGAGTAGAATGCCGTCTTACTAGGTTGGATAATTTTATATTGTAAAGAACTAAATCTAATATTATATGTAATGTTTTGGATCGGATTGGTTAGTTATAAATTTTAATTTTAAA
The DNA here is from genome assembly GCA_019925255.1 of Litchi chinensis. NCBI lineage: Eukaryota > Viridiplantae > Streptophyta > Magnoliopsida > Sapindales > Sapindaceae > Litchi > Litchi chinensis. Next base: position 7,786,069 of record CM034464.1, on the reverse strand, counting down.
ATAAATTGAATTTTTAAAATTTAATAGAAATTATATGTTACATACTATAATAAACTGAAGTTCTCTCTATCACTATATACTTGAAAATTTGATCAAGAGATAGTGCTTGTTTGACATAGCTTTTGGAGGGTTCAAAAGCTCTTCTTAAGTCTAAAAGTGGCTTTTGGATATGTTTTGGTTAAAATTGAAAATGACTTTTCATTTTTGAGAAGAGCTTCCAAAGGAAGCTACAATTTGAGGTTTCACCAAAAAGAGCTTCAATGAAAACACAGGGAGCTAAAACTCTTTTAAGAATTTTTTATAATTCTCATTTTACCCTTATTTTAGTGAACATCAAATAAAATTTCCCTTCATATCCCACCTCCATATGTATATATATATATATATATATATCAGTTTCCCTTTCTGAGAACTTTTTAGAACCCTAGCCACCATGAACTCAAACTCGATGGGATGGGTCTAATGAAAAGCTAGAGAAGAGAAATCGATGTCCTTTTACAATCTCTTCTCTTCATTTGCTTCATCTCCTGTAGTTCATTGTGTTCTCATCAATTTGTTGTGTTCTTCATCAGTTTGAGTGTTCTTCATCAAGGTAAGTTCTTCATCAAGAGAATTATAAAGAAATTATCTCAACTTTTAAAATTTACATATTATAATTCTATCAATCTTTTACATTTTTTTTTGTATTATTATTATTTTTTTTGGGTTGATGCGCTTTCTGTGCGTTTGGTAGTGATGTATGTTTTCAATTTGTACTGAGAATATAGTATACCTTATATTGTGTTCTATTTTCATGATAAAATTGTTTAAATGTGAAATTGCCACTGACCTCTTTATCCAAGTGTTACCTTAAAATAAACTCTTTAATACAAATGTCATGTGGTTTGGGGTACATGGGAGAGAAGGGTCATGGAATTATCCATACTACTACTTATTTTGTTTTTAAACACTTAAATTTTTATGTGGAATTATTGGAATTGGCTGGATTATATATGTCTACTTTATTTTTGAGTTGGTTTATATAAATGTTTAGATTGAGTTATTATTCGAATCGTTTCAATTGATTTGGAAAAAGAATGATCAAATAGCTTTTAGTGGTCAACAAAATAAGGCTCCTGCAACTGGTTAGATATGGTGGTGGATACGTTTGTGAATTTAGTTACATTAGTAAATGTAGGTTGTGACATGTTGTATTGTGCAGGAATTTGGTAGTGATTGAACAAGGAAATTTGTGCTTCGGATTGAGAGTGTGAAAGGAGTTTGTGAAGTAAGTTAATACACTTTAAATAGCATGAATTAGAGGACACATGATTGACCACCAGTGTCCAATCACTGGAGGTTTAGTTTCTATCTGGAGTCCCTCTGTTGGTTTAGTTGAGTTTTTAATTGCATTACATTAATGATAATTAGTAATTAGGATATAGAAAGTTTAACTAAAATCATGGCTTTCATAGATAAACAAAAATATGTAACAGCACAAAGGGTTCTATTTGAATATACAAATTGACATTTGATCAACTTACTTGCATATTCATGATTTTGTTAATAATTGGTACTTGTCGTACCTCTGACATAAATTTTCTAGGAACAGAAACCTCCTTGGGTACCTCTTAGTATCAGATGACGGATGTAAATATACACATGTTGCAAGTAGGAGCTGCACGACAAAAACTTCGAATGTCACAAAAAAGGAAGGTCTAAAGTCAGCATGGGAGATCCTCGGTGCTGGAGGGGTTGCATGCAATGTTATTGGCAGTATTGGCATGAAGTTTTCTTTCCCAACTTGTAGTTACGAATGCTTGAATGGACCTAAAGTTGCCCAAGAGTTGCAGAAGTATTGCAATTTTTCCAGCTTTCCTTTTCAATTTGTTAGTTATCGTGATAGTTTATAAAATCTTTATAAATAATGTTTTCTTCTTTATTTGAGAAAGTCACAAATTCTTTTGCTGAAAGATGTAGCTTATTACTTTATAAACCCCCCAACCCCACCCCCCACCACCTTTTCACCTCTCCACAAAACCTCTTTGCATCAATCTTTAGAAGAACACCTTTTCATTGATATTATTTGCAAATTGTATTTAGAGTTATATAAAGGTGTTTCTCTAGTGAATAATAATACTTGGTCCTTGTTTCTAATGTGTAGATGCTTAATTTATTATTAATTTATTTTAATAACCAAAGTTTAGGTAAATATAATTGAAAAAATAAGTTACATACATGACTATGTGGTAAATTATTTAAAAAGAACATATGTATAATATGTAGTGATAATTTGAAATATTTCAACCAAATATATTCAAAAGTTCTTTTAGAAAGATATAAAAGTTATATCATCATTAGAAGAGATTTCAATAATATTCCAACTAAATAGTCACAAAAGCTTTTTTAAATCTAAAAGTTATTTCAAAATATATGATCCAAACAAATTATCAAAAGCTTGGACTTTTGTTTTTTTTTCTTCTACTGTCAATAACTAAAAACAAAAGCTATTCCAAATTAGCCCAAAATAAGCAAGGCTCATGAGTTTCTGATCGAGTAGAAATAAATGAGGTGAAAAAGTGTAAATTTAGCACAAAAACTAGTTTGAAATAGGTGTGACCTTTTATTTTTTTATTTTTATTTTAAGCTTGCACCCAATGAGTTAGAGGACTCCCAAAATTGATTTTGATTAAACATAGTTGTACAACTGAGATATCTATTTTCATAAATGGAAAACAATTATTCCCACCTAGCCCATAATAAGGGAGAAAAAAAATTCCGACACGAGTTTTAAAATACATTTGGTGGAAATTGAATCTCAATATTTGAATGAATGAGAAGGTATTTAATTACTTTTACTAAGAGGTGATATAAATGACGAGTGTAATACTTTAACTAACTTAATTATTTAAAAATTAATAACAGTAAAATAAGCTTTTATTATTGTAGAATGACATACAAATTTGGAAAACGTCAGCTCTTCCAATTTAGTTTCTAGTCAAGTTTAATCCTAATTGACATTTAAATAATATAGTATGGTGGATCTGGCAGATTGAACATCCTGTAACTGACATTGGTTCCGAGGATATCACTCCACTGATCGCTATTGTTTCCAATGATCCAGTATCTAATTTTCTCTAACTTTTTTCTTTCACTTGATTTGTATGCAACTGCCATTTTTCCTGAATGACATGATACAACCAAAATATTAATGTAAGAGACAATAAATAATTAAGCGATATATATATCTAAATTTTTTATCCACAACAATTTTATTTATGACATGATATATTAATGTCGTGATGGTTATAACTAAGTTTGCCATATAAAATTAATTAATATATATTGATTGATTCCAAACATTTATTTACTAAACTGGTTAATCTGTCGAACTCATTAAAATCAACACATAATTGATTTTAGTAATTAATTGATACTTCAATAATTAAACACATGTATGCACTTACTCGAGAATGAGCTTCTCCCAAGTGCGGAATCCAGCTTTCATTATATTGGTTATTGTGACATGTCTCTAGTCTTCTGATCTTCCAGTCAAGAAGACAAACTTAATCTTAAGAGACAACAACTTCTTGTACAAGTTAAGACCCTTTGGCAATGCTGGTGTTTTTCGTTCCATTACCCATCCACTGAACACTGTGGCATTGTATGGCTTAGATCGTCCTGAAAATTTTACATCATGGCATAAACACAACATCAATATATATAGTGGAAGTACTAATCAATGTATACTAATAAACTTGCATAAAAAACGCTATCGTTATAGAATTGAGATTTGTCAGATTTCACATGAAAAATTTGCAATATGTATCAAGTAGTAATTAGCTTGCCTACAAAGATTCTGTCCTTACAGAAGTGAGATTTATAAACATGAAAAATATAAAATATACATTAAGTTTGAGTCAGCTTGCATACAAATACTCTATCCTTAAAAAATTGAGATTTCACAGGAAAATATATACCGATCTCACATATGATAATTATTATACATAAACAAAAAAAAAAAAAAAAAAAAAAAAAAGGAAAAAGAAACAGCTTCAAGTTGTTTGATATGGGAAAATAACAATATTCAGATATACCTATATAGTCCAACAAATTAAGATTGTGTTTCTTAGAATAAGTTCAAATATTAATTAATGAAAACAATGTATAATATACATTCAACACCGTCAGTAATTTGATATATTTGATATCATTCTACTTCATGAAAAATAAATAAACTTTATAATGAATATTATTTTATGATAATTATATACATACCCATATCCATTTTTAGCATTGTAGGGGGAATTAGAGAGGGCGGTTTCATCTGCATCAAAAACTCATATCTCCTTGCCGTCACCGGCAATTTGAGGCTGTGAGCATGGTGCAAAGTCTCGTTTACAACGGCTTTTGAGTCATCCCGGTACTGTTGCCCTAGCATGTAGTGTCCCACGTAGTTTTCACACTCTTTTGGGACTGTTTTCCATCCTATAACGTTGAAATATTATCTGATTTATCTTTGGATTTAGTTGCACTAATTGATATGATGAGAAGCATCTGAATTATTTTGAACAAATCTGGTCCACGATTTCAATCTAGGATTGTCTTTTATAGACTTCAAAAGGGGTTTTAAAAGATTTGAATCACGATAAATTTTCAAAGAATTTTATTAATTCAATTAATTAAGTTTTATAGTGAAACTTTAAAAAAAAAAAAAAATCTTTCCAGATGTTCTCACTATGTTATAAGAAGATAATATGGTCTTTAATTACATTTAGCTAATTAATTAATCATTAATGTGTCATATAGGACCCTCAAAATGCTAACATTTGGGCATGGAACCTATCAATAAAACTCTAAGAAAAGAAAATAATTAGGTGGCTTGCTTTCACATTTGCTCTGACACTGTGATATTGCCTTGAGAAATAAACATACAATATAAATTGATTAACGAGGCATGGTCATATTGAAACTCTTTGTCAGGACTCAGTATAGCTTTTGCCGCTGCAGATTAATCTTGCATGTGATTCGCGTTGGAGTATTAAAATTTAAATTTCATTTTTTTTTCTTTTTGTAAGGTACAATTTATTTGATTTTCTTTTAATTATTTTAAAGATCTAGAGCCAATTTCATGATTTATAAGCTGTGTAGTACTCACATACTATATTATTTGAACTTAAATTTAGATAAAAAAATGAAAAGTCTAATATTAGTCTTTCAAAAGCTAGTTTAAATTAAGCGATATAAGTATGGGCAATATAATGTTGATTTGGGGCAATTTAGTTGCCGATTAGTCCTAAACAACATTCAACTAATGTAGTAGAGTGGATCGGGCAGCTTGAACGTCCGCTTGCCGGGGTTGGTTCCGAGGAGATCGCTCCATTGATCACCAATGTTTCCGACGATCTTGTATCCACTTTTCTCAAGCTTTTTTCTTTCATTTGATTTGAATGCAACAGCTGTTTTTCCCACATCACCCGATCCCCTGCAACCAAACAGATTTTTAACATTAAACCTATGAACCTGAAAAAAAAAAAAACATGCTCTGAAATTACCAAATAAATCAATGAATATGCCACCTTTTATTTTTCAAGTTTATGAATATGTCACTTGGATTTGATTAATTCCACAAATTCATCAACTTTACTAATCAAGTCATTTAAAGAATTTGTCCAAATCAAACCCATTGAATTAGTTTCTTTTTAACATAAAAATTTCAGTTTAACCGTTATAATCATTGAAATTGTCAAACACAAAAAATTGATTGATTTGAATGTACATTTCTTGGATTAATTGATAAATCAATAACTCTAATAAAAAAAAAAAAAAAAAAAAAAAAAAAAAAAGATAAGTTTAAGAGATTCATGCTCACCTGAGGATAAGCTTCTCCCAAGATCGATATCCAACTTTCTTTAAATTGATTGCTGATACTTTTCGTTGATCTTCTGTTCTTCCTGTCAGGAAGACAACCTTAATCCCAAAAGACAACACCCTTTTGCACAGCTTTAAACTCTCTGGTAGTGCTGGTGCTTTTGCTTCCATGACCCATTTATTTCACACTGTGGTATTAAATGGCTTCGTCCTAAAAATTTCATATAAGCATGACAGGATCAATATACATTTGTGTTGATGTCAAGACTGAAGAATAAATCTCGGGGTCAAATGGAATAAATCTTGTAATTAACTAACATTCTAGTGTATGTAGAATCAAATTAATTTTGTTTTGACATTTGGTATTTTGGTAGTCATCCAAAACCCCACCACTTATTTTAATTTTGTTTTTTTGGTAGGAAACACTATAAAACTTAATAGCTAATCAATGACTCATGATTTATTTTTTAAAACAAGATCAAATAGTTTCGAGTAATTTGATATAAAAACCAACATAATGGCAACAATTCATACACCGATATATGATAGAGAAAACATCTTTTTGATTTAAAAACACTTTTGAAAAGTACTTAACAATAATTTGTTAAAAAAAAAACGTACTATGATATGCATTAGCAATTAATATTTAATTATCAATTAGAATCATTTTATACTTGCATTATATAGAAGAATCAATTTTTTAACTGGATCACATTTAAGCCTAACTTTTGTAACTTTCACAAATTATAAATGTGAGGTTTTTAGTAAATAGTAATGTTTTCAGATAAAATTACTCTTTTCACTCAGATTGCAAAATGAAAAAAAAAAAAATGGTTCATTCAAAACAAAACACAAAGAGAAAGAGTTTCAATGAGAGAAAATTAGAGTGAGAAAGTTAGAGAGCGAAATGAATGGACTTTGACAGGAGTGACTAAGATTCCAATGGGATACAGACAGATGCTATTAACGTAAGCCAATAAAAAATGTCAAAATTGAAGGCAAAGGAAAAGGGCAAAGTGGAAACTGAAAAATTTGAATTTCGAAATATGCTATGATGAACTTTGTTCTCCTAGTTGAAACGATTTCAACAATATATTATGATGTTTAAATATGACAATATCTGCTCCATCAAAGCCTTTTTAAAAGCGTACCTAGTTATGTCAGTTACAACAATAGTTTACATGACCAAAAGATATATGTCATGATTAAAGACACTAATTAAAGAAATACTTCATGTAAAAGAAAAATAATTCAAGGACAAAAAATAGTTCAAGGTTAATGGAAATTTATATCTCTGGATCAAAGAACACTTTATGTACTTTTCTAACTTCAAGGGCAAATTTTAAATTCTTTAAAGAAATTTTCAACAATGAAAAGGTTTAAGAGCAAGGTTAACCTTTAAAACTTTCAAAAATCAATACATAATCTAGTAAGATGAATGTGAGTTTAAATCTTCAACAATATATTGTTTTTGAAATTGTGCAGCTGTCTTTTTCTTCTAACACGGGGAATATGTGCTCAATCCCATAAAATAACAGCCTTGATTTGTTAAAATAGGAACTAGAAAGATTTCTAAAATGGGTTTAAGCTTGAGTGATGCATAAGACAAAAATATATATAACAATCTTGGTTATCCATATTTTTTATGTCAATGTATTACTAGATCATCAAAAGTTAAAAAAATACATATGATGGAAAATCCTTACTCCTTTCATTAAGGGTACAGTGGGATTGTGGAAAGTTATTTGACTTTTCTGTTATTAAAATTTTACTTCATTAATTAGGAGAAAAAGAAGCATGCAAAGAAATGCTATTTACTTACCCAAATCCATGCTTAGCATAATACGGCAAATTAGAGAGCGTGGTTTCATCTATATCAAAAATCCATATCTCTTTGCCATCTCTGGCCAGTTTGAGGCTCTGAGCATGGAGCAAAGCCTGGTTTATGACAGCTTTCGAGTCATCCCGGTATTGTTGCCCTAGCATGTAATGTCCTACATAGTTTTCACATTGTTTTGGAACTGTTTTCCACCCTATGTTGTTGTTGGTTTCCACGGCCAGCCGCCAGGTCAGGCATGACAGTCCCGGAACATCATTGCTGTCGGCGCCGTATTGTGGCCGGAGAAGGTGGATTTGGAGGTGTGATGCTTGGGACGTTGCTAGGATTATAGAGAGAAAAGAGAAGAGCAATAATGGACGTACATATGCCATTTTGTGCTGTGAAACATACGTATTTGAGAAAATAAATCATTGGGTTTCTTTATATAGAATGTGTATGTATAACAATAATTTAAGATGCAGGTTTCTTCGAACAAAAAAAAAAAAAAAATCTTCTTTAAAAATTTAAAAATCGTTTTTTATTAGAATTATTAAAATAATCTTTACATTCACAATTTTGTTTTTCTCATATCAAACGAAACATGTAAAAGAATATGATTGAATATGATTGATTACAAAAATAGATAAAAACTTTTTATTTCTTGCGTGGTTGTACAATATTAGTATTTGTGAAAATGGGTATAAACAATTTATTTCTTGGATGGTTGTAAAATAATATCAATTGTGGAAATGGAGTCCATCTAATTTTATTACAAGCATTATGTGATTATCAAATTGGTGCTTAGAGTTAAAGTTCAACTATTAGAAGTGCTAGTGCCTATACTGATTTAATGGATCTTTGGTTGATTGTTGTATAGAATTCCTGTTGTGTGAATTATACTGATTGTGTTGCTTGAGTTTTTACATGTTTGGTATCTTTTATGAATGAATTTATGGGCTATTTATTTCTTACATAAGTAATATTACATATATTATCTCAAAATAAAAATCTCACATGCACGTGAATATATATATATATATATATCAACACCACAATAATAATAAATAATAATCATAATATTAATAAAAAATAATAATCTAGTTATGATTCATCCTAAAATTTTGAAATTGGTATTAAAATCGTAGATTACTAGGAAGAGAAAGGTACACGTATTTTTCACATATTTTTTTTTTAAAGAATTTAATTCATATGGTGTTCACTTTGAAATATGCATTGTTAGAGATCAAACTCTAGCTGAAGCTAAGTCAAATACCAGAACTCAAGCTGGAGCTGAGTCAGATAACAGCTTAGCCAAGTCTGTTACTATGCTTACCCAGCTTACTAACTTAGCCATCTAAGCCTTTACATTTAGGAGGGAATTCGGTTGGTTTTGGGGGGAAATTTCTGGATGTATAAAAACCTTGATAAAAAGCTTCTTGAATGTAGAAAAAGGATTGAAATCAATTCTTGAGATTTACTCTGTAATTCTCTCAACCAAAATGTCAAATACTTTCTTATTCATTGTTTTTCACATGGTATCAGAGCTATAGACCAGCGTCAATGGCGTCTGATTCAAGTTCTTCATCATCACACAGTGAGGATGAGCTCTCTCTTACTCATTCTCCAAAACGATCACTTAATGCTCGATCACTGGCCAAGTCTCTCAACTTCTCTCTGCCGATCAAACTTGAACGAGACAATTATATTGCATGGAAAACTCAGGTAATACCAGCTATTCGTGCCTTGGATCTCAAAGATTTTATCTTTGGTACAATAGTTTGTCCTTCTAAGTATATTAAAGTGAGATCTGGTAAGAATACTGTTAAAGAAGTCATCAATAAAGAGTTCACGACTTGGAAAAAGACTGATCAAATGCTACTTTGTTGGTTGTTATCTACAATCAGTCAGGGAATAATAGGACAGGTTACTGAGTGTGTAACTTCGTATGAGGTGTGGAATCTTTTAGAGAAGCTATATACTCAGCAATCAATGGCCAAAATTCTTCAAATTAGGCATGAACTTCAAACTATCAAGAAAGGGTCTAGTACAATTTCTGATTTCATTCTCAAAATTAAGATGCTAGGTGATAGTTTAAGGGCAGCTGGTGAAAAAGTAAGTGATCATGACTTGATTCTGAGTGTTTTGGGAGGTCTTGGTCATGATTATGATCCTGTAGTGGTTCTGATCTCCTCACAAAAACATACTATGTCCTTACAAGATGTTCAATATCTCTTACTAATGCATGAACAGAGAATTGAACAACTTAATGAGTCTGAGTTAAGTGGAGCAAGTGCTCATTTTGTGTCAGGAGGACAGCAAGATAGAAGAAATCAAAGAGGAGGTTTTAATGGAAGGTATACTGGAAATAGGAGTAGAGGAAGAGGAAGGAATGGTGGTAGATGGAATTCAAATGGTAGACTCTCTTGTCAGCTGTGTGGTAAAGTTGGTCATACTGTTACACAATGTTATTTCAGGTTTGATAGATCCTTTCAGGGAGTGAGTCATGCTGCAGGAAACTCTCAGAATAGTGGTGGTTATTCACAAAATAGAAATGAATATTCTGCATCGGGTTTTCATTCAGAGAGGAATCAATTTCAAGGCAAATTTTCACAAGCTAATCTACTTCAATCAGATGCTCATTTTGCTACTCCTAGTACAGTCAATGATAATTGTTGGTATGCTGATACGGGTGCAACTGATCATGTCACATCAGATTTAAACAATCTCTCAGTTTCATCAGAATTTCAAGGTAATGAGAGACTTGCAGTTGGAAATGGACAGCAACTGCACATTTCACACATAGGTAATTCCTATGTCTTGTCACCAAATTCAAAGACAAAGATTTTAGCTTTGAAAAGGATACTTTGTGTACCTAATATAACAAAAAATCTCATAAGTATCTCAAAACTAACATATGACAATAATGCATATGCTGAGTTTGATTGTGATACTTGTGTGATTAAGGACAAGGATACACACCAAAAGCTTCTTCGAGGGATACTTAGGAATGGACTGTATCAACTGCAATTGGTGAAAGCTCAACAAACAAAGACAAGGCAAAAAGGAAGTCAAAGGATTGGTGATGTATTTTCGACAATTGCAGTTTCTAATCCAGTTCATGATACTGGTAATAGAACATTTTATTCTTCAGTCAGTAAGACTAGAAATATTGACTTGAATGTTGGTGATGGGTTGTTAAATACTGCTAATATGAATGTTGTGACAAACACATGTGACACTGCTTATAATGATAGTATGAATATGTTGAATTCTACTGGTATGAATGGAATTGCTTTAATGGATTCTGCTAGTATGAATGAAAAAATTTGGCACTTAAAGCTAGGCCATCCTGCTTCTTTGGTTCTTAGAACTGTTCTGAAACAACTACATCTCAAACATCATTCAAATGGACAACTTCAATGTGATGCTTGTAGAATGGGAAAACTGCATCAATTACCTTTTCAGCAGTCTACATTTAAGGCAAAAGCTCCCTTAGAACTTGTCTTGACTGATTTGTGGGGGCCTTCTCCAATGCTATCAATAGAAGGGTATAGGTACTATGTTATTTTCATAGACTCTTATTCTAGATACACTTGGTTGTATCCCCTCAAGCTTAAGTTTGATGTTACTCAATCCTTCCTCACTTTCAAGAAAACTGCAGAATTACAGTTTAAGTGCAAACTAAAGTGTTTGCAAGCAGATATGGGAGCTGAATACAAACCAGTAGCCAATATCTTAAAGGAATGTGGGGTACATTTTAGAATGTCATGTGCTTACACACATCAACAAAATGGCATTGCAGAACGCAAGCATAGACATGTGGTAGAAATGGAACTCACTTTGCTTGCACAAGCAGGTATGCCTCTAGTTTTCTGGGTTGAAGCTTTCCAAGCCTCAGTTTTATTGATTAATAATTTGCCAACTCCAGTTCTTCAGCTTAAGTCACCCTTTGAAATTTTATTCCATAGAAAACCAAACTATAACTATTTTAAGGTTTTTGGTTGTAGTTGTTTTCCTTATCTAAGACCCTATTCCTCACAGAAATTTAATTTTCACACATCAAAGTGCATTTTTATAGGGTATAGCTTACAGCACAAAGGATATAAATGTTTACATCGATCTGGGAAAGTATATGTGTCCAAAAATGTAGTTTTTCATGAATGTGATTTTCCTTATCAACAATTTTTTCCTCTAAAATCAGAAACAAAAGAGTCTTTTTCTAGTCTGCCAGTGTCTACCTTGCTTTCAAATCCAATCATAAAACCTTCAAAAGTCAGTTCTTTTCCTACTACCATTCCTATCAATAACACCTCTACTCTTGCACCTTCCAAACTAAACACTTCATATCATCCAATGATCACAAGAATCAAAACTGGTTCCTTAAAACCAAAAACTTATTCTGCCATTTGCAAAGCTCCTACTGTTTTGGTGACTGAAGCTGAACCTAGAACTGTTAGAGAGGCATTATTGGATCCTAGATGGTGTAAAGCAATGCAAGAGGAATATGAAGCCTTAATGAGAAATCATACCTGGACTCTAGTTCTATTTGACAACTCTATGAGTGTAGTTGGTAGTAAATGAGTTTATAGAATCAAATATAACATTGATGGCATTGTGTTGAAGTATAAGGCAAGGTTGGTAGCTAAGGGATTTCATCAAGTCTCAGGCATTGATTATTTTGATACCTTTAGTCCAGTTATCAAACCTGCTACCATTAGGGTGCTTTTTACCTTGGCTGTTACATATGGTTGGGAAATACATCAGATTGATGTTAATAATGCCTTTTTGCATGGTGACTTGCAAGAAACAATTTTTATGGAGCAACCTCAGGGATTTGTGAGTTCTCAACATCCTGGTTTTGTGTGTAAGTTGAATAAGGCTCTTTATGGATTAAAACAGGCTCCTAGGGCCTGGTTTTTCAAACTCAAAACAGCTCTCTGTCAGCTTGGGTTTGTAGCCTCAAAATCAGATGCTTCACTTTTTATCAAAAGGAAAGGAGATCAGGTTCTATTCTTGTTAGTATATGTTGATGATATTCTTCTAACTGGAACAGATAAGCTACTCATTGATCAAGTAATTTGTGAGCTTAATTCTAAGTTTTCTTTGAAGACTCTGGGACAAGTTAGCTACTTCTTTGGTTTCGAAGCTACCAGAACAGCTCACAGACTTCATCTTACTCAAACAAAATATATTCTTGATCTGCTTAACAAGAATAATATGTCCTGCTGTAAACCTTGTCCTACACCTATGTCAGCTGGAGTAAAATTGTCAAAAACCTCAGGAGCTTCATTTTCTGATCCATTTCTTTATCGCAGTACAATAGGAGCTCTTCAGTATGTTACCTACACTAGACCTGACATTTCTTTTGCAGTGAACAAGCTTAGTCAATTTTTGTCTTCACCTACAGATGTTCATTGGTCAGCCTGCAAGCGTATACTTCGTTACTTAAAGGGTACATCTTATCTTGGGTTATTCTTCAAGCCTGCAACTAATCTAAATTTAGAGGTGTTTAGTGATGCAGACTGGGCATCTAACATTGATGACAGAAGGTCTACAAGTGGGTGTCTTGTCTTTCTAGGTGATAATCTTCTTACTTGGAGTTCTAGAAAGCAACAGGTTGTTGCTCGTTCAAGTGTTGAAGCTGAGTATCGTGCTTTAGCTCAAGCTTCAGCAGAGATTCTTTGGTTGAGTTCTTTATTTCAAGAGATTGGTCTTAAACTGTCACAAATACCTATCATTTGGTGTGATAGTTTGAGTGCTAAATCTCTAGCTCAGAATCCAGTCTTGCATGCCCGAACCAAACATATTGAGATAGATATTCATTTTGTGCGAGACAGAATTGCTGCAAGCCAACTTCTTGTGCAATATGTTCCTTCTGCACATCAAAAGGCAGACATTCTTACTAAACCCCTGACACAGGCACGGTTTACTGCTCTTTGTTTCAATTTGCCCTTGGTTTTGTCACCTAAGTTCAGATTGAGGGGGGATGTTAGAGATCAAACTCTAGCTGAAGCTAAGTCAGATACTAGAACTCAAGCTAGAGCTGAGTCAGATAGCAGCTTAGCCAAGTCTGTTACTATGCTTACCCAGCTTACTAACTTAGCCATCTAAGCCTTTACATTTAGCAGGGAATTCGGTTGGTTTTGGGGGGAAATTTCTGGATGTATAAAAACCTTGATAAAAAGCTTCTTGAATGTAGAAAAAGGATTGAAATCAATTCTTGAGATTTACTCTGTAATTCTCTCAACCAAAATGTCAAATACTTTCTTATTCATTGTTTTTCACATGCATTTTAAAGCTTAAGGCTATGTATATCACTCTTCATTAAAAATAATTTAATTTTTATAATTAATAATAATTCATCATATAAGAAGTCAATCAAGGAAAATCATTCAAATCCCTCCTGACGTCGAATCCTGATTATACTTATGATAATGGCCATAGAATTATACTAAACTATCAGTAAGCTGTTGCATCTATGCTATGTAATTGATTAACGTGTCTTATTATGGGAGCTGTTTTTTGAACCTTGCAGTAATTGCAAGGCATATACCATACGAGGGAACAATTTAATCAATAAATCCTCTTTAATGTTACTTTGGTTAAACTTTCAATATATGATATATGAAATTTAAAAGTTCTGAAAATTATTTTAAATTTCCAATAAATATTGAGATTTTTAACAATAATCTACTTAAAATGATACAATTGCTGGAGTGTATATCAACTGCTATAAGGATAATATTGACGAACTTCAAATAATTTTTTAAAATTAAATTTTTATGTTTATAATGAAATATAAAATGATTTCCAGATAACTTAATTAATTGAAATTTAGCTCATTAAATAATGTGTCATGTTGTACTATAAGACTGTGTTTGTTTAGCGGGATTGGACTGAATTTGGATAAAATCCAGTCCAATCTCTTGTTTGTTGTGACATGGGATTGGAAAAATCAATCCCATGTCACTTCTTTTAAGTGGCTGCAGTGGGTTTATTTAAACCCACCACACCACATGGGTTTATTTAATCCCATGTTGGTGGTTTTAGTTTTTATTTTTTATTTTTTATTTTTTTGTCTTTTCTTCTTTAAGTCATTCCACGTAAATGATGTTATATTATTTTAAAATTAATTTAATTAATTTAAATATAAAATATATTTATTTTATTTATATTTTTAATCCAATCTCAGCTTCAACCAAACGTAAGACAGTATTATTTTTATTCAATTTCATACTGTACCAAATACATCATAGTATTAATTTATCCAATTCAGTCCAATTCAATCTAATTCAATCCAATTCCATCAAAATAATTCAATCCAATCCCATGTACCAATCGAGACCTAAAATAAGATTGTGGGTTTGGTTCTACCTAAAAAGCTAGGCAAGGACATAGGGCTTGCACTTGTCAACACATTGGACATTTGGGCAATTGCATGGATTTTAATTCTTGTGCTGGCATTTCATCATAGTGCCATATAGCAACTTAGAATACAGCTTCTTTGATTAACAACACATGGACAAGAAATCAACACGCACACTGCCCAGAAATTTCACAAATCAACAGTATATACGGAAGCAATAATTGTGCTACTATGCCCCATGCCAGATGGTACGATGAGAAAGACTTGACATGCACATTATTCAAAACATTTTATCGGCCTTTTAGAAATCATATATTTTTCAAATTAAAACAATTAAACTTACTTATAATAATTAAATCTTACATAAGGATCTAGGCACTCTCTCAAGGGAATTAAGATTCTCTTTTCCGAGTAACAATTCTCCATCAATCGTTTGTTTGTAATAATAATTTTATAAAAAAAATTTAAATTTAAATTTAAATAATATATAAAAGAAAAAAAATAAAACTATTTTAATTATTTATTATTTTTAATATCGATATATAATTAAATTATCAAAAGATTAACAAAAAAAAGATGATAGGGAATTTTTACTGTCTCATATATTGAGTTTTATGTTGAACATAAAAAATTTATACTATATATCATAAAGTGTGCGTAGTGGTCTCCCAATTAGGAGTAGTTTTCTGGACCGTGTCACTAGTGTCCTATCTCGGTTGGTCCCGGATGTCCATTGGACCTGTCTCAGATACAGTTCATGTATTAAAAAAAAAAAAAAGGTTGAGATAAATTATTTTTTATTTTTTTATTTTTTTATTTTTAAGTATTGTACATTATTTTTAATTCTTTATATTTTAATCCCGGCCGGTATTGCCGTGATCACCTTATGATGGCTTATCTTGTAGAAAGAGTTGAACAGTTTCGAAAACATATTAAGCTACTGAAGTCCACGACGATGCCGGAGCCCCACACAAGCACGCGGATCCAATTTTCTGAGTCAAACATGCCATATGGGACCCGTGAAGTAAGAACTTTTGGGCTGGTACTGAACATGTCCAAAATCCCTAGAAAACCAAAAAAAAAAAAAAAAAAAAAAAAAAAAAAAAAAGCTCGATGAGTTTTTAACATAATAAATCTTAAAAAAATAATGATGTAATGATGGTGTAAAAAAGAAACGAGATAAATGAATTTTTATCGTAATTTGACTGTATAGAGTAAAATCTAGATCTATGGTTATGTTATTATTAGTGAAAGAAGACATGAATTGAAGTTTGTGCAGGACTCTTAAAGGCTAAAGAGTTGTCCATTTTTTCCCTTGTCCTTATACAAATAGAATGCTAGAATATAGGAATGCTTAGGCCTATTTTACATCAAATTGCATTAACTATATTGTATTTTAGTCAAGATACAATTTTTGAAAATTTCGTATTTGAAGATTTAATGCATAATTCTTTCCATTTTCAGGATCCTATCGCGATAAGGAATAATGCAAAGTTCTATTATTCGAGCTGCCTCTGTAGAAAACATGACCTGCTCCATGTTCGAGCTGCTTGTTGCAAGCTACTTTGCTTCCCACTCTTTATTGCGCTTCTACCTGCTATTTGGAGTGATGACTTTAACCTTTTACCGTCGCATGTGGTAAGATGACACGGTTTTGCGGGCCTCACAATGATATTCTTCTTTTGGACTTAATTTCTTGGGGGTCTTTTTAGTCTCTTATTGAGTTTACCCATGTGCTATTTTTAGGTACAACACTACTAATATATATCACTTAATGAATGACAATAAAAAAAAAATGGAAATTCATAGTTCTTACTTTATTACTTTCCTTTACTAAACAATAGAATCCTTTAATAAAATGTTGAAGTAGGAAAATGAAATGATATATAGGGCGTACTGTGTTGTGACTTTGAGAGTCAAATTTTAACCACTAATACCACGTTGTTGGATTGGTTCAAATTCATACTATGTGCGCATTGTGGAATTCTTTTTGACTTTTTTGTTTTTCGTAAGAAAAGAAATCGTTTAGTCATTTTTTGGTAATTCTCAATTGATTATAAATATTGTCAACTTTGTTCAGTCAACAGTGTTGAGTCTGTTGACAGCTTATTGTTCTTTAAAAGAACCAATTTTAAGATAGTTTTCCTCTGGCTAATTCTGACGCTGACTCACTGTAGGAAATGGATTTAAAAGAACCAATTTAAACAAAGTTTTCTTTTGGCTAATTCTCATGCTCACTCACAACAGAATTTCCTGCCTTATGTTACGGCAGGAAGTGAAAGAATAAGAGAATGGCTAATTTTCATATTGACTCACAGTAGAATTTCCTGTCGTGACGCATGCATGAAATGGAAGAAGAAGAAGATAGCTAATTCTCATGTTGACTTACGGCAACGGCAGAATTTCCTGCCGTGCGACGGCAGAATTCCTTGCCGTAAAGACCACTGACGGTTGAAGAGAAGGAAAAGTGATCGGAGAAAATCACCAGTGGTTGAAGAGAGAGTTAGTTTTTCTTTCAACGGATATTTTTGTCCAAAATAATATGATTTGATTATTTTACCGGTTAAATATAGTTATCCATATTATCATTATTAGGATGGATAATTTTATCCAACCATTAAGGCATCGATATTGTTAAAATGATATTCAAACATCAACTCTCCTAATCTTTTATCCATTTAGTGATGTTTCAAAAAAAAAAAAAAGTTGTTTTCGTAAAGCCATTACTTTAGCAACAAATTTAGCATTTGAAAATAAAAGAAAATTCAATTAATTAAGTTCCCACTGGATTCATCATCAGCAGTTAGGCAATCTTGCATTACATATAATATCCATGAAAGTGACCTTGGTTTTCAGCAAATATTTTGGAGAATCTATGGCCCATAATATAAGTGATATGCTTCAGAAAAGAAAAGGAAAATTGGATTTATACAGATGCCATTACAACCTGATTCACTCATTACAAAATTCCAAGAAGCCGTAAAAGTGTCTTAAGCTTTTCACAAGAAAGTGGCATGCATGGATACAATGAATCAATGCAGATGCACCAAGAAAAAAGCACTTTAAATGGAACTATGGAAGTGCTTATTTACAATCATAATGTGACTTGAGATATGTAAAGGAAAAGCATGTCATACCACAAGAAATAAGTCAACTGATAAGTAGTTGGTGAACGAATTAATGGAGAATCTTAAAGTATGGCATGAGAAGTTTTTCTTAAAAAAATCAAAAAAAGGACCATGAGAAGAAAACAAAATGAATATTTTGTGGATGAGCAAAAGTCGAAAATTAGGGTCTTTAACATCAACCATGAGGGTTATCACCTTATGGACTTTGATCACGTTTGATCATCTTTGATCATGTTTTGTGTTTCTTAATTACTTCTTTTGGAGAATTTGTGAAATTTTAGTTAAAACCAAATGGGTTAGGCTGAACCAATACGAGATAGTGAATTTAACATCTAACTGTCCATTTTCTTATCATCTAACTTGAATCCATTAACTATTCTTTGCCTTTGAATTGCAAGAAAATGAATGGATGAAAGTTGAAATCACAAATTTACATAAAAATTTAGATTGATTAATTTTATAATCTATGTGATAGTTAGAAAAAACAAGTGTTACATCATTTATAATTTAATATAAGGATTTTCTTTTTCTCTTTAGGATATGTAACATAACTACATTAAACCCTCATTAAAAGTTAATACACGCATTTTGATAAATTTATCTTATAAAGTGAAAACAAAACATTGAAATATCCATATTTAAGATCAGAAGACAAGATTTTGCGTTATAACACTTTGAAGATAATTCTCAGATAGAGCAAATTATAATTTAACTATCTAATTAAAACGTAATTACAGATGGAACAACATTTTTATCTTTATTACAATTTACCACCTATTGTTAATGAATCCCGTTACAATTAACTGATTGAGGGGGTAAAATTATCTTTTGAAATTATTTTTATTTTTTCTTTAAAATTAATTTTAAAAATTTTAAAATGTATTAAATAAAAATTTTAATTAGAGATCAATTTCAAAATATATATTAAAAAATAAAATAAATAAAAATTAAACATTCAACCATCAATCTTCTCGAACCTCATCAATCTTCTAGTTCAAAATCATTAGTCTTCTTCCACTTCAAAATTATCAATCATCAATCTTCTTCCAGTTCAAAATCATTAGTCTTCTTCCACATCCTCTTTTCTTCATCTTCTCCCCCTTTCTTTCTCTTCTGCCCCTTGTCTCTCTCTCCTTTTATTCTCAAATTCTAGGTTTCTAGATTGGGATTCTAGTCATATGGAAACCCAAATTTGGGTTTCCAGACGATTGGAAACCCAAAAAATGGTCCCAAACATCATCAACCATCATCAATCAATCACCTAACATCATCAATCCACTCAATGACCTTAAATATCATCAACCATCATCAATCAAACCCAACATAATCAATCTCTCATAAAACCATCAAACCCAACATTATCACTAAAATAAAAACCGTCAATCAAACTAAAAAAAAAAAAAAAAAATCAATCTCATAATCACCAACAAACCCAAATGAAGGTTCATCTAGGTTTATCAATGATTGTGAGGTCGATTTAAACCTGGATGAAGGTACATTTGGGTTTGTCGATATGAACCCATATGTACTTTCATCTGGGTTTGAATTGATGAACCCAGATGGAGGTTCATAGATTTGAACCCAAATGAACATTTATCTGAGTTCGAAAATAAACTCAAATGATGAAGGAGAACAGAATGGTGGCGAGAAGAAAGGAGAGGAGAGACAAAGAAAAAAAAGGAAAGAAGCACCAACGGAGAGCAGAGTAGATGAGCGCGACGGACGAAGGAGGGGCGAGGAGATGAGAGTGGCAGAGAGAGGCGATGAACTGATGATGGTGGGTGGTTTATGTTTGGGATGATTGAAATGGTTTATTAAAAAAAAATTTATTTTGTTTTTTCACTTTTTTTATTCGGTCAATTGAGTGAACACATATATTAAGGGTATTTTTGTCTTTTTATTGTTTTGATACTATTCACTATTAAATGTAATAGAAACTTGCTAATGGAAGGGGGGTAAATTGCAATAACATCTAAACAGTTGCTCCACTTGTAATAATATTTTAATTGAATAGTTAAATTGTAATTTACTCTCGCAAATAATATGTAAGAATATACATCTGCTAAAAAAAATCTTTTATCATGAGGTTTATGCGCTTTTTAGTCTTTGTCTTTTGAAGTTTCATTAAACATGCATTTCTGTGGTTTTCAAATACAATGCTATTATTTTTATTTTTTTTTAATATATTGATTAGTTTTAATGAGGAAAATCATTTTGGTCCTAAGTAATTTCAATTTATTAGACTTATACTAATGTTTCATCTTTTGGCTTGCATGAAAATCCACTATATTTGTTAATATGGTAATCAAACTGTTAGTCGAATTTAACGGATGAAGGGCTATTAAGATAATCTAAATGGATGAACGTCTAGTATTGGAAGAAGTTTAGCTGCTGTGAAATTAAATGTGAACAGTGAAATATTTGGAATGGTGAGTCATAAGGGCCAGCAGGTTGTGTAATGTGGCAAATTAATAAAAAAAAATCTCAGCAGACAAACTTTTCCCTTCAAGTATACGTTTTTACTTTTTGTCATCAGAAACAGCCTTCAGAACAGGATTTTTGGCGCCATATGGGATGGCGTGGTAACCATCCCACCTATCTCTACTCCAAATTATAGGTTCAAGCATAAAAAATGTTCTACTTTCATGTATTATTTACAAAATATGAAGATAGTTTTCTTCCGTTATTTAAAAATAGTCATCTGAATCATACTATTAGAGTCTCATCTAAGTTGGTATCGGTAGTTTTCTGACTCTGAAAAGATGTCAGAAAATTTAAAATTTTTTTTTTTAATATTTAAATTTCCTTGATTTATATGCCATGAAGCTTGTTAAAATAATTAAAAAATCAATACATGTGACGTAAAATTCTATTATTGAAAGCTTAAAATAAAAACTTTGTATTATTGTAGAATGACACACGAATTCGGAACAGCTCAGCTGTTGCAACTTAGTGGTCAATTAAACCTAATAAACGTTCAGCTAATGTAGTAGAGCGGATCAGGTAGCTTGAATGTCCGGTTGCCCGTGTTAGTTCCGAGGAGATCGCTCCATTGATCGCCAGTGTTTCCAATGATCCTATATCCATTTTCCTCAAGCGTTTTCCTTTCATTTGATTTATATGTAACTGCTGTTTGTCCTGAATAAGATGAATCCCTGCATCAAAATATTTTTAAGAGATTCAGACAATGAACTAACAAGTACATGACACGTGAATTTATTCATCTAATTAAAATAATTAAATCAAACCAATTGAATAATTTTTCGTTAGACATACAAGTGTCGAATATAATTCCTCAAAATCATTGAAATCATTATCAAACACAAAATTGAATGATTTAATTATGTGAATTAAACAATTTAACGGAAGCAATCAATCAAATTAGTTGATTAATCAATAATTAGATAAGTTTCAAGAGATGTATTCTTACTTGAGGATAAGCTTTTCCCAAGTGTGGAATCCAACTTTCTTCAAATTGGTTGCTGTGACAGTTCTCTTATCTTCTGTTCTTCCAGTCAGGAAGACAACCTTAACCCCAAGAGACAACAAGTTGTTGTACAGTGTAAGACTTTCTGGTAATGCTGGTGCTTTTCCTTCCATGACCCAGTTATTGAACATTGTGGCATTAAATGATTGTGTCCTGAAATTTCGTATCATATAATCGCCTAGAATAAATAATTATGAACTAGCCTTTTTTTTTTCCGCTAAGTTGGTTGTGATCATTTGAACATCCAAAACTTCTCTACTAATTATTATATTTTTTCTTTAGTCGAACAGGTAATTTATGTCTCTACTTGAAATTTGTATTCAAAAACAAAGATAGAATAATTCTGAGCATTTTGATGTGAAAAGCAACAGGGTGGCAACAATTCATGATATACTGACATACAATACAGAAAGAGAAAACATGATTATTTTTTTTCAAATGTAAAAGCACTTTTGCAAAGAGCGCTTAAATAACATTTTTGTTTCTAAGATACATAATATGTATTATCAATTAATGCATCACCTTGCTAATACAATTATTTTATATATATAATTCATATAAATTAAATAAATATTTTACTGGATAAATATATATACACATATTCATAGTATATACATACATTCATGCTTTCATTTATATTTATTAAACGATTATAAAATAATAAAATACGCATTAACATTTACTTATAATTAAAACAATGAACTTATGTACGTACCCAAATCCATGTTTAGCATAATAGGGCAAATTAGAAAGAGAGGTTTCGTCTACATCAAATATCCATATCTCCTTGCTGTCTCCGGCCAGTTTGAGGCTCTGAGCATGGACCAAACCCTCGTTTACTACGGCTTTCGAGTCATCCCGGTATTGTTGCCCTAGCATGTAATGTCCTACATAGTTTTCACATTGTTTTGGAACTGTTTTCCATCCTATAAGGTTGTGTGTTTCCACGCCCAGCCTCCAGCTCAAACACGACAGTCCGGGAACATCACGGCTACCGAAGCCAAATTGTGGCCGGAGGAGGTGGATTTGGTGGGGGGCGTGGAGGTCTGAAGCTTGGGACGTTGCTAGGATTATAGAGAGCAAGAAGGAGAAGAGTAATGGAAATACATATGCTTCCATCTTTTGTTGTCTTAATTTGGAGAAGATAAATTATTTGCTTTCTATATATAGGGCCATGAGTTTAATTATGACCATAGAATTCAATCAAATTACCAATAAGTGCTTGCATGCAATGTGCCTTATGGGAAGTTTGTATTTTGACCTGCGTAATACTTGCAAGTTACATATGGGGTTAATTAATGAATCAATATAGTTTCTTATCTTTGTGTTAAGTATAAAGTATTAAAAAACAAAACAACTTCTCTTAGGATAAGAACAATGAAAATATATATATATATAAATCACAACAATTTGCAACACGTCACTTATTTATTATAGTTAGTATAAGGATCATCTTAAGTATCTAATTCTCGTATACCCTCTTTAGAGTTTGGTTAAAGTTATTGGTATTAATATTTATTAGAGAGAATATTTTCAAACTCTTTTTTTTTTTTCATTTTAATTTAATTATAAAACATGATTTGTCGAAATTAATTGAGATTAAACACTGTATATCGTGTCAATAAATATGTATGTAGAGATTTGAACACTTATTACATGTGTAGATAGAAAATGCACTAACCATTTAAGTTAATGAGTGAATGTGTTTTTGAAATTCTACTCAATACTAAGATTTTTTGACAATAATTAGGCCTAATTCAAAGGGGTCTGTCAATTTTTTTTAATTATTATTTTTTTAATTTAGGGGAGGAAGATTTGAACTTAGGATAAAGTGGAATTACCAATCAAACTATACATGCTACCACAAATTAAATTTACTTTTAAATCAAACTTTATTAATATGAAGTTAGACATGTACATAGAAGTAACAATATCGACATTCAATCTATGGATATTTTAACGAAATTCATATAATTTTTTTTTTAAAAAAAAATCATTGATTCAAATTATCAGTTTTAAGTATGAAATTATTTCCAGATTTTTTTTTCGAGAAAATATTCAGATAACTCAAAATATTGAAATTTAGCTAATTAATTAATGTGCCATTTGGGACCCTTGATTTTGAAGTGGTAACTTTTAGGCATTAATAAAACCGACGGTAAAGAAATTAGGTCATTACATATATACCTTTTAACATTTTCTCTATTGAGAAATGAATATTGGACTTGATGTCTGATACTGAGATGGACGTTTTGTCGGCAGATTAGTCTAGAATGTGATTATCTAGAATTGATTCATGTTTCCCT
The DNA here is from genome assembly GCA_019925255.1 of Litchi chinensis. NCBI lineage: Eukaryota > Viridiplantae > Streptophyta > Magnoliopsida > Sapindales > Sapindaceae > Litchi > Litchi chinensis. The sequence continues at coordinate 7,762,113 of CM034464.1, read as the reverse complement.
TTTATATCCTTATTAAGATTTAGACGCAACATTCCAATTGTTTTTTTTTTTTTTTTCTTTTGTGTATTTTGACCAGGACAGATATCATAGTCCAGACCTCATGATGTTTACTCTAAAGCACAACTCGAAATAAAATTTTCAAATTCTAGGAGGAAAGTTCCACACATAAGTGGAAAATTATCATTAACAAAGTGGTAGAGGGTGCTCGAACTTTTTCTTTTTAAGATAAAAACAGGAGGAGTGGTGCCGCAACCTTCCAATTGTTTTACAACATATCATTTTAAAATTTGAATTTTGGATATATATTGTTGAAATCACGTTTTAAAGAAATAGTGACTATTTTTGTAGTTATTACGATTAAATCGAGGTTTTAATAAAATGAAGAAACTTCATTTCATAATTTATAGTGTAGGTTTCTTTTTTTTATTTTTTTGAAAAGAATTGCATGATGTAGTTATGAGTTTTATTACTTGATCAATTTTATTTTGGTTATTTATTTATTGGATATCACTTGTAGTAGAAATAATTTGAATCCAAATTATTACCATATTTAATGAACGTTCTCTCCAATAAGGTCAAATTGAACTGTTTATCTTGATTATTTATGATATGAAATAATTCGATGAGAACGCTTACATTTTTATATAAAATATTTGGATCAAAATCTTACTCAAATAATAACGGATGTCAAGAATATGTCACAATAAAATGTTTTATTTCTTTGTCTTTCACTAAGTCACCAAATTCATTTTCACTTCGGAATTTCCTGATTTTATCTTTATTTCTTTAAAATAGTGATCGACAACTCAAGTAAAAAATTATTTTAGCCCTGTCTTGGCTTTGCTTACCCTCTCTTATGGTTGATTGAATCCAATGCCATACAGAAACCTTCAAGACATCAAAAGAAGAAAGAATTTACAGTCAAATTATGTCTTTATTTTTTTTTTTATATTATAATAAATACAAATTAAACTGTAGCTGAACTGTTTGACTTTGTTGGTTAAATGTCTTGCCCTCATGCCATGGTGCACGGATTCTACACCCTAAATAAACATCCTCTACCATTAAAAGTGTGGGTTTCTTCCTCACCTTATATGAGTCCCCTAAACAAACCCAACCCACCCCCACCCCAAATAACTGGGATGCTCCCTCTTATATGGAAATTACTCCTTGAATTGTGTGATTAATCCATGGGCTTATACTAACCATCAATATATATAAAAATTAAACTTTGAATGTGGTAAATCTTTGCAATGGGGCTGCTGAAACTAGGCTTGACACTATCAATACCATCCAAGATATTCGATCATTAATGGCTGCACATGGTATACATCCAATTTCTTTTGTGTATAGAGATAGTAACTAGGTTGCTCATGCAACAGTAAATAAGGCATTTGGATACAATAGTTCCACCAACGGTGATGTTTGAATACAAATCATATTTTATCTTTCACAAAATAACAATATTAATAATAATAATAATAATAATGATTAAACTTTCATTTATCTTAAATTATGAAAAAAAATATTCCTTAACATGTGCTGTGATTTTATCCAGCTTTTAAATTAATGACATAATAACTGATCTATTAGCTCAGTTGGCTAGAGCGTCCATTAGAAAAAAAAAAGAAAGAGTCATAACTTTTTCGTCGAAAACCAAACAACCTTAATAAGTATGGTTTAAAGCCAAATTAATTGCTCCCAACTGCGTTGATATAATAGCGTTAACCCATCTAGTTTGGGGGGGGGAGGCAATGTTCAAACGTCATAACCTATAAAAATGTGGATAATTTTCTCACTTAATGCGAGTAGATCTTTTTCATTTCTTGGGAAAAGTATTTTAGATCATATATTAGAATCTTATTTTAGCTAGATTCTGATAGTTATATGACTTAGTATTATAAGGTCAAAAAAAAAAAAAAGTTCTTAACCTTTGAAAAAAATAAGAATATTTCTCTTCCGTTATGTTTGGGTTAATAATGTTAATGTATTTGTTAGGTGACAAATTTGATAGAAAATAAATGTTTATTACATATTTACCTGATTTGCTTTTATTAATAAATAATAAATTTTTAACCATCTTGTATAATTTATTTTCAGACCATTTTATCAACACTGCTTATTTTACTACACTTTTAAAATAAAATTGAAATAGTTAAGGACTATTAGAGGAAAACTACTCATGAAAAAGGGAATCAAACAAAGAGAAAAGAAATTCGTTTTGAAAAAAAAAATAAGGAAAAAAGAAAGAGAGATGGAACAAAAAAGAAGAAGTTCTTGTACTTTTTAAATGTAATTTTAGTAGGACCTTAACATAGTCTGGTTAGTAATCATATTTTAATAAAATCGAGATCTCTAAGTTTAAATGAGAAGTACCACTAGGTTATATCAATTCAAATTGATGATATTAACGTATCGAATAAGCACTGTATTTTACCAAAGAGCCAAATTGAACGGTCATTTGTTATAAGAGTATTGTAACATAATATATGTGGTGAGAATAATTCCAACCAGAATTATGAGTATTCGTTATACACCACAAAACTGCATTATAGGCTCTAGTCATATAGTATTATTAGACTTGATGGGTGCCTTCTGTCATGGATTGGTGAGGTCACGGTTTCTTTTTAATATTTATTGACGGCAATTTTCTTTTAGCTCACCTCTATGTGGATAAATTATTCATTAATTCTTTTAATGAGAAGATAATTTTTTCACGTTTGTGCATATCTCTCCCTCCTATTAGGGAGTAAAGAAAAATAATCTGTTGAGTTCCGAATAATTCCTTAAAAACATTGTCAAGGGGTCAAAGACACATGTAAATATACCGCTAATATTAAAAAAAAAAATTGTTGTTTTCCAGAAACACTGCTTCAGCTAAAAATTTGGCATTGAAAAGAAAAGAAAATTCCATTAACAGTAGATTCCTCTGCAGTAGATTTTAGGCAATCTTGCATTACATGTAATATATCCATGACAGTGACCTCGGTTTTCAGCAAATATATTGGAGAATCTATAACCCATAATTTGAGTGATACGTTTTCAGAAAAGAAAAAGGGAAAATGGGATTTACAGACAGCATTACTGCCTGATTCACCTATTACAAAGTTCCAAGTCGCCCCAAGAGTTTTTAAATTAACCTTTCACAAGAAGTGGCATGGATACAATGAACGAATGTACATGCAGAAAACAAGCACTTCAATGGAAGTGCTTATCCATAATTATATTTGAGACTTAAATAAGGGAAAAAGATGTCATCCCACAAGAAATAAGTCAATTGATAGGTAGTAGGTGAACGATTTGATGGGGAATCTTAAAGACCCTGGAAATTAAGAAAATAAATAAAGATTTGTGGATAAGCAAAAGTAAAAAATGTATCAGCTACGTAAAATGATGTTTTTCACTTTATGGACTTTTTTATTTTTTTTTAATTTATAATGATCAGTATAGATTCGAAGATCAATCAATACTAAATGAAATTTGATTTCAAGATGCAATCTAAAAAATAGCTCTGTACGAGAGAAAGCATCCCATAAATAGGTTTGGAGGGTTGGTTATAAAAAATAAAAAGATAACCCACATAATTATTTGATGAGAAAGATTGCATAGAACCATGCACTTAAAACATGGGGTCTATGAGCTTTAACTAACGCAGCTACCTTATGGACTCATCTGTGAATATAGCATAATGTACGTTCACCATTACAGTCCGTAGATTCACCTATTAACAAGGTTCTCGGAACCATATCAAAAGCTGGTCAAACAGGATTTCTTTGACCCATCAAATGGGTTGGATTTTTGAGATCCTGATTTCAACATTTTTTTAAAAAAGTTTTTAATTACTAAAAAATATATAAATTATTTATTATAATAAAATAAGTTTATTAAAAACATTGTTATAAAATAATAATTTAAAATCAATTGAAAGTAAATTTTATTTTTAATATAATTAAATTTTCTATTTTCATTTATTTTAATTATTCTTTATATTAAATATATTTAAAAATTAATTTATTATTAAAAAATAAATTTAATTTAATATTAAATTAATTTAATCAAATCCCATAGCAATTGTTAAATCTCATGTAATGCTGTTGAATCTAATCTCATCTAAGTCTATTATTTCCTGTGCACCTAATGGGGCCAAAAACTTTCCTAAGCTTTTTACAAGAAGCGGACTTTGACTTTGTTCTTGATCTTATCTTTGATTAAAAATTATGCTTATTAATCAAGATTCCTTTTGTAAAATTAATACAGTTTTACTTAAATTTAGAGAGTTACAATTGTGTGATAATCAAGTGACAAGCACATCTCTCAACTAAGTTAAGGTTTTAAGTTGAAATCTGTTGACGTCCGGAAACGGTCAACCAGAGATTCTGGGGCCCAGACGGCGAACTTGATAATTAGGATCGGTTGTACTGGTTGAAAGACAGTAAATGATGCTATTAATGAGGTGCTAGGTTGGTGGTGATTAACTCAGGTGAAGGAATGTCGGTCTTGGTTGTTGGTCGGATTCAATAAGGTGGTTGATGAGCAATTAAAGAGAGAGAGAGAGAAAGGAAGAGGAGATACACAAGGGTCTTTACGTGGTTCGGTGACTGCACCTACATCCACGGCCACTCTGGATATAATTCCGGCAGAGTGATAGTTCTCTAGTGTGTTAAGCTTGTTTGCACAGTGAAAATGTCTCCCCTCTTTATAGAGGAAGGGAGCTCACAATAAAATAATACAAAGGAAAAGTCTACACGTAATAGGCAACAGCTAGTTTCAACTAATCCTAACATTGCCATGCTGCATTAATTGTAAAGGTAATGATGATTTCCTCCCTGCACAAGTCTGCATTAATTATACCTGCAGAGGTCTTCACTTCATTAAATGCTACTGGGTAATTCTACAGGCAGTTTCCAGCGGAAAATCATGGGAGTTGGTAACTCTGACATCTTGCCATGCACGGTACCTCTTGAGGAAAACTTTGGGTCAGACAGGGGGTGCGTCCTGGAGGAAAGAGAAGGCGGCCTGGAGGTGGACGCGAGCTCGCGACCTCGCGGGCTCCTCGAGCTGAAAGCAGTGGCAGGAAATCATGTTGGAGGACTGTTGCTGATTCGCGATTTGAGCGACCTCGCGGGCTGGGCTTGCAGTTGCTGGTCTCGTCTTTGGGCATTCTGGGCCCTTGCTTCTGTTCAAGCTAAATGGGTCGTGCACTGGCCCATTTAGGCCGAACCAGAAAATGGGCATAACAAAATCATAAACGATAACCACATCTCTCAACTAAGTTAAGGTTTTCAATGTAGAGAAAAAAACAACAATTGTTTTGATGAATTTAAAATTTACGGAACAATGGGTTTTAAAACTTTTTATAAAACTTAAAAACCTTAGATTGATAAAACAATGAAATAAAATAATAAAATTAAATAAAGATCAAATCTTTTATCTTCTATATTGATTTATGTGAATTGCTCATTATTTTATTTTTTTTGATATGTCTCTATATCAATAAACAAGTGAATGGACATCATTATATAGAACTGTACTCACTAACTTTTGATTTTTTTTTTTTTTTTCAAAATGAAAAATCAAAACAATGTGTATAAAATGTAAGTGTTTAATTTTGGTTATACAGAGAAAAAAGAAATAGATACTTCTTTGCTGTATTTGCTATAGAATAATAAAAGAAAAAAAAATTCTTTTCTATTTCTTAAACATACATACAACAAAATCAAAACCCTCATGAAAAGAAAACTAATTATTTTCTTTTTATAGACAACAATTAGAGTTTTTATTAATTCAGAATTAATAATGGACCTTATGTTTATTAAAATTAAACTTTTATCTCATATAACATAATTAATTCATGATATATTTTGAAATTGAACATGTGACTTTAAATAAATTAATTCATAATTAATTTAAATCAACGTAACTATTGAGAGTCGAATTCAAGACCTATTATAAAATTAATTAAATAATTATTAATTCATTATCAATAATTAACTAATTAATTATTAAATAATTTGAATAATCAATATTATTCAAATACTAAGTGAACAAAAATTTTGCTACTTACATAACACCTGTAATTGGATGATTCAATTACAGTATTCTATATATACGTTTCCTATAGTAAAATGAACTGTCAAGGGAATCTAATAGACTTACAATTTTAAGCTCTAATAATATCGAAATCATTAATTGAACTTTTTAATTACATAATTTACTATTATTAACCTTAGAGTTACTCCACTAAAAATCTAAAATTGCATTTTCAAAACTGTAGATGTTTTTATATAATTTAAAATTTTCAATATTTATTAATTTAATCACTACATATGATTTGAGCCCCCAAAAATAGTTTATAACAACTTATAAATTTATCTTTCTATTTACATATGAACAAAAAGTTAAGTGTTATTATTATTCAAGACCTGAATCAATCCTTAAGAGAATTACTTCTCTACTTCTTGCAAGAAGAGTGGATTCCACTATTGTATAAATTGTTCCCAACAATTTACTAAATCATATTTGTAAAGTATGAAGTTATTGACTGGACATTTGCACCAATCTCACCCATGAAAATTAAAAGATATAATTCAACAAGTAGGAGTTCATAATACACTCATGATTAAGATTAATTCATATATGATCATCTGATAGATAAATGTAAATCTCTTAGTTTAATAGATATGATTTAGAGATTCATGTTTATCGTGATCCAGTCCTATATAATCTTTATTATATAAAGTATTTGCATTTTTATGTCACCACATGAACGGTTTCGAATAAAATTATCATACCAAATACGAAATAGACCACAACTATAGATTTACCATAAATGAAATACTTAGTTTTGTTGCTTTCTATGTATTATTTAGATTATTTATCTCGAATTAAATTCGTTTATATATAACATTTATATACTTTATTTATGATTACATCAATAATCAAAGATGTTTCATGATATTTATATGAAGCAAACATTTCACAAATGTACATAAATTGAATAAAATAAACATATTTTATTTATTATTATTTTAATGTTTACAAATTATAAACTCTAAGAGCACAAACCCTAACATCAACTTGAAATCATTCTCTCAAAATCAAAAGATAAAGAATGCTATAACTCTTTAAAAAAAAAAGAAAAAAGAAAAAAAGATATAACTCTTTAGAAATTTAACTCTTTTTTTCTTTAAAAAAAAAAGAAAAAAAGAAAAAAGATAAAGAATGCTATAACTCTTTAAAAAAAAAGAAAAAAGAAAAAAGATATAACTCTTTAGAAATTTAACATCAAATGGGTTGGCTGTGATGAATAATTGTAAGAGAGAAATTCGCTTTACTACAATTTCTTTCTTTTCCTACAATTATAGAGTTTCCAAAAAAGAGAAGTCTTTAACTTTTAAGAATGTTTCAATAATTTTATAAGGGAAAATAGTATTTTGTCCTCTATAATTTGAATTAATACTCAAAATTTCTCTTTTTTATTAGTGAAAAAAAAAAAATTTGAGTATTAATTCATAAATAAGAGGGAAAAATGAGATTAACCCTTATATTTTTCTTCAAAACTAATACAAAATGAGTTAAAATTTTGTTTAAGTCTCTTAAGATTAATAATTATTAAGAGACATCAACTATCACATAATAAAAGACATTAACTACCACATAAGCAGTCTTTCAAAAAAAAGCCTAACGCATAAACAGGGCTACCCTTGACTTTTCGAAGGTCGTGTGCAATCGAAAATCTAAATTGGCTCCTTTGTTCATATCCATAATTTATTTAAAGACGTCACCATTGAGCCTATTTGTTGCAAACTTTTGGCCTAAAAATTCATAAATTCAGCTTGGAACCCTTTTAACTATTGGGCATTTAGAACACTTCGGCTGTTAAAATAATGAGCCAGGCGTCGTTGCTCCTCCCGCACAAGCCACGGCTGGGCCTCCACATAAGATGAGAGTACTTACAATACATGCTTGTAAAATACATAGATTAGGACTTGAATACCCACCACTAAGGTGGATGGGGAGGTGCACACAACCCTCTTGATGTGCGAGAATAGTTTACCATAAACAACATAATGTTAGCGGTATTGTCCTTCACACGTACGAGGTAATCTTATTATTGCACTTCTGCCACTACATATGATCTATATAAATTAATGGCATGGGTATTGGCTATTAGATTCAAATTTCAAGCTTTACAAAAATTTATAATTTGAAAATTAAAAACATACAAAATTAATAGAACATATATCTTTTTTATAACTACCTCTATATCCATTATAAATTCCCATACATTAGCTAAGTCCCTCGCATAATTTTACAGTACTTTTCAAATATACTTTATAAGGGGTCATACTACCTTGTTAAAACCAATAACATTATGGGGCTGAAAATTAGCCATTGGATTCAGATCGAATGATCTATAAAAGTTAAAGATTTAATATATCTGGAAAATTAAAATTTTAATAAGACAAATCTCCCAACGTTACAGGTGTTTCAAGAATACTTCAGTATTAATATTGCAAACGTATTCCCTTTGGGCTTTGGAGTTTGAGCTAACATAGTAACATGTAGGCCTTCTTACCGTAATTACTAAGTTGGGCTCTCTCTCTCTCTCTCGGCCCCTCTCTCTCTAAAGCATTAGAGATTTAGTGCAAAATATTCCAATATTGCCTTTAATCATCTTTAATAATTAAATAATAAAAAATAAATTAATTTCAAATAATAAAAATATTGTTGGTTGGATTTTAATTAATTTTTTCTAACATTTTTATTACAGATTTTATACCTACTAATAAATATTCCTTCAAAGTTGTAGACAGTACAATCGGTGGTGATATATTTTGGATATGTGATAATATTACTTACAAATTTTTAAATAAAACATATTTGTAAATGTTTACGTATCTATGTTTTTGAGACTCATATAAAGTAGAATTTCTTTATTTTTAAGTCTATATATCTTAATCTAGAACGGCTAAGTGTTAAATCATATAAAAATTTACATTGAAAATTTTCCATTTTATGATTAAAAGGCATGTCTCACACTCTCAGTATATAGCCATGTCTCATGGAAAGAAAATTAAATTACTTCACGGTTAGATGTCTAATGGTGCAATATTTTTCAAGAGACACTCGTATTTCTATTTGGATAAAATATAAAAAACCATATTATATTTTCAAAACTCATAAATAAATAAATGTATATAACAGTATAAAGACTAAATATGGTTTTTATTGAGAGTTTAACATGTATGAAGCTTGAAGAATGAGCTTTATAATTCAACAAATTGTGGGCTCATGTCCAAATGAATGAGAATGTCTCAAATATCGTAGATGCATGCGACTAAGTTGTTGAATGACGACATCTCAGATATCGTAGACGTGCGTGACTAAGTTGTTGTTACGATGATTTCAAGTAGTTAGATTATTTCAGAAGTTAATGTCATGTTTTGGTGGCGTAAAAACTAGAGAATAAGCGTGAAAAGATAGTTCTTTAAATATATTAAAAAAAAAAAAAAGTGAAAAGATAGTAAAGACCGAAGACAATAAAGTAAAAGTAGTTGTAAAAAGGATAGAGTAGATTTTAAGAGCATCTGTGACTTTCTGTGACCTTTTTCTTTTATAGAAATTACTGACATGAGATGTTTGTTTGTTTGTTTGTTTGTTTTTTATTTTTTGACAATAACATTAGATGTTTCGAATTTATATTTCTTACTAATGTGAGTATAAGTTACATACCGTTAAATCAAGTTTCATTTTGTTAAATAATCATTAATTTTGGCTCGAATATAATTGTAATAAAAGAAAATAGATGCCCAATTATGTTTCCCTTTTCAAAAAGATTCAGTTTTTTTTTTTTTTTTTTTTTTTAATAAATAAAGAAATACTAATTCTGCAGATAGAGATTCAAATTTAGGACTAAGTCATTTTTTTTTTCAAGTTTTTTTTCTTCTTTTTAGAGAAGGCAAATTAAATCAAGTTAAGTTAGTGTTTTTTTACTATCCAACATCATTTAGTAATAAAAAACGCTAAGTTAAGTTAGTGTATTTTACTAATAAATGTTGGACGGTCAAAAAATATCCCATTAATTAATAAGAAAATTAAGAAGCAAAATTTTAATACATAGATTTTCAGTACTTTTATTTTCTGCTGATAACAGAAGCAAATAGATTTGTGAAAACTTAAAAAAAAAAAAAAACAAACGCCATCAAACTTCTGAAAATAATTAAAACTCAGTTCATGCATATAACATAAATATTTATTGTTACAGCACACACCACGACATTCAAATTCAAAACACTTCAGCTATTGCAAATCAGTTGTTGATATACACTAATCAACATTCAACTAACGTAGTAGAGCGGATCGGGCAGCTTGAATGTCCGGTTACCGATGTTGGTTCCGAGTAGATCGCTCCATTGATCACCAATGTTTCCAACGATAAGGTATCCATCTTCTTCAAGTTTTTTTCTTTCACTTGATTTGTATACAACTGCTGTGGATCCTGAATAAGATGAATTCCTACAGCCAAAATAATTTTAAGAAAATAAAACTACCAACCTGAAAAATTAATAAACAAATAATATAGAATCAAAATTGCCAGATAATTTAATAAATACACGATACATGGATTGGTTAATTCCAAAAATTCATCAACTTATAAAATTACAATAGACTGTTTAAATCAAAAGACTAAATCCATTTTTTTTTTAAAATATAAATCCAATTAATCAATTAAATTCATTGAAAATCAGTTAGAATTGGTTGCAGTAGAATTAAGTGATTTGATATTCAATAATTAATTAATTATTCGAGGATTTAGGATCCTTTCCCTGTGTGTATTTATGTTGAGCACAACAAAGTCTAGTAATAGCTCTCATCAATGGCTAAAATTGATCCTTTTAGCTTTTTTCTCATTTTTTATTATTTTCAACTGTATTATATATACTAATTGTTTATGCTCAGCACAATAGATATCCTAATCCATTAAATAAAACAAGTTCTAAGATAAGTATTAAGAGATGTATGCTTACTTGAGAATAAGCTTCTCCCAGGTGTCGAATCCAACATTCTTTAAATTGGTTTCTGTGACATTTCGCTGGTGTTCTTTTCTTCCAGTTAAGAAGACAACTTTAATTCCAAGAGACAACAACTTTTTGTACAACCTAAGACTCTCTGGCAACGCTGGTGCCTTTCCTTCCGAAACCCATTCATTGAATAGCGTTGAATTGTATGGGGTCGTCCTGAAAATTCCATATCGCATGTATGATAGTGATATGATTAATAAATACAGATAGATATATAATTCATGTTACATATGGTTTACTAAAAGGTGAAGACAAATTATAGCTACAAGCATTTTGACATGCCAATTTGAAAACTAACAATTGATAACAATATTTCTATATAAATTAAGTCCCATAAGGATGTGGTTTTATTGAAGGAAATGACACACGTGTGCGTTTAATAACATCTCTCGGGTTCTAATCATCCTCTCCCCACTGTGATATCTCAAAATAATAATAATAATAATAAAACTAGAGTAAATAGAGTAGAATATATAAACATGAATATTAAAAATTAAAAAAGCAAGGTTCCTTTTTTCTACTATATTTTAAAGTAAATGTCATTTTCAATCCTATATTTCTTTTAACTCAATTGGTGTTCAAACCTTTGAAAACTCTTCATTTTAGTCTCTCTGCCCAAAATTTTAATAGTTAAAATTAACAGAAAGTGTATAAAGGCCATTTTATCCTTAGACAATCAATATTACCATTTTATACTTTATAAAATTAATAAAAAATTAGATCTTCATAATCCATCAAATTACACCAGCTGATGGAAATTGAACTAGAAAAATAAAAATAAAAATAAAAATAAATTGAAAATAAAAAAGACAATCTCTACTTTCCACCTCCATCTGATGGATGGATGATAAAGATTCAATTTAGATCGCCACCAACTAACAATGGAGATGGATCAATCTCCATCCATCTCAATCGATGGCTAATAGGGATCTAGAACCCCCATCACTGACGATGGAGGTTATACTCCATAAACAATGGAGGACCTATCTCCATCATGCAATGGAAATGGTTGATTTGGTTTTATCACTAGATCGACCATTGATTCAATGATAAAACTAGATCATCAACAATGAAATGGTTTTGATTGTAGATTTTTCAACTATTTGGTTCCAACTAGATCAACCGTCAATTTGGTTTCCAAATTATGCACCGAACTAGCTAGTTCAACAAATCAAAAAGTTATTATTTTTTTCTATTTTTTAATTATAATATTATTTTTATTACTTTTTATCTCCACTCGTTTATCCATTTTTTTTTTTTTTATTTATTTAAGTTTAATAAAAAAAAAAAAAAGAAAAAAAAACGGCTAGAATGTTAAAACTAACTCTCCCTCCAATAAGTTTAACCGATGTTTAACTGATAATCGTAATTGAAATGAGAGTTTTCAAATCTCTAGGAACTTGAGGAGTTAATTAAAGTGAATTTGTAGTTAAAAAAGGAAAAAGAAACGTCAAATCATAAGAACAAAAATAAATTTTACTCGTTTTTAATTTATCATTTAAATGACTATGCAATCTTAAGAATATTTTTATCATTTCGAATATAAACCATTATCAAACGAATGGTTGATGAAGTAACAAATATTAACGGGGAAGCTCTTGTTTTTGTTATTTTTCAAAACACAGGAACAAAATTAATATCACTTAAAAAAAAAGGAAAAGGAAACCCATTTTATCTCTTTTACAAAAATAAAAATATATTTATCATCAAATAATAAAATATCCAACACATACGTGCTTATATATATGAAAAGACACAGGACAAATTAAAAACAAAACAAAACCAATAAATAAACAAATAAATCATTGGTTGGTTGTATTTTAAAAACAAAAATATATATATATATATATATATATGTGTGTGTGTGTGTATAAATTATTGCTTAGTTTGTGATAAACTAGTAATTAACCATGAACTTGGCTTATATATGATGATGTGCGTACCCAAATCCATTGCCAGCATAATACGGCACATTAGAGAGTGTGGTTTCATCTACATCAAAAATCCATGTGTAGTTGCCGTCGCCGGTCAGATTGAGGCTCTCAGCATAGCGAACAGCCTCATTGATGACCATTTGCGAGTCATTTAGGTACTGTTGCCCCAGCATGTAATTTCCCATGTAGTTTTCACACTCTTCTGGAACAGTAGAAAACTTTCTGAGGTTGTTGGTTTCCACGGCCAGCCGCCAGCTCGAGCAGGACAGGCCCTCAACGTCCTGGCGGCGGATAGCGGACCGCGGTCGGAGAAAGTGGATTTGGTTGGGGACCTGGATGTCAGGCAGGTGAAGATGGAGTTGGTTGGGGATGTGGAGGTCTGGAACTTGGGATGTTGAAAGAAGTGTAGTGATAATGGAGAAGAGTTTGAGTACATTTTCCATGTTGTTGGACATGAGATTGATAGTTGGTGATTATTGATGATTGTTTTGGTCTCGTTATATAGACTAAGTCATGGATTAATGACCACAGAATTCTAGCAAATTACAAACAACATATGTATATTGATTAATGTGGTATAAGTAATGTTTTATAATAACCTTATGAGATGTAGCTACAATATCGATAGACTATATATATATTTTTAATTAGTTAAAAGTAATGTTTTAAAAATTTCTTAATGTACATACATAATTCTCTGAAGTATTCAACTCTTGACTTACAGATCTAAATACTAGAAAATTTGTTGAGATAGGTTGAATGAACTTTTAAGAAGAAATATTGTGTTGATATCCTTTAGATAAGATAGGATTTAATAATATTAGATATTGTTGATTTGTTTTTTCAATTTTCTTTAAAATTTTTCACAAATTTATTTTAGATTTCTAACAAATTTAAATGACTCTCCGGTATCTTGATTTTGTTTTTGGAATAAAAGTTACTTGTTTGATCTGCTTGGCCTCTCTCTCTCTCTCTCTCTCTCTCTCTCTCTCTCTCTCTCTCTCTATATATATATATTTATTTATCTTAGAATAAATTTTAAAGCAACGTTAACTATCTCACATTGTATCTCAACTTATAATATGTCAATTGATGAATCGATACTTATTAATAATGATTTATTTCATTTAAAAACATATTCATTCATCAATTGATACATATTTAAATATCTCACATTGTATCTCAACATATAATATATTAATTGATGAATGAATACTTATTAATAATTACTTATTTCACTTAAAAACATATCTATTCATCCATTGACATATTATAAATAGGGATCAAATTAGAATATAAAACAAGCAAGATGTTTAGATTTTTTTTTTTTTTCTCACTTGGGGGAGATAAATTTAAACTCGTGACCTCCATTTTATTAAAAAATGTGGTTACTACCAAGTTATGTTTATGATCACAATATGTTGAGTATAATTGTAAGTTTTATTTTGTCAAATTATAACTATTTATAAGTTTGAATGTAATTTTGTTGCAATAATTAATGGAGGGTTCATATGTCTTTTTTCTTTTTTTTTTTTCTTTCATCTTTTTGATTTATGATATACTCTTTTCTATTTTTTAATAGAACATCATATGTTAAAGAAGGTGTAAATTGTCGTTGAAAAGGTTATCAAATTTATATTTATCATCATTAATGTACATATGTTAATAGATTATGTTAATTTTCTTTTATGTAAAAATGTTTAAAAAAATAATTATTTGATCTGGGTTACAATGAGAAAACGATTAAAAAAAAAAAAAAAAATCATTTGCAACATTTTAAACTTACATGTAAATTTAGAAAAGAAAATACTATCTTTTTCATTAGTTATAGATTTTAAATTGATTTTCAGACTTGTAATTAAACAATTCTTTACCAGAACATATGGGTCAAATGTGTTCTCTTCAGAAATGTTTTTCTGTCTCTTAATCATTTTTAAAAATAAAAAATAAAATCCGGATTGTATATGAAATAAATCTTTAATATTTCAAATTCATAAGTGATGTATAAGGTATATAATTCCTCAAATTCATAATGATATAGCAGACACGTTTATGTCCAATCTACAAAAAAGTTAAAGAGATGTACAAAGGAGGGGACATAGAAGATGGCCATGCTACACCTAAAGGCTGCAACACCTGCAGGCTGCACGTGCTTTTCAAATGGTCAGATCTAATGAAGCAGGTGGTCCAGCCATTTATATTTTCTAGTATCAAGTTACCGAGGTATAAAAATACAAATCTTTATTTTCCAGTTAAATGTGAGTACGCCTCTCCTAACCGTTGAGAGTAATATTCCGAATTAAATGATAAAATCCTATCTCAAATAAGATCTAAAATAAGATCTAAACAGTTGTAAGAGATTCATAAAAAAAAAAAAAAACACAAATCTTTCTATATATAGAGAGAGAGTAAATTAAGATTTCCTTTTTTAAATATTACTTGTTATGTATTCACTCGATCTTAAATTATTATTAAAATTAATGAAGATTCTTTATCATTAAACTACATTAGACAGGTGATTATAGTAAATTAAGATTGAAGTATTAGACTTAGATCATTGAATTAATAATACATATTATAAGTTTATTGACCTTTGACAAGATATAATTCTTTCACTAAATCAACTGGCCTCATTAAACTTATCATCGACTTTATGTTGATTATATATCTGTAGAAGTCTTTTGTCAATTTTGTATGATAAAAGATCTTCAATTTAAAGTTCATAATCACATAAGAGTATGGAATTTTAATGGTTGTTGTAGGGGTGTAAAGTAGACCCGATCACAAGAAAAAACGTGGATAGTAGATAATTAAACATGTGGCATCTTCAGCAACATTCGTGTGAAGGTACCAACCGTAAAACAGGCTCCCTTGTAAAGAGCCAATCTAATTAGGACACACGTCGACCATGCAAACGACACTCGTTAAAGCGCAAAAGCATAAAATGGACAAATATAAATACTTCCACATGCAAAGAGACACCTTTAAAGTGAGCAATAGCCCTATAAAGAGGTAAGCTCATCTTAATCCCAAAAAAGGAGACAAAATTTTTCAAATTGAAGATATGGGAAGGTGGATCCGAGGCAACCCTTCGGGCCCTTGACCTAGGTTTTACTGTCTTGCAGGTTCAACCAAAGCGAAATCCAAGCAAAGACATTGAAGATGAGTTAGGTTAACTTTGGCCCCGACAGTTATAGTTTCTAATTAATTTCAAAACTACATAACCCTTGCTAATTCAAGTTATGTGTGTCTCACATTTGATATCTGTAGTAAGGTTCGAGCCTCAACATGTACAATTATTAGTACTTGTAGGAAAATTTCTTTCGAAGATTTTGTAACATTAACATGCTTAGCTAAACTAATAATAATATCAAAACTATCATGTTATGCATGATAAGATAGTCAATCCACCCAAAAATCATATTATTAACCTTAGGAATAAAAAAATTACTTCACAAAACATAGAGATTATATGCAAAATTTTTAAAGGAATACACTTCTCATCATCTACCTCTTCTTCCTCCTTGAAAGGACTTTACTTGTCTCAAAAACCCCAATAGTAATCATGGTTCATGTGGTCTCTTTATTCGAAGGGATAAATAGAATTGATCTTCTAACCACAAAATAGGAATAAAATAGTGTAAAGCAGGGTTAGCGAAATGGTATAGTGCAACCCCCACCTATACAGGGTCATGTGTTCAAACTTCAAACACGCATCCCACTACATATGTGGGTTTTTTTTTCCCTCTACGCACCGTGGGTTGCACCCCTAATGTGAATTGTTTCTTCTTGTACTAAGAGTAGTTCCCTAGATCATATTCGAGAGTCATATCCTTATTGGTCTCGATTGTCTCTTGGACTAATTACCAGTGAAACAGAAAAGAAAAAGAATAAAATAGTACATATCTATCATACACGTTTTAAATTTGCGTAAATTCTAAATTACCCCCAACTTTTGCATGAAAAAAACACATCTCAACCTTTCAAAAATACACGTTTTCCACCCAGTCATGACTTTTTCCATTTGAAAAGTTTACTTTGAGTATTAAATGACTTCTTTACCCCTTATTTTAAGATGATTGATGAAGATTAATTTGAAAAAAAAAATAAAAAATCAAACAAAAATTAAAAAATATATAACAAATTTACATACCATATCTCTACTATTCATCTTAAAATTGATAGTAGAGATTAATTTTAAAGAAAAATATCATCTTAAAAGTTTTTATTTTTTTAATTTTGAAAAAAATGTTAGGAGTGGAGATCCAATTCCACCTCATATCATCTTTAAAGACATCCACACCTAACATCATCAATCATCTATAATAACCCAAGCATATCATCAACCAATCTATTGCAAAAACCAAAAACATCTTTAAACATACACAAAAAAAATCAACAAAAAAATATGGGATCAAAAAATTCATGAAAAAATCATCCCAAAAACCATCGAACTCAGTTAGGGTTTGATTTGAACCCAAACATCAACCCGGATACTCGTGTTTTAGAAGAAGAAGAAGAAGAAGAAGAGAAGAGAGGATGAAAGAGAGTGGATTAATACTTTGGTGGGGGCCCGGGGGTGGTTGGCGTGAGAGATGGTGGTGGTGGAAGATGGTGGAGAGAGAGAGAGAGCCTGTTGTTAGTTTTAAAATTTTTTATTTAAATTTTTAATCATAATTTAATTATATATATTTCTTAGATATATTTTTTATTTTTTTATTATTTTCTTATTTACCCTAAATGCTTCATTTACCATCTTACTGCTAACTTATTAACGGCCGGCAACCACTTTTTCAAATGAAAATTCTACTGATTGGGCGGAAAACTGATACTTTAGAAAGGTCGGTGCGTGCGTTTTTTTAAACAGGCAAAGGTTGGGGCTTAATTTAGAGTTTTACCCTTTAAATTTTCGGACACTGACCAATTATTGATTGTCCTCCTGGGCCTGTTTTCTTTTGCTGTCATAATAGCTGGTCCAAAGTAATTTAATAAAAATAAAGCTAACACGTGCAACTCTCTTGGCTGACATTGTCATTATGATTCATTTCTGTCAAAGTACTATGACGGTCTATTTGAAAGAGCCATTATTGATTGACATGTATTTATCTTTTACTATTTCTTTTGGACTTTATTAATAATTTGATAGGTATAGGTAAATGGAGATTTTTTTTTTTTTTTTGTTTTCGTTGTTGTTTATTAATTTTAAAATCGACGATTCTCATAAATTGGCAAAAAATTAGAAATTTTCGTTTGAAAAAAGTATTACATGGTCTGAAATATAATAAAATACGAGTATTTTTCTTTTTTTAAATCTCGCACGTGTCTTTTAGAGTTGCTTGTTTAAAGGATTTAACATGTTCTCATCCTAATAATTTTCACGCTTCGTAAACAACAAATTACAGTACTTTCAAATAGACTCAAAATTGAAAGATTGGAATCCTGCATGTCTTTAAATTATTGTACCTAAAAAGTGAGTGGTTTTCACAAAACAATTCGTTACTCTTTTTTTTTTTTTTGGTTGAAGTACAATTTATTATTATTATAATTAAGGGGCTACTTGGTAAAATTATTGGAGATATTCAACGTCTTTGAACTTCAATCAGTGACTTAATTAAGATACTTTAAGAACTCCATGTTCTCTATCAAGGCTACCCACAAGATGGTTTTCAAGCAAGTTAGACCATTTGGTTTACTACCTTTGTTCTCTAACTTGAATTTGGGACAAAATCAAGTGAAGTTAGTAAGAAAATTAAGAAACAAAACTTTAATCTATAGGATTTGAGTACTTTTGTTTTCTGCTAGTGAGTGGTTGGCACAACTCCTCTATCTTCTCATTTATGATTTAGGTTCAAGCTTCATTTTTCTCCTATATATGGGTTTGTATTTGTGTTAATTTCTCACTTATGTGTGGATCACTCCTCCCAATTTCTAGAAACATTATTTCTGATCACACTTTAAAGTTTAGATCAGGAGGTCTCTTTGTAGTACCTATACTTATAATATCTACTATTAAAAAAAAAGCAGAAGCAAATAGATTTGTGAAAAGTTAAAAACACAAACGCCATCAAATTTCTGAAAATAATTAAAACTCAGGTCATGCATATAACATAAATATTTATTGTTATAGCACATAGCACGACATTCAAGTTTAAAACACTTCAGCTACTGCAAATCAGTTGTTGATGTGCCCTCATCAACATTCAACTAATGTAGTAGAGCGGATCAGGCAGCTTGAATGTCCGGTTACCGATGTTGGTTCCGAGTAGATCGCTCCATTGATCACCGATGTTTCCAACGATAAGGTATCCATCTTCTTCAAGTTTTTTTCTTTCACTTGATTTGTATACAACTGCTGTGGATCCTGAATACGATGAATCCCTACAGCCGAAATAAGTTTAAGAGATTAAAACTACCAACCTGAAAATTTAATAAACAAATAATATAGATCCAAAATTACTAGATAATTTAATAAATACATGATACATGGATTGGTTAATTCCAAAAATTCATCAACTTCTACAATTACACTAGCCTGTTTAAATCAAATGATTGAATCCATTTTTTAAAATAGAAATCCAATTAATCAATTAAATTCATTCAAATCAAATGATATTTATTGATTTTAATAGATTTAATTGATTTAATATTCAACAATTATTAGTGTTATAAAACAGTCCTACTCGCCGAGAAATCGGTTGGCGTAGTTCCACTGACCTACGAACGTCCAAATAAGGGATTGCTTTCTGCTCAGTTGACTAGTTGCCTAGTTTGACCGAGTACTCAGTTCAACTCAAATAACTTGAGACTTTGCGGCTGAGTATATGGAGCTAAGTATTTTTTTTTGGTTTTTTCTTTTTTTAAACCGAAAACCCCAAAAAGGTGTGGTTTTAGAACTCCAAAACAGTGCTGTTTTGTTGTTCGGACCTAAAAAAAAAAAAAACCTGTTTCACAAAACGTGAAGCAAACAACTAGACCAAACCTTTAAACATAACCCACTCTCTTTTCAAACCCTAACTCCTTAGTTTCATTGCTTGCCGCTCTACCATTGTCACCGCAATCTCATTGTCGTTGCTATTCATAGTCGTCGCCACCATTGTACGTTTGTCGATTTTTTTTTTGCTTATACACCCAACATTGACTCAGAGTACTATATAAAAAATTAACTCCTAACACCAACAATTTGCTTCCAAGGCAATCCAAGAAAGCTTATTGTGTTAGGATTGTGAGCGTTTTATTAGGATTATTCCTTAGAAGTCTAATCCTTAAGGTCTTGAAAGCTGTATTGAAAGCTGTAATGAGTACTTGTATTGTCAAGGGAAAAAGGAGGGGGAATAGGTTTTCTATCTCCTACTATATATATATATATATATATTTAATGAATTACGTACTCCCAATAATGTATACATGTTACATATATGGATTAATGAGGTTGATCTGAGTAGGACCTCAACTCATATTTTTACTTTTTCCCTAAGCAATGTAAATGTTTATTAATGTTTTTAAGAAAATCTAAAGGTTTGTTTTATTTTTTTCTGTTTTTCAAACTAATAGATGGCTTACTGATTTAAATTTTAAAAAAAAATTGAAGAAGGAGGTATAGCTTAATGTAAATATGAAAGCTTATTATTGGATCATATAAACTTTTATTTAATAATTAGTTGATTATCAATTATAATATTTATTACAGAGCATAATTTACATATATTTTTTCTTTTCTTTTACTAGTTAAGACTTAAAGGACACATTGATTTTAATTTTAATTGCTTTGTAAATTTAAGAAGTTAATTGGGTCATCATGTAAACGCAGAGAATAGATTTTTTATTTTTTTAAATAGCTTTAACCAAATTTGATTGTCACAACAAATTGATCGTTGATCGACAGTTAAACTAACTAATCGTTGAATACTCACCGACTAGTCAACTAGTTACTAGTTCTTAGACGGCCTACCACTTAGCGACTAACAATTTCTTAAACACTGATAATTTATAAGGATTTAGGATCCTAAGTATATATATGTGTAGCACAACAAACCTAGTAATATCTCTCATCAATGGCTAAAATTTATCCTATAGCTCTTTTCTCATTTTTTAACATTTTCAAGTGTATAATGCCCAGCACAATAGATAATCCTAATCCATTAAATAAAACAAGTTCTAAGATAAGTATTAAGAGATGTATGCTTACTTGAGAATAAGCTTCTCCCAGGTGTCGAATCCAACATTCTTTAAATTGGTTTCTGTGTCATTTCGCTGGCTTTCTGTTCTTCCAGTTAAGAAGACAACTTTAATTCCAAGAGACAACAACTTTTTGTACAACCTAAGACTCTCTGGCAACGCTGGTGCCTTTCCTTCCGAAACCCATTCATTGAATAGCGTTGAATTGTATGGGGTCGTCCTGAAAATTCCACATTGTATGACAGTGATAAGATTAATATATATATATATATAGATATATAATTCATGTTACATATGGTTTACTAAAAGGTGAAGACAAATTATAGCTACAAGCATTTTGACATGCCAATTTGAAAACTAACGATTAATATCCCTATATAAAGTCCCATAAAGATGTGCTTTTATTGAAGGAAATGACACACGTGTTCATTTGATAACAGTACCATTTTATCCTTTATAAAATTAATAAAAAATCAGATCTCCATCATCCATCAAGTTACGATGGATGATGGAGATTTAATTACAAAATATTAAAATAAAAATAAATTGAAAAAAAGAAAAGACAATCTCTACTCTCTACAGTCCATATTATATATGGACAATGAAGATTCAGTCTAGATCTCTACCAATCAACAAAGAAGATGGATCTATAGTTATCCATCTCAATCAATGGTTGATGAAAATTTATAAAAGATCTCCATCAGATCTCTACCGTCCATGATGGAAGTCTTACTCCATCATAAACAATGGAGGACCTTACTCCATCATAACAATATTTTTATCATTTCAAATGCAAAACATAAACAAAAGAAAGGTTGAAGCAATGAAGTTATTTTTCGAAACACGGGAACCAAATTAATTTCACTTAAACATAAGAAACCCATTTTTATCATTTTTACAAAAAATATATATTTAGAATTAAACAAAAATATAAAAAATTATTTAATAATTATCTTATAATAAAATATACAACACATACGTGCTTATACATATGAAAAGATAGAGAATAAAAAAACAAAACAAAACCAATAAATAAACAAATAAATCATTGGTTAGTTGTACTTCAAAAACAAATAAATATACATATACATACATACATACATATATATATACAGACATATAGATATACATATATGCATACATATATATACATATATAAATATATATAGAATTGCTTTGTTTGTGATAAACTGGCAACCATGAACTTGGCTTATATATGATGATGTGCGTACCCAAATCCATTGTCAGCATAATAGGGCAGATTAGACAGTGCGGTTTCATCTATATCAAAAATCCATGTGTAGTTGCCGTCGCCGGTCAGATTGAGGCTCTCAGCATAGAGCACAGCCTCATTGATGACCATTTGCGAGTCATTTAGGTACTGTTGTCCTTGCATGTAATTTCCCATGTAGTTTTCACATTCTTCTGGAACAGTAGAAAACTCTCTGAGGTTGTGGGTTTCCACGGCCAGCCGCCAGCTCGAGCAGGACAAGCCCTCAACGTCCTGGCGGCGGATAGCGGACCGCGGTCGGAGAAAGTGGATTTGGTTGGGGACGTGGAGGTCAGGTAGGTGAAGATGGAGTTGGTTGGGGATTTGGAGGTCTGGTACTTGGGATGTTGATAGAAGTGTACAGATAATGGAGAAGAGTTTGAGTACATTTTCCATGTTGTTGGACATGAGATTGATAGTTGGTGATTATTGATAATTGTTTTGGTCTCGTTATATAGGCAAAGGCATGGACTAATGACCGTAGAATTCTAGCAAATTACAAACAACATATGTATATTGATTAATGTGATATAAGTAATGTTTTATTATAACCTAATGAGACGTAGCTACAATCTAGATAGACTAAATTTATTTTAAATTAGTTAAAAATAATATTTGGAAAATTTCTTAATCTACATAGATAATTCTGCGAAGTATTCAACTCTTAATAGAAAAATTGTTAAGATAGGTGGAATGAACTCTTAAGAAGAAATGTGTTGATATCCTTTAGATAAGATAGGGTTTAATAATATTAGAGGTAGTTGATTTATTGTTTTTTCTTAACATACTTTAGGATATTTTCTTTAAAATTTTTGACAAAATTATTTTAGATTTCTAACAATCTTTATATAACTATCTTGTACCTTGATTTTGTTTTTGGAATGCAGCTTACTTGTTTGGTTTGCCCTGGCTTCTAGAATAAGTTTTAGAGCAATACTAAATATCTCACACTATATCCCAACTTATAATATATCAATTAATGAATTGATACTTATGAATAATGATTGATTCAACTTAAAAACACATTTATTTATCAATTGACATATCATAAGTTGAGATCAAATTGAAATATAAAACATGTAAGATATTTAGTATTATTATTTTTTGACTTGGGGAGATGAATTTGAACTCGAGACCTCTAATTTGTTGAAATATGGTTATCATCAAACTATGTTTATCATCACAATATGTCTAGCATAATTGTAAGTTTTATTTTGTCAAATTATAACTATTTATAAGTTTAAATGTTATTTTGATATAATAATTTATGGAGGTTCATATATATATATATATATATATGTTTTCATCTTTTTGCTTTGTGATATACTCTTTTCTATTTTTTAATGGAATATCATATGTTAAAGAAGGTGTAAATTGTCACCGAAAAGGTTAATTATCAAAATTTATCCATATCATTAATGTACATATTAATAGATTATGTTAAATTTTTCTTTGATGTAATGCCAAGAAAGAAAGAACGAGGAAAACAATTTACTTGAGAATCACATGATAAGAAATAGAGTAAACCTAAGTATATCCATGTATTTGGGTTATGTTAAAAGAAGAAAGAGAAAAAAAAAAGCAAAAGACTATTGTTGGGATTTGTGCCCTAAGAGCTTGTAATTATGTAAACGATATTATAAATATTAATAAAGTATTCATTTTATTTAATTTATATGTTTTTGCAAAAATTGTATATATCATGAGAAACATCTTTGATTATTGATGTAATTTCAAATAAAGTATATAAATATAACATATACAAGAGAATTTAGCTTGAGATAAGTAATTTAAAGAGTCCGTAAAAAACTATCGAAGTTAGATACTTTGTTTGTAGTAATAAATTTACAGTTATGACTCATTTCGTATTTGATACAATGATCTTATCTAATACTATTCATGTGGTGATATAAAAATAGAGGTACCTTATATAATAAAAATTATATAGGACTGAACCATAATAAACATGAGTCTTCAATTAATATCTATTAAACTTAAAGATTTATAATTATCGACTAGATAATCATATATGAATTGATTTTAATTCTAAGCGTGTTATGGATATTTACTTATTGAGTTATATCTTTTATTTACATGTGCTAAGATTGGTGTAGATGTTCAATCAATAACTTCGTACTTTGAGATATAATGTAGTAAATAGCTGGAAACATTCTATATAATAGTGAAATCCACTTCTTCTTACAAAAAGTAAAAAAGTAGTTTCTTTAAGGGTTGACTCAGGTCATAAATAATTAGAGTGTTTAACTTTTTGTTAATATGTGAACGGAAAGATAAATTCATAAGTTGTTATAAATATATTATTCATTAAATAATCAATGGTACTTAAGGATCAAAATATAATTAGAGGGGGAAGACAACAATTTTGATCTAGCACTAATTATGAATTATTTGTGAATGATAAAATCATATGTAATTATTTAATCAATGGAAACTAGAAATTTCAGATTGTATAAAAACATCTATAGTTTTGATACTACAATCTTAGATTTTTAGTGGAATAACTCTAAGGTTAATAATAATAAATTATTTAATTAAAGAGTTTAATTAATAATTCTAATGTTATTGGAGCTCAAAATTGTAGGTTCATCGAATCTCTTTGATAGTTCATTTCATTATAAGAAATGTGTATATAGAATATTGTAATTGGACTGTTCAATTACAACTGTTACGTAAGTAGTAAAATTTGTGTTTACTTGATATTTGAATAATACTGATTATTCAAATCATTTAATAATTAATTAGTTAATTATTAATTATGAATTAATAATTATTTAATTGATTTTTAAGAGGTTTTGAATTCAATTCTCAGTAATGACTTTGATATAAATTAATTATGAATTAATTTATTAGAGGTCACAAGTTTGATTTCAAAATGTAACATGAATTAATTTTAAATTAATTACGTTATATGGGGTCAAAGTTTAATTTTAATAAACAGGAGGTTCAATATTAATTTTGATTAATTAAAATTCTAATTGGTTGCCTATAAATAGAAAAAAAAATAGTTTTTTTTTTAATAAAAATTATTTTGGTTTCTGATGTACATTTTGTGAAACAGAAAAGAAAAAGTTTTTTTTTTTTTTTAATTTATAGCAAAATATAGAGAAGAAGAATTTATATCTTTCTTTTCTGTATGACCAAAATTAATAGTCATCTCTTACAAATATTATTATTTTTTTGTAAGAAATAAATCAATAATAAGTGAGCACAATTTTATATAATTGTGCCAATTTACTTGTTACTTGGTGTAGAGATATATTAGAAAATATTAGGTGGTAAGCAATCCACAGATATCAATACATAAGATAAAATCTTATTTTTATTTCTTTGTATTATTTTATTTTATTGCCTTCTCTAAAGTTTTTGAGTTTTCTTGAGTTTTATAAAAAGGTTTTAAAATTTAGTATTCCGCAAATTCTTATTTTTAATAAAAACAATTATTGTTTTTCCCCTTCAGATATGATATGAATTTTTTTAAATATTAAACCTCTTATACAAAGTTATCTGGGTTACAATGTAAAAATGATAAAAACAAAAAAAAAAAAGAATATTTTAAAATTAAACGTAAATTTAGGAAAAAAAATTACTATCTTTTTCATTAGTCATAAATTTTACATTGATTTTTCAGACTTGTATTTAAACAATTCTTTAACAGAACATATGGGTCAAATATGTTCTCTTCAGAAACGTTTTTCTATCTCTTAATTATTTTTAAAAATAAGAAATAAAATCCGGATCGGTTATGAAATAGATGCTCAATATTTCAAATTCATAAGTGATATATATAAGGCAATTCCTCAAATTCATAATGATACAGTACATTAATTTATGTCCAATCTACAAAAAAGTTAAAGAGATACTACACACAGGATGGGACATAGAATATGTTTGCTTTGTTTTTTGTTTTCCTGTTTTTTTTTTTGTTTGTTTTGAGCAAAGAATATGTTAGAAATTACTTGGCCGTGCACGTGTTTTTGACATGGTCGCATTTACTAAAGTTGGTGATCCAGCCATTTATATTTTCTAGTATCAAGTTACGAATATATTAAAATACAAATATATAATAAAGTAGGTGATACAGCCATTTAAATTTTCCAGTCTCGAACTACTGATATATAAAAAAAACAAATATATGTATAAAATTAAGATTTTTTCTTTGAATACTACTTATTATGTAGCTACTCAATCCTGTACTGTTGCCAATATGAATGAAAATTCTTTATCATTAAATTATATTAGAGGGGTGATTATAACAATTTAAGGTTGAAGTATTAGGACTTAGATATTTGAATTAATAAATATAATTTTATTGGCTTTTGACAAGATATAATTCTTTCACTAAATCAATTGGCTTCATTCAAATTATTATTAACTATATGGTGATTATGTATAAGTTAACAGAGGTTGTAAAGTCTTTTGCCGGTGTCGTATGATAAAAGATTGTCAATTTGAATTTCGTCACGTAAGAGTATAAGATTTATAATGGTTACAATTTCTAATTAATTCCAAACCTACATAACTCTTATTAATTTAAGTTATGTGTGCCATCTCTCATACGATATTTGTAATAAAGTTCATGTCTCAACATGTATAATGGTTGATATTTGTAGGAAAAATTTCCTTGAATATTTGAACTTAAATGTGCTTAGTTAAACTAATAATAATATCAAAACTATCATATCCTACATGATAGGATAGTAAATCCACCGAAAAATCAAATTATTAGCTTTAGGAATAAAAAAATTACTTCACAAAACATAGAGATTATATGGAATATTTTTAAAGGAATATACTTATCATCATCTACTAGAAAGGACTCATCTCAGAAACCCCAAAAATACATGGTTCCTGTGGTCTCTTTATTTGAAGGGATAAATATAATCGATTTTCTAACCACAAAACGGGAACATGTCTATCATACACGTTTTAAACTTTTCGACAGTGACCCATTGTTGATTGATTGTTCTGCTGGGCCGGTTTGTCTTGCTGTCATTCATTATAGCTGGTCCAAAGTTATTTAATAAAAATAAAAGCTAATACTTTATTCTTTTTAGGGGAAAGATCATTTTAGTCCCTAACTTTTGGGAAAGGATCAAATTTTTAATTATGTTTCACAAAAGGACAAAATGGACCCTAACTTTTCGAAAAAGTATCAAATTAGTCATTCTCATTAATCAACTAACGGTCAAACTTAACGGATGACATGATATATAAGGGTAATTTTGTTATTTTAAGGATTAAAATGATCTGATCCCTTAAGTTTTTTTTTTAAAATTTTTTTTAGATCATTTTAATCGCTAAAATGATAAATTTACCCTTACATATCATATCATTCATTAAGTTTGACCGTTAGTTGACTAACGAGAAGGACTAATTTGACACTTTTTCGAAAAGTTAGGGTCTATTTTGTCATTTTTTAAAACATAATTAAAATTTTGATTATTTCTCAAAAATTAGGGACTAAAATGATCTTTCCCCTTTTTTTTATTTTTTTTTTTGGAAGATAAAAGCTAACGCTTTATTCATTTGTTGTTTGGAAGTTAAAAGCTAACACTTTATTCAAAAAATAAAAAAATAAAAGCTTTGCTTGTTTTAAGGATTTAAGATATTCTCATCCTAAGATTTCACGCTTCGTAAACGACAAATTACAGTACTTCCAAATGGACCCAAAATTGAAAGATTGAAATCCTGCATGTCTTTAAGTTCTTGCACCTTAAAAGTGAAAGTGATTTTCACAAAACAATTCATTATTAGTTATAATTAGGTGGCTACTTGGTAAAATTATTGGAGATATTCAGTGTCTCTGAACTTCAATTAGTGACTTAATTTAGATACTTTAAGAACTATACTTCTCCTAAATAGTTATTTTAATTCATTGATCCCTTAAATAAATATATATATATATTTTAGCCCTGTCCTAATTGTAAGCACGATATAAGTAGGAAATTAAAATAACAAAGAGAATATAACAAGAATAATTAGTATACACATACATCCTCTTCCTCCCCTACAAAAAAAAAAAAAATCAAAGAAACTTATAGCTTATTAACCAAGAATTTGGATTCATTCATTGTACCTCAACTTTTCCCCGCCTTATTTTATCTTGTGACACAAACATTACAATTAGTATATGATTAATAAGTGTCGACGTTGATTTTCAGTCGACGAGCAATCAATGCCCAATACCTGCAATCAATGTGAGAAAACACGAAAACCAAGAAAAGACAAAGACAGAAAACAGAGGATCGCACGGAGAACACCAAACTTTTACGTGGTTCGGCAATATAAAGGCCTACGTCCACGACTGTCTATCTCTCAAATTCTGCAGAGTGACAGTATATTATTGAATATTGTATATCTGTTACAATGTTTTCGATCCCTATTTATAGGGGAAGAAGAGTTGCAATTCTAGTTGAAGTAAATCAGGAAAAGAATCCTGAATTAATTACATTCCCTAAACAATTGGGAAAAATAAGGAAAAGAATTATAAATTAATTATGCTTCCTAATATATTTAGATAATATTAGGGAATTGCTATATTTATCTCAAGATAATGATGACTTGCATTTGAATTTGAATTAATCTCCATGTCTGACGAGGAAATCATGGTTTGATTGGGCAATTGCCATATTTGGAGAGAGAATCACTATTGAACTTGGTAACTGCCTTTTCTGGAAGATATTGTGCTTATCACGTGTCTGAGCGAGCTGACGTGTTATGGTGGTTTCGAGCTCGAGCTCGCTTAGAAGCGAGCTGCGCAAGCGGCGAGCTGCGACCTGGCTGTATTTATGGGTCTGCTGATGCCAGCTGGAAGTCTTGATGGTCTTGGAGTCAACACTGGGCCTCGTCTGATGGGCTTCAACTTCGTTGACCTTATTGGGCCTTCTTATCGGGTCTCAAATGGGCCTAATTTGGACTTGTACCAGCCCAATTACTGAGTCCAAAAAATAGGCATAACAATAAGTGAATTTCTTTCCTTTTAGTTTACTAACAACCAATTATTTGCTTCCCAGAGGCTATTTATTTGGCTCTGTCCTAATTGTAAGCACAATATAAGTAGAAAATTAAGATAACTGAGAGAAAATAGAAGAATTGCTAGTATATACATACATCCTCTTTCTCCTATTACAAGAAAAAAATATCAAAAAAACTTATAGTTTATTAACCGATAATTTGGATTCTTTCATTGTAGCTAGCTTTTCCTCACGTCATTTTATCTTGTGACACATAAATATTACAATTAGTATGTGACTAATAAGTGAATTTTTATTTTCTCCTAAGTTTATTAGCAACCAATTACTTGTTTCAAAAAGGTGAATAGGTGAATAGATAATTCAAATCCATTAACCACGGGCATTAAAAGCTTGTTGTAAAGCCTATCTAAGTTTATTAGCAACCAATTACTTGCTTCGAAAAGGTGAATAGATAATTCAAATCCATTAACCACGGGCATTAAAAGCTTGTTGTAAAGCCTATCTAAGTTTATTAGCAACCAATTACTTGCTTCGAAAAGGTGAATAGATAATTCAAATCCATTAACCATGAGCATTAAAAGCTTGTTGTAAAGCCTATCTAAGTTTATTAGCAACCAATTACTTGCTTTGAAAAGGTGAGAGGTAAATAGATAATGCAAATCCATTAACTATGAGCATTAAAAGCCTGTTGTAAAACCTATCTACAATAATGAGCATAAAAATTTCCATTCTCAATATTCACATCTACGGTAGGTTTATTGTTTGTGGTAATGTAATACCGTACCTTAAATAAACATCTATAATAGGCACACAAAAGCCTGTTGTAGAATTTGCATATTAACCATAGACAAAGACATTGGTAAATAATCATAAATTACCATGTTAAATGACGGTTGTTAAAGGTAATTAGAGAGAAAATTGTTTTAAATTTTTCATTTTTGATGAAACAAAGCTAATTTAGCGTAATGTCCTATAAAAATATAATTTCTGTATTAACCACGAACATGATCTAGTATAGAATTTACACGTTAACCATGGGTAATTCCCGTTGTTATAGGTAACCAGAGGATATATATATAAATATATATATATATATATATATATAGATATTACACTGGTTGATTCTCCATTTTTAGCATGACATCTCTAGTAGAGTGAATAATTTGATGACACTGTGAGTGATTTTCCATCTGTTTACATGATACTAACTTTGTATTAACATATGAAGAGTAAATTGGTTTTTTTTTTTTTTTCCTTTTTTTTTTCAGATGAGGCATTAACTAAAAGTATGAAAAAAAAACATTTTTTCCAATCAAATGCAGTCATATCATTTTTTCAAATTTAAACTTAAGGGTAATATGATATTTTAGACTAGATAAAAATTTTAAAAATTTAAAAATTGTAAAAAATTAAATATAAATACATCAAATATAGAAGACAAATTGACTTCCTTGATCTAGTTCGTTTTCTTTGTAGGGGGATCTTAAAAAATCTTTTCCTTAAAAGTAGATGTTTGATGGTTTTTGTCCTTTTCTTTTTTCTTTTTTGAACTTCATGGAAAAGCTTTATTTTTTTTTATTATTTTTTTAATAAAATCGTGAGCTCCAAGGAGACAGCCTAGATATTCAAAATGAAGATTCGGGCTTCTATTTTTCTGTTAAGTTATTTTTATAATTTTTTTTTAAATGGACTTTTCATGGGAGAAAAACCTTGTTTCATCTCCCATGAAAGAGAAGAATTTAGATCTATATTTGGAGATATGAATTGGTGTGTTTTTTTTTTTTTTTTTTTTTTTAAATTTTTTTAGGTAAATTTATATTTTTTTTTAAATGAAGTTTTATTAGGGTCTGGAGTTTTCTAAACAAAACTGTATACATAGTTTTGAGTTTGCATATATTTTATTATTTTACAAAATATTAAACAATTATTTAATTATTCGGGTTCGAGGGTTCGCAAGTGGAATTGTTGTCTCTAAATTGGCAGAGGATGTAGCCGTGACAAACCTAAACTGTTAAGTAGTGTTTATGTAATTGTATCCTAAACTTCATAATTGTATAATTATGTCAAACGTCAAAATGTTTTTACAATTTACCCTTGCATTAATTACTTGAAACTGTAACAATTGGCATTTGATAAAGAGGTTCCACCTCCTTCACATATCCAAAACAAACGCAAAAGAATTTTTTTTTTTTTTTCTTTTCGCACTAAAATAAAAACATCTGCTCACAAGAACATGCAGTCATCGAGCTAGAGCTAGGGGGCATGCAAAAAACTTGCGAAGAACACGAACATAGATACAACTACTAAAGATGTCATTGACTCTAGGGTCCATAACAACACTAATTATTCATAGCTGAACCCTAAAGTCACATACATCAGAGTACATATTATAGTATGCGACTTTATGATCTTATTTAAGAGAAAAGTAAATAAATTTAGTTGTAGAATCAAGTTTCACGGAAGGTAGAACATAGGCATCGGGACTTTGAAGGTCCTGTTGCCAGGATTCTCACCCAACAAATCACTCCACTGATCACCCATGTTTCCCCAAATTCTGTACCCTTCAGCAACAAGCTCTGTTCTCTTTTTTGTCTTGTATTCCACTTTGGTCAAGTTTTCTTCAGAGGTGTACCTGCCACCATATATACATCATTAATCATCTATTAATATAAGTTTACGAATACAGTCAGTTAAACAAGTATGCATGTGAGTGTTTATACATATATACTTGATCAACCAAAACTGTTTATTGTTATTATTTTGTTTTGGTCCTTTTATATATATATGTGTCTATATTACAGACAATTTGGGGTTTTAAAAATAGAAAAATGACTTAAACTCACAATTTTTTAAGAGTAAGCATGAAGGGTTAACGTTACCATTTGACCATCTTATGTTGTTATAACTTATACCCGCTTAAAGATTGTATGAATAATTCCTAATTAAATAGAGATTTTAAATGATGCCATATTTAGTTAGAATTATTGCATCATTTGCCTTATAAATATGATATCATCAAAAGGTGGGCTTGGGTTTAGCAATATATATATATATATATTTTAAATTATTATACTGAATTCCAAATTTGAGAATGGGAAGATGATACTCACAATCTCTGGAAAGGGATATATCAGTAGACTAACTTTATCTTATGGTTTTAATACTAACTTTTGGAAGAGCCTATTTTGAGTATTTTCAAATTCCATACCATTAGTTTTTTGGTTTATTTTTTCTACCTATATCCCAGGTGTTTAATAGTTTTAATAAATCATTAAAAAAAAAAGAAGCAAAAAAGTTGAAATCACTATAGTTTGGAATTCATGTATAATTGACTGTTAATTACCTGAGCATGAGCTTCTCCCAAGTATGGTAACCGACGTTCTTCATATTATATTCAGTGATATTTCTAAGAGTGGTTTCAGATTTCCGGTAATAAACACAATCTTAAACCCAAGTTCCAATAATTTTTCATATAAATCAACCATTCCTGGCACCGCTGGTGCTTCCCCTTTAAGTTCCCACTCTACGAATGATGTGCTATTATACTCCTTTGCCCTGCAACATATCAAAATTAGTTAGTGATCAATCATCATTATTATTAGCACTAATATATATATATATATATATATATATAAATATATTGAAAATATTATTGGTTTGACAGAAACCAAAGTATTGCATGCATGCATATATATATATAAGAAAATTACTATTACCAATATGAATTGTCAACATAATAATAAGGAGCATTAGAGAGAGCAGTGTCATCAACATCAAAAACCCAAGTATCTTTGCCATCCCCAATGAGTTCAAGTCCTTTGGCATACTCATAAGCAATATCAGCTACAAATTTGCAATCACTGGGGTATTGGCTTTCTAGCATGTAATGTCCAATATAAACTTGACATTCGTCCGGGATCTCGTCCCAGTCCCGGTTGTTGTTCGTTTCCACAGCCAGGCGCCAGCTGAGGCAGTCTAGGCTGTCGGATACATGGTGGCCTTCAGAGCCGGAGTTTGGCCGGAGAAGGTGAATTGGGTTGGGAAGTGGCCGAGAAGCTATTTCAGTGGTGGCAAGAACAAAGAAGAGTGGCAGGGCTACGAGATAGTTCATTTTTTTGGTTAATGTGAAACAGGAAATTTTAGTTTTGGATTTTGGCTTGAAAACCACGCCTAAGGGTTCCTTAAATAAGCAATACCTTGTCAAAATAACTTAATTTGCATGTTATTTACTGAAATAACAGTTCTGAATTACATATTTGGAATTTGAGATGTTACCGTTGACTTATACCTGCACAATCTTATTGACCTATAAGAGATTTATTATTCGATTATCTTAATATCTGACTACATTTATTAATTTGTCATGTGAGATATGTTTATATTATAGTAGTTAGTATGGTTCGTTACTAAATAAAGCTAAACTTTGTAAGCATAAATTGAAAGTTTAAAAACCTGTATCATATTGTTTGGCGCCAAGAAATAGAAAAGGAAAAATTTAACATGACAATCCCACGAAATCCCAGCTTGATGCAAATTAGTTAACCACATGGGGAAACAGAGAAACCTAGCATGTTTATATATCTAGCTATGTGATTTTTTTCAAAAGAAAAAAAAATTAAAATATACGATATAAATTGGATTGTTAGAATATATTTAAAATGACACATTTTTATTGTATTTTGTATTTTAAATTGATTCTAAATCGTATTTGAACTTATTAATTCAAATTGACATTCTTTTTTAGAAAAAAAAAAAAAAAATTCTCTCGATGTTTGCACTTTAGGCTTGTGTTTAAGGAGAACAACATTAAAGAGGAAACATTTTTTCAAATTGACATTCTTTTTTAGAAAAAAAAAAAAAAAATTCTCTCAATGTATGCACTTTAGGTTGTATTTAAGGAGAACTACATTAATATAAGTTAAAATAAAAACAAACTTTGTACTTTCCCAACATGAGAAAATTTATGCAATGTGATTTTATCTGAATTTATAATAATAGAAATCCTTCTTCAAAATGAATAGATGTACGTTAAAGTCATATTTTTAAGATATATATATATATATGTAATTATGAGTATCGGTTAGTTTAATGAACAAAATTATATGACTTTATATAGCAACATTAATATGCGTGCTAATGAAAGAAAAAAAAAAGTATTTTATCATTTTCATTTATCTACTCATGTCCTTTAATAAATCATTCTTAAAACTTAATTCGCTATAGATTCCTTAAAAAGAAATATTCCTAAGAAGTTTTTAAGTATTTTGAAGTGATACATTCATCTATAATTAGGTAATACACTTGTACTTCATATATTACGAATATGAGTATTTAAATAATAATTTTATTAGATAAAAATTGAAGCGAGTTAGTGGTAAACTCTTTAAACCTAGATGTTGAGGTGCTGAATTTAATTTATATCTCTCTCCTGCTCATTTCAAATTGTACATTAAATAAAAACATGCAAATTACTTGGAATATTCTATATTATGGCAGTATGCTTGCTTCCTTATCTTAAAATAAAAACAAAAACAGAATGATATGCTTTATGTGGTTGTGCTAATATGCAGAACATGTATAATTATTAAACAATTAATAATAATTGAATTTTGGTCTGAAGGTAGTGAAATAAAAGTTCGTGTAAATAAAATAATTGAAAGTTAAAATAAATCATATATTTTTTTAAAAATCCATTGACCATGTAACTGTGTATATATATTTATTTATTCTTTTGAAGTTAACTCATCAAATCTATGTGAGGATTTATCGAAATAAATCATTACAACCAAAATATTTATTCATATAATTGAAAAAAATATATTCCCATAAAAAATAAAAAATCTTTATACATGTATTTATAAAATACGCATGATGAAATTTATACTTCCATTAAATAAATTGAATGGGTAGGCATTAGAGTCATTGTGTTGGGTGGGGACAGGAATGACAGCGAGGTCAGGTTCGGACGGATATGTCAGAACCTACACCTGAAACCATGAAAAATAATTGCATCCACACCCCTGAAAATTTTGTCGGTGCGGATGTAGGTGGACTCAAATCCCACCCCGTAAACGTGCAACAAATGATACAAATTTTCAGACAAATTTTATCCTCAAGCATTATTTAATAAGTACAAATGATATAATTTTCATATCCTAACAATAACATTAACTATAAAATAGAATTAAATTTAATATTTCCATCTAAAAATTGAGTTTTAACATCTAATACAAAAATCCAAAATAAAAAACATAATTACATAAATCTAAAATCTGAATACAATACAAAATATGACAAAGCATTGACCGATTACATAGTAAATTTGAACTTCAAATAATATATATAACACAAACAAAATGTAAAAAATTTCCTAAAATTAACAAATATAAAAGTTATTTCATATTATATTATTAATGATACAAATTTTCATGCAAATTTTGTCCTCAAACATTATTTAATAAGTACAAATGATATAATTTTCATATCCTAACAATAACATTAATTATAAAATAGAATTAAATTTAATATTTCCATCCAAAAATTGAGTTCTAACATCTAATATAATAAATTCAAAAATAAAAAACGTAATTATATAAATCTCGAATCTGAATACAATACAAAATATGACAAAGTATTGGCCAATTACATAGTAAATTTGAACTTCAAACAACATATATAACAAACAAAATGTAAAAACTTTCATAAAATTAACGAATATAAAAGTTATTTTATATTATATTATTAAAAATAATAATATTAATTGTAGCTTTGCAGGTGTGGCTGCAAAATTGTTTTGGGATCCGCACCTAATCTTGAACCTCATTCAGGTTTAAAATTTAGTATCCACACATGTCTACAAATCTATTTAGTTGAATTCATATCCATTTGTTATACATTGAAATCTGCGGATTCGCCGGTGAAATTAGCAATCTAGGTGGGGATGTGCTATTGAAAGGTAATAAATTGTCGTTCTTGTGCGTTATCTTAAAAGATGACATGCAAATTTTTACGCCACAAAAAGAATACACACCTTTTATTGTGGAGAACCAGAGATAGAGATCGATCAACAACGTGAGCCCTAACGGGCATATTCGATGTTTCTACTTCAGGTACCCATTGCATATCAAGTTCACTTATTAAAAGCTGAAAATGACTGCGATATTTCTCCTTGTAGCATGTGCACACGTTTTCACAACTTTTCTCTTGTTTGTTTTTTCTTTTTTGTTTTTTCAAACACAAATGGGAATTATTGAAATTAATTTACAATTGGACACGACTGACATGTTTTCATTATTTAATATTTATTATTATTATTTTTTTTTATTGGATTGTGGTTGATAAGCCATCAATTTAAATATATGATTTCATTAAAGCTATATATATATGTAAATTACTTTTCTTTTTCATTTAAATGGACCCACGATAAAGATAAACAATTTTATTCATCATAACTTCAATTCTTAAATATTATAATTAGACTATTTTTTTATCAATTTAAATATTTAGGTCTAATATAACTAAAATGGTATCAAAACCTGAAAGTCTTTGATTTAAATCATTTTTCCTCTCTTTATTCAAAATTCTTCTTATTACACATATTATTTGATAAAGAATGTTTAACATATATCTAGCATCTATCATATATCTACTTTACACGTGAGGGAGTCTACTTTGTTTGTGAGGGAGGCGTGTCAACATACCATAATCTCAAATCTTGAATGGTATAATGGAGTTATTTTCTATCAACTTAAATTTTTGGATCTGATGATAACTACTATTACTGTTGTAGCTTTGGCTAATCTTTAAGTCATTTTGGTAGCTCAAAAGTGAAAGTAGCTTTTGTGAAAGGAGGGGAAAAAATACAGTTTGTTATTTATCTAAATAAAATAAGTTGACACTTGGGTGTGTTTGGAACACAATATTAGATTGAATCGAATTAGATTGGATTAGAGTAGACATAGTTAAATTTCACGTTTGATGTATGGTATGATTGCATTTGTTGAGTTGATTTGTATTAAATTAAAATATTATTTTTAAGTAAAACAAAATTATTTTAATTTATTTTTAGAAAATAAAAACATTGTCTAATATTAATAAAACTAATATCAATAATTTATTATATTCTAATTTGTATTTATATATTATCATTTTAAAATATAAATAAGATAATATAGTTTTAAATAGGAGGGAGAAGACCTAAGCCAAATAAATAATAGAATAAAAATTGCAAACGAAGGGACAGTTGTATCAACTAAAAAGGCGTAAAACAATCTGCGAAGTCACAACCCACGCATTGTATATGGTATAACGCACATGAGTTTGGGATTTGCATGTGCAGTGTTCTAGTATATATAACGCCGTATAAATATCTTGTGTCCAATCCAAAGCATGCTCCAAACACCGGATAAAGAAAAAGAATAACAACTCTTATATTCAATCCAGCTTTATGTACGGTGCTAAAAGTGCGCCCTGTATTCGTAATTGGAGATTTTGGAAGTGCTCGAGCCTTCCATTAGTGGCATAATTTTCAGACTAAAAACATGCTGTTGACATCTTCATCTAACTCAAAGTTCTCTTTTAACAGTACCAAAAAAATAAATCGTATGTATCACAAAATTTTTAAAATTTAGCAAAACTCAAACCTATAAAAAATCTAAATCATAAGTGTAAATACTTTCATTAAAATGCATTTTCCGTAGATAACCACTACTACAACCTCCACAAGAACATAACAAAAAAATCTAGTTACATTTCATATACCATATCATTTATGAATTAATTTGGCAAATCTTACATTACTAAAAAGATATATAGTATGTCATGAGAACTGTTGAAAGCTCAGCAAAACTCAGACTTACAAGGGATCCCAATCATTGTAATATATGCACAGCTTCAATCTCTTATTGACTCCACCTTCGGAGAAAACCACCAGGAAACACAGCTTAGATGTCACTGCCAACTGCTTAAGTTGATGCTAAAAAGCAACCAAATATGCATTGAAACATGAGTACACATGAACGAATTGATGGGGAATCTTAAAGACCATGAAATTAAGAAAATAAATAAAGATTTGTGCAAAAGTGGAAAAAATATCAGCTGCATAAGGTCATTTTTTTCTCCTTATGGACTCATCTTTGATTACAGCCTGATATGTTCGCCATTACAGCCTGATAGATTCACCTATTACAAAGTTCCAAGTACCCTAAAAGTTTCCTGAGCTTTTTACAAGGAGCGCGGACTTTGACTTTGTTCTTGATCTTATCTTTGATTAAAATTATGCTTATTGATCAGTATTCCTTTTGAAAAATTAATGCAGTTTTACTTAAATTTAGAGAGTCACAATTGTGCCATAATCAAGTGATAACTACATCTTTCAACTAAATTAAGGTTCTAAGTTCAAATCATTCTCCCCAAAACCACAGGATAAGAAAATACTATAACTCTTAGAAATTTAACATCAAATGGGTGGCTGTGATGAAGAATTGTAAGAGTGAAATTCACTTTCCTACAACTTCTTTCTTTTCCTACAATTTTAGAGTTCCCACAAAAAGAGGTGTCTTAACTTTTAAGAATAT
This sequence comes from Litchi chinensis, assembly GCA_019925255.1. Lineage (NCBI taxonomy): Eukaryota > Viridiplantae > Streptophyta > Magnoliopsida > Sapindales > Sapindaceae > Litchi > Litchi chinensis. The sequence continues at coordinate 7,723,080 of CM034464.1, read as the reverse complement.
TAATTTCAATATTTTTTTCTCTTGAATACTAATATGAAATGAATTAAAAATTTGACGGAACCTCTTTAAGATTAATAACTATTTATATGGCCCATATATTCACTCTCATTATTAAAAACATCAACTATCACATAAGCTTGACTTTTCAAAAGTGGAGTGCAATCGAAAATCTAAATGGGCCCCTTTGTTTATACCTCATGTTGGTGATTTATTAGGGTTTAATTGAAAACTAACTTTTTTTGAAGACCCATTTGAGAAATATTTTTTTTTTAAATCTTTACAGATTGACTTTTTTTTTGACAAGAATATCTTTAATTACTCAATCCAATTACCACTGACCCACTTCTTTTGTATGTCACGGTCACTCTCTTTCTACCAAACCTATTCACTCTCTCTCTATTCCCAATTTTTTACTCTCATTCTCTCTCTAGGAATCCCAACCCATCGTCTGACATCCTCACCATCGCAACTCACCATTGCACGTCTACCACCATTGTCGCACCTCATCGGTGCACCTCCACCCACCGGCGTTCACTCTCTCACTATCCAACATTTTTCTTTGGTCGTCGCACCTCCTTACTGTCACACCTGATCGATTGTCGATCTCCACCCACCACTGTTCGAATGCTAACTGGAACTAAGGAAACTCGACCCACCCACAATCATTCACTCTCTCTCTATCTAACCTTTTTTTGTCATTCTCTCTCTAAGAATCTACGGGTGAGGTCTTCCTCTCTCATTGTCGATTCTCAACCATTAGAGATATGCCAACCTCTTTCCACCATAATGCTGTCGACAGTGGTTCACTAATGGGTGAGGTTTTCCTCTTCTCTTTTCTTCTTTCTCTTATTTTGTTCTTATACTTCCTTTATTTTTTTTTTTATTATTTTTTTATCGCCATCAAATTCGTACGCTACCATGCATCTTTTGTTTGCACGTCGCGTCGTCGTCAGACTATTGGTTCTCCATTCTCACACTATTGACAACAAACCCTTGCTTGTCTTCGACCGATTGTGTGCCATCGATAATCCATCTCAAGGGCTGTGAGTTTAGTATGATAGAGTGCTATTTTGATTGTTTGGTGTAAGAATACATGAGTTTAGTTTGGATTTGAATGATGATTTATGACATATAATTTATTTTAGTGGACATTTGCATTTGAACATGATTTGGGTTCAGATTTGAATAATGATTTGGGTTTTTTACTTGAAAGTTGAGAATTTTTAGATTAATATATTCAGTTGCTACTCAAGAATTTTGACAAACCCCCAAGTTAGGATTCCTAACCTCTTAAGTTGGGACTCCCAACCCCTAAGTTAGGATTCCTAACCTCTACGCTAGGACTCCCAACCCCAGTGGTGAGATTCCTAACCTTCGATTTGTGATTCCTAGCCCCCAAGTTGGGATTCCTAACCTTTGATTTAGGATTCCCAACCTAGGGTTGGAATTCCCAACCTAATCTCAACCCTCGGATCAGGAATTCTAATCGAAAGATTGGTCCGATTTGGATTTCTTACTCCGTCCGATTGACATTCTCAACTTGAAAGTTAGGATTCTCACTCTCCGGGTTAGGATTAGGTTGAAAATTCCAACCTCTAGATTAGAATTCCTAACCTCGGGTTTAGGATTCCCAACCTAGAGGTTGAGAATTGAGTAATCTTTTCTGTATTTCTAATAATTCTTAGATAATGAATATTAAAACCCTTCTAGTTAGGAGTACCCGCGTTGGATAACAGAGGTTAGGGTCATCATTTTCCTCTTCCTTTTCTTTCTATTTTTTGTTTCATGTTCATATTTTCATTGTTTAATTCATTAGCCCAATTTCGTAACTGAATTATATTGTGAATGTTAGTAGGAGAACAAGTAAGACCTTTAGCAACCTGTCGATGAGGTTCCGGCCTAAGAGATAAGCAGACTTTATGTATATAAATATGTTTGAAAAAGAGTAATTGATCTTGATGAAACCCTTTTTATCCTTGATTATTATATTTCTCATTACTAGTCAGTAATGGTTACTCTAATGATGTATAAGTAATTATTTGTGTTTGTTTTTGATGATTTCTAGTAGTCATGAGGGACTGGTCAGGTTGTGCTTGATTGTTGTCATGCTGTAGAAAAACAGTGATGAAATTTCTCAGTAGCTTATATGCTTGTAGGTTTTTATAGTTACACAGATGTTCCTACAGTTGTATATTTATTGCATAGTCGATGATGTGATACATTTAGGAGTATACTTTGAAATCATCTCATCATGGTAAAGCAAAGTAGGAAAAGCTAACACAAAAGTGATTCATATTGAGTAATCAATCCAATCAAACCTTAAAGGTTGGATTCATAATGCTTAAAGGTGAAGACTAAACATCCATTATAAGAAGAATCTAGAAAATGCTTAATATCCATTATAAGAGGAATAACATTAAAAATTATTGTTTTAATCAACGAGTATTTCAACAATGAGTAATACAATCATTTATAACTCAAATAGTAGGAATACTTAAACAACACACATTAAATATTTTATAATAAACTGTAACTTGATGACATATTGAGAAGTTACATACTTCATGTAGTAAGAACTATTGAAGCTAGACACAAGATAACGCATTGACTGACATAACCTAGACATAAGATACTTTATATAGTAGCAAGAATTAGCAGTAGCAACCATTTTATCTGCATCTAGCATCATCACGACACTACCCAGAGGAGTTGTAGATTCCAAGCATCTTCATAAATGGCATAATTTGCATTTTCATCGAGGAACCATGCCTGCAAATTAAATTACATGCTGCCTTATTTAAGAGATTGTGAGAGTAGTAGTGTTTGTTTATCATAAACTAGGAGAAATCAATGCTTGGATATATATTGACCACACTATTGACTTAATTTGACAGGTTGAATGACATGGATAAAATTTGAATTGCAGTTCAATAAGATGGTGAATGGGTAAATAATAAAGGAAACATTATGTATGAAGGTGGGAAGACCAGAGGAATTTTATTGTTGAAGAATTCATTGTACCAAGAATGGCATGATAGTGTATGTTATGCACTTGATATCAAACGTGCTGAATTTGCAATTACGATGAAGTTCAAATATAAAATGTGTGATGTCACCCCACCAATTGAAGTCGTGAATGATAGTGATGTTGAATTCTTTATCACCAAAGTTAGTGATGTAATGACGAGAAATCCATTATGTATTACAGTGGAATGTAAATGTGACTCGACAACAGTCTTGTTAATTGGTAAGAAAGAATGTGCCAAAAATAATAGAGTAAAAATTGGTAGGTAGGGATTGATATGGTGAAATTTGGATTTGTTTAGTCTTTTGAAATGTCAAATCATAGATGTTCTATTTTGGTTGATGATTTTTGTTTTGATCTAAGTACTCTTGTCTCTACTTCCAATAATTCTTGGATAATATTTTTTGCCAAGTCCTTGAAACTTTCCAGAGTTGTCAAAAATTGAAATTAGAATGAATGTTGTAGTAAGCGAAAAAAATGACAATGAACAAAAATCATGGCCTTCACGAATTCTACCGAGAGTGTATTTAATGAACGAGTATTTTGATGATGAGTATTTTGATAATGTGTATTAAATTTGTTTTCCTTTATTACAAATTATGATTAGTAAACACATCCTTCATATATATATTTTTGAGCTTTCTACCTTTATGTGTTATTTGTTGATCCAATGAATATATCTTTACATTTATCTCCAATGTTATATGAAGGTGCATACTCTTCCCTTCAATTCATTAACATTTCAAGCTTGAATCAGACTAATTACGGGATTCAAATGTTGTTGAGCGATACATGATTATTTTCGGTGATCATGTATATATAGGTTGAATCATGATTAGGAAGGTTGAGAATCCCAACCTTCAGGTTGGGATTCTCAACTAATAGGTTGGGAATATTAACCTTTAAGTTGAGAATCCCAACCTTGAGGTTGGAAATCTTAACTTTTAAGTTGAGAATCCCAACTTGAAAGTTGGAAATCCCAACCCATATGTTTAAATTCAATTCATTGTTTATATTTCCAATATCAAACACTACGAATGAAATCGTTTACAAAATTCAAAGTATACATTCATCAATAACAACTACCAATACAATGTAACTTTCATATTCTATTCATATCCACAAAACCACACAAAAAATACACCAAACAGCCACAACCCACTTGCAATAGCCTAACTTCGGTTCACAGTACCATATTCGAATACCTAAAATAAATAAAACTAGTCAAATAAACTTAACACCTGTAGAGAAAAAGTTAATCAGCTGTGGACACGGTACAATGTCGTCCAAAAAATTATAGATGTTGGCACAACTTCACTCACTCCTTCTTTTGTTGGCCATGATAAGAGAGAGAAGAGTTTGGGCATGGGAAGTGAAAAGAGAGTAACATGTGGAAAGTAAGAAGGCCGAGTGAGGTATGGAAAGTGACAAAATGGAAGGTTGGTCGGCGGAAGGAGACTGCTGCACATCAAAACAATTTTAGCAAAATAGTTTTAGCTTATGTCAATTTCAGCTACATAGCTGAAATTGAGAGCTCATAACATGGAAAATATCTCACTCTTGAAGTTTTCTTGAAAAAATTCAAATTGCTTCAATGCGTCTTCATTTGGCTGAGATATGTTCTTATACTACAGAGTTGAAGAGAATTTCATATCATTATTCCATTGCATAAGAATAGTAAGCATCTCATTATGTAAGATAAGCACTTGAAGCATGTGAAACTTATTGGACAATGATTCTTCCCTAATTTTTCCAACTCATATTACTGGTAACAACAGGAGATTAAATATCTAAAGCATATCAAGTGTTTACCAAAAAAACTTGAATAGCAACTCAACTTGTCAACCCAAAAATTCTCAATTTTCATGTAAAAAACCCAAGTCGTTATTCAAATCCAAACCCAAATCATGTTCAAATGCAACTGTCAACTAAAAAAAATTATATGCCATAATCCAAACCTAAACTCACATAATCTTATACCAAACAATCAAAACAGCACTCGATCATACCAAACCCAAGTAATTATTCATTGAATTTTCTCTTTCAACCAATAAACCACTAAAACAAATGCACCTGAACACTAATTATCCTAATAAGAAACAAAAACATACCCATCATCCATAATCAAGTCAACAATGAATAAATTGCTCACAAATTTATAAAACAAATTATGTTTTCAACACGAAGCTTACTCTTCATCACTCTCCTTTCAAATATTTTAATCAAGTAGAACAAAGTAAAACAAGACACTATAATTCAAATCCCAAGTCACCAAATTTGATCATAAAACCATTGAGAATCCAACACAATGTCATGCCCAATTGCTCAAATCCTATTAAAAATAGAAATGTAATAGAGACTTACTGGTTGAGATAGGCAACATTGAAAGAGAGAGAGAGAGGTTGTCAATCTGCAAGTTGCAAAGAAACCTGCGAATTAAGAGTTGATGTTAGAGAGAAGTCAGAGTTCACAGAAAACAAGTAAAAATAGTCAAGCAAACTAGAGTGAGAGAGACGTAGTCGAGTAGATCAAAGTTGACATGATGGTAACGAAGAGAGAGGCGCACAGTTGAGCAGACCAGACAATGATACACAGTGGCGATGGACAGAGAGAGATGCAGTCGAGTAAACCAGACGGTGATAGATACATGGCGACGATAGAGAAAATAAGGTGTAAGGGAGAGAAGAAAAGGGGGTTGTGAGGGAGAAGAAAAGGGTGATGTGAAAAGAGAAGAAAACGGTGATGCTAGGGTTTATGAGAGACAATGACAAAAAAAAGTTATTTATTCTTTGTCGGAGTTAAGAGTCGAGCAGACTAGGCGATGGGGAGAGAAGGATGAAAAGGTTATGTTTTTGAGAGAGAGAATGAAAACACTTTCAGCTTGTGTCAATTTTAGCTTATGACTCCCATTTCATTAAAGACACTTGTTTTCATTTAAGATATTTTTTGTACGAACTAAAAAAAAAAAAAAAAAAAAGATTATTTTTGAAGTTGACCTTTCCAAATGGGTCATTTTATACATTTTTTTTTTCAATTTATAAAGGGATGACATCCTTGGGCCTATTAGCCACAAAGTGAAATTAGTTTCAGGCCTCAGAATTTATAAATTCAACTTTGAGCCCTTTAACTATTGGGCATTTAAAAATTGTGGGTTCCTACAATAATGAGCCTGGGATAGTCGTCTCTCTCGCACAGGCTAGGGCAGACCTTGCACAAAAGGTGAGAGTGCTTACAATGCATGCTTGTATTATACATAAAATAGGACTTGAATACCTACCACTAAGTTGGATGGGAAGGTGTACACAACATCTTTTGTGCACAAGAATAGTTCACTATAGACAACATTATGTTAGCGGTATTGTTCTTCGCATGTACAATATTGAGATCATGAGTTTAAGTTGTGTTTCTTCCTTTCAAATCCCAAATTAGTTGTGATTGTTCAACAAAAACAAAAATTCAATATTATTGTTGCACTTCTGCCACTATATAAGATCTATATAAATTAATGGGTGGGTATTGGTTATTAGATTCAAATCTAAAGCTTCACAAAAATTTATGGTTTGAAAATTAAAAAAGTAAGTAGTTTGAGCAGTGCCTCAATGGTTAAAAGCACTGTCATCCATGACCTTAGTAAGGTTACAGGTTTTATATCCACCTTTAACAAAAAATTATGAGCTTTCCCCAAAAAAAAAAAAAAAAAGTAACTCTTAGAAATTAAAAAAGTATCTTTGTTTGTTTTGTTGTGCGCTATGTATTTCAAGAAAAAAAAAGTAGGGTTTAATAACATTAGATATAGTTTATTGAATGTTTTGTCTTAACATATTTTAGGAGATTTTCTTTAAAATTTTTGATAAATTTATTTTAAATTTCTAACAAATATATATTTATTTATTAGAGCAAGTTTTAGGGTGATACAAGATATCTTACCCTTAGTATCCCAACTTATAATATATCAATTAATGAATGGATACTTATTAATATTTATTTATTTCACTTTAAAACATATCTATCCATCAATTTATACATAATGAGTTGAAATTAAAATGAAATATAAACTGTAAGATGTTTAGTATTTTATTTGTTATTATTATTATTATTATTATTATTATTATTATTTGTTTTGACTCGGGGGAGATGAATATGAACTCGAGATCTTTTACTTTGTAGAGAAATATGGTTACCACCAAACTATGTTTATAATCACATTATGTCTAGTATAATTGTATGTTTTATTTTGTCAAATTATAACTATTTATAAGCTTGAATGTTATTTTATTACTATAACTAATGGAATGATTCCTATATTTTTTTCATCCTTTTGATTTACGATATACTCTTTTGTAGTTTTCAATGGAATATCTCATGTCAAAGTAGGTGTAAACAATTCCTTAACTGAACGTATGGGTCATATCATATGTATTCTCTTCAGAAACGTTTTTCTATCTCTTAATTATTTTTTATTGTTTTGATCTTATTCATATATATTGCGAAGTTAAACCAAATTCATGTGAGCCGGCTACAATTTATCGGAAATTGGACTCTAGTATTTGAAAAATTTTTTATAGTCTTTGTTGTTAACGCAAGTCAAAAACAACCAACAAACAAGCATAATTCTTGCTTCCAAAACAATTGAACGCTAAGTGAAAACATTTAGACCGACGTGGATCCCATCAAAAAAATTTCCCAAAATTCCAGGTCTCAAGGCCACTGACAGGGGCTGCAAAAAAATCAACACGTGCCAGTTAAATCATTCAACTAGCCACGCCTAAAACCACCTTATGTGTTTGTCAGAACAGGGCCATTCGCAAGGATTCCCTGTCATTCACCATCAATCCAGCTGCTTCTTCACAAACTTCAATAAAAACCAATCACAAAGCTTCTCATCAGTGTCAAGACCCATTTGTTACATAAACCTTTGTTTTCTCCTCCATTCTCTTCGCTACATTTCAAATGGATAGCCTCCAATTTGATCATGAAATCGAAAATAAATCAGTCACAATCATTAAGCCTTTGGACTCCGAAGAATTCAGGAGGCAAGGCCACTTGATTATTGACTACATTGCTGATTATTACAAGAATGTTGAGAAATACCCAGTTCTAAGTCAAGTTGAACCTGGTTATCTTCGAAAACGCTTACCTCAATCCGCCCCATATAATCCTGAACCTATTGAGACTATTCTCCAAGATGTGCAACAACTTATAGTCCCTGGTATAACCCACTGGCAAAGTCCTAACTACTTTGCCTACTTCCCTTCAAGTGGAAGCATTGCAGGGTTTCTTGGAGAAATGCTTAGCACTGGCTTCAATGTTGTGGGGTTCAATTGGCTGTCATCACCAGCTGCAACCGAGCTAGAGAATATAGTTATGGATTGGCTTGGAGAAATGCTCAAACTTCCCAAGTCTTTCCTTTTCTCTGGCAATGGAGGAGGCGTGCTTCAAGGAACTACTTGTGAGGCCATTTTGTGCACACTTATTGCCGCTAGAGATCAAATGCTGCAACAAATCGGAAGAAAAAACATTGGGAAGCTTGTTGTTTATGGGTCCGATCAAACTCACAGCGCACTCCAGAAAGCCGCTCAAATTGCAGGAATCAATCCAAAGAATTTCCGAGCAATTAAGACCATGAAATCATCATCATTCTGCCTGTCCCCAGACTCGCTGCATGCAACAATTAACTCGGACGTAAAAGAAGGTTTAGTCCCATTATTTCTATGTCCAACAATTGGGACGACTGGGATAACGGCTGTTGATCCTTTACAGCCGCTTTGTGATGTAGCAAAAAGATATGGCATGTGGGTCCATATTGATGCTGCTTATGCGGGAAGTGCTTGTATTTGCCCAGAGTTTCGCCATTTTCTTAATGGAATTGAGGATGCAGACTCATTCAGTTTCAATCCACATAAGTGGTTCTTCACCAATCTAGATTGTTGTTGCCTTTGGGTGAAGAATCCAAGTGCTCTAACACAATCCCTCTCAACAAATCCTGAGTACTTGAGGAACAAAGCTAGTGATTCGAAGGAAGTGGTGGACTATAAGGATTGGCAACTAACACTAAGCAGAAAGTTTCGTGCATTGAAAATATGGCTTGTGCTGAGAAGCTATGGTGTGGGAAATCTTAGGAACTTTCTAAGAAGCCATGTGAAAATGGCCAAGCTTTTTGAAGAGCTTGTGGGCAGTGATAAGAGGTTTGAAGTTGTAGTTCCCAGAAACTTTGCAATGGTTTGTTTCAGGGTTTCGCCATCAGCATTGCTTACGAACGAAAAGCATGTAAATGGTAAGGTTGATAATGATGATGAAAAGGTTACAGAGGAAAAGGAGGAGGAGGAGGAGGAGGAGGAGGAGGCCAATGAAGTGACTAGAAAACTGTTGGAGAAGATAAATGCAAGCGGGAAAGCGTTTATGACTCATGCCATGGCTGGAAGAATGTATGTAATACGGTTCGCTGTTGGTGCCACTCTTACAGAGGATCACCATGTGAATGGGGCTTGGAAGGTGTTGCAACAACAGTTGGACGCCATTCTTAATTGATTTTTTTTTTTTTTTTTATTGGATTAGGAATATTTATTAGATAAGGAAGATCTAAATTTTAGCGTTTTAGGAACGTCTATTCGATAGACTAATATGAATATAATAAGTTATTATAAATAGATTTGTCATTTCATCTTCAGTGTGAAGTTTGATTTATAAATAAAAATTTAATCCTTTGTTGTTCTCTTTTGTTATTTGATTGATTATTTTACTTGAAAATGTTGCTACGTCATTTAAAGGTACGAATAGTTTAAACACACACGCCAGTAAGAGGATAGTCTACCCAATATTAGTTTCCCGGCAAATCTTTTGCCTTTAAGAAATGCCAGTAAGAGTTAGATTTTAAAGGGATTATTTTAATAACATCATTACTTCATTTTACTGTTGTCATTATAATAGTAATATGATTACTTGTACCAGGACAATTAGATAGCAAGAGAAATGCATTACACTACAACAAAACAGCGCAATTATACCGGACTATCCATACCGGGCAATAAAAGCCCGGTATGGATAATCAGCGAAAATGATTAAAAAAATGAATGTAACATTATCCATACCGGGCCTTTATGAACCCGGTATAGAAAAAAATATACATACCGGGTGGTTCGGGTGCCCGGTATGAAAAAAAATGCCAAATTTACATAATAAAATCCATACCGGGCGCCCGACCCGACCGGTATGGATACTCCGACTACCATACCGGGCGGGTCGGGTGCCCGGTATGGAAAAAAATGAAAAAAATATTAGAAATTCCATACCGGGCACCCGACCCGCCCGGTATGAAAGTCGGATTATCCATACCGGGCCGGTCGGGTGCCCGGTATAAATTTTATTATGTAAAAAAATAATCAAATTTCATACCGGGCGCCGACCCGCCCGGTATAGAAGTCGGATTATCCATACCGGTCGGGTCGGGCGCCCGGTATGGATAATCCGTAAATTGTAAAAAAAAATCAAAATTACTGGATTATCCATACCGGGCGCCCGACCCGCCCGGTATGGATAATCTGGGCATTTTCAGCCCGTTACCCTCTCTCCCCCATTCTATTTTTCTCTCTCTCTCTATCTCTTTCTCACTCATTCTCTCTCTACAAACCCTAGCCGCCCCTGCCATAACTTGTCCCCTTCCTCCGGTCGCCGTCCGTCGTCGCCGCCGGCACTCTCCGTCGCCGACCACGCCGTGACCCGTGCCATTGATCTTGTCTTCTCCTTCTCGCGCGGTGGTGCTAGCTTCTTCTTCTTGGTGTTCTCTTCTTGTTCTAAGGTATATATTCTTCTCATTTTCTTCTTTTTAACCTTTTTAGGGTTTAGATATATGTGTTTGATGGAGGAAAATGGGACGGCCGGACTGCCGTCCGACCGCCGGAGCGACAGTCCGGCCGTCACCATTTTTTTTTCAATTTTTTACATTTTTTTTTTTATTTTGCAGCTCATTCACATCTTGTGCGATTTTTGGAACATTATTTTCGTCGATTGGATCCTCCCACGGTGTTTGAAGTAGTTTGTGAAAGAGGTATGGACTTTAGTGTGATGGATTATGTTGAAAATATTGATTTTGAAATTATTATGTTTAAATATTTAGCATTTTGGATTTTGGATGATAATATGATGTATATGTGATGTTTGTGGAAACATTTATGAGTTGAAATTATTGTTTAATTGCATATTGGAATATGGATTTTTGTGTGGTTGATTATGTTGGAAATATTGTTTAGTGTGGTGGATTATGTTGGAAATATTGAATTTGAAATTATTATGTTTAAATATGGTGGATTTTGAATTTTGGATGATAATATGATGTATATGTGATGTTTGTAGAAACATTTATGAGTTGGAGTTATTGTTTAATTGTATATTGGAATATGGATTTTGGTGTGGTTGATTATGTTCGAAATATTGTTTAGTGTGGTGGATTATGTTGGAAATATTGAATTTGAAATTATTATGTTTAAATATTTCGGATTTCGGATTTTGGATGATAATATGATGTATATGTGATGTTTGTGGAAACATTTATGAGTTGGAGTTATTGTTTAATTGCATATTGGAATATGGATTTGGGTGTGGTTGATTATGTTCGAAATATAATGTTTGGAATGTTGAGTTCAAAATGTTGATGTTGAGGTTGGACTTTAGTGAGATAGATTCGAAATATTGAAATGTTGAGTTGGATTTGAACAACATGTACTTCTTATCTTGAATTTCAAATTATACTTTTGCATTATTGTTCATTAATTGTTTTTATAGACTTTGTTTCACAATATAATATTGACATTTAAGCTATATATATTGTTATTGAACATAAATAAATTATAACATAATTTTGTTACATTTATAATAGATGTAATAAAATTGTTTGATGAAATACCTCAAAGAAAACTTTGTTAAATGAAGTTGGAACAAAAACCACTTATGATATAAAGTTTAAATTAAAAATGATTTTTGGTATGTTAGATTAAAAACAAAGTTTAAAACCAAAAGCAAACTTGATTACTTTTCCTTTTTAAATATTTGATTTGTATTCAATAAGAAAACAACAGTACAAGTTACAATAAAAGTATATATGTATTTAAAATTTAACTTAACAATTTTTATGATATATTTTGGATGATGATATGACATAAATAGAAAATTTATGAGTTAGAGTTTTTGTTTAATTGCATTTTGGAGTATGGACTTTAGTGTGGTTGATTGTGATTGATATGTTGAGTTTGGAATTACTACGTTAAGATATTTATGATTTTTAATTTTGGATGATGATATGATGTATAGTTTAACATTATATTGTTATGTGTTTTGTTTTTTAGCGTTAAAAGCGTAAATGATGGATAAGGAGTGGTTAAAATTTTCAAGGTTAATATTCTAAACCTATTAAATTGAGGCATAAGATTTAAACTCGTAGTATTTTTAATAATTTTTTCTTTCGTTTTTCAATTTTTAGAGTGTCAAAAGAATATAGGGAGGGAGCTAAGAAATTTGTTGAGGCTGCGAACAAACATTCAATAAATTATGGTTTCATCCTTTGCCCTTGTATAAAATGTCTCAATGCGAGGTATCATGCCACTAAGATAGTGTATGAACACTTGGTCATTAATGGGATGGATCCTCAGTATACAACTTGGTTCATGCATGGGGAACCCCTGAATACTTCCACACATGTTGAAAACACTTCAAATACATTTAGAATGTATAACGATGCAAATCTTGAAACTCATTGTGATGTTGAATCGGATGTTGGAGTAAGAGACGAAGATATAACTGCTACTTTGGAAGATGTTGAAACTCCTTTATATGAAGGCTGTTCAAAGTATACAAAATTATCGGCTATTGTAGCTTTATATAAACATAAAGCTACTTATGGTCTATCCGATAAGGGGTTTAATGAACTTCTTAATATCGTGAGAGATATGTTGCCATCAGATAACGTTCTACCAGAATCATTGTACTCAACAAAAAAATTGTTGAAAGTGTTTGATTTAGGATATGAGAAAATTCATGCATGTATAAATGATTGTTGTCTGTTTAGAAAGGAATTGGAGCATCGTGAGGAATGTCCAAAATGTGGTGCTTGTAGATGGAAAGTAAACGAAGTTACGAAAAAAATTCATAAGGGAGTACCGGCTAAAGTACTTCGATACTTTCCAATCATACGACGGTTTAGGAGAATGTTTACGTCAACAGAAATGGCTAATGATTTGAGATGGCATTCTACCCATACAAGCCAAGATGGAAAGATGCGACATCCCGTTGATTCTGAAGCTTGGAAGACTATAGATATGAAATGGCCATCTTTTGCTTCAGAGCCACGCAATTTGAGGTTGGGTTTAGCTGCAGATGGATTTAATCCTTTTAGCAACCTCAGCACCTCTTACAGTTGTTGGCCGGTTGTGTTAGTTACATACAATCTACCTCCTTGGAAGTGTATGTTGAAAGACAATTTGATGCTAACACTATTGATTCCAGGAAAAAAACAACCCGGGAATGATATTGATGTATACTTGCAGCCACTTATCGAAGATTTGAAAGAGTTATGGCACTTGGGAGTACAAGTGTATGATTCATCTACTAAGTCCTCCTTCAACTTAAAAGCTATCTTAATGTGGACCATCAATGATTTCCCTGCGTATGGAAACTTAGCAGGATGTTGTGTAAAAGGTGAATATGCTTGTCCTATATGTGGGTTGAATGTACATTCACAAAGATTGAAATATAGTAATAAGCATGTATATATGGGTCATCGGCGATTTCTTCCAAAGAATCATGCTTTTCGAAAGAAGAAATCATGGTTTAATGGGAAAGAAGAAATGGATGATCCTCCAAAGATTCTTGATGGTAAACAAGTTCGATTTGCATGCGCGGAAATTGAAAACGATTGGGGAAAAAAAAAAAAAAGGAAAAGGAAGAGAAAAGGACAATGTATATGGAAAAAAAGATCGATATTTTTTGATCTTCCGTATTGGGAGGTAAGATTTTTAAATAAATAATGTACCTTTTTGTTATATATTTAATATTACCGTAAATTTATCATTGTTGCTTTTTACAGGATTTGTGTTTGCGTCATAATTTGGATGTAATGCACATTGAAAAAAATATTGGTGAGAGTCTCCTTGGTACATTGTTGGATATCAACGGAAAAACTAAGGATGGTGTTAATTCTCGTAGAGATTTGGAAGACATTGGGATTAGACAAGACCTTCATATGAAAGAGGATGGAAATAAACTCTATTTGCCTGCAGCACCACACACTCTATCAAAGGTAGAAAAACAACAATTTTGTAAGAGGTTGTTCAATTTAAGATTGCCTGATGGTTATGCTGCTAACATATCTAATTGCATTTCATTGAATGAGTGCAAAATAGTTGGGCTTAAATCTCATGACTATCATGTATTGATGCAACATTTATTATCAGTGGCAATACGAGGTCTCTTACCTAAAGGGCCACGAATTGCCATATTTCGATTGTGCTCGTTTTTTAATGCAATTTGTCAAAGAGTGTTAGATAGAAATAAGTTAGATTTATTGGAAGAGGAAGTTGCAGTTACGATGTGTATGGTTGAACGTTATTTCCCTCCTTCTTTCTTTGATATAATGGTCCATCTCACAATTCATCTAACAAGAGAAGCTCGCTTATGTGGACCGGTTCAATATCGTTGGATGTACCCTTTTGAAAGGTTATTCTTAGACTATTCTACACATTTCAATTAATTAATGATATCCACACATGTATTTACTTATATATATTTATTTTATAGATTTATGAAGGTGTTAAAAGGATATGTGAGAAATCGTGCACGACCAGAGGGTTGCATAGCTGAATGCTATTTAGCCGATGAATGTATGCAATTTTGTAGTAGGTATGTACCAAAAGCAGCAGATGTTGGTGAGAAACACGATAGAAATGAAGATATTGTGTTTCAAAATGTAGTGGAAGGACATCCCACATCTGCACCGACAATAAAAACGATTTCTGCGGACATGCTACGGATTGCACACATGTATATATTGTTGAATAGTGCATTAGTAGTGCCATATATTAAGTAAGTCGTTTAAATTGAAATTGAATATAGTATAATTATTAGTTAAAATGATTAACGTTATACTTATTTGGTTATGTTGCCTTTTACATAAATATTGTATTAGCATGCACCTGGAAGAGCTTCAACAATTAGATCCCAATCTGTTAAGTAGACCGACTTTGTTGCAAATGACACATACTAGAGAATTTCCAACATGGTTTAGAAATAAGGTGAAGTAACTAACTTATACTATAATAAGTTGATGTATTTACTTAAGTTTTTTATTGTTCGAAATCTAAATCGTAATCTCCCAAAGCAGGTTCTCGACGAATCAAATACCACGGATATGACCCAAACTTTAAAGCTTCTATCACTTGGACCAAATACGCAAGTCACATGCTATTCTAGCTATGTTGTCAATGGGAAACGATACTGCATAAAAAGTAGTGAAAAAACTACACAAGATAGTGGTGTTTCCCTGGAAGCAGAAACGGTTTGTAATGAAAAAGATGGCACTCAAGTTGTGAAGAAGATGGTTTACTATGGAGTTTTAAGGGAAATACTTTTGTTGGATTTCTTAGCATTTCGTGTTCCACTGTTTAAATGTGATTGGATGGGTAGTGCAAATGATGTTAGAGAAGAAGATGGATTCACATTAGTTAATTTTACTTCACGTGGAAATAAATGGGATAGAGATCCCTTTATTTTAGCATCACAAGCAACACAAGTGTTTTATTCTAGGGAAAATGATAACTCTAATTGGTATGTTGTCCTAAAAGCACCTCCGAGAGGTTTTCATGATCTAGAGAAGTTTGATGAGCATGCGTACATGAAAACTACACCGTTAGATGTGTCTGAATTTGATGCTAATATTGATGATAGTGAGGATTATGCTCGGATAGATTGTGAGGAATTAGTTGTAAACATGTAATGTTGATTACTATAATAAAAATTTCATATTTTATTTCCAATGTTGTGTGTATATATATTTTGTTTGTGTTTACATTTGTGTGGAGATAAAGTCTCTGAAGTGAATGAATATGTTGTGAAATTACTTTGCTATTTACATTGCAGGTGAACTAAATTTTTGGTAATATCAAAAAACAAAGGAAACTCTGTTAAAATTTCTGTAAAATGGATTGACTTTATATTAATTATTTTAAATATGTGATAATGTTATCCATGAGGATGATACTAATATATGTTATTTCTATAATATTTTCAGATGTCGACTGAAGGAACATCGACTGGTCAGGACTCAGGTAGCTCCAGTGGAGATAAAAAAAGAAAAGGAAGAGGTCCTAACCGATTGGATTATGAGAAAATGGCCAAGGTGAAAGTCACAGGGATACAAATTAATGAAGTTGGACAACCAATTGGAGAAAATTCAGTGGCCTATAGTTCAGGTTGTGGAGCCATTGCAGCTCAGATGATACCAATAACCTATAGTAGCTGGGATAAGGTACCACAATCTTTAAAAGAGACAGTGTGGGAGAATATAAAGGTATATACTAGTTTCATTTATTTATAATATCAATGTTACATATTTATTTTTACAACATATTTAATTAATTTTAAACAATTGATAACTGCAGTTACGACTTGGTGCTGATGAGTCAATGAAAGTTCATACTCTCAAATCATTGAACGAGTGTTGGAGGCATTATAAAGGTAGAATAACAAAACAAATCAGAAACATTCCCCCCGGTCCTGATGCACACAGAAGATATGAAATGCTCAAACCAGCGAACATTAGTGATCAGGATTGGATAGCATTTGTCAATCAACGATTGTCTCCAGAATTTGCGGTAATCTTACAATTTATATTCTTAACTTGACATCAATACTAACGTTTATTGGATTGTTATTAAAATTGTACACTATTTCAGGAAACTAGTAAGCATTATAGTGAGTTGTCAAAGAGGAATCGTACCCCGCATACATCAAGTCGTAAAGGAATGGCACGACTACGGGAAGATTTGGTAAGTCTTTACTATATTGTGATGATTGTATTACATGTGTATAGTTTTTCTTTTTTATACTTGTATATACTTTTGTGGATATCAATATCAATGTTAGAGAGCACAAAAAGTGGCTGCGAATGAAGATCCCGAAGTAGATAGAGTTGATATTTGGATAGCCAGTCACAAGCACAAAGATGGAAGCGCAGTCAATGAGGAAACTGCTGATAAAATTGTATGTTACATTGGTTATACGTAAATATTATGTTTATTCTATTATATTATGTGTATAGTTTGTTTAATAATAATACCATGTGACATCATTTATAGGCACAAATAGAGTCAATACATCAAGAAACTCAACATTCACTTGGAAATGATGCTGTCTCACAAGTTATGGGTAGGGAGCATCGAGGTAGAGTTCGAGGAATGGGTCATGGTGTAACGCCATCTATTGTACAAGCATCTGTGGTTGGTAAACAAAGCTTTGCACAATATCAACAACATGTCGATGGTGAGATGGCAACCATGAAGCAAACAATTGCTAATTTGACAAATTTACTCATGACTCAATTACCCAACATAGATCAAGCTCAAGTATTGGCATGTATGCCTCCCACCCAGCCGGTATATGACTCAACTACTTTATAATTTGCTTATATCTATTTGTTGGTACTTTTTTAATTTCATTTTTTTCATTTTTATGTTTTGTTTAAAGTGGATATAATTATGTTTTCATGTTTCTTTGCTATGTGAATGAGTGCAAAAATATGATGTTTGTGTAGAACTCTAAGTGATTTATGTAGAGACTTAAATGTGGAGTTCTTGTGTGGAAAAATGATGATGAATATTGCATGTTTGGGAATAAAGAAGTTGGGAAGAGTTGAGATTATAGTTGAAGTGTTTGTTTACTCGCAGGTAAATTTTGGTTTTATAAAAAATGTAGTCGTTATGCTGCCGAAAATTTTATAAAAAGTATTTAAAACAAAATCGCGAAAATAATTTTATCACTCTCAACTAGTTTAAAAAAAACTGAATTTTTAAGTTTAAACAAGTAAGAAATATTGTTGTGATTAAAGTGATTGTCAAAGATTTGATAAGTTTGATAAAATTAGAGGGGAATTAAATTTGTGGTCAGTTTGAAAAATAGTGGAGACTCTGTCAATATTTATATAAAATTTATTAATTTTATATGCATTGTTTTGTATATTGCGTTTGTTGTCTACATGTTATCAATTAGGGATACTTATAAATTCTTTTTCCTTGATATCCATGTTAATGCTATTTATTGTTTTCATAGACACAATATTCAAGTGGCTCAAATCCTATGAGATCTAGTAAAAGTGTTCAATTTGCTGAACCTTCAGCCAAGGTACGTAAAATATAATATGTGCTGAATTTATATTATTTATTGATTCAATTTAATTTCATATATATACATATATATAAGTATTTAAATATTTAGATTGAACTAAATATTGAACATATTGTGCATACAGTCCAAATCTAGGGGTTCCTCAAGCCAAGTCGGTGGATCAAACACTAATCAATGCAAATTATTGGATTGGATGGGGAGAGGAATCGTGGTGGCTGAAGCAGAAATTGACTCAAAGGACTCTTATGCTAAAGTTCATCATCTCGAGCTTGGTCCAGATTTTTGGCGCGTTTCCATCAAGAAAGTATTGGTTAGTATTTCGCTGCCTCGACCTACCAACGAAATACTAACCTTAGAAGATGCATTAAATTCATTCATAGCATGGCCAGCAAAATATATTGTATCTTAATATTATGTATTGAGGTATTAATTCAATATTGTATCTTAATATCATGGATTATGTAATGATAACGTTGTTATTTTATTTAATTAATATATATTTACAACATTTACTTTTATATACATTAAATTTTATATGCATTAATAATTTTAGCGCAATATTAAAAAAAATCACAATTTTTTTTTTTAAATGATTTTATGATTTTCCGGGCGCGCGGGCGCGCGCCCGGTATGGAAAAATATTAAAACCGGGTCGCGCCCGGTTTTAAATATATATCCATGCCGGATATGTACCCGGTATGGATATGGATTATCCATACCGGGTACGGATCCGGCATGGATATGGATTATCCATACCGGTCCGGATCCGGTATGGATATTCATATATCCATACCGGTCACGTATCCGGTATGGATATTCATATATCCATACCGGGCTGCCCGGTATGGATATAGTGGGTCGACCCGTTTTGTCGACCCATATGTTTCATTATCCATACCGGGCAAGGTCGGGTATGGATACGGATTATCCATACCGGATCCGTGACCGGTATGGATATTCGGATATCCATACCGGCAGCAAGCACGCCGGGCGTGCTGCCCGGTATGGATATCCAACCATACCGGGCATTGCCCGGTATGGTTGGGCCTGTTTGTTGTAGTGGTAGGACGAAAGATCAAAGAGTTTAGGAATTAAATTGGATAGAGTTTATTAGATTTGAATTTTGAAATTATCCAGTTCGATGTTTTAGTAGGATTACATAATTACAGGATTTTAACCATTCAATTAGACTATCGCTTGATTGAGTTGCAGTATATTTCTTCATCTGTAAAGTTTTGGCAAGATTAAAAGAACTGAGTTAGATTAGATACATAGACTCATATGACTCATAAATAGTTTGTTTTTTCCAAGCAAAACTCAAACATCAAAATAGTTGAACTAATTAACAAGTAAACTATACATATATTTTTTTTTCAGTTAATTTTAGGGACACAGAGCCATCTTTCATAAACCATCAACCTTTTTGTAATATTAACTGTTTTCCCTTTTTCCAATATTAATTGCGGGTAAATTTGTCACCCAGTGAGTATTTGGGCAGCTATGAAGATGGGTAGCAATCAGCAAAGACAAATTGGGTTTAAAACTGTCATTTTTCAAAGTGTATTTTAAAAGTATTTTTAAAAAATTGTCCCTTCATATTTCAAAAAAGAACCCTTGTCCCTTCTAAAAAGGCATTTAAAAATAAAAATAGCATAATATAACCCATCAACAAAACACTGTTTGTTCTTAACGTTTCCCTTTGACAGTGGAAATTGATTGAAAGTTCATCCATTAATTTTTCCTCATATGATCCAAAATCTAATTCAAGGAAACGAAATTGGAAAATATAATTATGAAAAAGGCCTTTTTGTTATTGTAATGCAAATGTATTTAGTTTACTGTTGTAAAACTCGATAAGTAGATCCAATTACTCATCGAGAACTCAGTTGGCAGGATTTCGTTAACTTAAAAATCCCTAAATTGAGGGTTTTAGTCATGGGAGGGGAGTAGTCGCCACTTGACCTAACTTGGGCTCCGTGTGCTAGGCACACAAAGCCTTTTTATTATTTTTTTTAAAAATATGATATATTAAAATGACGTTATTTTGAAAAAAAAATAAAAAAAAAAAAAAAAAAAAAAAAAAAAAAAAAAAAGAAAATTGGGGTGGGGGGGATTTAGAACAACGCTTTCTCACTTTGCAGACAACAATCGAACTTTAGTCAAATTATCCAATCTAACAGCGACCCTCTTCTTAGCTGCCGTCACCTTTGCCAATTTGCCTTTACCACTGTGTCGTCACTGCCGTTGGTCATTTTTTTTTTTTTTTTTTGCTTTATATTAATATAGGATAAAACTTTATTAAATGGGTACATTCTCCGGCATGTACTAAAGTGTTGTTAATGAATTTTGGGTTAGGAGGAGAGGAAGTGAAGAGTATGGTAGGGACAAAAGCAAAGATGAGTAGCTGGTGCAAATGTAGAAGCAGAGGGAGTGGCTGGTATAGATTTGACCAAAGTTTGTCAATAATCCCTAATACTCGTTGAGTAATTGTCATGTAGTCAAGTACTTATTAATCGCTAGGTCGCCGATCAACTAACTAGTAATGAGTTCTGAAATATTGATAATGATTGAAACATTGACAATGATGTAGAAGATACAGTCATTTCCAATTTATAAAAAAGTTGAAGAGATATACATAGGATGGAGCATAGAATATGTTAGAAATTATTTGGCCATGATAACACCAGATGACTGCACGTGTTTTTGAAATGATCACATTTAATTAAGTAGGTAGTCCAATCGTTTATTTTCTAGTATCAAGTTACTATTATATTAAAAAAAATCTTGTTATATATATATAATTTCTATGGTTGATACTTCTTAACTTTTAAAGTTAGGACGAATCAATCAAATTTATTTATTGCATTTGAATTGAATAGAAGAGAGAATTTGTTTTAGACGAGATAATGCAATAGAGAAATTTGATTCGTTCGTCCTAACTTTTTAAAATTAGAAAACACTAATTATAGCAGTTCTGTATATATATACATATATACATATAGGTCGTTTATGGTACACTTGAGTATCATACGTCTGAATTGGTTACATTCTAAAATTACTGATTTTGTTTTATTATACGTAATTATAATTAAATATCTTTGATTACAACTAAATATGATCGATTATTATAAATATGATCTGACTCATTTTGTTATAATCAAATATAATAAATATATATTAGATATAATAAAATATAATAAGTAATTTTAAAATATAATTACTTATTTAGTGTATCAATATTTAAGCATACCATAGAATGTACCGCACAACACACATATATATAAGATTCATTTTTTCGAATATCATTTACGGTGTCGTCACTCAATTCTAGATTATTACAACAATGAATAAGGACTCTTTGTCACTAAATGACGTTAGATGAGTGATTATAATAAATTAAGATTGAGGCATTAGGACTTAGATCATTGAATTAATAAAATATATTATAATTTTTTTAACTTTTGACCCGATATGATTCTTTCGCTAAATCAATTGGCCTTAGTTGACTCTATATAAGCTAGGTGAGCTGTACAAGTTTTTTGCCGGTACCGGATAATAAAAGATTTTCAATTTAAATTCCATTACATAAGAGTGTGAATTTATTTTCTCTAAAAAAAAAAAAGTGTGAAATTTATAATGGTTATAGTTACTAATTAATTTTAAAACTGCATAACTCTTATTCATTCGAGTTAAATGTGTCTCTTATTCAATATCTATAGTAGGGTTCAAAACTTAACATGCACAATTATAAATATTTGTAGGAAAATTTCTCTCGAGTATTTGAACTTTAACGTGTTTAGTTAATTTTCCCTATGAAATGTGTTTATATAATTTTAAAGTTAGTTATTAATGTGTCACATATATGTTGCTTCATCCTTTTCAATTGATCCATAAATTTGGTAATTTAGGTTTACTTAGTTTGTGAATATTGTTGTTTAGTATACATTTAAATTTCATATGATATTTGTGATGTAGGATAGTTTAATATATTATCATTACCAAAATAGTCAAAATTCCTTGATCTAACCTAAACTAGTATGGCCCCGATTCTTTTTGAGCAAATTTGGGGCATTGAAATCAGGTTTTATGTAGGATTTAGGTAGAAAAAAGCTCTACCCAGTTTATTATCCAATCGAGTTTGAGTCAAACATATTGACTCACTTCGACCTAGTTATCTGTCTTACTATTATTTTTATTATACACTAACATCGTTTTTATAAGCATAAATAATAATAATAATAATAATAATATAGTTTATTTTTTAAGTGTTGGTGTTACTATTTTATTTATTTTTTTTGAAAGTTTATTTATTTAATGTGATTCTTATAATTTATGTATGAAACAAACTATTCTTGTAGATAATTCACATGCTTGAATGAATGTTTAAATTTTTGTTGTAATACTTGGCACTGTTGTATTACACTTAATGAATTATTTGTTCTTTAAGTTATTTTAGTGTTCATACTTACGTTTGAACTTAAAAGTTATTAATTTTTGATGATGTTTAATTGAATTCTCCTCTATGTGTGACTTCAAATAAATGTTAAACTTTTAGTATACATTTGAACTTAAGATTATATTTAAATTTAATAATATTTTCACTTTAAATGTATATTTATGCGAGTGAAACTTAAATTTACATTTAAGTATACATTAATATATATATTAATAATTCAAGTCAAACAAATCGAATATGTGATAAAAAATTGAAAACCTATTGGGTCATGGTTGGGTATGAGGCACCCTGCTTAAAATAGATTTTGGTTTGGAGATTCAGCTCTAATCCGACCTCTTGTCATTCTTAACTATTATAATGACCATAAATTTTTATAATTATAAAATTACTTTTAAATTTAAAATGATAATTATAACCCTATTAATAATGTTATCATTATGTTAAATAATTTATTCTCTAAAATTTAAATTTTAATAAGATAAAAAAATAAAGTCAAAGTACATCGGTCTAAATTTTTCATTATTAGAAATATCAGGATATTTAGGAAAACATCGAAATATTTTGAAAATATCAGGATATTTTATGGATATAGCAGGATATATATGGATATGTAAGAGGATATTTATACCCAAAATTTTCGATAATATTGGATACTTGCTTGATATTTAACATTTTGAGTAAACGTTTATCATAGATGTTTTAAATTTTTGGACAGTGCCCAATATTGTTTGTCCTAGATTTATGTTCTTTGCAGGGCCTGTTTTCTTTTGCTGTCATTATAGCTGGTCCAAAGTTATTTAATAAAAATAAAAGCTAACATGTGATCTTTGTGATTCAAAAAAAAAATGCATAAATAATTTGTTTTTTCTAAGCAAAACTCAAACATCAAAATAGTTGAACTAACGAGTAGGCTATAATTTTAAAACCATCAACCATTTTGTTATATTAATAGTTTTCTTTTTTTTCCAATATTAATTGCGGGTAATTTAGTTCACCCAGTGACAATTTGGTAGCTATGAAGGTGGGCAGCCGTGAGCAAAGACAAATTGCGTTTAAAAATATTATTTTTCAAATATTGTATTTTAAAGTATTCTTAAAAACTTGTCCCTTCAAAAAAGGCATTTAAAAATGAAAATATTATAACTCATCAACAAGACACTGTTCTCAACTTTTCCCTTCAGCAGTGGAAATTGATTGAAAGTTCATTCATAAATTTCCGCTCATATGATCCAAAATCTAATTCGATGAAATGAAATTTAGTCCTACCTCACCCTATACTACTTATAGCAAAAATAAGATAATTAAAAAAATGCCTATTGTAATCAATGGTGCCCATAATTTATGCACAATTTAAATTACATGACATTAAGAAATATGCAATCTGGAAAAAGGCCTTTTCGTTATTGTAATGCGTACGTGTGTAGTTTACTATTGTAAAACTCGGTGAGTAAGTCCAATTAATTGCTAAGAACTCAGTCAATAAAATCCCAAATCAGGAGTTCTATTCGTCGAAGGAGAGTAGTCGCTAACTTGGGTCGAGTACTCGATCAACTTGGGCTCCGCATACGAAGCTCTTTATTTTTTTCTTTCAAAAAAAAATTGAGACATTAAAACAACGTTGTTTTGAGAGTGTTATTTAATGATGTCATTTTGGGTTAATTTAAATTTCTTTTTCTAAATTAACCCAAAATGATATCGTTTTATAAACACTAAAACGACACTGTTTTTTAAAAAAATTAAAAAAAAAAAAAAAAAAAAAAAGCTGCTATTGCAATCCTTTCTCACTTCGCAGACAACAATCAAACTGTAGTCAAATTATCCAACCCACCAACAACCCTCTTCTCAGTTGCTAGCACCTTCATCAGTCTACCTTTACCATCATGCCATTATCGTTGCTAGTAAGTTTTTTGTTTTTGTTTTTTTTTCTTCTTTTGTTTTAGCTTTATAATAGTATTAGGATAAAACTTCATCAAATGGGTACATTCTCCATTCTCCAACATATACAAAAGTGTTGCTAGTGGATTTTGGAATACAAGAGGAAGCGAATAGTAGAGTAGGGACGGAAGTAGAGATGAGCTGCTGGTGCAAATGCAAAAGTAGACAGGAGTGGATGCTACAAATTTGACCAAGTTTGTCAACAGTCCTGAGTAGTCGTCTAGTAATCATTGAAGTACTCACTACTCAATAGGTGGTTGATCGATTAGTAAATAGCAAGTTCCGAAACATTAATAACAATATAATTGATACCTTTTTGTTTACAAAAAAAAAAAAATTGAGACCTTTTTGTCTAGTCTATAAAAAAGTTAAAGAGATATACATAGGATTGGACGTCGAATATGTTAGAAATTATTGGTCATGCTTATGCCTGAAGGTTGCACGTGTTTTTAAAATGATCACATTTAATTAAGTGGGTGGTCCGGCCATTTAGTTTCTAGCATCAAGTTACTAATATATATAAAATAAAAATCTTTTTTTTTTTTGTATATATATTAAGATTTTTTTTTTAATAGTAGTATTGGCATAGCCACTCGGTCCTAGATCAGTATTAGAATGAATAAGGATTCTTTATTGCTAAACTACATTAGATGGATGATTACAGTAAATTACGATTGAAGTATTAGGACATAGATTATTGAATTAATAAAATTTATTACAAAATTATTGACTTTTGACCGGATACAATTCTTTCACTGAATCAATTGGCCTCACTAAACTTATCATCAAGTATACATTGATTATATATAAGTTAACTGAGCTGTAAAAGTCTTTTGCCGGTACCGCATAATAAAAGATTTTCAATTTAAATTCCATTACATAAGAGTGTGAAATTTATAATGGTTATAGTTTCTAATTAATTTCAAAACTGCATATAACCCGTATTAATTCAAGTTAAATGTGTCATTCATTCGATATCTATAGTAAGGTTCAAATCTTAAGATGCATAATTATTAGTATTTGTAGGAAAATTTCTCTCGAATATTTAAACTTTAATGTGTTTAGTTAATTTTTCCATGAAAATGTTTATATAAATTTAAAAGTAGTTATTAATGTGCCAGATATATGTTACTTCTTCCCTTTCAATTGATCCATAAATTTGGTAATTTAGATTTACTTTAGTTTGTGAATATTGTTGTCTAGTATGCATTTAAACTTCATATGATATTTGCAATGAAGTATAGTTAATATATTATCATCACCATAAGATGTCAAAATTCCTTGATCTAACCTAAACTAATAGGGTCCCAATTCTTCTAAAGCAAATTTGGAGCATTAAAATCAGGTTTTATGTAGGATTTAGGTTAAAAAAAAGTTCTATCAGTTTATAATCCAATCAAGTTTGAGTCAAATATATTGACTCAGCTGGACCTAATTATTTGTTTTATTATACACTAATATTGTTTTTATAAACTTTATAATAATAATAATAATAATAATATAGTTTATTTTTAAGTGTCGTGCGTTACTATTTTATTTATTTAATGTTATTTTTATGAATTTATGTATAAAACAAACTATTCTTGTAAATAATTGAGATGTTTGAATGAATTTCTAAATTTTTGTTGTAATAGTTGGCATTGTTGTGTTACACTTAATGAATTTTTATGTTGTTTTATGTTATTTTAGTGCTTGTACTTGATGTTTGAATTTAAATTTTATTAATTTTTGACGATGATTATTTGAATTCTCCTTCATGTGATAAATGTTAAACTTTTAGTATATATTTGAACTTAAGATTATATTTAAATTTAATAATATTTTCATTTTAAATGTATATTTATGCATGTGAAACTTAAATTTACATTTAACTATACATTAAAAAATATATTTTTTTAATAATTCAAGTTAAAACCGATCGAGTATGTGGCAAAAAAATCGAAAACCTATCAAGTCGTGGTAGGCTATGGGGCACCCTTAAAATAGGTTTCGATTGGAGATCCAATTCTAATTTGACCTCCTGTCATTCTTAATTGATATTATGACCATAAATTTTCACTATAATTATAAAATTACCCTTTAAATTTAAAATGATAATTTTAACCCTATTAATAGTGTTATCAAATTATGTTAAGTAATTTATTCTCTAAAATTTAAATTTTTATAAGACAAAAAAAAGGGTCAAAATATATAGGTCTAAATTTTTTTATTTTTAGAAATATCAGGGATATTTAGAAAAATATCGGAATATTTCGAGAATGTTAAGATATTTTATAAATATATCATGATATGTATGAATACATCGAAATATATTAGTTATTTTCTCGTATAATAGTTATTTCAAAAATTTAGATAATATTAGACATCACGTCGGTATTTAAAATCTTTTGAGTAGATGTTTATCATACACATCCTAAATTTTTGGACAGTGACTCTTGATTGATTATCCCAGATTATTGCCCTAGATTTATATTCTTTGCTGGGCCTGTTTTATTTTGAAGTCATTATAGCTGGTCCAAAGTTATTTAATAAAAACAAAAGCTAACGTGTGATGTTTGTACTGAAGCCTGCAAGCCTTGACTGTATTTTACTTATTATTGTTTTTTACTTTTTACATTTCTTTTTTCGTTTCTGACCGTCGATTATGCTTCATTTATGTCAAAGTGCCATCATTGTTTATTTGAAGTATCTTCTCGAGTAATATTTCAGGTTAGAAATGTTAGGAAAAGCATGATGTGAATTATATAATTTGCATACCTTGTATGTTTTTAGTTGTGTGTGAATCTTAAGGAATTATCTTCAAGGGTAGGAAAGTTAATCACCATAAACACTTAGTAAACGATTTTATTATTTCTCTAGGATACATGCCCAAAGGATTTGAGAACTTAATATGTCTTCATACATTAAATGAAATGAATTCCATATGAGATGGTAAATATGGTAACAAAGCATCTTCACTTGAATATTTGGATAAATTTGACTACCTTGAAGGAATTTTATTTGTAAGGTCCATTATTGATCGACATGTATTCATTGTTTACTATATATTTTTTTGGATTTTATTCATAAATGGGGATTTAAAAAAAAAAAATCGCTGTTGTTTATTAATTTTAAATAGAAAATTCTCATAAGTTGGCAAAAAAATTAAAAATCGTTGTTTGAAAAAGTTATTACATGGCTTGAAATGTAATTATAGTTGTTGTCCGTACGTGTCTTTTAGAGTTTCTTGTTTTAAGGATTTAATATGTCATCATCCTAGTTTGAAAAAAAAAAATGTACTCATCCCAATATTTTTTACGTTTCGTAAACAACAAATTATTGTACATTCAATGGACCCAAAATTGAAAGATTGAAATCCTGCATGTCTTTAAATTATTGTACCTAAAAAGTGAAATTGAATTTCACAAAACAATTCATTATTAGTTATGATTAGTTGGCGACTTGGTAAAATTATATGATATATTCAATGTCTTTGAACTTCAATTAGTGACTGAATTTAGATACTTTAAGAACTCCATGTTCTCCGTCAAGGCTACCCACAAGATGGTTTTCAAGCAAGTTAGACCATTTGGTTTACTATCTTTGATCTCTTTATGCCATAACACGGTTGAAATGATTTTTGAAAAACTGGAGAAAGTTTTTAATGAGATAAACGTATATATGTTGTTGTTGTGCTTAGATGATGTGCAAATCTAATAAAATTTTTTTGTATAGTACATATTGGTGCCGCAAAGATATTTTAAAAAAGGTGAACACCTAAGGCTAAGTGGATTTTGAGGAGACTAGCTAAAGAGAGACAAACCGTTGAAAAATGAGATTTTGAGAAAAATTTCCCTAGTGTGATGTAATATATATGGTTTTCGCAAATTTGATAATTAAAGATATGTTTGTGGGGGCAACAAGCAACACCAAGAATCTTTTAGGAGACTTGTTGGCCAGTGTATGTAATCGTTAAATAAAAATGTTAAAATCACATATCACTTATATGCTACCATTTGAAAAGAATTATTATCATTAAGTACACAAAAGAGAATACATGTAGATATTATTATTATTATTTTGAGTATAGGAATTATAATTAAGACGGACTCAGATAACTATTAAGACCAACCGAGATAGGACATTGGTGGCGTGACTTGAACGACTGTTTTTAATTGAGAGGAATCCACCCACATGAAGGTGGGGGTGGGGGTGGGGGTAAGGGAAGAGGGGAGGGAAGGGGGGTGTTGTGTGAGGGAACCCACACGGAGGTAAGGGAAAAACTCATTCACATGAAAGTAGGAGATCAATCCACACATAATAGTGGGAGACCAATTGTTATTATTATATTATATTATATTATAGTATATGTATATTTAAATTTGATAAGTGAGTATCGAACCCATGCCACAACAGTGCCGGCAATCAAAGACCATGTAGATATTATTGAGTGCATAATAATTAACTAATCTAGACTAGATATACTAACTTCTAGACCTTAGGTGGCAAATTTAGTAAAAATTGTAAGAAAACTTAGAAAGGAAGAGCACATCATGGCAACTTTTGGAATATTTTCACCAAAATCAAAACCAAATATTGTAACCAACGGTAGACTTAGGGCCCCCCAAAAAACAAAAAACTTAATTGGAAATTTTTATTTTATCCATTAATTTTATAAAATTTTTACTTTCCTTAATTATTTATTTTAATTAATTGCTCCCTTAAATAAACGTTTTTGGCTTCTTCCTAATTGTAAGCACAATATAAGTAGAAAATTAAGATAAGTGAGAGAAAATAAGAAGAATTGTTAGTATACACATACATCCTCCCACTACAAGAAAAAAATATCAAAGAAAATATTGTTTATTAACCAAGAATGTGGACTCTTTCATCACTTCAGCTTTTCCTCATCTCATTTTATCTCATCATAAATAGATATTACAATTAATAAGTGAATTTATTTCTGTTTTAGTTTATTAACAACCAATTACTTGCTTCAAAAAAAGTGGAGATGTTAGCATATAATTCAAATCCATTAACAAGCAGCATTAAAGGCTTGTTGTAAAAACTATCTACAATTAGCAGAAAAATGTCCATTCTCGATTTTCATATTTACAGTAGGCCTATTGTTTGTTGTACTGTAACATGTTAAATAAATATTTATAATGGGCATATATATAAAAGCCTGTTTATAATGGGCATATATATAAAAGCCTGTTGTAGAATTTGCATATTAACCATGGACAAAGACCGTGGTAGATTAGATAATCATGAATTACCATGTAAAATGGCAATTGTTACGGGTAATTGGAGGGGAAAATGTTTTAAATTTTTCATTCTTGATGAAACAAAGGTTTTATTTACTTTTTAATTTATATGGTTTCTATAATTCAAGCATAATGCCCTATAAATGTAGAATGTATATATTGCCCACGAAAATGATCCATTATAGAATTTATGCATTAACCATGGGTAATTCCCATTGTTATTTTCATCTCCCACCTATAACAAATACATCTTTTATTTGTATCTCTTCATTCTCTAAACTCATTTTACTTATTAATAGTGGTTACCCCACTCCACTCCCACACCCTTGTATTTCTCATTTCATCCAAAATCGATTTTATCCATTTTTTGCATGATATCTCTTGTGAGTGCATAACTTGATAACACTATGAGTCCGATTTTCCATTTTTTGCATGATATTTTTGGTAGTGTTCAAATATTATTATTGAACAATTTTATAATAGTTTAAACTTTTATATTGAATGATTTCCCACATGGTATTTTAGTCTTATTTCACCCATGATGCTTAGGATTAAATAGCCCACATATTGGAATATTTAATCAGGCCCGTCAAGATTGGCACAAAGAAGTGTTATTGGGCAATTGGGTTATGGGTTGGGTTCACTCAAGATGACCCTACTATCCAAATTAATTTTGGATAATAATAATCAACTGCCAAAGCAGTTGCAGTTTAGGGTTGATAAAACATATAAATATACAATTTTTGAGTGAGCAATTTTTTCTTTTGCTCCTTAGGTTAGAAAATAGAGAAAAGAATATATATAAATTCTCAAATACAGGGTATTTACCACTATGGTTAGAGTATGCTTTCCTTAATTGTGATTGCATTCCAAACCTCGTAGTATTGTTTGATAGATTATATAACTTCAAAGGTGTGTTTTTCAACATCTTTAATTCATTTTTTCAAAGTTTTGATGTTGTTAGCATTAAATCCTTAACATGATTTTTTGGAATTTGTTTTATTCCATCACCACATAATTATTGTCATAAGTTATTTGCATTTGTCATAAAATTATGATTAACTAAAATGAAAAATTCTTCAACAATCCTTTATGATTGTAGAGGGTTGATATCATTCGCGTAAGATAATTGTATTTAAGGTTCAGTTTAGTGCACAAAATTAGATGGATAGAATTTAATGCAATAAGATTGCGTTAAATTAGTGTTGTAAGAGCATTTGGAAAGTACTCCATAAATATTAGCCAAATTTTAGCTAAAATAACCAAAAAAAAAAAAAAACTATGTTAATTAGCAACTTTTGATTGAGTCACTCCAACCATCCTCCCTATTTTGGCTAAGCATTAATATATTAATACAATAGGAGAAAAAAGTATTGATGTTAAAATCATAAGAGAGAGAGTTTAATTGGGATTTTTAAATTACTTTATTCCAAATTAAATATTAAAAAATAGGAAAATGAATTTGGCTCAGATTTTCCTACTCTCTATATTTAGTTAAGATAATTCAATTTTTATAAAATAGCTAACAATATGAAGAGTGGTTTGAGTCCACAAAATATCATATCATGAGCTTCTTTTGCTAAAAGTAATGGATAACTAATATAGTTAGAGATGCTCTAATGCGTTTGATGTAATTAGAATTGGATCTAACTAAAAAATAATTTTAGATTAAATTTTATTTACTAATTAATATTTAAATTATGAACCCTCATATAAAAATATTTTTAATGAATTATATTAAATATATTTCTAACGTGTGCAGGGTTAATGTGGGCTTGAGAAGGGAAATTTCTTTTAGGGTCAATATGGGCTCGAGAAGAGAAATTTATCTTTCTTTTCAGGCCGAAAATCAGGATTCGGTGGGCTTGAAATTAAAAGTCCATCCTATCCGTCAAATCCCACTTAATAAATGCAGCCTAAATGTGATATTGTGTACTTTGTCTACTAGTTTAGTCTATATATATATATATATATATATATATAATTTGATTTTGAAATATCAACTGTAATGCAGCTAACTAAAACTTGACAGAATATAAAATATTTGACAAGATATAACATATTATCAGGTTGAATAAACGCTTTTTACCATTAAATCATATTGAACGGTATTTATTTTTACTATTGTGTTTATTGTATTTAATTAAATTACCAAAATGAATCAAAGCTTTACAAATACTTTCTATACCCTTTAATATTTTTATGGCATCTAGGAAGTACTTTATATAGTATCTCTTTGAATTTGATCCATGTAAATTGAGACAACCTAACTAGTTTTGCATGTTAGATAGTGTGTTAAAATTATTAATTACTAACTGTAAGCCAGTTCTTAATAACTGAAAACTTTTGACAAGCAATGCCTAAAATTAACAGAAACTACTTTAAGTATATTCTCGTGTTCACCCTTGATCATTTTTCGACCACTTGATGATGTAATTAAGGATTTGATTAAATAATCGATAAATAACATTGCAAAGAGATTATATACAAATCATCCTAACAATTCATTTTATTATTATTTTTTAAATATTATATGATATGAGATGATCCAAATCTGGAGCATTACCAACCTAAATAAGCACATTCTTCCACCTAATGACATTGATCATTAATATCAATACTTAAGCTATTTTAAAACAGCAAACTAAATTATAATGTCGAATAATTTACTCTATACGTATGAATCACGATTTCACATAGTAACAACTTTGCATTAATTACTAGTAAGTACAACAATTGAGAGTTAATAGAAAAGGCTCCACCTCCTACGCTCATCAAAAACAAACACAATCTTTTTTTCCTTTCCCCCGATCTGCTCTCAGAGACCATCCAGCCAACTCGAGCTAGCTAGACAGCATGCAATGCACACAAATATAACTTACTACAACTTCAAAAGATGTCATTGACTTTAGGATCCGCAACAACACAAATTATTCATGCCTAATTAAAGTCGATCGCATACATTAAGGATAATATTAATATAGTATGCAACTTTATCTTATTCAAAAAACTGGTGATTATGTTTCAGACGAGGTAGAACATAGGCAATGGGAGTTTGAAGGTCCTGTTGCCAGTATTCTCACCCAACAAATCACTCCACTGATCACCCATGTTTCCCCAAATTCTGTACCCTTCAGCAACAAGCTCTGCTCTCTTTTTTGTCTTGTATTCCACTTTTGTCAAGTTTTCTTCAGAGGTGTACCTGCCACCATATATACATCATTAATCATCTATTAATATAAGTTTAAGAATACATTCATTTAGACGAGTATGTACACATGATCAACCAAAACTGTTTTTTTTTTTTTTTCTCTTTCATATATACATATATATATATATATATATATATATATATTATAGTCAATTCAGGATTTTAAAAATAAAGAAATGAGTTGAACTCGCAACTTTTTAAAATTAAGCATGAAGGGTTACCATTTGACCATCTTATGTTGTTATAACTTATACCCACTTAAAGATTGTATGAATAATTCCTAATAAATAGAGATTTTAAATGATGCCATATTTACTTACAATTATTGCATCATTTGGCTTATAAATATGATATCATTGAAAGGTGGGCTTGGATTTAGCAATATAATAATTATTTTTTTAATTTTTAAAACTATTATACCAAATTCGGAATTTGAGAATGGAAGATGATATTCACAATATGTGGAATGTATTATGAGGGACATATCATTAGACCAATTTTATTTTATAGGTTTTAATAATAACTTTTGGGAGAGCATATTTCGAGTATTTTCAAATTTCATACCATTGGTTTTTCGGTTTATTTTTCCTACCTATACACCCGGTGTTTAATAGTTTTAATAAATATCATTAAAAAAAAAAAAAAAGCAAAAAAATTGAAAGCACTAGTTTGGAATTAATATATAATTGACGTTTAATTATCTGAGCACGAGCTTCTCCCAAGTACGGTAGCCGACGTTCTTCATATTATAGTCAGTGATATATCTAAGAGTAGTTTCAGATTTTCCTGTAATAAACACAATCTTAAATCAAAGTTCCAATAATTTTTCATATAAATCAACCATTCCTGGCACCGCTGGTGCTTCCCCGTTAAGTTCCCACTGTATGAATGATGTGCTATTATACTCTTTGGCCCTGCAACATATCAAAATTAGTTAGTGATCAATCATCATTATTATTAGCACTAATACATATAAATTTATTGAAAATATTATCGGTTGGACAAAAACCAAAGAATTGCTTGCATTCATATATATATAAGAAAATTGCTATTACCAATATGAATTGTCAACATAATAATAAGGATCATTAGAGAGAGGAGTGTCATCAACATAAAAAACCCAAGTATCTTTGCCATCCCCATTGAGTTCAAGTCCTTTGGCATACTCATAAGCAATATCAGCTACAAATTCGCAATCACTGGGGTATTGGCTTTCTAGCATGTAATGTCCAATATAAACTTGACATTCGTCCGGGATCTCGTCCCAGTCCCGGTTGTTGTTCGTTTCCAAATCCAGGCGCCAGCTGAGGCAGTCTAGGCTGTCGGATACATGGTGGCCTTCGGAGCCAGAGTCTGGCCATAGAAGGTGAATTGGGTTGGGAAGTGCCCGTGAAGCTATTTCAGTGGTGGCAAGAACAAAGAAGAGTGATAGGACTACGAAGCAGTTCATTTTTTTTTTTTTGGCTAATGTGAAACAGGAAATTTTAGTTTTGGATTTTGGCTTGAATACCGCGCATATTGGTTGCTTAAGTAAGCAATACCTTGTCAAAATAACTTAATTTGCATGTTATTTACTGAAATACCACTTCTGAATAACATATTTACAATTAACACCGTTGACTCATACCTGTACAATCTTATTGATCTGTAAGGGATTTATTGTTTGATTATCTCAATATATGACTACATTTATTAATTTGTCATGTGAGATATGTTTATATTATAGTAGATAGTATGGTTCGTTACTACATAAAGCTAAACTTTGTAAGCATAAATTGAAAGTTTAAAAACCTGTATCATACTGTTTGGTGCCAAGAAATAGAAAAGGAAAAATTTAACATGATAATCCCATGATATCCCAGCTTGTTGGAAATTAGTAAACCACATGGGGAAACAGAGAAACCTAGCATGTTTATATATCTAGCTATTTGATTTAAAAAAAAAAAAAATTAAAATATACGATATAATTTGGATTGTTAGAATATATTTAAAAATCATATTTTTATTGTATATTGTATTTTAAATTGATTCTGAATCATATTTGAACTTATTAAATAGGAAACATTTTGGTAAATTGACATTCTTTTCTAGAAAAAAAAATATTCTCCCAACATGAGAAAATTTATGCAATGTGATTTTATCTGAATTTATAATAATAGAAAGCCTTCTTCAAAATGAATAGATGTTGAAATCACATTTTTATGATATATATATATATATATAAAATTATGAGCGTCGGTTAATTTAGTGAATAAAATTATATGACTTTATATAGTAACATTAATCGGTCTGCTAATAAAAAAAAAAAGTGTTTTATCATTTTCATTTATCAATTTTTAGCTACTCATGTTATTTGATAAATCATTCTTAAAACTTAATTCGGTATAAATTTCTTAAAAGGAAATATTCCTAAGAAGTTTTTGAGTATTTTAAAGTGACACATTCATCCATATATAATTAGGTAGTACACTTGGACTTCATATATTAGGAATATGAGTATTTAAATAATAATTTTGTTAGAAAAAAATTGGAGTGAGTTAGTGGTAAACTCTTTAAACCCAGATGTTGAGGTAGTGAATTTAATTTATATCTCTCTCCTCCCCATGTCAAATTGTACATTAAATAAAAACATACAAATTACTTGGAATATTCTATATTATGGCAGTATGCTTGGTTCCTTATCTTAAAATAAAAATAAAAACAGAATGATATGCTTTATGTGGTTGTGCTAATATGCAAAACATGTATAATTATTAAACAATTAATAATAATTGAATTTTGATCTAAAGGTAGTGAAATAAAATTTTGTAAATAAAATAATTGAAAGTTTAAATAAATCATATATTTTTTTAAAATATATATATTTTTAAATATATATTCTTTTGAAGTTAACTCATCAAATCTCTATAAGGACTTACCAAA
Source organism: Litchi chinensis (assembly GCA_019925255.1). Lineage (NCBI taxonomy): Eukaryota > Viridiplantae > Streptophyta > Magnoliopsida > Sapindales > Sapindaceae > Litchi > Litchi chinensis. Next base: position 7,686,901 of record CM034464.1, on the reverse strand, counting down.
ATAAATTAGTGCAATCAAAATATCTATTCCCATAATTAGAAGAAATATACTTCTATAAAAAATAAAAACTCTGTACACATGTATTTATAAAATGCACATGATGAAATTTGTGCTTCTATTAAATAAATTGAATGGGCAGGTACTACAATCATTGTGTTAGGTGGGGATAAGAATGACCACGGGTCGGGTTCGAACGAATTTATCTAAACCTACACCCGAACCTATGAAAAATGGTTACATCCACTCCTGTGAAAATTTTGCCGGTGTGGATGTAGGTGTACTCCAATCCCACCCCGTAAACCTACAACAAACAATACAAATTTTCATACAAATTTTGTCCTCAAACATTACTTAATAAGCACAAATGATATAATTTTCATATCCAAACAATAACATTAACCATAAAATAGAATTAAATTTAATATTTCCACCTAAAAATTGAGTTCTAAGATCAAATATAATAAATTCAAAATAAAAAATATAATTACATAAATCTCAAATCCAAATACAATACAAAATATGACAAAAGCATTGGCCAATTACATAGTAAATTTGAACTTCAAACAACATATACAACAAACAAAATGTAAAAAATTCCATAAAATTAACACATATAAAAGTTATTTAATATTATATTATTAAAAAAAATTAATATTGTAGGTTTGTGGGTGTGGCTGCAAAATTGTTTTGGCATCCGCACCCGATCCTGAACCTAATTCAGGTTTAAAATTTAGTATTCATACTTGTCCACAAATCCATTTAGTTAAATTCATATCCATTCATTACGAATTGAAATATGCAAATTTGCAATCCTAGGTGGGGATGTGCTATTGAAAGGTAATAAATTGTCGTTCTTGTGCGTTATCTTAAAAGATGACATGCAAATTTTTACGCCACAAAAAGAATACACACCTTTTATTGTGGAGAACCAGAGATGGAGATCGATCAACAACGTGAGCCCTAATGGTCATATTTGATGTTTCAACTTCAGATACTCTGTTATTGCGTATCAAATTCAATTATTAAAAGCTGAAAATGACTGCGATATTCCTCCTTGTAATATGTACACACGTTTTCACTTCTTTTCTCTTGTTTGTTTTTTCTTTTTAATTTTTTTAAACACAAATGAGAATTATTGAAATTAATTTACCATTACACATGATTGACATGTTTTCATTATTTAATTTTTATTTTTTTATTTTTATTTTTATTGGATTGTGGTTGATAAACCATCAATTTAAATATATAATTTTAATTAAAGTTTTTTTATATACATTCATATATATGTAAATTACTTTTCTTTTTCATTTAAATGGATCCACAATAAAGATGAACAATTTTACTTATCAACGTATCATAACCTCAAATCTTAAATATTATAATTAAATTATTTTCTATCAATTTAAATTTTTAGGTTTGATATAACTATATGATATCAGAGTTTGAAAGTTTATGGTTTAAACCTTCTCTTTCCTTTTTATTTGAAATTCTTATCATTATACATGTTATTCGGTAAAAGACGTTTAACATTATCCGGCATCTATCATATGTCTATAAAAATTGAAGCAAAATGAAGGAAAAGAAAATCAGAGAAAGATCAAGAAACTGAATCCTGAAACATTTTAGCAAAAGATCAAAACTGCATTCGATTCCATCAATTATACATGAGACCTTATACTTACACACCTGGTGAGATCACACTTTTTGTGTGCTAGAATTCTATTGGTTGATAAGAGAATGAGGTGGCAAGTTAGTTAAGAGAATCTCATAGACTAAGACTTTAGTGAGCTTTCTGACCAGGCTAACTCATCTAACATCCCCCCTCAAATGAATCACTTATTGATCTATGATGAGTTTGTCTCTGTGACATTGAAACTGAGCAATACCTAATGCCTTAGTAAATACATCTACAACCTACTCATCAATAGGTATGTATCTGACTTCAAACTCTTGTGCTGCCACCTTATCTCTTAGGAAGTGAAGATCGATTTCTATATGTTTTGTTTTGGAATGAAACACAAGATTTCTAGCTAATGAACCAGTTCTTGTGTTATCACACCATAAAACTGGTATCTGTGAAACCTGTATACCCAACTCACTCAACAAGGCTTTTATCCATGCCAATTTAGTAGCAACTTGTACCAAAGATCTATACTCAGCTTCACAACTTGATCTTGCCACAACCTTTTGTTTTCTTGAACTCCAAGAAATCAGACTCGTACCCAAGTAAAAACACCATCCACTTGTAGATTTTCGGTCATCTAAATTACTAGCCTAGTCAGCATTTATGAATCTTACCAAAATACACTTGGATATGGAGCTAAAATGAAGACCATAGTTCAAGGTCCCTTTTGTATACCTCAAGACTCTTTTGCAAGCCTAGCAATGGATAGTGGTTGGAGCTAACAAATATTGACAGCAAATGCAATATCTGGTCTTGTAAAAGTCAGATATTGGAATGAACCAATAGTACTTTTATAGAATGTAGGTGTGGAAAAAGGTTCACCATCATTTTTGAGAAGTTTAGAACCAGTACTCATAGGAGTTGGCCAAGCTGAGCATTGTAGCTTGTTTGTTTGACACAGCAAATTTGTGGCATACTTCTTCTGTGTAAGATAAATTCATGTGGTATCTCTATCAACTTCAAAGCCTAGAAAATAATGAAGAGAACCAAGTATCTTCAGAGAAAAGTTCGGATTCAAATTAGCTATAACCTTGGCCACCAATGCCTGATTTACACCTGTCGCCAAAATATCATCTACATAAACAATTAGAAAGATAAGAGCAGTTTGAGTTTTATAAACAAAAAGAGAACTATCAGCTCTAGAATTCTGAAAATCCCATTTAAGAAGTGGCCATTTGAGTTTCTCAAACCAAGCTCTTGGAGCTTGTTTCAAGCCATACAAAGACTTGTTCAATTTGCACACATAATCTAGATACTCTTGAGAAACATATCCCTTGGGTTGTTCCATATACACCACTTCACTCAGATGTCCATTTAAAAAAGCATTGTTGACATCAAGTTGCTTAATGTCCCAACCATATGCAGCTGCCAAAGCAAGGATAACTCTTATAGTGGAAGATTTTACAACTAGACTATAAATTTCTACAAAGTCCACACCTGCAGTTTGATGGAATCCTTTAGCCACCAACCGTGCCTTATGCTTAGAAACTGAACCATCTACATTGAATTTTACTCTAAAAACCCATTTATTGCCCACAACATTTATGTCCTTAGTCCTTAGAACCAAACTCCAAATCTGATTGTTCAATACTGCCTTAAATTCGTCATTTATAGCAACTTTCCAACTAGGTACACCTAAAGCTTGGCTTACTGACTCTGGTTCACTAGTAGAAAGATTTGTAGCATCATGATGAAAAAGCTTTTGGTTTGTAAATACCACTTTTAGCTCTTATTATCATGGGATGACAGTTTGTAACTTTTGGTTTTTGAGAGGCAGTAGACACAGTTGAACTATCTGACTTGTTTGGTAAAGAACTTAAACTTAAGCATCTAGGCATTAATTGAGGTATGTCACTTACTAAATTATTGGAGTTGGTAGTTCTTGACACAGAAAACAACATTGAATATGGAAATTCTTTTTCATTAAAGATTATATGTCTGGAAATATACAACTTTCCACTTGGATGAAGACATTTGTAACATTTATGAAAATCAGAATAACCAACAAAGATACACTTAGAGGAATGGAAGCTAAATTTAGATTTGTTGTAGGGTCTTATACAAGGAAAGCAAGCACATCTAAATGGTTTTAAGATTAAGTAATTTGGTTTGGTTTTGTATAGCTTTTCATAAGATGATACATAACTTAAGACTAGTGTGGGAAGCTTATTAATAATAAAGGTTGTTGTGTGGAAGGCTTCCCACCAGAATGACAAAGGAAGCTAAGCTTGAGCAAGCCCAACTTCAGTAATATATCTATGTTTTCTCTCAGCTAACTCGTTTTGTTGATGCACATAAGGACAAGAGTGTCTAAAATGAACACTTATCTTCTCAAGATATGTAGCTAAGGGTCTATATTCACCTCCCTAATCACTCTGCACACATTTTATTTTTCTATTAAAGGCTGTCTCTACTATTTTTTGAAAGGTAATGAAAGTTTGAGTGGTTTGGTCTTTTGTAACTAATGGATATATCCATGTAAACTTGGTATAAACAACCAAGAAGTGAATATAATACCTATATCCTTGATTTGAGGCTATTGGAGAAGGCCCTCAAAGGTCTGTGTAGATAGGTTCTAGAGGAGTTAAAAAGGAAGTTTGTGATTGTGGAAAAGAAAGTTGATGCAATTTACCATATTAGCATGCATCACAAAAGTCTAATGATGTAGGTGTGGTACATGGTTTTTTAAGGCATCTAAGAACTTGCTTCAATATAACAAAGGAGGGGTGTCCTAATTTTGTGTGCCATAAAAACAATTCAGGCATAGTAAAAGCAGAAAAAGAAGCTGGTTTTATTGAATGAATATCTTAGACAGTATTTGAAACATGTCTAGAGTTATTTCTACACAAATCAGCATTAACAGTATATGCATCAACATGATCAACAAAAGATTTATTACACACTTTATTGAAATCATGAAAACTAGAACTGGAATGAACATTATTCTGACCAAAGGACGTCAAGAAAATGGCTGAAAAATCTGAGGCTGAAAGATTTTGAAGAGCTCTTACATAAGCTATCGAAAGGTCTAGCTAATACAAGCCATTTATCAAGGTTCCTTACAGCATAACTCTCATTGTTCTCTTGTCCTTAATAAGGCAAAAGTTTGAGTTAAATTCTACCACAATATCATTATCCTTGGTAAATTGAGAAATACTCAAAAGATTTTTAGTAACGGAGGGTACATGGAGTATATTTTTAAGAAACAAAGACTTTTGTAGATTTGCATGTAAAGGAAAAACAGAACTATCAATATGTGAGATAGAAAGTTGAGCTTCATTACCTACTATCAGCCTTTTTTGCCCTTTGAAGTCAGATTTTAAGCTCAAGTTGTTAAGGTCTAATGTAATGTGGTTAGTAGCACCGCTGTCAAAGTACCAAGAAGAGTCTGCCACAATTATAAGGAGAGTAATAAAGGCACTGTTACCATTCCTAGAAGCAGTTTGTTAAGGATTAACAAGAGAGTAATTTGATACTGTTGACTTTGACATTGCTAGCATATGTGGCATTGGATAGTTTGAAGAGGAATTACTTGAAAAGAACTGATGATTATGTGCTTGAAAATTTCCACCTTGATTTAGATAATGTTGTTGAACATTCTGTTGCTGGATTTCTTGAAAGGTTTGATCAAAGCGTCTGTAGCAATAAGACACAAGATGGCCTCCCTTGTTGCACAATTGACAAATAATCTTGTTATTAGACCTTCCTCCAAACCTACCTCTTCCTCGACTTCTACCTTTGTCTTTAAAACCTCCTCTCATTCCATTGTAATTTTGATTATTGCTGGCATAGTTTGCAGAAGCATTGACAACATCAAATGAAGCCATCACATTGTGTTGAATAAGCCTGCTTTCGTAATTCATTAACATGAATTGAACCTCCTGTAATGAAACAAACCCTTGCCTAGAAGTTATGTTGACAACTACATGATCAAACTCTGGTCCAAGCCCTCCTAAAACCTGAGCAATTAAATCATCTTCTGATTAAGGATGTTCAGCCATCATTAAACTCTCACTCAGCTTTTTCATCTTCAATACATACTCATTGACTATAAGAGCCCCTTTCCTGGTCATTTGTAACATAGTCTTGATCTGCAACACCTTTGCTCTTAATTGTTGGGCATAAAGTGAAGCTAAGGTATTCCAAACCTCATAAGCCGTGGTGCAATGTGTCACTTGACCGAAAACACTCTCAGTTATAGTTGAGAATAGCCATGAAACTAAGAGCTTATTAGGTTTCTTCCAATTCAAAAACTCTTCACTAATAATTTGCTCTCCAAAATCAGACTCATAGTTACTTGATTGAACATACTTCGATGGGCATCGTTTGGATGTCAAAACAAAATCTTCAAGATTATATGCACAGATAACAGTTAAAACTTGTAGTTTCCAATAGTTGTAGTTATTTTGATCAAGCTTAAATGGAAGTATAACACTTATATTGGTAGTAAGTAATGAAACCTGATTCTTGTGTGATTGAGACTCAGCCTGTAATAGAGCCTCCATGGAACTGCTAGGTCTAACTAGTTGAGAATCTTGAGTTGTCATGAATGCTAGTCTTTAAGCTCTGATATCATAAAAGATTGAAGCAAAATGAAGGAAAAGAAAATCAGAGAAAGATCAAGAAACTGAATCTTGAAACATTTCAGCAAAAGATCAAAACTGCATTTGATTCCATCAATTATACATGAGACCTTATATTTATACACCTGGTGAGATCACACTTTTTGTGTGCTAGAATTCTATTGGTTGATAAGAGAATGAGGTGGCAAGTTAGTTAAGAGAATCTCATAGACTAAGACTTTAGTGAGCTTTCTGACCAAGCTAACTCATCTAACAGTCTACATTGTATGTGAGGAAGGTGTGTTAACATATTATAAACTTAAATCTTTAATAGTATAGTGTGATCATTTTCTATCAGTTTAAATTTTTAGGTCTAGTAGTAACTAACATTGTTAATGCAGTTTTGGCTAATCTTTAAGGCATTTTGGTACCTCAAAAGTGAAAGTAGCTTTTGTGCAAGGAAGGCAAAAAAAAAAAAAAAAAAAAAAAAAGTTTGTTTGTTAGCTAAATAAAATAAGTAGACACTTAGGTATGTTTGGAGCACCATATTAGATTGGATCGGACTGCATTGAATTAAATTGGATTAAAGATGATTAAATCTCATATTTGATGTATGATATGATTGGATTTGTTGAGTTGATTTTTATTAAATTAAAATATTATTTTAAGTAAAACAATTATTTTAATTTATTTTTAGAAAATAAAAACATTATCTAATATTAATAAAACTAAAATCAATAATTTATTATATTGTAATTTCTATTTATATATTATAATATTAAAAAATATAAATAAGATAATATAGTTTTAAATAGGAGAGAGAAGACCTAAGCTAATAAATAATAGAAGAAAAATTGCAAAAGAAGAGAAAGAAAGTTGGATCAACTAAAAAGGTTGAGACTCTCTGAAAAGTCAAACCCGTTAGCATTGCACATGGTGTAACACACATTGAGTTTGGGATTTGTATGTGCAGTGTGTCTAGTATATAAAACACCGTACAAATATCTTGTGTCCAATCCAAATTATTCGCCCAACACCGGATAAAGAAAAAAAATAACAACTCTTATATTCAATCCAGCCTTATGCACGGTGCTAAAAGCGCACCCTTGTATTCGTAATTGGAGATTTTGGAAGTGCTTGAGCCTTCCATTAGTGGCATAATTTTCAGACTAAAAACATGCTGTTGACATCTTCATCTAACTCAAAGTTCTCTTTTAACAGTACCAAAAAAATAAATCGTATGTATCACAAAATTTTTATAATTTAACGAAACTCAAACTTATAAAAAATCTAAATCATAAGTGTAAATACTTTCTTCAAAATGCATTTTCCTTAGATAACCACTACTACAACCCCCACAAGAATGTAACAAAAAAATCTAGTTATATTTTATATACCATATAATTTATGAATTAATTTGGCAAATCTGACATTGCCCAAAAGATATACAGTAGGTCATGAGACTTTTGAAAGCTTAGCAAAACTCGGACTTACAACGGATCCCCAATCATTGTAATATATGCACAGCTTCAACCTCTTATTGACTCCACCTTGGGAGAAAACTGCCAGGAAACAAAGCTTAGATATCACTGCCAACTGTTTAAGTTGATGTTATAAGAGCATCTCCAATACAAGTATGAATTATGAAAAAATGGAATGTCACATAGGATAAATTGATAGAGGGTTAAAATTAATCTCTCCAATACAAACTTCCTCAATCATTATCAAGCTGATATGACAAAAAAGAAAATAGAGGTTGTCAACTTCAATGTCTATTTATAAAGAGTTTTTTGGACAGCCATGTCAGCAATAAATAATTGAGATTTCCATTAAATAATATTTTATGGTAATTTACTTTAATGATGTATTATTATTTGACTTTTTATTATTGAAATGAATAGAATAACATTGGAGAGTCTTTTTATACTTGAATGTCTATCAATCTATATTTAAGCCATGTAGAATGCACATTTTCTTGATATTAATGACATGTTCATTTTTTTTAAAAGACAATCCACATTTGCATTGAAGATGCTATAAGGCAACCAAATATACATTGAAACATGAGTACACATGAACGAATTGATGGGGAATCTTGAAGACGATGAAAATTAAGAAAATAAATAAAGATTTGTAGATGAGCAAAAGTGGAAAAAAATATCTGCTACATATGGTCATTTTTTTCACCTTATGGACTCATATTTGATTACAACCTGATATATGCGCCATTACAGCTTGATAGATTCACCTATTACAAAGTTCCAAGTACCCTAGAAGTTTCCTGAGCTTTTTACAAGAAAGGGACATTGACTTTGTTCTCGATCTTATCTTTTATTAATAATTATGCTTATTAATCAAGATTCCTTTTGAAAAATTAATATAGTTTTACTTAAATTTAAAGAGTTACAATTGTGCCATAATCAAGTGATAACTACATCTTTCAACTAAATTAAGGTTTTAAGTTCAAATCATTCTCCTCAAAACCAAAAGATAAGAAAATGCTATAACTCTTAGAAATTTAACATCAAATGGGTGGCTGTGATGAAGAATTGTAAGAGTGAAATTCACTTTCCTACAACTTCTTTCTTTTCCTACAATTTTTAGAGTTTCCACAAAAGAGGTGTCTTAACTTTTAAGAATATTAATTTCAGTATTTTTTTCTCTTGAAAACTAATATGAAATGAGTAAAAATTTGACAGAACCTCTTTAAGATTAATAACTATTTATATGGACCATATATTCACTCTCATCATAGAAAACATCAACTATCACATAAGTCTTGCGAGAGCTTTTCAATTTGAGTCCATAACAGAAAGAAAAATTCATTTTTATCACTATATTTACAAAAATTCCTTTTTAACCTCTCAAACAAACTAATTACTACCTATACCCACATTACCCAAACTACCCCTAAGTATTTTTCAATTTAAAATTCCCATTAAAACCTTACTGAAATTACGAAATTGCCTTTTTCCTTACTCTTCTTCTTCCCTTTTCTCTTGCAAACGGCTCCCACATCTTTCATCCTTACGTTTTTTTTTCCCATCCATAACAGCTGCATTTCGTGCACTTATTAAGTTGTTTACTACTCATTAAAGCTACATTTCAAAGCTTCTTTGCCTCTAACAAACTCTACATTCAAGCTTTTCTTCAAGTTAAGGTATGTGATTGTTGTTGTTGGTTGATTTTCAAATTATTTTAGTCACATTGCTTAGTTTTAGGGCATAAGAGTGAATTGTGGTTGTGATTTAACCTGATGTGAGTGAGATCTGCACAAAACGAAGAGAAAAAAGAACGTGAAAAATACTGCGTTTCTCTGCGAATCGTCGGGTTTTGTGAATATGCGTAACCCGAATCGGGTTATCTTTATTAATATAACCCGAATCAAGTTATATGGAATAACATAACCCGAATCGGGTTTCAAGATCTCATAAACCCTGAATCGGTTTATATTTATTCACAAAAACCGATTCGGGATACATGATTTCACAAAACCCGAATCGGATTCTGTGATGTGTTGTATTTTTTTTTCTTGTTTTGTTTTTTTGTTTTATTTTTTGTTTTTCTATTACTTCGGTTGTGTATGTTTGGTATTAATTATATAATATTTGGTTGGATTTTGATGAATTTGGCAATAGGAAATTAGATACTAAATTTTAATATGACATAAGTATGTGTTACACTAATTTTTTATACTTTAAATTTTATACGAATGAGTGAAGTGCCGATAATAGTCAAATGTAACGGAGAGTGGAATGAGAATAACTATGTTGGAGGTGAGACATTCATGATGGGGGCCCCTAAGAACGTTAATTTTTCTCGATTGGTAGAATTCGTTTACATAGTGACTGGCATTGATAAAAGAATATAGGATATTCATTTGCATTATTTACTCCGAGCTAGGGGAATGCCCGCAGTGTCCGAGGTGTGATTTCAGATAAAAAAGCTGATTATAGAGAAATTTATGTTGATAAGATTATGAGAGATTCTAGAGGTATTAGCTCTATTGTCCCTCAGTTTTCCATTAATGCAATATCAGATCCAAGGCATGTGGAGGTACCTACGGATAGAATTGCAAGTCTGATTATAGGTGGAGGTCAAAATTGTTTTATTTCTTCTAGTGGTAGCAACCAAGTTTCAGCTTCTATTGTCGTATTTACATCTGTAGAAAGTCCAATGTATAAGTTTGATTTTGGCGGAAATGATTATGATGATGAAGATCAGGATGCAGTTAGCGATGGTGATGAGACATCGAACAGTGAAGATGATAATGAGGAAACTGAAGGTGATGACATTGAAACTAGAGCTGATACAAAGACCGTGGAGTATCCAGAAGTATGATTTTCGGGTTCACAATTTGAAACCAACCCTTCACAACCATACTGGATTGTTCCTGGTGTAGATCAATGTGAAATTGAGGGTACATCAGTGGCTATATCGACCTTCATCCAACGTGATACATTGTACAGAGGTGCATTTTTTGACAGTAAATATGAACTGAATGTAGCCGTTGGAAAATGTGTGCTTAATTCCAAGCATCAACATAAGGTCAGACGTTCATGCACGGTTAGATATGAGGCTGGTTGCAAGGATTTAAGCTGTAGTTTTGAGATTCGTGCAAGATGTAGAAAGGGTGGTTCTATGTGGTATGTGTATAAGTATGTACCAGAGCACACATGTTGTCAAGATGCTTACGAGTCACATAGACGCAGTGTGAAGATTGTTGTCGTAGCAACATTGTATCAGAAAAAAGTGGGTCTTGATAGTATAACACCTCAGCTTTTGATGGCAGAAATGTTGGAGCAATATGGTGTGCAGATCATGTACACTAAAGCTTGGAGGTCTTTACAATATGCAAAGAAACTAGTATATGGAAAACAGATGAGTCATTTCAGCAGCTTCCTTCATATTTTCACATGTTAAAAGAAACAAACCCTGGTATAGTGACTGCAATTGAGACAGATGAAAACAACAGCTTTTTATATTCATTCGTTGCACTTGGAGCCTTAATTGAGGGTTTTCGATCTTACATCAGACCGATTATTGCGATTGATGCCACTCATTTGAAAGTGAATACAAAGGAGTGATTTTTGTTGCTGCATGCAAAGATGGGGAGGAGATGATTTATCCTATCACTTTTGGATTTGGTGATGGAGAGTCGGATAATTCATGGACTTGGTTTTTAAGTAGATTGAGAGAGATTATCGGTGGGAGGCACCATTTGCCATCGGATTTGATTATTGTATCCGATCGTCATAAAAGCATTGTGAATGCGATGGGTGATGTTTTTCCCGAAGTCCCACACGTGTTCTGTTTCTTCCACTTGAAGCAAAACCTGAAAAAACACTTTAGAAAGCAAAAAGATGTAGAGGATATGTTCTACCTTGCAATATATTGTTATACAATGCCAGATTGTGATAGATATTTGGAACAAATTCAACGGGTATGTCCGTAAATGCATGAAAAATTGATTGATGTTGGAGTGACAAAATGGTCACATGCATATTCTCCTAAAAGAAGATATGGCATAATGACCACTAACATTGCAGAGTCGCTGAACAAATGCATGATGAAAGCACGTCAACTTCCAATAAAAATCGCACATGAATATCTAAGACATATGCTGCAAAAGTGGTATAATGATAGACGTGTTCATGCTGAGAAACTCAAAACTTCGGTTATCAAAACTGCAGAAGATCATGTGAACTCGATGGCCAATGAATCGACAAGTGCCATGGTATCTGCCATTCAACAGCCGATCCAGTTCGGAGTCACACATGAACTGGGTTATGGTTTTGTTCGGCCTTTTGAGCAGACATGCAGTTGTCGGCATTGGGATCTAGATCAGTTGCCATGTCATCATGAAATTGTTGTTGTCAGGTATCGTAATTATACTTTATTATTATGTTTTTGTTATTTAATATCAGTTGATAACCTTTTATCTTTGTCGTATATCAGGGTGAACGATGTTCATTATTATACACTTTGTCATGATTATTATAGCAAAGAATGGCTATAAGCTGCATATGCACGTCCAATCAATCCTGTTCCTGACCCAAAAGATTGGCATGTTCCTTCAGAAGTCAAAAGTATAATTGTACTACCATCCCAAGGAAGACGATAAGCAGGTAGACCAAAAGAGATACGAATTCCTTCAGCTGGAGAAAGTCGTCGAAAGAAAAAGTGTGGAAAATGTGGTGAAAGGGGACACAACCGTCTTCGTTGTCTTAACCTTACTATCGGAGGGACGAGTGTAGGTCAAGCTGGACGTGTTGGGACAAGTGCAGAAGCTGTTGAAGATGCTGGGACTAGCACAGAAATTGTTGGAGAGGCCGGAACTAGCTCCATTGCCATTGGGAGCATGACAGAAGATGATACAGAGGCTCGAGTGAATGCCGCTCCTATTGGACGAGTTAGAACCTCCCAAAAATGCAGCCTTTGTGGTATGACTGGACACACGCGACGTCGATGTGATCTACAGTTCTCTATTCCACCCTCAGAAGATTATGAAAATTTGTAATGAATAGACATGATGTTGTAAGGTTTATCACATTTGTTGCTCAAAATTTGATATATAAATGAAGTCTATTTCTGTTTTTATGGTAGTTGAACTAGTTTATTCGTAATTATTAATATTATATTATAGGTTCAATTATATCGTCTCTAATATGAAAACAAAATAGAGGATCTTATGTTAAAATTTGAAATTTTTTATGTTATTTTGATTGAGGGTGAAAAAATCGAGTAAAAATAGATTGAATAAATTGATATCAAATTTTTTATATTGGAAACATACAAATGAGATAACAAATGACAAAAACAACCTTAAAAAATAAAATAAAAAATAAAAAAAAAAAAAATCGTTTTTGCACTTAAACCGACGTCGGTTTGATTTAAATCATAAACCGACGTCGGGCTTTGATTCATTGCATTTTCGACGTCGGTTGTAGCGGTGAATTCAGTCAATGTCGGGTCTCGTTGTACGTCTTACACCGGTGTCGGTTTTTAGCCTGCCATAAAACCCGACGTCGGGTATAGAGACACCTCGAAAACCGATACAATTTTTTTTTTTTTTTACCACTTTATGATGTTTTTGTGGGACAAAAATGATCTCCATTGGCTTTAAATTATGTTAATTTAATTGAATTAAGAAAATATATTGCTATATCCACTATATTTATCACATTAAATTGTTAGATGTCATTAGGTCAAAGTACACATCATAACTCAAGATATAATATCTCATGTTTGTCTACATTATTGGGTTGTAGATATACATAATAGGAAATTTATAGTTTGGGGGCTTTTTTGATCAATGGAAACAGAATGAACAAAAATTCTTAATTTTATGTTGAGAAATTTTAAAATCGGTATGCAAGGGGTGACAAGAACCAATATCAGTATTTGTGGCTTTGTTAAAACCGATATCGAATGACATTGCAGACATCCGATTTATGCAATCGGTGTACATTCTATTATTAAACCCGGAGTCGGTTTTTGTGGCAATTCTAAAACCGATATCGGTTTAGATTCCAGATCCACCCGATGTATGGAATCGGTATGCATCACTATGTTGATACTGTCGTCGGTATATGTGGCCTTATGTAACCCGACGACGGTTTTCATATCCTCTCTTAAATAGATTTTTTTTTTAAAGGAAATAATTTAAAAAAAATTTGACAGAAATTTCCTTTGTTTTTTCACATACTTTCCAATAAACCTGCATAAAAAATAACACTTCTACTATTTCTTATAGAGACTCAGTCTCTTAATCCACCATCATACTACCACACAATATTTGAGCAAATATTTACTAAATAACGATGATAAATGAATCAAATATAAACAAATATATAAACCAATCAATCATATACAACATTGCCATCCTCATCTAATATCCATCGCCCTCAATCGTCTACTCTGTATCTTGGGGTGGAATACATATATAAATCTGATGCTATCTGTGCCCTTATTTGACGAGCGTTTTCCTTGGTTTGGACAGATTTCCATTCACCATCTAGAGAGCATAAGATATCATGAATGTACATTGCACAATATGCCCCGCAACTGCTCCTGTATTACCACAGATTTAGGTCAGATAATTTATTATACATTATTTAAATATATGACTAAAGAAAATATATTTACCTATCAGGTTGCTGAGGCACTTTTTGTTTATCCACACGTTCCACATCCCATATTTTTTCTATAGGTGGCATTTCTGTGTTGGTCTTCCCGTAGTAATCAATCGACCGTAAGATCAACGGTAGATAGCAGACCAACGGCTCAATAGCATTTCTCATGTGGACAAACTCTATGGAACTAGCTAGATCATATATGACAATCTTCTGCTCTCTTAGGCACAACTTGCAGACTATCCAATGGGTCTGATATAAACTACATGGGAACAACAGCTGTATGTTGAGAACGTCAGTGATATAGTTCGAATTCGAACAATCAAACAATTATTTTTATTCGTACGACACTTACATAATTAACAGACCACTAAGGGATTTTAGCGTCCTCCAAACCGTTAGCAAACCTTATCCAGTGGGGGGGATCACAGCTGTAGCAGGATCAAATGTCTTTCCTTTACTGACATATTCCTTATTCATAACTGATGACAAGTCCGCCTACAAGTGATAAAATTATTTATTACTTAACAAATATGAAAAGATGAAAAAAATATTTCAGTAATTATAAAATGTAAACACTCACAAAAAAAGTCGATCCATGCACTACATATCTCTCATCAAGAACCTCATTCCACCACTCGCTTTCTTTGATCCGTAGGCACTGTAAATAACCATCGATATGCTCTGATGTCAACCAACTATCCTCATTCTCAATAGTACAAAAGTCTTCAGGGGTGAATGCTAACGGATAATCGTCGACGTAACGTCTAAAATCAAAACAAGAATTAAAAGCCAGTTATATTATATTAGTAATAGAATTAAACAAAGATAATGAATATTTTTATTAATACCTGAGATCTAAAGAAGAGGAAGCTTTGTATTGCTTGTACACTTTTTCAACCATATCATCCCCCAACAATACAATTTCTGTCACCTGCTCCTTTGATATTTTTTTCTTTTTTTTCGCGCGTTCAGGATCTGTGTATGGTGATAATAGAGATACCGACGGTTTAATTTTTCGTTTAGGCCGTGTCGGTTTCCTTTCAAATGGTGGGTCATGATGGAATGGGACCTCGACCTCCCCCAACGACCCCGATCCTAACTCCTGAACCTCTACAGTCTGTAAAAAATCAAAAGTTGTAATTACAAGTTTATAATGATTAACAAAACCAAACTAAATTACAAAACAAACACAAAATTTACCTGATCACACTCATGCTGCTGGGGTGGATCCTGATCGACTGGAAGGTCCTCACGGGGAGGTATCCGATCGACCTCCCCTAGCAGCTGTGATCCTACCCCCTAGACCTCTATAATCTGTAGAAAATTAAAAGTTGTAATTACAAGTTTACCATTATTTGAAAAACTGAACTAAAACACAAACTAAATTATAAATTTACCTGCTCGCTCGCATCCTGCTGCGGTGGATGCTGATCGGCTGGAAGGTCCTCACGGGAGGTATCCAATCGACCTCCCCCAACAGCTGTGATCCTACCCCCTGGACCTCTATAATCTGCAGAAAATTAAAAGTTATAATTATAAGTTTACCATTATTTGAAAAACTGAACTAAAACACAAACTAAATTATAAATTTACTTGCTCACTCGCATCCTGCTGCGGTGGATGTTGATCGGCTGGAAGGTCCTCACGAGGAGGTATCCGATCGACCTCCCCCAACAGCTGTGATCCTACCCCCTGGACCTCTATAATCTGCAGAAAATTAAAAGTTATAATTATAAGTTTACCATTATTTGAAAAACTGAACTAAAACACAAACTAAATTATAAATTTACTTGCTCGCTCGCATCCTGCTGCGGTGGATGTTGATCGGTTGGAAGGTCCTCACGAGGAGGTATCCGATCGACCTCCCCCAGCAGCTGTGATCCTACCCCCTGGACCTCTATAATCTGCAGAAAATTAAAAATTGTAATTACAAGTTTACCATTATTTGAAAAACTGAACTAAAACACAAACTAAATTATAAATTTACCTGCTCGCTCGCATCCTGCTGCGGTGGATGTTGATCGACTGGAAGGTCCTCATGGGGAGGTATCCGATCGACCTCCCCCAGCAGTTGTGATCCTACCTCCTGAACCTCCTCAATCTGCTCAAGTTTATCATGATTAGCAAAACAAAATTAAATTACTAAACAAACACAAAATTTACCTGATCAAATTCATACTACTGCAGTGGATCCTGATGGGTCAGTAGGTCCTCATAGGGAAGTATCTGATCGGTCTCCCTCAGCAGCTGCGATCCTACCCCCTGGACCTCTACAATTTGCAGAAAATTAAAAGTTGTAATTACAAGTTTGTGATGATTTGACAAACGAAATTAAAACAAAAATTAAATCACAAATTTACCCGGTCACTCTCATCCTGCTACGGTGGGTCCTGACGGGGTACTGAAACATCTACTGAACATTGTCTTTTTGGTGATGGTGTTGTTTTCAATGGTGACGCTCTTTTTTATGGTAAAGAGCGATGGATGTACTCATTCCAGATAGAGCTCTCAATATCATGCTCATCGTCGTCATCATCATCATCATCATCATCAACATCATCATCATTTGGGTCATTCCCGCCATCTGGGGGCACACGGATTTTCAGCACCCTCTCAATCCTACTCAACCTCTCATTTTGCTCCTGTTGTGTCTTCAAAATAGACTCCAACAAAGCCATAATCTTGCCCACCTTCGTCTGAGGCTCCTGCAAAATTAATTAAATAACAATATAATAATTAAATGGATAGTTATGTAAGAATAAAATACAGTAATATAATCATACAAAATTCGCACCTGACGCTGAGAGGGTCCAGGGGCCATGGTGTGACCTCGTGGGACTGCGGTGTCATCGTGCTGATCCTCACCTCATCTAAACTCGTGTGCTCTTTTTGTCCTTGCCTCTGAATATGCACTATCTGAGTCATCTCGTGGGTCTGGGATGTGATAATGATGCTGCTCCTCTTCCTCCTCTTCCCTAGTTGCCTCTGTCTCACTCTCCTCTTCCCTATTCGACTCCCTCACACCCTCCTCCTCTCTATTAGGCTCTCTCTCCCTCTCCTCATTATTTGAACCATCACCTGTAGCTTCATCAACAGCCCCTCCACCGCCTACTTTATAGGCATTTTCCCTAACCAAATGCTCAGGGTTAAAAGAAATCCAATAATCTTTTTCTTTCTCTGCATCAGTGGGCTCAAGGGTGCTACTCCCTCCTATTAACTGCATAACATATTATAATATATTTAATATTATAATTACAAACGATAATAGTTAATAAATGAAAATAAATGTAAGTTAATTTAGAAACTTACACGATTAAGCTCATTAAACCACCTTATTTTTTTTCTGCTATTACACATCCAATTCACACACCTTGGCAGCACCACATCGTCGCCTATGACTCTCTTTCCTACCCTGTTTTCCAACCACGGAAACATTTCCACTAACCACCACTGTAATTTTGATAAACAATTAGTTAGTATATAAACACTAAACAATTTTTATTATTTAGAAAGATAATATATTAAATATCGTACCTCAAATGCCCAAATAAAACCATACAAATCAATGTTACGTCCAGTCATAAGCCGATCCTCATCAAGCGCCCGATGAAGGCCCTCTATCAACCTACTATAGGCGACTGTACCAAAGGGGAACTTATTCCACATATCAAGATCCTCTATCAAGACCCACAGATAATCTTCCACCCTAGACCGATCATCAAAGCCGTAGAATAAATCATAAGCGATGATTATATTACTCAACTTCAAGATGTCCTCATCGCTTATATCTTCCCCCCGGACCCTTAACATTTGCATAATTTCAGCCAATCTCGACGATATTCCTTTAAAAAGTCGCCACAAGAGACTATCCTCATTTGTTTGCTTCCACTTAAGGACATGTAAGTCAACATACCCGAACTGGAGTCCTGTCACTAGTAAGAACTCCTGCTTTCCAAACCTATATGGTCTTCTCCCAATCTCAAACCACATCTCATCAGGGCGTGAGTTAGGATAATCTACTAACTCTCTAGCAAGAATGGTCAGCATAAGGGGAGTAGTCAGCAACTGTTGACCGCATTGTTTTATAAAATACGTGATCGAACTCTCTGCTTTAAACCTATCCAAAAGTTGTCTCTGTGAAAGAAATCCATTTAGATAACCGATAGGCTTCATACTATTATGTGTACTCCCATTTGTTCCTTCTGGCACATGCTGTACCGGGTACCTATAATTGAATTGCATCTATAGGAAGAAAAGCAACAAAAATAAATAAATCAAAAAAACTGACAAAATAAACTGATCGGTTCATATATAGACACAAAAACCGACGTCGGTCTGTGAGGGCAAACATAAACCGACGCCGGGCTAAGTTATCAACATAACTGACGTCGGTCTTGATTGCTAATATAAACCGACGCCGGGCTAAGTTTGTGCAACGTAAGCCGAATCGGATTATGTTGAAGTGTTTGAACCGACGTCGGCTTATGTTACCCATCCAACCCGAATCGGCATGTGTTTGTCAACGTAAACCGACGTCGGTCTTCGTTTTCCAAACATCTGCCTAATTGGCATTCGATTTTCAACTTGAACCAACGTCGGCCTATGTTTCCAAACACAAGCTGACCATAACCATCAAATAAAGCTGATCGGTTTTTGTTTGTCAACATAACTCGACGTCGGTATAAGATATCCAACATAAGCCGACGTCAGTTTAGGGTGCCTCACAAAAACCAATCGGCTTCTCACACTACAACTCTTCTAAACCTACAATTTCAATACAAATCCAACCATATCCTAACCAAATGCAGCACAATCTCACCATAATCATCCTAACCCAACTTTTAAAAACACAAACCAACTCTACAAAATGGCAAGAAATTCAAAAAGTCTCAAAATGATACACGAATCGACGTACCTTCACCAATGGAGTAGGAGGACGTGCTCGGTGGAGGTTTGCAGTGGTTACAGAGCGACGGCGATGGTGACGGCGAAGGCGTGAGATGGACGGCTACTGTGCAAAGTCGGCGTCGGGGTGCGTGGCTTGACAGACACCGGGTTTGGTTTTTCGTCGGGTTGTGTTTGTCACCCATTCTCACTGATCGAGATATGTTAAATAGCAAGGGTATTTCCATAATTTCGGCTTTCCGTTTTTTTGTTTTTTGAATTTTGAAATCAAGTGACAATTTCGTAATTTTAGACCAGGGCAATTTGGGTATCTTGGGTATGAAATGTAATTCATTTGTTTGGGAGGTTAAAGTAGAATTTCTAATAATTGGTAGGTATAAAATGAATTTTATGTTATTGAAAATGTTATTTTTGGTATTTTTCTTCCTTGAGCAAGGCTAGCCTTGACTTTTGAAAGGTCGAGTGAATTGAAATTCTAAAATTGCCCCTTCGTTTGTACCTCATGTCGGTGATTTATAAAAGGATGACATCATTGGGCCTATTAGCCACAAATAAAATTAGTTTTAGGCCCAAGAATTTATAGATTCAGTTTTGAGCCCTTTAACTATTGCGCATTTAAAAATTGTGGATTAAGCCTGGGATAGTCGTCTCTCTCGCGCAGGCCAAGGCAGACCGTGCACGTAGGATGAGAGTGCTTACAATACACGATTGTAATATACATATAATGCGACTTGGACACCCACCAAAATGGTGGATGGAGAGGTGCACTCAACCTCTTTGATGTGCGAGAATAGTTCACCGTAGACAACGTAATGTTAGTGGTATTGTCCTCCGCACGTACAATATTAAGATCGTGAGTTCAAGTTGTATTTCTTCCTCCCAAATCCTAAATTAGTTGTAATTGTTTAAAAATAAATAAAAATAAAAATTTAATATTATTGTTACACTGCTGTCACTATATAAGATCTATATGAATTAATCGGGTGGGTATTGGTTATTAGATTCAAATCTAAAGCTTCACAAAAATTTATGGTTTGAAAATTCAAAAAGTAAGTAGCTTGGCACCGCCTCAGTGGTTAAAAGCACCACCTAACCTCTAACAAAACATTGTGGGCTTCCCCCACAAAAAGTAACTCTTAGAAATTAAACAAGTATCTTTGTTTTGTTTTGCTGTGCACTATGTATTTCTTTTTCTTTTTCTTTTTTTTTAAAATGAATATATATATGTTAGAATAAGTTTTAGAGTAATACAAGATATCTTACTCTGTATCCCAATTTATAATATATCAATTAATGAATGAATACTTATTATTAATTATTTATTTCATTTTAAAACATATCTATTCATCAATTTATATATCATGAGTTGAGGTTAAAATGAAATATAAAACGTACTATGTTTAGTATTTTATTTATTTATTTATTATTATTATTATTATTTGTTTTGACTTGGGGGAGAGGAATCTCAACTCGAGACCTTTGCTTTGTTGAGGAATATGGTTGTCACCGTACTATGTTTATGCTCACAGTATGTCTAGTATAATTGTAAGTTTTATTTTGTCAAATTATAACTATTTATTAAGCTTGAATGTTATTTTATTACTATATATAATTAATGGAAGGGTTCATATGTTTTTTTCATCCTTTTGATTTATGATATACTTTTTCCTTTTTTTCAATGGAATATCTCATGTTAAAGAAGGCGTAAACAATTCTTTAACTGAACATATGGGTCGTATGTATTCTGTTCAGAAACTTTTCTCTATCTCTTAATTATTTTTAATTGTTTTGATCTTATTCATATTGAGAAGTTAAACCAAATTCATGTTTTTGGAATTGGACTTGTGTAATTGAAAAATTTTTTATGACCGTTGTTTTTTTTTTAGTACAGAAACTGTACTTAGGACAAATTTAAAAGACTGTCCGAACCAATTATGATAGGATACTGATGTGCAGCTCGAGAGACTATTCTTAATTGAAAGAGATTCATCTATATGGAGATAGGGAAGAAATTTATATGAAAGTGGGAGATCAACCCATATATAATAGTAAAAAACTGTTGTTATTATTATTATTATTATGACCATCATCATTATCATCATCATATGATATGATATTGTATTATATTATATATTTGGGTATGACAGGTGTGTGTGGAACCCGTGCCACATTAACAATGGGAGGCATGGGAGCGCCAGCAACCAAAGACTTCTATAGTCTTTGTTTGTTGTTAAAGGTTTGCACTTTTACAGCTTTAACATAAATCAAAACAACCAACAAACAAGCATAATTCTTGCTGCCAAAACTCCGCAGTACAAACACTTAAACGCTAAGTGAAAAACACCTAGACAAACCTGGATTCCATCAAAAATATTTCCCAAAATTCCAGGTCCCAACTCCACCGACAGGGGCTGTAAAAAAACCAACAAATATCAGCTAAATCATTCAACACGCCACCTCTAAAGGCACAAAAACAGCAAAATTCTCAGAAACTACCTGATATGTTTGTAGAACAAGGTTATTCACAAGATTCTCTGTCGAGAAAGGGTTCTCTGTCAGTTTTTTTTTTTTTTTTAACTTTTGATAATCTATTCACACATTAGTATTAAAAATAGTGGATGATGAAGATTGTTATATATTTTTCTTTTATATATCAATCAAACTTAAACTCCTTTTATAAAAAGTTTAACACAAATAAAAAATTACTTGAAAATTTTATTTGTCAGTCACCATCAATCCAGCAGTTTCTTCATAAACTGCAATAAAAACCAATCACAAAGCTTCTCATTATCAGAGTCAAGACCCATTTGTTACATAAACCATTGTTTCTCATCCATTCTCTTCGCTTCATTTCAAATGGGTAGCCTCCAATTTGATCATGAACTCGAAAATAAATCAGTTTCCATCATTAGGCCTTTGGACTCCTAAGAATTCAGGAGGCAAGGCCACTTGATTATTGACGACGTTACTGATTATTACAGGAATGTTGAGAAATACACGGTTCTGATTATTACAAGAATTCAGGAGGCACAGCAGGGCCGTGCCACTAATATTCGATGCCACTTGGTTTTGGATGTTTTCTAGGTCAGTCCCAGCAATGTACTATA